>CM061142.1:274341295-275041343 GCA_030789695.1 Scilla litardierei | reverse complement strand
GATAGCTACCCCCTGCCCTGGACGACCATTTGGTCAACAATGCCTCATGTTATGAACTCCTTAGCTTCATGGACGCTTTCTTAGGCAACAACTAGATCTAAATGACACTGGAAGACAAATAAAAGACTTCTTTCATCACCGATCGAGGTATTTTCTGTCATACAAAAATGCCATTTGGTTTGAAGAACGCAGGGGCCACGTACCAATGTATGATGAACGGAGTCTTTGAGGCTCAAATCGGGTGAACCCTGGAGGTCTACATTGATGACATGATGGTCAAGTCGAAGAAGCCGACAGATCACATTGCAGATCTCAGAGAGACATTTGCAAAAATCCGACGATACAACCTTCGGCTGAACCCTGCCAAGTGTACCTTAGGGGTTCAATTGGGAAAGTTCCTCGGTTTCATGCTGACGAACCGAGGGATCGAGGCTAACCCTGACAAAATCGTGACGATCGTGGCGATGAAGGAACCATCAACCATCAGAGAACTCCAGGGACTGAAAGGGAGAATAGTGGGTTTGGGCCGGTTCTTGTCTAAGTCGACCGAGAGATCTTTGCCTTTCTTCAAAGTACTGAGAAAGGCGATAGCATTCTCCGGGAATGGCAAGAGGGTCATCGAATAGGACACAGATGGCAAGAGAGCTTTCTCCGAACTAAAAGAGTACCTCCGCATCCCACCGCTCCTGACCAAACCTGATAAGGATGACCAACTCATCATTTATCTGGCTGCTACCATGGAGGTCGTAAGCTCGGCACTCGTCAATGAGGACTTGGGTGTGCAACGACCTATCTACTATGTTAGACAAGTCCTTCGGAGTACTGAAGTAAATTACTCAAGAATAGAGAAGATGGCGTTTGCACTAATCCAATCACGAGGAGGTTAACACCATACTTCCAGGTGCACACCATCTTGGTCCTCACTGACACTCCCTTGGAGCATACCATGAAGAGGCTAGATCGTTCGGGGAGAATGACGAAGTGGGGAGTTGAGTTGAGCGAGTTCGACATCCAATATAAGCCGAGGACTACCATCAAAGGAACTAGCTCTAGTCGAATTCATCGTCGAACTCACTTATGATGACAACCCACCAGAAGAGGTACATGTTACTAATATACGGCCCAATCCTGCCTCTTTTCCCTCGACAGGTCTCAATCCATCAACCGATACAATTGAAGACGAAGGAACATGGATCGTACAAGTGGATAGTTCTGCCACTCAAACCGGAAGCAGTGCCGGAATAAATGTCCAAACATCAGTGTGCAACATATTCAAGTATGCTCTAAGCTTCGGTTTCCAAACCACGAATAATGGGGCGGAGTATGAAGCTGCCATCAAAGGGCTCCAGTTGGCTTGATCCCTAGGAGCGAGGGAGGTCCAACTACTCAGCGATTCCAATCTCATCGTCCACTAATTGAACGGGAGTTTCGAGGCCCACGAGGACATAATGCAGAGCTACATGCAGGTTGCCAAAACGGAGCTCGCCAAGTTCAAACGAGTAGAGATCTACCATGTACCTAGGTCGAAGAATCACCGAGCTGACGCCATTTCAAAGCTTGCGTCATCCTCCCCCGCAGAATTCGGTCGAACAGTGTACGTGCAACATCTACCCCACCCCAACATACTGGAACAGGAACGACTAAGCCTTGACCAATGGGTCACTTGGATGGATCCCATAATCCGTTAGCTAAAAATGGGGGAGAAGCCGACCGACCCGGTAGAGGCGCGAAAGTTAGAACGAAAGCCTACCAATTTGTTCTACTAGACGGTTCATTGTATAAAAGACGATGTACCAGGTATGACGTCTTCCCCTACCTCAAATGTTTAACCCAGTAGGAAACACTCTATGTGATCCAGGAGATCCACGAGGGTGATTGCGGGAACCATTACAGAAGAAAAGCTATAGCCTTGAAGGCCATAAGGCAAGGTTACTTCTGGTCGACCATGTTCAAGAAGGCGGTCGAGTATGTGCAGAAGTGTATGACTTGCCAGAAATTCTCGAGGATCAGCTCAGCCCCTCCATCTGATCTGATCCCCATCATCAGTCCAGTATCCTTCGCTAAGTGGGGATTGGACATCCTTGGACCATTCAAGCAAGCAAGCGGACAACGAAAGTTCCTGATAGTGGCGATCGACTACTTCACTAAGTGGATCGAGGCAGAACCCCTGGCCGAATTACGTGGAAGGAAGTCAGAAGCTTTGTCTGGAAATCCATTGTGTGTCGGTTTGGCATCCCTCAATCCATTGTGACAAACAACGGGACACAATTCAACAGCGCTGGCTTCAGGGATTTCTGCTCTGAGTTGAAGATCAAACTTCATTTCTCATCTGTCGCCTATCCCCACTCCAATGGACTAGCGGAGGCTGCTAATAAATGCATCCTCGGACCCATGCGGAAGAGGATAGCCGGGCTCAAGGGAACATGGCCAGAAGAGATCCCCTGCATATTGTGGTTGAACAAAATGACCCATAAAACTTCGACATGTGAGACACCATTCATGCTTGCTTATGGTTGTGAAGCTGTCGTCCCAGTAAAGGTTAACGAGCGACCGCTTCGCCTCCAATACTAAGATTGTAGAGGAATGTGCCCTCAGATCATTTGTATTTGATGCAAATGATAATTTAAGCCTAGATAGGGACTAAATTGCATATGATGCAAAAGAGGTTAAATGTGTCTTAAATAGTTTAAGACCATATTTAATAATATAAACGCAAGGAAAAGCTCATGGGTAAGATGGGAATGTCCCGGTCTACGCCTAGGTTCGAACGACGTCCAAATCGGACGCTAGATGCTCAAGATACGCGCATATTAAAGCCCAAAAGACAAATATACTGGATATTTTGCCCAAGGCTTGGGCAAGCCCAGGCGCGAGCCTGAACTTTTGCCCAGGCACGGCCTGGGCTTTTGCCCAGGCAGGGCTTGTTGGCCTACGCACACAGTGTATTGTGGGGCGCACTTATGGGCCCCAGTTCTAGGGTTTCGAACCCTTGTTGATGCAGAATTTTGACGGCTCGGTTTTTGCGAAAAACAAGCCTTGGGCTGAACTTTGGGCAATCAATTGGAGGGTCAAACGGACTCCGATTGACTCGCCGTTTTTTTCTATGCGTTCACCGTTGAACGCCCTTCGAATTGATAGGTTGTATCAATCATGAAGCTCAATGGTGAGGAAGTTAAAATTCACGGAAGTTTGCACTTTATGAAGGACAAACTAACTTGATTTAATTAACTCTAATTTAATAGTCCCACATCGGTTGTGCGGAAAAGGGGAGAGTCTACCGCCTATATAAATAGGGGCCTCCCCCTTCCTCCAAACTCGTCCCAAGCTCTAGATCTGAGCGGCTCTCGTAACTGTTGGAGCACGCTCGGATCTAGGCTTAAATTAATATTCTCTATCTCCCTATATTTCTGCCTTACTCCTGAGGGCTCTAACAAAGCCACGAAGGAGTTCGGATTCGGATCCGAAATCTTGGCGAAGGCTTTCACTCACGTGAAACTTTCTTCGGTACATGGTTGGCTCGGCGACACGAGGATTGCTCACCTCGGGATGCGAAGCGGTTCGGGGAGCGGTTCGAGTAGCGGCTCGTCGTGGGACGGGGAGCTACTCGGAAGACGGTGCGGAACATCTCGCCTGCCCCAGGGTTGAGATTCCGGGTATGTGTTTTAAGCATTAGTTTAATTTAATCGTAGTAGGTTAGATCCTTCTTGGGATGGTCAGATCCATACCGAGTCGGCATAGATCTTGGCTAAGGGTCTTATACCTTAGGGCTAAGTTAAATTGTTTAACTGCATGTTAATTAGATTAACTTGTTTATTCTTCAGCTGTAAACTTTTTATGTCTATGTTCCGTCCGACTTAGGGCGTGAATAGAGTTTTTGTGCCCTAATGGTCTTAGAAAACCCTTCAATGGTATCAGAGCCTAGGTTTGCGTAACGATCTAGCACTGCGATTTTATTAAACATTGAAATGCTTTTTAAAATACTTTTAAAATGTTTTAAAGTTATGAGATAATTTTAAAATATTTTTAGATGCCTTATAAAATGTTTTTAAGTTATGAGATAATTTTTTTAAAATGTTTTAGAAGCCCTTTTGAAAATGTTTCTTTAAATTTATGCGATAAGTTTAAAATGATGTTTAAATATTTTTATGTGATAAAAATTTTTAAACATGAAAATTTTAAAATGATGTTTTAACTTTATGTGATAATTTTAAAACTAATTTTAAAAGCCTAAAATTTTTATGCGATAAATATTTTAAGTAGCATGCAAATTTTGTGATATTTTAAAACAAGTTTTATGAGATAAAATAAAATGTTTTAAAAATCATATTTTTAAATTTAAATGTTAAATTTAAGTATGCATGCTAAAATTGTTTATTTGATAAACGTTTGTCTATTTAATTGTTAAATAGTTGTACACTTTTATTTTATGCGATAAAATTAGTGTAACTTTATGTTAATGGCTATGACATCTTGTCCCTTATTTGATAACACAAAACAACCTCTTAGGTTAGCCATTAAAGAACTCGTTAAAATTTATGAGATAAATTCTAATGACATGCTATGTTTTAATAAACCATTAACAACACTTCAAGACCTAATTCCTGATTAGGGTAATCCCTTTAATGAATTTTTAATTCTAATTGTTATGAAATTAATTCTCATTAAAGGACTTCGCTTTTAGCGTTGTTAATAAATTTATTAAAATCCTTATATCGATTAGGATAGCACGTGAACATTATAGTTGATAAGGATTTAATAAAAGTTATTAAACAAATCCTAAAATTTTGAATTTAAGGATTCAACTAGTTGATAGGATTAATTAGTTGTTAATAAAAGCTTTTAGTCTATGGCACGCATATAAAAATGACAAGCTTCATTCAATGGACCATGATCCAGTCAATGTGCTTGGCTAAGTTTGTTGGATCACCCTATAAGGGATAGTGATCCTGTCTTAGTCAATTCCCTGGCTGTGTTCTGCTAGACCGCAATGACGCGAATCATGATAGTATGACACCCTGGACAATATCTAAGTCAATACGTTAATAATCTTCTTCAAGATTAGCCGTAGCCCTCCTTGTTTTAGGGGTTGGGAACTATAGGACCCATGTTCCAGTTGTTGAGCTACACTCAAGCTGTGACATGGCAATCTTGTAGAAACCAACTCCTTAAATACATAAGATGAAATCTTGACTTGACCCAAACCGTCGTGTCGTGAATACACCGAGCGCTGGCGTAAGATAAGTCAATGATGTAGTCTGGCTAGATGTAGTCTAAGACCTGCCCCAAACCGACGGGTCGTGAATACACCGAGCGCCGGGGCAAGTCAGGCTAGACAAGAAAACAAGGGTCCGACTAGACTAGACATTGTGATTTGGATGAGTACACTCATGATCACAAATGACTAGGGGTAAAAACCGATAAGAGGGTCATAAATGATATGATCGGTGAAGAGTCATTCGATTACAGAGTCAAGCAACTTGTTGAGCTACACTCAAGGTTGTTAAGCTCAGGGTAATTGGATCTCTTACCCATTTATTTAATTCGATTAAATCGTTCATTGTTAAGGCTTAAAAATGATCGTAAAAATAGTGGGAGGATATAGATAGATAAAAGCCATTCTACCTATATTTAATATTGAACATATGCTGAACTAGGGCAAGACTATGTTTACCGAAGGAATCAACATATAATATTTTAATGGAATAAGTTAACTGGTCAAATAGGTTGATTAATTGAATATCAAGTTAAATTCTAATTGATAGGATTAAACTATACTCTCGTTAACATAAAAATGACCTTCTAAAGAACAGACTTAAGAAATACGATTTCAATTAAGTTCTGGGTCCAACAAATAAATTCACGCTACATATCACTCGCCTCTATATAAGGCAGCTTGAACATATAGGATATTCGAAGTATATTTCTCCCTGTAACTTGTCAAGCTACACTCAAGGTTGTATGGATAAATAATTTTTGATCCGCAAAGTTCGAGAATTCGATCAAACCGTTTGAGTCGAATACGAGTGCGTGAGCGGTGCAAGACTATGTATTCCAACCGGATCTTGAGACAAGCAACTTCTTGAGCTACACTCAAGATTGCAACTCTCAGACGTTTGGACACATGAGATGATTGCATAGCTATTTATTTATGTTGGGTTATTTAATATCTAAATATGATTTAGAAAAGGAAGAAGGCACTCCGGAAAGTCAATCGAGTTAAATAGTTTAATTTATCATTAGTAAAGGCATAAGAAGGAGGGAACGAAAATGTGACATATTTTGATGTCACGATTTCGTAATTATTATTATACAAAAGTTAACACATTTTGACTAATGTCGTCACATTTGCTTCTGAAGCAATGTGTAATATGTATAACGATAATATATATATTAAATGTTAATATATAAATACACAAGATAGTAGCAAACTTATATAGCAAAATAGACTAGGCTGTATCGAGAGACTAAGCTTCACAAGTCACATAAAGAGGGGTCTGACCTCTCGTATTATGAAGTCTACGGACACTTGTGAATCTTACCCTCTTAGATACAATGGCCGATACCCATATGTGAGACAGTGGGAGAATGAGTTGTCGAACTCAGTCTCGTACATACTGATGTACCCGAGTCTAGATTAACCAAAATAAGTTATTCGTATATTTTATTAAGACGCGTGTTCTTGATAAAACACAGTCTGATAAAATAAAGAACGAACTGCAAAAGTATTTAAACTGATTCGATTAAATCGAATGGTCAAATACTTAGCTATATAAAATCTTACATAATTAAAAGAAAATATGATTTTCTATCAGGTCAGGCCTGTTAACACGTCGGTGTGTTAAACGGTATGAATCACACTTAGTCAGACTTGGTGCGATCCATAGAAAGTGACTCTGAGTTAAGTCATCCTTCTGTGTTAAGACCCAGATAGTAATGCCTAGGTTTTGATAATGTTCTATGAGGACATTATCAAGAAGATATTCATTAAATCAATCGTTAGAAAGTTGTATAAATACTTGAATCTGGTGAGACGAATTGTCAAGTTAGACATCATAACTGATGATGACTAAGTCAACTTCCGGGATAAAATTCAGAGTAGTAACTCTGATTTAAAATTTGATGCAATCGGAATAGGTCCGTGTGCGTAGGGGTGTGCATGGGTACAGGGTACCCAGATACCCGATCGGAACCTACCCGAACGGGTAGGTTCTGGGTAGATAGTTATCGGTTCCGGGTAGGTTCCGGGTAGGAAAATTAGGAACCGACGGGTATCGGGTCCGGTTCCGGTTCCCGTTTATAGGGAACGGGTACCCAGAACCGGAACCGATATTTTATATATTTAATTTTTATATATTATAATATTGCTGATCAAAATATATAAGAGTGATCCATCCTTGATGTATCTAATTTGAACTTATAATATTAAGGAGTACAACTTGCATCCTGAAGTTCTGAGCAACGCGTAAGTTCATCAAATAATGCATTTGAATCAAAGATCATATTGTTCATTTATGCGTTCAAAAGAGCAGTAGAGGTAAACGTGAATCATTCTTCCATATGTCTAGCTTTATATAGTAGAAATGACAGATCAGTATACCTTTATCACTGAAAAAAGAGACTAGAGACAATATGTTACTTCCAGATTGATCTTTAGTCATGTGTATTTGAGGTAATTGTCATGTACAGATCATTTAGAAATCATTGTTCGTAATGCATCACAAATTAGATTTTTTTACAGGGTACCCGGAACCTACCCGGAACCATAGGGTCCGGGTAGGGTCCGGGTATATGTCCAACTGGGTAGGTTCCGGGTCCAAATTTTAGGAACCGATCCCTTACCGGGTAGGGTCCGGGTAACATTAAAAAAACAGGGTACCCGGACCCGCACACCCCTACGTGTGCGTAAATAAATTCTGGAATTTCGTTTACGTGCCCAAGGAAAATGTTTCCTCACTTTCTGCAAGTAAATCTTTAAGTTGAAAGATTGGTGCAGAAAGAAAGTAGTGAAGTACAATCATGTTGGTCGAGAGTGGTTTTCATCCTAATTCCTATAAACGGATTATCATGAAGCCGTTTTCACCAGCAGAAGTGTACAGGTCTACTCAGACCAAACTTGATGTAAACGCTCATGTTGACCGTGAAAATTGGAGCATTCACTTATAAGTTCATTTTTCTAAATATGATTTAGATGAACCAACTTATATGAATTAGGCAGAAAGTTTTCAAGGTCAGTGGGAGCGTATAAATTACATGCGAGGCATCAAAGGGATGGAACATTTATTTTGACAAAGTAATCAAAATGTTTGACACTTTATCAGAAATAAATATGAGCCATTTGAAATGACCAGTGACTAATTTAAAATTATTATCGTAATGTAAGATGAGACTGGATAAGATCCAAGGAAATAAAATATTATGGATTCCGAAAGACCAAGTGAATTATTTGAATGAGATTCAAATGGTTGGTCTAACATGAACATAGAAACCCCTTAAGTCTATAGTGTAGACGGTTTTAGCAGATCCACTCACGAAGGCTCTACCACATGAAGTCGGGAAAACTTATGTGTAAAAACAGTATTATATACCGGGATAAATGGGCCTGAGTGCAAGTGGGAGATGTTGAGAGATGATACTCTCGAGGCAATCCATCTCTGTGTAAATAGTACAAACATCTTGTTCGAAATAACAGTAAGCTGTTTAGTAATAATTTATCTGAGTTATATTATAATGTAGTTAACATTAGATATTAACTTAGGTAAAGTCCTGAGACTTTATGCAAGATCAAACATGTATCGAGATGAGTATCTCGGGATCATGGAGAAATGTTTGACCGTCTGTAGCATAAGTCTAAAAGGGTTCGTGGTCGTAGATGTTTCGAGACAAGGATATCGAAACATCGGATAGACCATTGTGTCTTAGTCTTCACCGTTTAGCGGTGACGATGATCTCATGATCGTTTGACATGGCGAAGTCGAAGACGAGACACAGGTGCTCATTAGAGAATGAGTTCACTGAACGATCCACAAGAGTTATCATATTGTTATATTGACCAATCTGTCAATGATAACTCTTAGTGATGATAGGCAAGTTGGTCTTTTGACTTGAGGTCATTTTACGAACATGTGCGTGAACGGTGGCACTTAGATCATTGACCTAGATTCGAGGCTAGGCCTGTCGAAAGGTCTTTGATTGGGTGTCACTTGAAGCGTACGAGGAGAGTAATGACCAAGAGAGGATTCATCTCTCTCGGTCAATGAGAGTTAGTGTCGTAGAGTTAGTTCGGTCTTTAGTAAAATCTCTGTGCAGAGTATATTGGAAGAAGTCCAACATTAGTTGAGTAAAGATCCATAGAAACTAACCGAAGTCAAGTTATTAGGGTTGACAGTTTGACCGTACCCTAGACTTGATCTACACGACATAGTTTAGACGAAGAGACTATAACTGCAGAATTCATCACGGAAACAGTCAGGGTGGTCCCGACAATACTCATGTCAATGAGTCAATCACATAATGATGATTCCTGAAGCAGGGACAGCAACCACTGCTCGTGGTCACTGCCGTATAGGGCTTCGAGCCCAACCTGTTGTAAGGGTCAGGCTGTAGGGTCGCACACAGAGTGCGACTTTCGTCAAGTAATAGGTAAAAACGATTAGGGAGAATGTGCATTTGATGCAAGGGATAAAATATTGCAAAAGATGTTTGCAATTATCTCCTGCATTCGGGATAAATGATCCTGAGTGCAAGTGGGAGATGTAGAGGAATGTGCCTTCAGATCATTTGTATTTGATGCAAATGATAATTTAAGCCTAAATAGGGGCTAAATTACATATGATGCAAAAGAGGTTAAATGTGTATTAAATAGTTTAAGACCATATTTAATAATATAAACGCAAGGAAAAGCTCATGGGTAAGACGGGAATGTCCCGGTCTACGCCCAGGTTCGAACGGCGTCCAAATCGGACGCTAGATGCTCAAGATATGCGCATATTAAAGCCCAAAAGACAAATATACTGGATATTTTGCCCAAGGCCTCGGCAAGCCCAGGCGCGAGCCTGGGCTTTTACCCAGGCACGGCCTGGGCTAGCCCAACACTTGGGCAAGCCCAGGTGTAATGCCCACGCTACCCAGGATACCCAAAAAGTACAAATCCGTCCCAGGTTCTCCCAGAGTAGCGAGTTTTACGAAGAAAGAAGGGAAGAGAAAGAGTACAACAAGGATGATGCAGGTCCACTACGCACTGCTGGGGTAGTACCTGTAGTGTTCCCAAATACAAACAACCAAGACAAGACAGAGAAGGAACCCAACCAACAACTGTAAATACAACTGCACAGAGGAAACAAAGGCAAACACTGTATTTAAATGTAACAGTCCATTGTACATCAACTTTTACATACATTAAGTACATCAGCAACTCGCCCCCAAAACATACCCCAAGGAGAACAAAAGGTACAAACCTCTCGTCCTCTCCCCTCATTACCAAACTCGTAACCTCAACTTCTCAATCATAACTCTAACTCCATCTCCCTGCCTCCAGATCCATTATCCTGAAACTACAAATTGGAGCACGTTAAAGCGTGTCCAAGTAGGAAACCTAACTCGTGCATGTAAATATTAATTTGGGGATGTTGTCATTATCACACCATAACACAATGTATGGAAAGAACCACATGTGCATCAGACAAAGGCGGAAGAGAGAACTTTCACAGGTGTGAGTAAGGGGGTGCCGTGCAACAAGTAAGGTGTAAGGCATGACATATGATATCAAGTGCTACAAGTACAAGAGACAACCAATAAAGATACAAATGATAAAAATTACAACTAAGTTATAATCAAGTTCATCACCCGAATTACAACGGAAAATATAATTTGTAAGAGTATCAGTTAGCGTTTTGGAACCTGTGTAGTAGGTAGGACCCTTTTGGGACTGGGCATCCCTCCCCCAGTTGGGGTGGGACTGGAACTCTCCCAGACATGCTATGGACTAAGACAAGCGTGCAATGCTGTTAACAAATGAGCCCTTTCCACAATCTTCCTTATATTCGCCACTCCCCGCCTCTCGGGCTACGTCAGGAGTGCAAACCACATCAACCGGTCCATCCCTCATGTCCACCTACTAATTTGGTTCCCCCAACCCCATGTCACCCTCATTTAAAAGGACTTAGTCATTTAATAACGTTTAAGTCAACCAAACTAGCGTACAATGTTAAAGATGTGAACTACCATATCAAAGAATGCGAACTACATTGAAACTACGAGGATATCATGCATCAATAGAGTGAACACAAAAGGGACAACAAGAAGTGACATAAGGGAAACAATAAAGCTAGCGTGCATTTAATTTAAGAGACTAGCATGCCAAGTGAACCTTTTTCCATAAAACATCCGAGTGGAACTTAATCAATTCTCAATGAAATATAAACATTAGGATGCTAGCATGCAATTAAATGCAAGGACTAGCCTACAACATGAATTGTTATGGAATTAAAATACTAGTAAACATTAGCATGCATTGAATTAAAAGGAATAACATGCAACTCGAATTTTCCAATATGGACCATACGACATCATGAGTTCCCTTGTCAATTACCACAACACCAATCTCCATTAACATAAGCCATTCCCCCAAACACATACACAACTTTATAGATCTCACTTGCACCGTGAATCTTTTTCCAGAAACATCATTATCCATGAGAAATGCAATCTTGCAAATGCCACTAACAAAATGCAAGCTTAATAATACACATGTTGAAAAATACTTAGCAACACCCACATTTACTTATAAGATTAAGCAATTTTACATTAAAAATGTAACATTTATAAACTAATGGGAATTGCATGAAAGTTAATTCTACACACATATGAAATCTTAAGCATTCCTACACAAACATGCAATCTTTATCAAGGCTAATGGAAATTGCATGAAGTTAATACTATTCTAATTAACAAACTAATTCAATCATGGGCATTAGTGCTAATAAAATCTTAACTAATGAGAAAAATCATTGCCATAAACATATTTTAATAAAGGAAATGCTAGCTTTGGCATGAATATGACAAGTTATCTAACAAAGCTTTCACCTTTAGCTCAAATAAGGCATGTTAACAAATAAAGATGCCAACTTTAGATTGTTGCTTAACTAAAAATGGCAACTTACTTACGAAATGGAGTTACAAGTAATATAACAAATCCCATATTAATAGTTATTGCACAAATATGGGTTCCTACTTAAGAAAATGAGTTGCTTTCACCTTGATTTTTACTAAAAATGTCAACTTTTCTTAACTAATTAGTGTAGCACATCCACCAACATTCCTAAATTAACATTCCATGCACAAATTAAGGAATCATACCTCATTAAAATTGGATTTCTCCTTCTTTCCAGTTCTTCTTTTCTTTTCTTTCTCTTTTCCTTTAATCCTCTTTCTTTCTTTCTTTATTTCTTTCTTTCCTTTTTTTTCCTCCTCCTTTCTTTCTTTTTTTTGCTGGGCAAAAATTTCGGCCAAAGGTGGGATAAGGAAGGAAATAAATGAAAAGAAAAAGAGAATGAAGAAAGAAGAAGTTTGTAGAAACAATTAAGATGAAAATATCTCTTCAAAGGGTCCTTTTATTTACAAGTTTGCCATTGCACAACGATTTTAATTAAATGCCCTCTAACTTTGGATAGTAATTACATCACATGCCATTTCCTAACACTCCTAAATAAATGCTCTTCAATTTGGTTTTTTATTTACAAGTTTGCCACTCCCCTACACATGCTCTCTTACCTCACACACACCTACACTTAATTACAAGTGAGCCATCCCTATGCACACACACTTACCCTTACAACTTGGCCCTCCAACCTAGTGTTGTAATTACAATGATGCCATTGCATCATGCTTCTAAATAAAGACCCTCGAACTTTGTGTCTTAATTACAAGGGTTGCCACTACCCTTAACCTCTTTCACACTTGTCCCCCTACTCCAACACATGAATGCCATCCATATGTAATGATGCTACTACGACTAGCAATAATGCTAGTAACATCAATAAGTATAATTATAAAATAATAAGGACGCACGATAATACATTACTCAATACATAATTAAATACACATTACACACGTATTCAAGCATACTTACACGATATCTCACTCAAAAAGATTAGCCCTAACGTATATGGCACTCTGGGTCATTACATTCTACCCACCTTAAAAATCAAGTCCGTCCTCGGACTTTCTAAAACTAAGGGTCGAGCTAGGGTGAATGAATGCGGATGTTAAAGGTCACTCTACTCTGTGCATACAGTCACCACATTCTCGAACAAGAGATTCTCATGCACATACCTAACCATCCACACCATCTGCAACACCCAGACATACCCAGGCCTACAAACATATATACCTGCTTAGACACCCATACTTACACATATCTTCTACATAATCATGTTGAGTATAACTATTCGGGCCATATGCCACTCACTTAGATCCCAATACACATGTCACAATACTTAGCTACCCATGTAACTAGACACACAAGGAATAGGCATCCAAATAATTATACATATGTTTACGTATTTAGCCATATGCAGGCATATAGTCATATACACCAGTACTGATACTGCCTATTACTCAGTACCAAGATGATTAACATCAGTCAACAACATCATGATATAATTACACTACGAAAGTAGTATCCTCTAATTATTATACAAGATCCAACCCTATACATGAAACCCATATTCACACATATAACTATAAATATATCTAATTAACATCGAACAAGTGAGCCTTACGGGTAGGATACCCATAAGGCAACCATATTCATACAACCATAGGATAGACATAGAAATACATATGGTTACATAAAACCACACTATATCTAGGGGCACTTATCGATCTAGTGCACTAAGTATATAACACCATACATACACATGACACCATATATACATACTTATAACATCTCATATACACATAATATTACGAATATAGCACCAGATATAACACCACACTAATACATCACCACATACACATATACATCTACCCAATACATGTCTACCACCACATATAGCACCACATACTTATAGCACTACATACGCACAATCAGCATCAATAACTGACAGACACTAACATACACAATATACAGACAAATATACATCCAGGTATGCAGATCCCTCATCCATATAGTACATTCCTAAACTTCCAGAGATATATTCAAATATTCATCCAAGTATACTTACAAACACCTTCACATCATACACACACAAAACACTTATTCACACCATATGCACGTACACATGTCTATATTACATAGATACATCTAATAGTTATACGAATATGCATACATACACCACATCTATAAGAGTATCTCCTAGGCAACATGAAGGCTAGCTTCTTTAGCGAGGTTATTTAATGGACTAGCAATGATACTATACAAGTCATACACTAAACATACTCATCCCTAATAAAACTGAAATATACCACATACCATATATAATAACTGACACACCTATACAGAATATATGGATGCACACCCTACATCCATGCACACAATGTACACCATCTAGGCACCCATATGGAGTCATACAACTAAGCATATACTTCTTCGTACACAAACATATAATTATTCATACCAATACATTTTTCTTTACACACAAATAACTCATGCATACATACACACACATGTATACTCCACATAAACACAGCTATTTATATATCTGCCAATACATACAAGTACCCCACAACCACACCTATCAATCATGAAGCTCAACGGTGAGGGAGTTAAAATTCACGGAAGTTTGCACTTTTTGAAGGGCAAACTAACTTGATTTAATTAACTCTAATTTAATAGTCCCACATCGGTTGTGCGGAAAAGGGGAGAGTCCGCCGCCTCTATAAATAGGGGCATCCCCCTTCCTCCAAACTCGTCCCAAGCTCTAGATCTGAGCGGCTCTCGTAACTGTTGGAGCACGCTCGGATCTAGGCTTAAATTAATATTCTCTATCTCCCTATATTTCTGCCTTACTCCTGAGGGCTCTAGCAACGCCACGAAGGAGTTCGGATTCGGATCTGAAATCTTGGCGAAGGCTTTCACTCGCGTGAAACTTTCTTCGACGCATGGTTGGCTCGGTGACACGAGGATTGCTCGCCTCGGGATGCGAAGCGGTTCGGGGAGCGGTTCGAGTAGCGGCTCGTCGTGGGACGGGGAGCGGCTCGGAAGACGGTGCGGAACATCTCGCCTGCCCCAGGGTTGAGATTACGGGTATGTGTTTTAAGCATTAGTTTAATTTAATCGCGGTAGGTTAGATCCTTCTTGGGATGGTCAGATCCATCCCGAGTCGGCATAGATCTTGGCTAAGGGTCTTGTACCTTAGGGCTAAGTTAAATTGTTTAACTGCATGTTAATTAGATTAACTTGTTTATTCTTCTGATATAAACTTATTATGTCTATGTTCTGTCCGACTTAGGGCGGGAATAGAGTTTTTGTGCCCTAAGGGTCTTAGAAAACCCTTCAAAGATGAGGAGAGAAACTCAGAGGGACTTGTGCTCAACCTACAGTTGGTCGACGAGGTTTGCAAACGAGCCTTGGCGACCCTCATTGAACAAAAGGGACGCATGGCTCGATATTTCAATTACAAAGTACGTGGGCACAGTTTCTGTATAGGCGACTTGGTGTTACGTAAGTCTACCTTCACTCCCGAGATTCTCAAACAAGGAAAGCTTGCTACGAAGTGGGAAGGCCATTACAAGGTGATCGATGTTCTCGGCCCGACCATCTATCGACTCACTATACTGGATGACAGGGAGTTATCCCATCCATGGAATGTTGAGCATTTGCAGAAGTACTATCAATGATTGTACCAGTAATATGAGATTCATTGGGTGATCGAAACTTACCTTTGTTTTTATTTTATGCCAATTAATGATAAATACAAAGTCGATCATTTCTCCCATCTATCTAATGATTTTAATTGTCATCATCCGTAAGTCAAAGGGACCTCATCCCTCGCCACCGAATGACACATGGTGTTTGTCGTAAGCCGAGGGATTGCCCCTTGCTACTGATCAACCATCCATCGTCATCGACCGTAAGTCGAAGGGGCCTCGCCTCTCGCTACCGAACGACCTTCGTCGTTAACCGTAAGCCGAGGGATTGCCCCTCGCTACTGAACGACCCTCGACCGTCGTCGGCCTTAAGTCGAAGGGGTCTCTCCCCCTCGCTACCGAACGGCCCTCATCGTCAGCCGTAAGCCGATGGATCGACCCTTGCTATTGAACGATCCTCGACCATCGTCGGCCTTAAGTCAAAGGGTCCTCGCCCCTCGCTACTTAACGGCCCTCTTCGTCAGCCATAAGCCGAGGGATTGTCCCTCGCCACTGAACGATCCTCGACCGTCGTCATCCTTAAGTCAAAGGGGCATCGCCCCTCGCTACTTAACATCCCTCTTTGCCACCCATAAGCCGAGGGATCGCCCCTCGCCACTGAACGACCATCGACCGTCGTTAGTGTAAGGATCGCCTTACCCTTGCAATACTAACAACAACACACTAAAGGGGGGGGGTGAATAGTGTAATGGCAATAAATTATCCAATTAAAATTTAACTTGCAAATGCGGAATAATAAATGCAAGAGGAATTAATCGATACAATCAATCCAAACGCAAACACAAGATATTACACTGGTTCCCTAAACTTGGGTACGTCCAACCACACCAATATTCCCTATAATCCCACAAAGAGAAGTGAATACAAATCCCACAAAGAGATACCTCACCAATAGGATTTTGCCCTACATAAGGACCCACCCAACCCTACATAGGGGTCAAACTCCCACCTAGAGAATTACTAACTCCCACTCAGAGAATTAGGGTTAGCCCTACACTAGGACACCAAACTTCCACAAAGAGAGTTACTCCCACAAAGAGAGTTATTCCTACAAAGAGAATATCCTAATTCCACAAAGAGATAAACTCCCACAAAGAGAGAAAGACTAATTCCCACAAAAAGAATTAGTGTTACAAAGAAACACCAAGTGAAATAAATACTCTTACATATGCCTTGAGATGCTTACTCATAGATGAATGTAAGGCATGGAAGAGCATCTCCAAGTGTTGAGATTTGCTTGAAAGCACTTGGATGATTTCCCTTGAGCTGGACTTCAATGCATGAAGAGGAATGAGAGCTCAAAGAGGGAAATGAGAGAGTTTGAGAGTGTCTTAATCAATCTCTAATGATTTGCAATAGCATCAAGAAGTTTCTATGAACTCAGCCCTCTCATATATATATATATATATATATAGGAACCCTATATCAACCCTCAAAACCCAAGGAAACATCTAAAAACAAAAAGCTGCAACGGCTAGTTTCTGGGTAGAAACGTCACTGACAGTCAACTGAAGAACAAATGACAGTCGACTGTCCAATGACTAGAAAATATCCAACAGCTATAATCTGAGCCACGACATTCGACTGATAAAGTCAATACAGTCGACTGTAAACAGGACATGCGCCTGAAAAACCTTCAGCAGACGACTGCTGCAGGGGATGGAATAAAACAGAGAGCTGCACTCTTTCTCCCAATAAGCATACATGCAACTGATGACAAGAATACAGTCGACTATAAAATAGTCAGGCGACTATAAATCCTTCATCAGTCGGCTACTGCAGAAGATGGAGAAAACAGTGAGAAGCATAAATTGCACTTACGTTTCTCAGACGATTGTTGACCAATTCACAGGTGACTGTAAATATACGGGCGACTGTAAACTGAGCATCAGTCGACTGATGCGAAAAGCTCAAGTAGAGTCAATAGAAATGTTGACATGAGCCGTGCATTACAGTCGACTATAGAAGGCTCAACAGGCGACTGGAAATCACCCAGTCGACTGTGAATCCTTCAGCAGGCGACTGCAGGAGAACCAGAAACTCCAAATGACTCTTTGGTCAAGATGAGCCTATTGGGTTGGATTCTATGATAATCCTAAGGCTCACTAAGATGGTTGAATGCATATGCATGTATGAGTAGACCATCTAACAAGGCATTACAATAACCTAGTTTTAAAATGAGATAGAAAGCAATAAAGGAAATATTACATGGATTGCATTGCTTTTCTTAGAGTCTATGTCTTCAATCTTGATGCCTTGATGCTCCTCATCATCTCCAAGCTTTGGCACCCCTTGAGTCCAAGCTTTGGCCCTTCTCCACTTGATGTCCATCCTTGCACCAAGTGTTTAGTCTCCAGAAATGATATTCTAGAAATGTAACTAAGAGACTAAAACAAGAGAGCCATTAGCAACAACATAATGTTGTGATCATCATCAAAATAACATTGGTATGAAACACCAATACTCAACAGTTAGCCTTAAGTTGAAGGAGCCTCGCCCCTCGCTGCCGAATGGCCCTCGTCGTCAGCCGTAAGCCGAGGGATCTCCCCTCACCACTAAATGACCCTTGACTATCGATGGCCTTAAGTCGAAGGGGCCTTGCCCCTCGCTACTGAACGAAACACGCCCCTATGGTCTATGATCTAAAAGATCTTGTTTATCGGGTGAATATGCCTGACGTATCAACGACCTAACTTACATCGATTTTTGGAAATTGAGTCGTTGAGGGGCCGTACACGCACATATGCTCAAATGAAACTTGGAGATAGAAGAAACTCAAAAAAACTCAAAAGTTCTTTTATTTCATTTCAAAACAAAGAGGTTACATAAAACATAGGCCAGGATTCCACCAGCCTAGGAGGGAGGAGCACCCTTCGGCATAAAGACGTTCTGGAAAGCTTCCATCGCCTTTGTGAATCTCACCGTAAGCTCCTCCTCATGTATCGTGGTGGCTCTATCTGACTCGACAGCTTCGGCCTGGAGCTCAAATACCTCCGCTTTGCAAACCTCTGCCACCCTCTCCGAGTCAGAAGCTTTGGCTCAAAGTTCGATTGCCTTTCTCTTCGAAGCTTCGAGGTCCACCTGGAGCTGAGACCTCTCCTTCCTCCATTGAATCTCAGCAGATTTTCGGAGGTCAGACATGGACAGAGGCTATTTTTGGCCTCCACGGCCGCCCACTCGGCCTCGGCCTTGGCAGCAAGGGCTCTCCCCAAATCCTATTCCATCTTCCTCATCTAGGCTTCGAGCTTGGAGGCCTTGCGCTCAACAGCCTCCACCCGCCTTCCTCCTTCAATAACATCGACGGCCTGACAGTGCAACACGTCGCTAAGGATGGACATCTGTGGAAAGTGCCAATCAGAAACAGTCAAATTGCAAGTCAATAGACAAATGGCGAATGACGTACTTGATATCCTCTTCCCACAAAGAAGTTGGCCACACTTTTGATGTCTAACCCTTGAAGGAGCTCCAAATCCCGAGGGAGAATAGAGCTCTTCATTAATCGAGCAGTCGTCCTAAAGTCTAATAGAGCCGACTCTTCCCTCCCGATGATGAAGGGAGGATGATGAAGTTTGCCACGAACAGGTCCTAAGGAACGAGACGAGAGCTGGTTGAGCAGCAGAGCTCGATCAAACTTCGAGGGGATTGGGCCGACCAAGGGAGCAGATGACTCGATACCGCCCCATGGCCATTTGTCCAAAAGAGGAGCCACAGGGGTCTCAGTCATCCCCTAAGAATCGAGAGGGACCGCCCCCGACCTTTCACCATGGGTGAAAGTGGAGGGTACTTGTCTCCTCGACCCGCCTCCTTTTTTTGAGTCCTCCCCCTCGTAGGAAGATGGACCCCGCTTCTTGCTAAGAGTTTTGGTGGGCTCAAGAACCACAATAGCGTCAGCATCTTCATCCACCAGAGGCTCCGAAACGATGGAGGCAATGGGTGGAACAGATCGAGCGATAGAACGACTCGGGGCCTCCCTCGACGAGGCATGGGAAGATGACCTCAAGGTCTGCCTGACCTCACCTCCCATGAAGGAGGAGCTCCAACTGAGGGAAAGAAGAGACAGAGCGCTTGATCCCTCAGTGCTTCTCTTCTTCTTGTGTTGTTATCCACAGACTTAACCCAGTCCAGGGTCCATGTTTCTGTGAGCGCCACTAGTCATATTTGCAAACAATGGATATAATTATTGTGAGTGGCTATGATAAAGACATAGAAGCAGTATGCATTACCCGGACTCCACAAAACGGTCTTTAGTCAATGGCCATCCAACAGATACGAAGTCGACCTCTCTCACCACGGTCGACTTAGAAGGAGTTTAGCGACCTCAACTTCTCCCATCGTCAATCTGCCCTCAACCTCCTCTGGTGCTAGCCCGGATCCTTCATCGAGGTCGGGACTCATAGAACTCCAACCATTAAGCATCGATCATAGGTCGGGGAGAAAAACGAACACGAATGTATCTACCTAACTAGGATCAGAGAGCGGGAGATCGTATATGAGCCTCATCGTCGGGTGAGCAACGACGTGATACCACACTCTGCGAGGGTCGACTACAGTCCGAAAGAAATACTTAAACAGCTAAATGGACGGTCGAACCCCACAAAGCTCACAAAGCATGATGAAGCAGTCTAGGAGAAAATGGCTTGGGGTGCAAGTTGGCAGAGAGAGAGCCCCAAAGAGCACAGGATCTCTATAGTGAAGGGTGAAGATGAAAGCAAAGCCCAAAACAAAAAGATGTGGGGTACACTCCAACTTCATTCTTTCGAGAAAAGCAAACTCTCTTGGCAGGCCCGGACAACTTAACCCTATAAGGAAGAGATAGGCAACCCGACCAAACCACAGCAGTCATATCGTGGGAGAACTCTGGCACTCTCTCCTGAATCACTTGTGGGACCTTTGCGTTCGGATCCCTTCGACGAATGGGAGGAGCTGGTTCTAGGTGAACCCATTTCCCATTTCCAGGAACATCATCGTGTTGAGGAAGTTGAAGGCGTGCCACGAGCTCTTCGTAAGATGGCTCTTGTATCCTAACTAGTGGAAACATGCCTATATGGATCTAGAGACGAGCGAAGATCGGTTAGGGAAGGTACATTAGCAGGATCAAGCAAACTCCGAATGAAGCAACGAAGGAATCAAGCTTTCATAATGAAAATGGAGGCGGAGCAAGAAAGTCTTTTTCTTCACAACCCTTTCTTTTATATGGAGGAGCTCAACCAACTGATGGCCGATGAGCAACACATGTCCGAGACCGGCCTCAAGAAACGATGAGGATCGATTCAAAAACAAAAGTTTTTTGGCGGCACAAATCAAATCAAACATTTTGAAAACGGTGTGCATTTAAGGAGAATACACATCATGCGGTCTTAATCAACACTGTTTCCTGAGACACGAATGATGGGGGCCATTGTTAGTGCACGGGTACGGATCACGAAACAGTGTCAAGATATCCGGTCCATTTAGTGCCTGCAACCGGAAACCCGTCATTAAGGAGGAGTAATACCCAGTCAAGCGAACAACTCACTCGACCATTAAGCTCCCGCTGATACTCAGGAAGGAGTTAATGAGACCGAGTAAATAGGCAGCCGTTATCACCAATCCCGGAGAAGATCCCGTCCTAAATCAATGATGGACGGTTAATCGCAATCATCGGAGCAACACCATTAAATACCTGAAAAGACAATGGTAAAAGGGTTACAACTCCCAAGGTACGAGATCTGATATTTGGACTTTACATTCTCTAACTTATATTTCTTCTACCAAAGAGCTTGTGACATTAGATCTGAGACGAACCTCCGTGGGTCAATCCCAGCTGCTCCTAGCTCTCTCCCTCTCTTAAGTTCCGTTCTAACTTAAGCATCGGAGGGGATTTGGGTCGGGACCCAAATCCGACCCACCATGGCGCTTTCTTGTGGTGCAGATCAACAAGTCTCGATCCTATGTGAGGGTCGCTCCTGAGCTTCTCAAACTCGATCGATTGTCATATGAACCGCTTGAGGGTTGATCGAGCACTGCAAATCAACTACCATCCATCCACGACCCTGCTTCTTCTAATCTAGGGTCCCATTCAACCAGCTGACGAGGCTCCGACTCAGCAGGGAAGGATCCACGTCAGCTTCATAATTGTTTCGGTCAATTTTGGCCTTAACAGTCGTTATATACGAATATTCTGTATTTATTTATTTTGTTGGTTTCACCATGGATTTTGTATCGACAAATATCCTTGAAAATTTTCTGTACTTTCTGAGAATACTGAACATCCTTATATTTTGTTCAGGAGTTTGCATGCTTGTAATGCTTGATCCTTATGTCAGACGTCCCAAGATAGTACTTCAAGAATATTGTTAAAGTCAGATGCTTTATTTTCGCATGCGTTATAAGTGATCATATGGATGGTAAAAATTATCCACACTTTGTTTGATTTAGTCAAACTTATAGCAAGCATGACCATTGCAATATATACTTCAATGCAAAACATAACCCTTTTTATCTTAAACTATGATATGTAAGGAAAACATTTCATATGATTCAATACATAGAAGTATAACTATTTTATTGCAATTTACAACATATAATGATAGGTACTCCTGACAGTTATATTTTATAACTAGCCATGATAGCAATCGATCTAGGATATAAGAGCATATGAGTGTATGCAAATCATAACTAATTTATTTGATGGAAATAGCACCATACATAGTTATGAAAAATAGAAAAGCTCTATATGACAATGTTTATGTAACTAAGATAAATGCAACTAATCAAACAAGTCGTCTTTCTCGAAATCTGCAGCTGGAAGCTGCATTGGAGCTTGGGAGTAATTGGCCACTAGATTTGACTCGGATTTTTTCTTCACGCTCTCTTGGTACAAATCTTGTAGGTGCTATGTAGTTCTACACACTCTTGACCAGTGTCATATCATGCCATACCGATGGCACTGGTCTTCCCAATCCTTCCTTGGTAGGGTGCTTCATTATTATTATTATTTTCATTTCTCTCCATGCGAACTTTCTCTTCCCTGCATTTTTGTTTTGGTGGATATGTCCTCTGGCCTACTTTTTATATGTGCCTCCTTCTGAAATTTCATTTTTCTCTTGTTCTTTTATTTGGAAGAAGATGTATTGTGAGCTTCTGTTAGATGGGCCGTGCGAGGAGGGCGCATGTTCTGTGTGGCAAGGAGAAGCTCTCTATTCTGTCCAGCCATTAATAAGTATGCCAACATTTCAGAATACTGAGTGAACTTTCGTTCACGGTATTGTTGCATTAATATTGCATCTTTTTAATGAAAAGATGTGTAAATATTTTCTAGCATGCTGATCGCTCCGGAATGTAACCCAAAAGTGCGACCGTGTAGTTTTACCGCAAGCGCACGGTGTAGCGGCGAGCGGGTTATCGAACACAGGGAGGACGATTGACAATGCCTGCTCCGAACAACATGGCTATAGGAACAGAAAAGAGGGAATTTGCCTTTGGCGATCCTGTCACAATCGTCAGACAAAGTATGGAGATATAAAATCAAATAAAGACGCCTAGGGGATGGGGAATCCCCGCTACTCACCGTATCTCGTCAATGTGATTCATTGGTATCACCATTGCTAGGGTAGAATTCCGGATGAACTAGTTGCAACTGAATGTAAAACCTAGCTCACGCTCTCGCGCTGTTGCCGGTCTATAGCTATCCTAGGTTTGGGTCCAATCTCTTGCAAACCCTAGCCTAGGAAAGCCAGCATTAGGATCAACATCATCGTTCAATCGCGTCCCGAGCCCACTCTCGTGCAAACTCGGGCCACGACCTAGGTTGGGTTAGTTCCTACCCGTCCAATCTCTTGCAAACGGGTATCGACATGGAATTGCAACCGAGAACCCTAGTATCGGTCCAATCTCTTACAAACCGATACTACGGAAACTCAATTTCAACCCAATTCGGATTTCTAGGGTTTCCTATCGAATTGGGATCCAATCTCTTGCAAATCCCAATCGATATGAACACCTAGCTATCCGTAGTAAATCGATCCCAAACTAACCCTAATAGCAATTCTAGCAATATTTCTACCAAATCATCACAAATCGGAAATTGGGCTCGTAGGGTTCATCCCCACGCCCCAAGACGTATAGACTACTCACAATTCATATCACGAATGCAAGAATAAACAATGGAAATAGCAATAGAATTCATCACAATATTCAATTAAGCAATAAAAATGAGATTTTTAATGGAGAGGGAGACAAACCAATAGAGTTCTCCAAGAATCCAACAAAAATAAACTTTCCTCTCCTCTCCAATCACAAGAATCAAAAGCTAAAAAGTTTAATCTAAAAAGCTGCAAAAAGCAAAGGAAAAAGCTCCCTAACCTAGGTTAAAAACCGGGGTTAAATACCCCCCAAAATCGTCCAAAAAACTGTGACCAAAATGCCCCTGCGCAGCCTGAAAATCGCAATTTACGCTACAGGCAGCGCGGCTCACTCGGCCGAGTGACAAACCCTGAGAATTTCCAGTAAGTCTGGGGTCTTGGGAGTCTTCACTTCGGGCGTCGCTCGGCCGAGTGAGTTGTCGTCACTCGGCCGATGGCTTCTATATACTCGGGCGGTCGGCAATTTCCACTCGGCCGAGTGGGTCTTCTGAAGCTCAGGCAGACGAAAAACAGTAAGTTGGCTCTTTTTGATGGGCGTCGTCTGAGTGCCACTCGGGCGGACGGGGTCTCGTCACTCGGCCGATGTGGCTTCTGATGCTCGGCCGAGTGCACACATGAAGCGTGTCCGATCTGGTCGGCCGAGCGGGGTCTCGCTGGTCAGCCGAGTGACTCCTTCACTCGGCCGAGTGAGACACCAAAAATGCCCAAACAGCTTGTTTTTGCCTCCTCGTCGCTCCTACGACGTTCTTTCTTCTTCCGCTCCTCTCCAATAGCAGAATACCCCTCGGGGAAGTCATCGGTGACACTCTGGAGCAGGCGTATCTCGGGATCACTCCAAATCGCTCCAAATCTCCTGAAATACGACAAAAACAACAAATCGTGAAAAGCATCGCAATATTGTCGATAAATCGTGAAAAGCGTGATTTGAGCGATCTAAATGGCATGCAAACATGCGGAAAAAAAGGTGTAAAATAAGGAGTGATCAAAATCCCCCAAGCTTACCTCTTACTCGTCCTATAGGAAGATAAGTAAAAGGTGAACCCGGTGGATTCGGAAAACGAAAACGACGAAAAAACGAAAAACGAAAAACGAAGAAAAAAGAAGAAAGCGAAGAGGGAAGCTGCTAGATCATTTTCTCAGGACGTGGGTTTTGCTTTCTCATATAGCATGCACCAAATGTAAAACACATGTCAAAGAATTTTATTTCGATATCATAGTATAATGGTGCAAATAGAAATAGAAAACCCAAGAATATTGATATAACATGAAAAACGGAATGATTTTAAAATTAACATCGTCTGAATCATTTAAAGCGGTATACAACATTGTAGATCACACACTTTTCAATTGAATGCTTTCTATGAGGAGTATGAGAATATCACGCAATAGAATAGAAAGAATAGAAAAGTGTGGATTTCATGAAATGAGTGCTATGCATAGATTTCTGGATTTCGTGAAGCTAAAACGATCTCACCGAGTATAGAATATTACTTAGCCTAGGTTGTCGTGCGCCGTCAAGTAGTCACTCTCTCACACATCATTGGATTCCCTCCCCCAAGCTTATCTATAAGCGTGGTGGCACAAAAAACAATATTTACATCCCCATTTTTATGAAGCTCCAAAAGTAATAAAAAAATAAAAACAAAAAGAGAGAAGAAAGAGAGAACATGAGATGGGATCGTTTATTGAGATTCTTTTCTCTTTTCTTTTCTTTTTCTTTTCTTTTCTTTTTTTTAAATAGCATATATACAATGATCCCAACTCAAAGAGAAATAAGGATATACAAGAGTTTTTTTTTTCTTTTTCTTTCTTTGGTTTTGGGAAATTTGGAGCTAGGAATTAATAGCGGGGGAAATGCCATATATTAGAATCGCTAAGGGGAGATCCACCAATGATTTTAAAATAGAGAATTGATGTTCAAGATATGTGGAGAAAGAAATAAATATGTCTCTCAGTTCACTCTATAGGACGTGCACGACAACTTCAGCAGGGTAATCTAATCTACTCAGTTCCGATCACAAAAAAGCTAAACTAATCCAGATTTATCATAGCTAACATCATTCAATCATCCTGAAGTGAAATGTACAAATCATGCATATAGAAGTGATATAGGAAAAGAAAACGGTACTCCAGATATAAGCATTCAATGCGTGAATCTTGGTGTGTTTTCTGCGATAGCATACATATGAATATTCAGACTCAGCTAATAATAAAATTTCATCCATTTTCATGCGGAAAAAGTATGGGTTACTATCTCTAAATGCAAGGCAAATCACAGCATATGATATCAGAGATAAAATCTAAGACATGACAAATATAGCATGCATATAGAGAAAGCTAACTCCACGTCATCATCATCACAGAAAAGTCATCTCTAGCATGAGATGAAAAAGAAATAAAGATAAAGATGGAAAATAAAGCTAAATACAATGCAGCACACGAAGAAAATGAGAAAAAACGTGATGCATGGTAAAAAAAGAAAAATGATGAAAATGAGTGCGAAAACGGAAAATGGCGTGAAAAAACTAAAAATAAAGGTGGTAAATCGAAAAGAACGTGAGAACTCACTCCCCCAAGCTAAAGTGCACAGTGTCCTCAATGTGCGAAGTGTGGCACATCGAGAGACGTGTAAAGTGAGGGGTAGGTGAGGATGCATGCATGAGGAAAAAGAAAATAAAATAAAGTAAAATAAAAATACAACGAAAAGGAAAATATGATGCGGACATGATGCATGCAGATAGAGGAGTGAATCAGATATAAAAGTGTGACACCAAAAAGCTCTCCCTCTCTCCCAAAAATGATATATAAAGATATGAACAAAATGTGTACCCAAAACAGTGAGGGGAGGTGGGGTGGGCAAAAATCATCAGGACCCAGCAGAGACGGGCAGCACGATGGCAAAAAGGATCAATGGCATCAAGGGTGCCTAAGAGGGTGGGGCTGCGCCGTCTCCGTCCTGAGGCGGAGGTGGTGGTGGCGGCGGCTGGGGAACAGGCTGCTGAGCGGGTGTGGGTGTGGGTGTGGAAGCAGGCTGGGTGTGTGTGGTAGTGGGGGTGGGTACCTGCTGGGTGGGTGTGGGCACACGAGGAAGCCGCACGAGAACCTGTGTGAGGCAATAGTGAATGTGCGGAAGTAGGTCGAAGCGGCGAGCCATATCGGTGACGGTGGCGGACAGGGTCCTGAGGTCACCTCTGAAGCCACTCACCGCCCCCTCGAGAGCACGAATGCTCTGAAGTACAGTGTCAGGGGGAGGTGGTGCAGAGGGACGCACCTGTCTGTGCTGTGCAGGACGGGGCTGGCGTACTCGGGTGGCGTAGGTGATGGGCTCAGCAGGCATGTGGAGGAAAGGTGCTGTGCTCGCAAGTGTGGGCTGAGCCTCAGGGCGAGGCTGGGGCGCAGGCTGGTAAGAAGTGGAGGCAGCAGCAACGGAAGTGGAGTATAAAAGTGGCGACGAGACGGCCAGAGAGGTCGGTGACACAGACGTGTGGACAGACGTCACGACACTCTCAGAAAAAACGTCTGCGGTGGGGACAGAGGTGGCAACCACGGTCTCCACAACGGCAGCAAAAGAGGGCTCTCCGCTCTCAACTATAGTCGGTGGGTGCTCGGGTAGGGCGGAGGAAACGGGCTCAACGGACAGAGGGCCAGCTGTGGTGGGAGTGGTGGTGGGCGTGGAGGTAGTGGTGGTGGGCTCAGTGAGGGTACTCCCGACACCGGCAGAAGTGTGGACAGAGGTGTCAGGAGCAGCAGAAATATCGGGCTGCTGAGGGGCCACGGGGTCGGCAGGAGCAGCGGGGTCAGCGGGTGCAGCGCGTGCAGCGTGGGCCTGCTCAGCCTGCTCAGCCTCCTCGGCCTCAAGCACGTAGGCGGCGGGGATCAGGAGATCCATCGCCAGAAGCCAGTCCACCTGTGCTGGTGTTATCTGTGTCCGAGCTGGGCTCGGAAGGATCATATAATCCGCATCGAATGTAACGTGCAACCAAACCCAGTGCCGCTGACCGTGCGGACGAAGCATCTTCATCCGGGCCATGACATCTATGGACAGTGAAGTGGGGCCCGGGGCTCGTCGCAGGTCATCAGGAAAGTCCTCGCTGGTCATAAGAGCGAGCAGGGTGATCAGACCGCCGCAACATATCGGTGAGCGAGCGCCCACCGATACGATGATGCGATCCAAAAACCAGCTCGCGATATCAATCACGACGGCGGGGACCAACTCGTCGCCCTCCCTAGATAGAGCTCTGGGGCGCGTCATCGCGTAGAGCATATAAAGCTCTGGCGTGGACATCGTCCCAGGCTCGTATCTCGCCAAAAAGGTAGTCGCCATAAGGCGCTGAGCTATGCGGAGGCAAGGGTGGACGATGGCCGAGGCCTTGGCCCTACTAGGGTCAAAGGCGGCAGGTAGACCCGTGATCCGGGCCCAGAAGGCGCCGGAATCGAAGGAAGGTGGGGGAATGTGAGTGGGGGCGTAACCACGATCGGCCCCGGGGACATCGGGCCACGAAAAGAATGCTCTCATCATACCGAGAGTGACCTGGCACTCCCGGTCCATGAACCTAAACGAGCATCCCTCGTCGGTCCGGGCGATAGAACTAAGGACCTCAAGTGTCGGACGGACGAACGTGTCCGCCGACACCTGGAAGAAATCTCGCCAGCCCACGTTGTCATACAACGTGAGCATCCCCTCGAGTACCCCCAGGCGTCCTAGGTCTGCAAGGTGTGCGAACCTGGAGGGTACGATCGAGCGCTGGGAAATGCGCTCGAAAACGACGCGGTGTGCGTCGTCCCGGAACGTAATCCCCAGCGGCCCGACAAGTGGAGCCGGTGGTGGTGGCTGTGGGATGGCAGGGAGTGGCTGTGCGGGGTGTGCGGGCTGTGCGGGGTCTGCAGGATGTGCGGGGTGTGCGGGGTCTGCAGGCTGTGCGGGGTGAACGGGGTGTGGTGGTGTAGGCGGAGGAGAGTCCTCCAACTCGTGGGAGGGGCCGGCCTCATCCGACCGCTTCCTCTTGGCAGAAGCTCTCCTCGACCGCGGCCGTGTCCGGGGCGGCATATGGCCCCCGGGTGCTCACCAAAAGCAATAAAAATGCGGCGTGCGTAAAATAAAGGAAGGAGTATACCGCGACATGCCGCGAGAGCAAAGTAATGGAAGCGTGCGAAGACGACGCCTCCACGTAGCCCAAAACGATCCCCGGGAGCTCCCCTGGGCTCCCCTAAGCTCCCCAATATACCCTGCACATCAAACGGAGATATCAGCGAGTAATATTCAAAATGTATGGGGGGTTATGGGTATAATAGATAGATAATGAAGTTGATTTGGTTTTGGGGCTCGTTAGACACATGGATCGTCGAAAAATACGAGAGAGGGGAGAAAATAGGGCGAATTAAGGGTACCGGAGCGCGGCCGGAGGTGTGGCCGTCGGCGGCGACTCGGGCGAGGCGGAGGCGGCGATCGGCCGGAGGTGGGTGGCCAAGTGCCGGCGTCGAGCGGGTGGTCGGGCGAGTGGCTGGGCAGCGGGCGAGATCGCAGCAGCGGGGGTGCAGGGCTCGGGCGCTAGAAAGATATAACGCTTCGTATTTCGGGCCCGAGTCCGCGTGCTTTTAATAGGAAAAAATTTTACGACTCGGCCGAGTGACCATTTCACTCGGCCGAGTGAGGTAACAGAAATATTTTTGAAAAATTCTCCCCGCTTACGACTCGGCCGAGTGGCCTTGGCATCCTCGGCCGAGTGGAATAAGTCCATTCGGTCGAGTGGACTCAAGCTACTCGGCAAGACTCGCCCTAGGAGCGTATCAGTTTTACTCGGCCGAGTGAATATATATACTCGGCCGAGTAGCAATTATACTGAAATCAAGAAAAGAAACAGAGAGTTGGGTACAGCAGACTTCCCTCGTTCGTGAGCCGTTCGGGCGGACGAACTTATGTGCTCGGCCGAGTGACTAGTATACTCGGTGAGTGAACCCTGTTTTCTGCTGTTTGTCTTCGTTTGGGCTCTAAACTCTGTTTTTCTTGCTCCAGTCGATTTCATCTTTCTCCTAAGCATCGAGCGCCTTCCTGGAGCGCTCCCCGTCGCCTTGTTCATCCTCCTAATGATAGGTACCTCGTTCTCCTCTCCTGTCAAAGAAAAATAGGACCCGTTATCACGAAATTTTTGGACAAACGACTCAAAACACTAATAATTTCTAAAACAAAAATAAAAGAAAAGTAAAAATAAAGCGATAACCGTCGGGTTGCCTCCCGACAAGCGCTCGTTTAAGGTCGTGAGCTCGACCCCCTTTGATTTTCAATTAATGCGGGATATTGGGTGCATATGAGATGCACCCGTCAAATTTTCCGGGGAGAACGCTTGGATTCGGATGTTGCGGCGGCGTGTTCTCCCTCGGTGATCTCTCGTCTCGGGTAGTGTTGGGGGGTGGCTCCCCCAAGCTAGTGCTTGCTCCGGTCCTCGGCTTCACCGGTGACACCGATTTCCGTATCGGCGGAGCTTTCTTCGGAGACTTCAATTTTGAGAGCTTACAGAGCTCTCGAATCCTTGCGACATCAGTGTCGCCTTCATCAATTTCTATGGAGAAGTCGGGGGATTGCTCCATCTTTTCTTCTTGGCCCAAATCCGGCCCTTCCTCGAAATCTTCCTTGAATAGAGCGCCGATCGAATGGGGGATCGCCTCCTCAATAACCTCGTCAAGGAGGTCCATATAGTCCAGCTCCTCGTGATAAGGCATGTGTTTCATTGCCTTGGGAATATGAAGCTCCACCTCGATGTTGCCAACGTTCAATGTTAGAGTTCCTTCACGTACGTCGACAATGACACCGGCGGTGGCGAGGAACGGGCGTCCAAGTATTAGCGACGTGTCTCCCTCCTCTTTAACATCCATGATCACAAAGTCACATGGCAAACATATGCCACCCGGGACTTGTAACGGGATATCCTCTGCGATCCCTACCGGCCTTGTGATCCGACCATCGGCTAGTTGAATCCGCATGTCGGTATGCTTCAATTTTGTGCCGGTATTTAGCCTTAGGAACATAGAGAGAGGCATGAGGCTAACACTAGCCCCTAAGTCCACTAATGCCTTTTGTAGAGGGACGCCGCCTAAGGTGCAAGGAATTCGAAAACTCCCCGGGTCTTTGAATTTAGCCGGCTCCTTCTCTCTCTTGGTGAACCAATTCCCCTCCTCAGCTAGCATTATTTTCTCCTTCCTCTTTCTCCCCGAAATCAAATCCTTTAAAATTTTAGCCTATGTAGGGATCTCAACGATAGCATCGAGAAAGTGAATATTGAGGCGTACTCCTCTCAAATATTCGAGAAACTTCGCTAGTCGCTTCTCCATCTTTGCTCTAGCAAGCCTCTGAGGGAATGTGACCGGTGGCATAAAACGCCTCTCTTCAAGCAACTGCTCCGCTCTGGACTTCTCTTTTTCTTGCGGCTCTTTCTCCTTCTCAACTTCAACGATAGGTTCACTTGGCTCTACTCCCTCCACCATGGGCTCCTCGGTTGGAATCATGACGGGAGTGGTATCCTTCCCGCCTCTAGTTGTAACTGCAACCACGGCATTGATGTGGCCGGTGGCGTCCCGTGGGTTTTGCTCGGGTTGAGCCGGCAATTATTGAGTATTTCGATTGAGCAACGACAATTGCTCCAAGATTTGGGCTACAACAGTTGCAAGGGAATCTTGGCCCGCCTTCAAGGAAGCATTGATCTTCTTTTGCTCGACCATAAACTCATCCACCTTAGCTTCAAATTCGGATCGTTGATGAGCTTGTGGGGGGTTCGGATTTCTCCACCCTTGATTGTATCCGGGCGGCCTATAGGGTCCAACTTGTTGCTTTGGTGTGAAATTATGTTGCGGAGGCCCCCTCGGTGGATAATGTTATTATTGTGGTGGTGGTCGAGCTTGTTGAGGTTGTTGTTGCGGCGGGTTCAACGCTCCATCATTGTTTGCATAGGAGAAACCGGGATGGTTTCTAGTGGCAGGATTGGCCCAATATCCTTGGTTCCCCGCGACGTATTGAACTTGCTCCAAGGATCCCTCTCCTTGTTCTCCTCCCAAATACATAGCTTGAGATTGGTCTTGCCAATCACACATTTGATTTGTTGGTGCGGCTGTGGAAGGGGTTCCTTGGGGCTCCGTGATATACTTCTCCAGTCTCTCCACTACCTTGTGGAGAGAATCAAACTTGTTTGTCAGCTCCGCTACGGCCTTTGCCTCATAGATGCTAGATGGCTTCAAGGAGGACGAAGAGTGTCCTCGCTCGTCGCCCCATTGTTGATTGTTTGAGGCCATCTCCTCAATTAGGGCCGTAGCTTCGTCGGGAGTCTTCGATAGGATGGCACCATTTGCCGCGGCATCAATAATCTGCTTGGTCCCCGGTTGGAGGCCATTATAGAAGCTATGGACGAGCTCCCAATCTTCGATGCTATGGTGGGGGTATTGATGCTGCAGATCTTTGAAGCGCTCCCAAGCCTCGTAGAGTGTCTCTTGGGGTCCTTGCTTGAAGGACATGAGAGCACTCCTAATCTTTACCGTCTTGGAGGGCGGATAGAACTTGTCAATGAACGCGCTCGCCAACTCGTCCCATGTGGTAAAGACTCCCTCAGCTTGCGTCCTCAACAAATAAAGAGCTTTATCCTTTAATGTGAAGGGGAAAAGGCGCAGTCTGATTGCATCGATGGAGACCCCTGTCATCTGAAATGTGGCGCACTTCGACAAAAATAGCTGGATGTGGTAGTGGGGATTTTCATGGGCGTTCCCATGAAATGGATCCTGCTGCATCAGAACCACTAGTCCAGTCTTCAGCTCAAAATTCTTGTCAGCCGCCAACTCCGGCATGGCAATGGACGAGGTCGTAGAAGAGGTCTTAGGCCGAAGCCTATCGCGAATGGAAATGATCCTTGCCATTCTTGCCGCCAATTGTTCCGCAGTTTCCGGGTTGGTCATAAACCTCCCTTCCGGATCTTGTCTCCTCTCCGCTCTAATTCTCCGCACAGTACGTTCAATCTCGGGATCAAATAATATAGCTTCAGGGTCCGCCGTTGATCTCGTGTACATGCACGGGAGAACAAAGTTTCAAAGAAGCGATTAGCACAATGGAAGGGTTAGATAAAAAATAAAGAAATAAAAAAAAAGAAAGAAATAGCTAGGGTGATAAGATCAAACACTATCGCCTCCCCGGCAACGGCGCCAAAAACTTGATCGCTCCGGAATGTAACCCAAAAGTGTGACCGTGTAGTTTTACCGCAAGCGCACGGTGTAGCGGCGAGCGGGTTATCGAACACAGGGAGGACGATTGACAATGCCTGCTCCAAACAACCTGGCTATAGGAACAGAAAAGAGGGAATTTGCCTTTGGCGATCCTGTCACAATCGTCAGACAAAGTATGGAGATATAAAATCAAATAAAGACGCCTAGGGGATGGGGAATCCCCGCTACTCACCGTATCTCGTCAATGTGATTCATTGGTATCACCATTGATAGGGTAGAATTCCGGATGAACTAGTTGCAACTGAATGTAAAACCTAGCTCACGCTCTCGCGCTGTTGCCGGTCTATAGCTATCCTAGGTTTGGGTCCAATCTCTTGCAAACCCTAGCCTAGGAAAGCTAGCATTAGGATCAACATCATCGTTCAATCGCGTCCCGAGCCCACTCTCGTGCAAACTCGGGCCACGACCTAGGTTGGGTTAGTTTCTACCCGTCCAATCTCTTGCAAACGGGTATCGGCATGGAATTGCAACCAAGAACCCTAGTATCGGTCCAATCTCTTGCAAACCGATACTACGGAAACTCAATTTAACCCCAATTCGGATTTCTAGGGTTTCCTATCGAATTGGGATCCAATCTCTTGCAAATCCCAATCGATATGAACACCTAGCTATCCGTAGTAAATCGATCCCAAACTAACCCTAATAGCAATTCTAGCAATATTTCTACCAAATCATCACAAATCGGAAATTGGGCTCGTAGGGTTCATCCCCACGCCCCAAGACGTATAGACTACTCACAATTCATATCACGAATGCAAGAATAAACAATGGAAATAGCAATAGAATTCATCACAATATTCAATTAAGCAATAAAAATGAGATTTTTAATGGAGAGGGAGACAAACCAATAGAGTTCTCCAAGAATCCAACAAAAATAAACTTTCCTCTCCTCTCCAATCACAAGAATCAAAAGCTAAAAAGTTTAATCTAAAAAGCTGCAAAAAGCAAAGGAAAAAGCTCCCTAACCTAGGTTAAAAACTGGGGTTAAATACCCCCCAAAATCGTCCAAAAAAACTGTGACCAAAATGCCCCTGCGCAGCCTGAAAATCGTAATTTACGCTATAGGCAGCGTGGCTCACTCGGCCGAGTGACAAAAGTCGCTCGGCCGAGTGACAAACCCTGAGAATTTCCAGTAAGTCTGGGGTCTTGGGAGTCTTCACTTTGGGCGTCGCTCGGCCGAGTGAGTTGTCATCACTCGGCCGATGGCTTCTATATACTCGGGCGGTCGGCAATTTCCACTCGGCCGAGTGGGTCTTCTGAAGCTCAGGCAGACGAAAAACAGTAAATTGGCTCTTTTTGATGGGCGTCGTCTGAGTGCCACTCGGGCGGACGGGGTCTCGTCACTCGGCCGATGTGGCTTCCGATGCTCGGCCGAGTGCACACATGAAGCGTGTCCGATCTGGTCGGCTGAGCGGGGTCTCGCTGGTCGGCCGAGTGACTCCTTCACTCGGCCGAGTGAGACACCAAAAATGCCCAAACAGCTTGTTTCTGCCTCCTCGTCGCTCCTACGACGTTCTTTCTTCTTCCGCTCCTCTCCAATAGCAGAATACCCCTCGGGGAAGTCATCGGTGACACTCTGGAGCAGGCGTATCTCAGGATCACTCCAAATCGCTCCAAATCTCCTGAAATACGACAAAAACAACAAATCGTGAAAAGCATCGCAATATTGTCGATAAATCGTGAAAAGCGTGATTTGAGCGATCTAAATGGCATGCAAACATGCGGAAAAAAAGGTGTAAAATAAGGAGTGATCACATGCATTCTTCTGAGACGTTTTCATCACACAACTTCAGGCATGAGGTGATGCTGAACAGAGCTGGTTGTACTCAGCTATGGACTTAAAGTCCTGTAGTCTCAGGGTCCCCACTCATAACGAGCCCTTGGGAGTATAACGGTTTTTGATGTTTATACCTATCCTCAAGGACAGTCCACAGCTTAAATGGATCTTCGACCGTAAAGTATTCAACATTTAAGGTTTTGTCCATGTGGCGATGAATATAAATTATAGTTTTTTTTTCCTATGTCTGTCGCAGAGTTGTCTTTTGTAATAGTGGCGTGACACTTAGGGACTGTGCTTGCGGATGGAATTTGACATCCAACTGTCAACTACGGTTCCTCCTAGAGGCTTCCAGAATTTCGAAATTAACACTTGCGATTTTGTCATTAATTTAAAAAAGCAAAATTGGCATGAATTAATAATACTGCAGATTATATCATGCGGAGGCAATTTGTAATGAATAAGATAATTGTGTGGATCGTCAAGTCACCACAAAAAATAATGTCCAAAGTCCACTTATATAGTCATTTTACATGAATGAAAATGAAAATTACAATTTTGGAAACCACATGGGTTCCATAAAGCTTCTTCATCATTAGGAGTGGTCTCTGCCTCCATGAAAATGGCCATCAGTCTTGGGAATTACATAATATTCCTCACTACAATTTCTCTCAAAAAAGAAGAGTGCGGGAAAAATAAACGTGGATCTTAAAAGGCCGATTCAAAACCACAATATAGCCATTCATGCAAATTTGTGCTTAGAAACATGTTCATCACATTTAATCACATATCATAGACATTACAGATTCACATGATATATTAATTTAAATATTTTATGCTTAATAATTAATTTGACCATGATGCGACGTTATACACCTAGGTTAGGTAACTAATGACAGAGCAGTCACATGATCCTCGTAATTGTTAAGTGAATGTTCATAAAAAATAAACAAATTATCACAGAATTCATGTCAAATATCATGTGATATGAAGCATATTAATATGATCCAACAACACGTATCATGAGTAAATAATATGCTGAAAATGAGTATATAATCTAGTTCAGAGAAAAAATTTTAAAAACTGAACTATGCCCATATATTATTTATTATATGAATTTTTCTTATTCTATTTCCCTAATTTTGCTCTTTTTATTTTCCCTTTTCTTTTCTATTTTCCCTCTCTTTTTTCGTTTAACTTTTTTCTAAACCCATTTTTGCGGTTTTTGGCCTCAGCCCTCAAAACTGGCCCTAATTTAGGTTTTTTGTTTCTTTTATTCGTTGGGCCAAGGCTCGCATCAAAGCTGCAGGCATCAGAACACTCCCACGTCCATCATTTTTCTTTTTTATTTTTATGGTTTGTGGGTCGAAGTCCGCGGGCTTCGGAATGCAGCTAAAATATTTTCTTTTTTGTGTTTGGGCATAGCTTCGAGCTTCAGTCCAAAAAACTTGGGTGTTTTTTCTCATTCGAAAAACCCGTTGGGGGCGGGCGGCTGCTCGGCTGGCAGGTTGCGTCAGGGGTGGTGCCGTCGTTTGTAGCCACATGTGGGGTGTCGGAGGCTTCGGGCCGCCGACGGTGGGTATTAATAATTTTTTTAGTTTGTTTTTTTCGAAACCAATGTAGGGTAGTCGTCACCGTTGGCGGTGGTGTGCCACCGCTGCTACGGTGGCATTGGTGGCTAGGGCGGTTTTTTTTGGCGGGGGTGGGTGGTGGGCTTGTCGGTTACTTCAGGCCACCGGCTGACCGGCGATGTGCAATTCTTTTGTTCTATCGGTTCTGTCCGTTAGGGTTGGCCGCCGCTTGCCTGCCACCCTTTCCCACTGGGGGTGGGCTGGCGACCGGTGGCCGCTGCCCTTCCCCTTATTATTTTATTAGGTTTTTTATAAATAGCCCCCTCCGAATCATGTATTATTCGAAAAGAGTCAGTAAATCATAGCATTTACGATTTAGTTCCCAAAAAACATATAAGTCATTCGAAGAGTTCCTTTTGGGACCTATTTCTTAAAAATAATATTGCAATTAGGTCTCCAAAAGGGACGATTTTCGAGTGATTTATGTGATTTAGGAGACTAAATCGCAAATGCTATGATTTAGGGGGACTCTTTTCGAATAAGACATGATTTGAAGGGCCTATTTATAAAAAACCATATTTTATTTTATTTTATTTTTTGTGTTTCGATCTAGGGTACAATGTTGTTATTTTTACAATTATCATGATCATGAATAGAAAATTGCGGGGTTTTTGGTGTAACTCTAGATCGGAGACGAGCGTGTGGTTTGGTTTGTCGCCTGCGCACGAGCAGCCCACCGTTGTCCTTCGGAGCTTTTGAAACATCCAAGGCACTCTCTCTTAAGAAGAGCGTGCTGATAATGTGTTGTGAAGTGTTTTTTAGGGAGACCTCATGCTTTTATTTATAAGGGAATAAGAAGATTTCATACAATGATAGAATACAATATTTGAGTAGGATACAAACTCCCAATACTACAACTCCCAATACTACAAGATAATAAGATAATGTATTCCCTGTTATGAATGGGGGAGACCTTTGGTCTCCACCCACTAACATCCACCATTACACCCACTATTAGTAGGTGTCCTTGGGTTCCATTAGTTTATAATACCTATATGAATAATATATATATGGCTATGGTGGAAACCATGAGCCAGCACTTCTTACAACTCCAACATGTTATCATCACGCTCATCAGCTGAGCCGAATCCCTACCGACGGACGAATCGCGAGGACACGGATTGGGCTTCCTTCTTCGAACTTCGCTAGATCCCGTGGGTAGGATCTAGAGGTAAAATCTTAGAAACCCCTAGATCAACATTTTTTATGCGCATGTTGATAAATCTGTGATATTTTTTTCTAAGAGATCTATAGCATAATCTATAGCAAGATCGACAAGAAAATCAATTTTCAAAAACACAGATTTGCTATTAAAAACTAAATTCAAATTTGTTTTTAATAGATTAAATAAAAAAATGATGGAGCACACGTCCTTCACCTGCGGGCTACGCCAGCCACCCCACCCCCCGTCCGGGCCTTTGAATCGCCAACAACCCCCCGTCGGGGGGCCTTCTAATCGCCGACAACCCCCCCGGTCGGGGGGCCTTCGTTTCACCGTCGAATCGCCGCCCCGCTGTTGGGGGCATCCCGTAGCACCGGCCCCCCTGTCTGCGGGGGGGAGGGGAGGGGGGCATCCCGGAGCACCACCCCCTGTCGGGGGGGCATCCCGTAGCGCCGTCCCCTGGGGGCCTCTCGGAGCACCGCCCCCCTGTCAGGGGGCCTCCCTTAGCGCCGCCCCCTGTCGGGGGCCTCCTGCAGCACCACCCCCATCAGGGGAGCCTCCTTTTGTGCGCTGCTCTGGGGTGACGGCCACCCCCGGTTGACTCCTTCCATTCCCCCATTTTTACACCTTAACCCTAGGGTGGGGGGGAGAATGCCTCCCCTGATGGCCATAAGCCCAGTACAGAAAAAAATAAAAAATAAAAATAAAAATGTAGGTATTTTTGGCTGACTGGCCTGAAGCCCGCAGCCAGCCCGCGGGCCTCTGGCCTGCAGGCCTATTTTTCCTTCTTATTTAGAAATTATTAAATATTTGAGAAAATACCCTATAAATCCCTGAAAATTCTGGAAAATGCGGAAAAAATTCTGGAAAAATCCAGAAAAATCAGGGAAAATCAGGGGGAGGATATTGAGTATGACTAACTCCTCTTGGGGTATTGGGGGCAAATTATAAATTGGTTTCTAAAATCTATGTGAAATTCATAATTAATCGCCTAATTTTAATTGGATTAAAATTATTATTATTTCACGATTTAATAATTACAAGGATCCTGAGACTGCTCTGTCGTTAGTTACCTAACTTAACGAGTAATGACGTTTCCTCGTGGTCCAAGTAATTATTAAACGTAAATTTTATATATTTCTCCAATAAGTTTGCTTGCGATGTTGAATAAAATAAATTGTTTATGCCTGTGATGTTGCATAATTATTTTATGTTAACGGCCTGGAATGTTAGTAAGATTGTGTTGTGGTTTTTGGATCGGCTGTTATTAGTCATCACTATTTATTTTCCTCGCATTTTTTCCTTTTGAGTGAAAATGTAGTGAGGAACTAAATGTAAAAGCCAAAGCCCGGAGGTACTTCGCCTGAAGACGGAAGCAAAATTGCTAATGCTGGGACCCCCAAGGGTTTCCAAATTTTAATTTTAATTTTCTCGTACTTTGGATTGTATAATAGACTTTGGACGTTTATTATTTTTAGTGGTGACCGGCCGATCCCAACAACTATTATTGTTTTACTACTATGCATGTTTTAATTTTTGAAAAATAATTAATTCATGATTATTTAATGTTTAGATAAATGGAAAAGATTGCGAGCGTCAATTTTGATGTTCTCGATGCGGCTGGAAAAAATTACTTGAGCTGGCAGCTGGACCTGAAGTTCCACCTACGCTCACAGGGCCTGAGTCATATAATTCAAGCTCCAGTTACGGCTGTGACAACTGGTGAAGGGACTTCTACTATTAGAGTCTCCGATATAGAGAAGGTGAAAGATATTATCTATATCAGGAGACATATTGATCGGACCCTGAAGGCAGAATATATAACAGTGGAAGACCCTCATGAACTGTGGACAACACTTGAGGACAGATACAAACATCAGAAAGATGTGATCCTCCCTCGTGCACGTTATGAGTGGGAAAATCTCAGACTTCAGGACTTCAAGTCCGTAGCTGAGTATAACTCAGCTCTCCATAACATCACCTCACCCCTGAAGCTGTGTGGTGAACAAGTCTCGGATACTCGCAAGCTTGAGAAGACATATACATCCTTCCATGAGAGGGATGTTATTCTCATACAACAGTATCGTGAACGCAACTTCACGAGGTACTCTGATTTACTCTCCTACCTTCTTATGGCAGAGCAGAATAGAGACCTCCTACTCGCCACTTATAACCTACGCCCTGCTGGCTATGCTCCTCTTCTAGAGGCTCACACTGTTTCTTCCCAGAAGTTGAAGAACAAACACAAAGGCAGAATCAAGGAGAAAGCTGCGAAGAAGTAGACCAGAGCTCCTCCCCAGAACAACAATAATGAGGGAAAGAAAAAGAATACGTGGAAGAGGAATACTTCTGGCCAGACGTCTGCTCCCAAGAAAAACTGAGAAGACAAATGCCACAGATGTGGCATGACTGGACATTGGTCCAGGGTCTGTCGTACTCCACGCCACCTCCAAGATTTGTATATGACAAGCATGAAGCCTTCCACTGAAACAAATTTGGTGGATATACAGCCTCCTACTCGGTTCACCACTGAGGATTTCGAGAATAACGACCTCCTTGACTGAAACCGATTTAGTTATCTTTCAAGTCTTTTTCATAAATGCATGATGTATCTTCAATTATGTTTTTCTTTATCTTAATCATGAATTGAATGTAGTTTTCCTTTTTCATAAAAGTTTTTACATTCTTTTCTAAAGATGAAGTGTGAATGCCTAGTGGATGGTCCTCCCCGCACACGATCCTTCAAGACAGATACTATTTTAATAGCATCATTAATTATCATGGTTCCGTCACTACAATTTCGGGACTATATGATATAATAGAAGGATCATGTGAAGCAATTTTATTGCTCCCAAACCAAACGCAAGTTATAATAAAAGATCTTTTATTTTCTCCAAAATCAAACAGAAATCTACTAAGTTTCAAGGACATCAGTTTAAACGGATATCACTTGGAAACTGATGATTTCAATAATATTGAATATTTGTATATTACTCGTCATAAGGATGGTATTAAAACCATCCTAGAACGTTTTAAAGGACTCCCGTCGGGCCTTTATCGAACATACATCCAACCTAGAGAAGATAATCGGATGGTACACTAGCAGTGTTCTACATCATCAGAATTCAGTCTCTGGCATTATAGACTAGGTCACCAAGGATCGGTAATGATGCATCGCATCATAACTCAATCCCGTGGACATAATTTGAAGAACCTAAAGATTCTTCAAAAGGGTGATTTTCCTTGTCCCCCTGTTATAAGGGTAAACTAATCACGAGACCATCCCGCCTAAAAGTGGGATTTGAGTCTCCTAGCTTCTTGGAGAGAATACACAGGGACATTTGTGGGCTAATTCACCCATCAAGTGGTCCATTTCGGTACTTTATGGTACTAATAGATGCATCTTCAAAATGGTCGTTTGTGTGCCTTTTGTCCACCCGCAACCTAGCTTTTTCAAAGCTATTGGCACAAATAATAAAGTTGCGGGCACATTTTCCAGATAATCAAATTAAAAAATACGTCTGGATAATGCTGGTGAATTCACTTCACAAGTCTTTCAAGACTATTGCCAAGCAACTGGCATTGAAATTGAACATCCAGTAGCTCATGTTCACACCCAGAATGGGTTGGCTGAGTCTCTTATAAAGAGACTACAATGGATTGCTCGTCCATTGCTAATGCAATCACAGTTGCCTGTGGATGCATGGCGACATGCCACTTTGCATGCCGCTTCGCTTATCAGAATACGACCCTCTGGTGGTCATATTTTATCGCCGATGCAGCTTGCATATGGTATACCTCCAGATATTTCTCACTTGAGAGTATTCGGTTGTGCAGTCTATGTTCTCATAGCACATCCACAGAGGACTAAAATGGATCCTCAGTGCCGTCTTGGTATCTACATAGGGTATGATTCAACCTCCATTATTAGATACCTTGAGCCCCTAACAGGCGACGCATTTAAGGCTCGTTGACGTCCCCCTCGTTTTCGTTGTTGTGTGGCATGCAAGTCTGCAATATATGTAACGACCGGTTTTTGTAATAGCTATTTTATATGAATAATATTGGATGTTTCCCTCTTTGTGTGTTTTTCCGTTAGAAATCCTTACGTTTAACTTCATAACGTCTTAATCTTAGAGTTAGAGTGATCCTAGAGGCCATAGGAATCTTCCCGAAGCTTCGCGCTTCGTTTCGGCACTTTTGGTGCATCTTAGTCGGTTCATGAAGGAGAGCCAACCGACTAGTTTGCAATCTAGTCGGTCGGCAACCCTTCTCTGACCTGCTAGTTCTTGTCAGTAAATTTCAGCTTAGCTACTGTTTACGTTTAGTCGGTCTAAGCTCATTCTTCGACCGACTAGTTCCCAAACTAGTCGGTCAGGACTTGTACTCAGACCGACTAATTCTGAGTCCTACTGTACTGTCTAAGTTACTGTTTATGGTTAGTAGGTCTAAGAACAATTACCGACCGACTAGTTCCTAAACTAGTCGGTTAAGATTCCTTCTTTGACCGACTAATTCTCAGTGCTTAATATCTACCTAATTTCTCTCTTAGTCGGTCTGTGAACAATCACCGACCGACTAGATCCTAAACTAGTCGGTTGACGGGCCTTCGCAGACCGACTAAATCTGTCTACCTGTACCAACCATGTTCACGGTTTGGCTTTTAATCGGTCTAAGTTAGACGACTGACTGACTAGATCCTAAACTAGTCGGTCGACCACCCTTCTCTGACCGACTAAACTGCCCAGTAAACCTAGGTTAAGTCGCAGCCGCCGTTTCATTTTCTATTTAATCCCTTTGATTCTTTCATTCTTTCTTCATTCTTTCTGAGCCAATTTCTTCCCCAAATCATCCCCAACATTCCTCAAGCCATTTCATTCCTCCTCGTAGCTTCCCTCTCGCCATTTCTTGCGCCGGCCACCTTCCCTAGGCCGCCGGGATCTCGATTTCAGCCGTAGCTTCCCAGGATCGTTCATCCGTCGCCGAAGCTAGATCTGTTTTGGCATCATTCATTCGCTACTCTCACGGTTAGTGAATCTATCCCTTAATCTCTTTTAACCCACACTGTAAATTAGAAACCCTAATTAAAAATGGATTATTAGACGACATATGATTCCAAAGCAAACCGGTTTAGAACTCCAAATCTAATTTTCTATTTTGCCTTAACAACAAACCCAATTTCTGTGGGATACAGACCTCGTGACTCTCGTCGAACAACAACTTCGGTACCAGGCAAGTGAAACTTGCCAACCTTGCTTAGGGCCATGTTTTTAGGCCAATACTTCATTTTAGCGTTAAAGAGACTAGACCGTGAAATGATAGCGGTCTAGGCGCAAATTCAATTCTAACTTGACAACGAAGCTAGAATTTCCCTCGTCATGCCATGTCATACAACTGCCTGTCTTGTTTAATTTTCTTTAACGGTACACAATTTCATTTCAAATAATTCTCATGTGCATCCATTTTTACATATCATGTTGCATGTTGCATCATAGCACACGCTACAAATCCTTGTACAAATCCGTGTTTCCGTGTTACCGGCTAGGCACCCGTTATGCGGGCATAACCCTACGCCATACGTCTTAAAAACACTTCCTGGCTCGTGATCCAGAAGCGAGCATTACGTGTTCGGGGGTAATGCCCTGGCTCAACACACGTGGAGGGGTAGTGATAAACGGTCACTTGAGCGTAAGAGTTGGCCCGTACAGCCACTCTAGCCAAAGGGCGGAATCTCTGTGCACGACGTGCTTACAATTCTTGTACTTGTCTTGTAATTGTTTACTTGCCATGCCATGTTACTTGCCATGCTATAATCATGCCATATCATAAACTGCTGTTGTTCTCATTGCATAGAATGCCATGTCATACTTTACTCTAGAACTGCTAGGTTGTTACCACTTTTCTTTAGTTTCCTTGCACAAGTCTTGTAGACTTGCTGACATGTGCCCCTTCTCTTTGGGTAACGCATGTTAGTTGTTAAACCAGAGATTTCTGTGGAGGGTGACGAGTTCGTAGAGTTCGTGCCCGATCCCGTTGCTGACGTTGAGTACGAGGACACAGGTGACCAGTCCTAGTGTTCCTTCGTTCCTTCTTTGTTGGTTGTGTTGTTGTCGGTGAGTAGCACCGTTGTTGTTAGTTTCCTTGTTGGCCATGCTAGGCCTTTTCTTTTGGACTCTTTTGTTTGCCTGGTGGCATTTCTGGTTGGTGAATTTATATCTGGACTCTGAGTTGAATAATTTTAATTATTTGCCTCTTTTTACTATTATTGTTATTGTTGTTTCCGAGTCACATTACAGGGACCTGCTACTTTGTGATATTTGACGCTTATCGGACTTGCGGCTTTGTTGCTTCAAGTCTGAGCGGGCCTTCTCACGCTTCGCCTCCATATTTCTTTTGGGAAGCGGGGCGTGACAGGTTTCTTTGGTGGCCCATGCAGGTCCCTATTTTCTGTAACTGTGACTTAATCGGAACAACGATAAGAATTATAGAATGTCCGATAAACAATTTCAACACCGAGTCATAAGGCTGAGAGTCTGATTTGTTTCGTTTTTCCTGTGTCAATAGATGGCTGGGAGACGGAATACCCGTGCTGGTGGTGGTGTGCCCCCTCGTGTCGAGGAGCCGGATCGGGAGCCCACCAACGGGGAGATCATGCGGATGATACATCAGATGATGCAGGTGCAGCAGGGGATGCTGCAGAATGCCCGGAATGTTCCACCTGCTCGAGCAGCGCAGCTTGTTCAGAATGTCCCTCGCTTCGAGCCCAGAGCGAAGCAGTATCAGGAGCTGGGTCCCGCTTACTTTGATGGGACCGAAGGACCTCTGGCTGCGGATGAATGGACCAAGAACATGGAGGACAACTTGAAGATGTCGAAGGTCGACCCGGCTGGATGGGTTGACTTGGCGAAGAGGCAGCTCAAGGATAACGCTCAGAACTGGTGGGATGCCGAGGAGGAGTTGCTGGAGGAGCCGATATCTTGGGCTACTTTCAAGTCCAGATTTGATGAGGAATACTTTCCGAAGGCTGCCAGGAGGGAGATGGCGCAGCGCTTCATTGACCTGAAGCAGGGGAGCTTGACGGTGGACCAGTACCACTAGGAGTTCACTAGGCTGAGTCGTTTCACACCGAAGATGGTGCAGGATGCTGATGAGAGAGCTCAGAGGTTTCTGCAGGGGCTTTCGTTGGATCTTCAGAGCTATGTGACTTCTTCTGATGCGGAGTCCTATCAGAAGGTTTTGATTACGGCGAAGAGGCAGGAGCGGATTATGAGCCAGAAGAGAGGGCAGATTTCTGGAGCTGGGAAGAGACCTGTGGAGCATGCCAGAGCAGTGATGAGACCAAGGTTCGGGCCCAATCAGTCGGTACAGTTCAAGAGGCCCGGAGGACCTCCTACTCTGAAGACTTGCCATTTCTGTGGCAAGACTGGGCATGTCAAGGATCAGTGCCGGAAGATGTTGGGGCAGTGCTTGATTTGTGGTGATCATGCGCATGCCATGAAGGACTGCCCGAGGTCCAAGCAGTCGTGGAAGGGGCCTGTTGCAGCTCAGCCGTTGCAGCAGAGGGCGCCTGTTCCTGCTGGATGTGGAGCGCCTCTCATTCCGCAGAGGCAGGCTTTTCAGCAGGCTGTTCAGCCGAGGCGTCAGGCGTTTCTGATGACTGCTGTTGAGACCGAGGCGGTGGATGAGGTTATTGCAGGTAACCCTCAATCTAGATGTTTCTTTCCCTAGTTAGTTTTAGTTATTAGATTATGTTTGGTTGCTTGCATATGTTTGTCTGCTAGAATAGAACTTGATTGTTAGACTGTCTGTTAGGTGTGATTTTGGTTTGCACATTTCCTGCACGAGTCCTCTTTGACTCAGGTGCATCGATGTGTATTATTTCCCGGAGCTTCGTAGAGAAGCATTCCTTGTCGACTTCCCCTCTTCCCAAGAGTTGGAATATCGTTACAGGGAATGACATGGTCTCGGTTCATCGTGGTTGCAACTCTTGCCCTTTGGTGGTCTGTGGACATGAGCTCTACGCTGATTTTAATGTCCACGACATCATCAACTATGATGCTGTTCTCGGGATGGACTGGCTAGGGAGCTTCTACACCACGATCGATTGTCGGAGGAAGAAGGTGGTGTTCGAGATCCCTGGACATCCGGTGTTCGAGTTCAGCCGAGGTAGCAGTTCGCTTAGTCCGGTCAGATTTCGGGCCAAGCCGGTGAGATCGTTGCTATGCAGATGGAGCAATGTCGGCCTGCGGTAGTGCGTGACTTCGACGACGTCTTCCCCGAGGAGATGTCTGGATTGCCACCTGATCGAGCTCTCGAGTTTTCGATCGACCTCATTCCGGGAGCGCAGCCTATTTCAAAAGCACCGAATCGCATGGCACCAGCAGAATTGGAGGAATTGCGGAGGCAGCTGGATGAACTTCTTCAGAAGGGTTACATTAATCCTAGTGTGTCTCCGTGGGGAGCACCGGTCTTGCTGGTGAAGAAGAAGGACGGTTTGCGTCGCATGTGTGTGGACTACCGGGAGTTGAATGCGGTGACCGTCAAGAATCGATATCCGTTGCCTCATATTGATGATATTTTTGATCAGCTGGGAAGATCGAGGGTATTCTCTAAGCTGGATCTGATGAGTGGTTATCACCAGCTAAAGGTGAGGAAGGAAGATGTTCCGAAGGCAGCATTCAGGACGAAATATGGACACTACGGGATTTGGGGGGGTTTTGGGGGTTGGCCGGCGGCCTAAGGGAGTGGCCGGTGCAAGAATGGCGAGAGGGAAGCTCCGAGGAAGAAGAATGGCTTGGGGAATGTTGGAGGATGATTTGGGGAAGAAATGGGCTCAGAAGAATGAAGAAAGAGTAAAAGAATCGAAGGGTTTAAATAGGAAATGAAACGGCGACGGAAATGAAACCTAGGGTTTCGGGGTCATTTAGTCGGTCAAAGAAGAGCTGCTGACCGACTAGTTTAAGAACTAGTCGGTCGGTCGACCAACTGTGACCGACTAAGAGCAAACAGTAACTCGGTCGTTAAAATGGTTAATGAACTAGTCGGTTAAAGAACTATGGCTGACCGACTAGTTTGCAACCTAGTCGGTCGAAAAATGTTCTTAGACCGACTAACGATAAACAGTAACTTAGGTGAAATTAATCAAAGGAACTAGTCGGTCTGAGAGCAAGTTCTGACCGACTAGTTTCACATCTAGTCGGTCGGTGGTTGTTCTTAGACCGACTAAGAGTAAACAGTAACTCCTGAATAATTGATTTAATGAACTAGTCAGTTCCAGAAGAGTTCCTGACCGACTAGATTGGAATCTAGTCGGTTGGTCCCCATTCTTGAACCAACTAAAGTGCACGAAAAGTCTCGAATCGAAGCGCGAAGCTCCAGGAAGATTCCTACGGCTTCTAAGATCAACTTATCTCTAAAATATGAGCGATATGAAGCTCGTCACGAATGACTTACTCCAAACTCAACGATCTAAGGAAGAAGCTAAAGAATCACAACGAAACGAACTAAAACGAAAGCTACGGAGACGGAAAACCACATAAGGAGAAAATCCAGCAAAACATATATATAATATAGATAATCCAAAATACATGAAAAACCAGTCGTTACAGTCGGAGTAGATGAGTTAGTAGGGATGGAAGTAGTAATAGGTGGGGATGGTCGCCTAGGGGGTGATGGTGGAGGGGAAGAATGTGATGGGGGAGGTGAAGAATGTGATGGGGGAGGTGAAAATCGTCGAGGCGGTGAAGGTGGGGGTGAGGGGTGTGGTGTGGGAGGGGGTGGTCCGTGGACGTGAGTGAGAAGGCGGAGGATGGCGGCCACGTTCCTCTCAAGTGCGAGGAAGCATGGGTGAGAGAAAATCGAAGGGGGTGGGTCCGAGGGGGTGAAGGATGCAATGACAGCGTGAAGCGAAGCCAACTCAGTCTCGAGAGCGAGACGAGCTGAAGTGGCTCGACGAAAGGAGGAGGAGGAGGTAGTGCGGACAGGAGAGGTGGTGACAGTGGTGATCGGGACAGAAGCTGGGATGACATGACTAGGACCAGCCCCAGGGTCATCACGGTGCACAGGGATGTCCTGCTCGCCTAAGTGGGCGGCTGGGGAAGGTGGTCTAGGTGCGCCCGGGATGAATGGAAGGCGCAACCTCCCAAGAAACTCAGGATCAGGCGGGAAGGTCCAGTCTGCCACAAGATGGATGGTCATGCGAGCGGGGTTGGGCAGAATGGTGTAGGGAGCTTGGGGTGGCCGTAGTGGAAGGTGAAACGGCCATCGGGGCGGGGCTTAATCATGTGAATATGCCGCAGGACATCGAGATCTAGACGTGAGGGTCCTGCGGCAGCGGGAAGATCTCGGGGGATGACAATATTATACCTGGGAGCAGAAGCTATGATCGTTATAAGGCCCCCGCAACAAAGCTTGCCCTTGCCGGCTCGGCTAATCTCAATAAGCTTTTGAATAAGCCATTCACCGGCATGGACGGGAATGGTAGGGGCCTTAAAAGAAATCATGTCATCCCCGCAGACAAAGGGAAAGGTCATGGCCGACAGAATGAAGAGATCAGGGATGGTCACGGTACCTGACTCATCCCTGGAGAAAAACGTGCAAGAAATGATACGGTGGGCCAGACGGAAGACGGGGTGAATGATGGAGGAGGACTTGGCCTTACCTTGGGAGTAGTGAGGGTGCAGGGTGAGGCGGAACCAAAACTGATCGACGTCAAATTCGGGGGGGATACCCGTAAGAACGTATAGCGTCGTTCCCCAGGATAGGGAAACCAAAGATGTCATTGATGGTGTCCAGATGGGTGCGAATGGTTCTATTGCGGACCCTGAAGATGACGATCGACCCCGACTCACGGACAAGTGTGGATAAGAATTCGAGTGTGAGGGAGGGGTATGACACCGCCGAGGCGTTTAGGAAAGCCAACCAACCTAAGTTTGCGAAGAGGGTCTCGACCTCGGTGAATACACCGAGATCGATAAGCGATTGGGTGTGGGCAAACTTGGTCGATAGATGCCCCCGAGCATCAAGTCTACGGTAAAAGTCTTTGTGCTCCTGGTTCCTAAAGTGTTAGCCATGCGGGCCCATCAGTGGGTCCTCAACTGGGACAATAGGTTGGGGTTGGGGTTGGGGTTGGGGTTGTGCAGGCTGTGCGGGAGGAGGGCGTGGGTGTGGTGGACGTGTAGTTCTGCGTCTCTTGCGAGACGACCCCTCCTCTCGCATGATAGCCTTACCCTTATCCTTATCTTTGGCCATGTGAGAGTGTGTGTATGTGGGTGAATGCGAAATGCGATGAATGCACACTAACACAAGCAATCGAGCAAATCAAAATTCTAGGGCAAAATATGAAATTAAGCTAAGGAGCGAAGTTACCCAAGCGAGATGAAGATCCTTGCTCGTAGAGGTCCCAACGCAACGCAACGGGATGAAGTGTGAAGCCGCGTCAACTCCTTTCAGCAAATTTCGAAAATGGGGGGGAATGGGCAAAAATTAGGGCTTGATGCGGGTGAAATCGAAGAGAGAGGGAGAGAGATCGATGGAGAGATGGAGAAAGTGAGTTGATGGATCAATTGAGAGGGTTGTGTGACCGGTTGAAGGAGAAACGAGGTCGGGCGAGGGAGAGGAAGTTGAAACGGCGAGAGAGAAACGAGATCGGGCGAGGGAGATGAACGGGTGGGGGCGCTGGGTTTATATAGGGTTTAAGTCGAACCGATCGGGTGAAATGTCACCCGATCGGTTGACTTTTAGGTCGAAAAATTTGCCGAAAAGAGGCTACAGGCGACCCGATCGTTTGAGAACTCACCCGATCGGGTGGCCGCTTCACACTTTTTCCCGAAAGTTTAGTACAGCTCACCCGGTCATTCACACGACCATGCTTTGCATCAACCGATCGGTTGATCAATTCCCAAAATTCCCGAGACTTCGGCTGTTCCCAATCGGTTTGCCACCCGGTCACGCTCAGCTTCACCCGACCGGTTCGCAAGGAGAGCAGATACGGCCGTCGTCTGATACGTCTCACCCGATCGGTTGAGTGGTCACCCGATCGGGTGAGGGCTTGTTTCCTGCAAAAATTCACGAATGGCCTAAATTTCTCGACGGATGATCCCGCGGCTAAATTTAATTATTAAAATACAAAAAATAAAGATAATAAAAATCCTAAAACCGAAGATAAAAGTTCAGAGCATGGGTTGCCTCCCATGAAGCGCTTTTGTTTAACGTCGTTTGCTCGACGCCCGTAGATGATATTCAAGGCGGACGGGGGTGATGCCCTAAGATCGGCATCAATTCAGATTCAGAATTAGTGGCCATCGGTGCCATCGGCGGTGATAAGAAAACTTGCTTGACGACTCTCCCTCTGTTGACGGAATCCGGAGGCTTCTCCCTTGTATTGGCGTCTACCGCCACTCGTTTCAGGATCCGGATCTCATCCCCGGTGAGCCCCATGGGCTCTTTCCCTTTCCTCCTCGTCGGAGGAGCCTTTTGAAATCCGGGAGGGACCGTATGTGTCGCATCCGCTTTCCCCGAGACATCGTCTCTCATCAGGCCGACTGGTTCTTCTAAGTCCCCCAAGCTATCGGGTGGATTCCTTGAAAGAATTTCCCATGAGCTTGCCTCCACAGCTCTCTCTTCTTCTAACTCTAGCACATTACATCTTGGATCATCCGGGGGATCGGGGTGCTTCATTGACAACCCCAAGTCAAATTCGACTTTCTCGTTGCCGACGTTAAGGAAATCTTCCCATTTTTCACATCTATCAAAACGCCGGCAGTGGCCATGAAAGGCCGTCCAAGAATGATGGGGGTGTGCACATCTTCAGGCATGTCCATGATGACGAAGTCCACTGGCACATGCACCCCACTTACGTTGACAGGGAGGTCATCTACAACACCCACCGGATATTTGACCGATCAGTCTGTAAGCTGTAGGGTCATTCTGGTGGGCTCCAAGTCGCCCATCCCTATCCTCTTATACAGCGACAGGGGCATTAAACCGACGCTCGTTCCAAGATCGACGAGCGCGCGATGGATCTTTACCTCCCCAATCGCGCAAGGGATAGAGAAGCTCCCGAGTCTTTAAGCTTAGGCGGATTTGCTCTCTGAATGAGAGCGCTGCATTCCGCCGTCAATACGACCTTCTCCTTTCTGGATCCTCTCGTCACTAAATCCTTTAGAAATTTGGCGTAGGAGGGAATCGTCTCGATAGCTTCAAGGAAGGGGATTTGCAAGCTTAGATCTTTGACCATGGTAAAGAATTTGCCATACTTTTCGTCTATCTTGGCTTGGGACAGCCGTTGTGGAAAAGGGACAATGGGCTTGTACACCTTGAGGCTCCCTTCCTCTTTTTTCTCCTTCTCCTCTTTAGGGACTCCCTCCGGAGTCGTTGGCTTTGGCGACGAAGCACCGTTGTCTTTGGCTATTTCACTTGGTCGCTCTACGACCAACGGTGCTTCCGGTTCCTTTGGGGGCACTCTTGTGTGGATTTGTGTTTCGCTCCTCAAAACGATAGCAGACACATTCGCATGCTCGTGCGTGAGTGCCAACGTCTGGTTTGCTCCCCTTGGGTTCACTTCAGGTTGTGGCGGCAATAGATTTTGCGACCTTGAAAGGTTCGCCACTTGTAACCCCAGCTGGGTCACTTGGTCCGTGAGAGCCCTCTGCCCCATTTCCAGCTTCAGATTTATCTTCTCCTGGTTGGTTATGTATTGAGTCAAGAGGGACTCAACCGAAGAGATGGACCTCTGCTGACCAAATTGATGATGCTGCTGAATGGGTTGCTGATTCCTAGGAGTATATTGCTGATACTGTTATGGAGGCTGCTGCTGCTGAAACTGCTGCTGCTGAAACTACGGTTGCTGAGGCCTAGCCGGCTGATATATCTGTTGTTGATGCTGCTGAGGCGGTGGTTGCTGATACGGTGCCTGGTAGCTAAGATTGGGATGATTCTGGTTGTTTGGAGAGTAGGCCAGGTTGGAGCTAGTCCGTGGTGGGTACGACGCATTTCCCGTAGGATTGTAGAATAGTGCGCTCGCTTGGTCCAACGATGGTGAGATGTCACCACACTTGAAGTCCCCCATGACTTCTGTTTCCACCGCCGCAATATGTTGCGTACCGGCACCACCGGCTTCTACCATCAGTGCGGAGATCTGGGTCGACAGCAAGTCGAACTTGCTGGATAATTTGTCGACGTCCTCGACCTTGTGGATGCCCCCAGATCTAGGTGCGGCTCTCTCTCACAACACCGCTCATTGTTCGATGCCATATTTTCTAGTATGTTCCCGGCATCTTCTTCACTTCTGGACATGAAGGACCCCCCAGCCGCGGCGTCCATCGATGATTTCAAATCATCCCTCAATCCATTGTAGAATAGATTAATTATCTGCCACTTGGGAAGCTCGTGATGAGGGCATCTTCGATGCATCTCTTTAAATCTTGTCCAAGCTTCATGCAGGGACTCGTTGCTGGCATGGGAGAAGGAGGAGATCTCACTCCTCAGCTTCATGGTCTTCCCCGGAGGAAAGAACTTTGTCAGAAAAACATTTGAAAGCTTCTCCCAAGTGTTGAACGTATTTGGGTCCTTCCCCCTAAGCAACAGCTTGGCATTATCCCGCAGAGAGAAGGGGAATAGCTTCAGACGGATCGCCTCAGTTGTGACACTGTTTGTCCGGAAGGTGTCACATTTCACCAAGAAGGAGTCCAAATGTTCGATGGGGCTCTCCATGGGTGCCCCTGAGAATTGATCCTGCTGGATTCACGTTACTAAGGACAGCTTGAGCTCGAAGCTTTGCGCCGTAATAGCAGGAGGACGGATGGCGGAGGTGGACTCGATGGATGGCATCGAGTACTCCAGCAGGGACTTTGAGGTTGGGTGTTCTCCCCCATGGTTTCAGGCTCTTCTCTTCTTTGCTTCTCTGCGACAAGACGCCTTAGGGTGGCGTTTATCTCAGGATCAACAGGAATCAAGTCGTCAAGACTTCTTATGTTCCTGCGCATTAAAAGCAACAAACACCCGTGAAGCAAAAAGTGGGAAGGATAAAGATAAAATATAAACCAAAAATAAGAAAATAAAAACGAAAAAAGAAGAATGCGAAAATTATCGCGAGATAGAGATGAGAGCTAGACTCAAGGGTTCATGAGATCCTAAAATAATAAGCACGTTGCCTCCCCGGCAACGGCGCCATAAAGCTTGACGTCCCCCTCGTTTTCGTTGTTGTGTGGCATGCAAGTGTGCAATATATGATTGGGGGCGTTAGATTTAAATCCTTATAACCGCAAGCGCACGGTGTTGAGTGTGGCTTGGGGGTCGAACTCAGGGAGGCGTGGTTGTGCTTGTGTCAGAAAGGACCGGATTCACCCCATGGGTGAGCTAGCCCGAATCGGATGATGGTTTGTCACGGAGAATAGAATGCGAGGGATAAACAATATAAAGGGAAACCCGGGACTTCAGCTTCCACCCTACCGTGCGATTCTCGCCAATACGACCTATGGGTAGGATAACGATCGGAATTAGGGTCTAATGGTGAGACGTTGCCTCTAAGAGTGATACCGACGTCCCATGGACCCGATATTCCGGTCGGTGCCCAGGATGATACACCGGACTACCCAGGTTCAGTCAGTGGGCATTCCCATGTCCAGTAACAATGACCGACTCCGAGAGCACTAAGCTCGCAACGATAACTCCCAACATCCCTTCCTGCCGCTCCCGCACCCTAGGACTCGACGTCTACGCTGAGGGCGTGAGCTATGGCTAAGGAGTCAACCGCCAAGTTTATTCCCCCTTTGCCCAACGGCCAAAGGCGGTCTTTTTCCCGCCGATGACAATGAAACGCCCCGCGTAACCAATAGATTCCTAATCCCTATCGATTTCCTAGTCCTATTGACGCATTGGGGAGAACCCACGAAGGGGTTTCCACCAAAATCCCAGATTTGGGAACTACTCACACATATTAGGTAAAAAAGTAATCTAAACGAAAATCGACCGTTAAAAGCATGATCAGGCGATTGAAAAGTAGTAAGAGCAATGCAAATAACACTATATTAAAGTTTGGTAAAGATCGGACAACTTACAAATACCTAGAAAATTACAACTGTCAAGAGAGAGAGAAAAAAAAGCAAAAAATAACAACTCCTCGTTTTCTGGAAACTTAGGCTTCTATATATATATAAAACGACATCACCCGATCGGGTGAAGAATCACCCGATCGGGTGAAGAATCACCCGATCGGGTGACCTGCTGCGAACTTCGGCAGCAATCTTCAAAATTTCACCCGGTCAGATGACACGGTCAGTTGGCGGAGGCTGCTCGTCGTTTGGATCTTGAGCGTCGTCGGGTGAACCGATCGGTTGAAAGATCACCCGATCAGTTGGAATTATTGCCCAAAAAGACAGAGACTTCGGAAGTTTTGGCACGGTCTGCCGGCCGTCGGGTGAGCTCTCCGGGTCATCTTCTTCGGGGAAACGGCTACAGGTGAACCGATCGGGTGAAGATCACCCAATCGGTTGAGTTTCAGCTCCAATTTCCAGAGAGAACAGTCGGGTTGAACCGGTCGGCGACCCGGTCGGTTGATACTTTCGTTGCTTGAGCGGCTGACCGGGTCGTGCACGCGTGCATCACCCGATCGGTTGGCCTATCCAACCAATCGGGTGGGGGATAAAAGATGGCGATCTTCATCGTTTAACCCCCTGGATCACGCGTGACTCCTCCCGTTGCTCTGGGGACTCATGATATCTTCGTTTTATGTCCCCTACGCCGGCAAACTCCTGCAAACATACAAAAACACGGAAAAGTGAAAGAAAATAAGAAAACACGAGAAAACGAATACAAGACGGCGGAAAATAGCGGAAAAACACAAAAGAAGACGTGCGTGAATATATTAAATATAAATGCACGTCACTCGTCTTGAAGATTGTGAGTTTGACGAAAATTATTTTCCCAAACTTGGCTCACAAACCAAGAAGCCTGAAGCTTCAGAGACCATTTCTTGGGACACTAAGTGTTTGTCTCATTATGATCCGTGCAATAATCTGTATGAAGATGAGATCCTGAAGATCCTTCACATTCAGAATACAATACATTTACTCCCGGAAAAATTCACTCATAACCAGAAGATTATCAGATCACATGTCCCTGCTGCCAATACACCAGCTAGGATTGACATCCCCAAAGATGGGTGTAATCCACCGGCAGCAGAATTAACCGTACCTTAAATAAAAAGAGGACGACCTCCTGGCTCCAAGGATAAATTCCCTCGCAAGAGGAAAATACCTGGAGAAATAACGAATTTCCCACCACATGATGCTGAGCTCAGACCAGTAACCTCTCCCTTCCTTCAGTCCCCTGAAGAGGAAAATACATTAGAAATATCATTAAATTTCGTACATACTTGGGAGGTACTAGACAAAAAAAGCATTGTCGACGACGACGACTTTGCGTTCGATATTGTTGTTCATGTCGCTCAATGCGACGATGATATCGATCCAAGATCTCTAGCTGAATGCAAACACAGAGATGATTGGCCAAAGTGGAACGAAGCAATATGAGTAGAGCTGTACTCACTCTTGAAACACAAAGTCTTTGGACCAGTAGTCTAGACACCAAGAGGTGTAAAACTTGTGAGATACAAGTGGGTATTCGTAAGGAAAAGAAATGAGAATAATCAGATCGTACAAAGCACGGCTTGTAGCTCAGGGATTTTCCCAACGACCGAGGATAGATTATGAAGATACATATTCCCCGGTTATGGATGCGATCACATTCCGATTCATAATAAGCTTAACATCAATGGAAAGAAGCCGCATAAATAGTCATTACATTCTAAATACCAGCATTCAAAGCAAGGTACACAAGCAATTAAGGCCTAGCATGGCCGTACAATTTGATGAAAATAAACACACTTGAAAACAACAAGTTAAATAAAAAACTGAAATAGAAATAGCCCGCTCTAGCCTTTCGCAGGGAGGATCTCTACGTCCTCGTAGCTCTGATCAATAGGGTCCACCTCTAAGATAGAATCCTCAAAAGTAGGGTCCTAGAGGTACCATGTCTCTGAACCTAACATATATTTCATAAATACATTCACATATATGTCAGGGATAAGCTCGGCAAAATATTTAAAGTAATGAAATGAATAACAACTTAGAAAAGGACAAAAGAGCGTTAGTACACATTTATGAATAATAAGTGCAGAAAAGTAAAGTACGAGCATGTATGAATTTGCAGTTCAAAAATTAAAACAGTTGTATATTGTGTATTTGATTATTTGTGCTCGTGATAAGTTCGTGTCTGAGAAGGTAAATGTTCTTGATACACCCTATCATCAGGGGTTTACCGTGACGCTTCTTGCCATTCCTAACCTGGAAGATAGCCAAGATGCTTGCCTCCATTAGTGTGGTATGGAGGTAACCGTAATATGTTCAAGCCACATTTACGGACTCTACTACATGAACCAACCCCACCCAAAGTGTCTTTCTAGTCACCGACTAGGTTCCGTCCCATCTGTATTCGATGGTTTCATCCCATCTGTATTCGATAGTTCCACATATATGTTTCGAGGGTTATGTCCTACACTCTGTCCAATAAGTGCGTTTTGCTAACATGCAGATATTAATGATAGTTCAATTAGACAGCAGGCATATATTGAATTGTTCCAAACAACAACATTTACATAACGTGCTCATTTGATCAGAAAGTGAACGGTTATGTATTCTAAACAAGCAACATCATTACGTGTCTACTTAAATCAGAAAACTTCTAATATAATGAAAGTATGTAGTTTTGCTTGACAAGCGCATCAAAAGAGAATTTAGCACTAAGGTTGCACAATTCAGGTTGCATTTCATTTACGATAAAATACTTGCCTGGGAACGGAATTTGTGTGTACAGACGATCGAAATGAGAGACATAATTATCTGCGTCATATAAATCTGCGTATGCGGCTATTTATTTACGCTAAGGGAAACTTATTAACTAATGTTATGGAACCATTATTGATAGCTAGCCGAGTGGCAGATTTGTTTGCACTAATTAATTATATATAACTTAAAGTTATACTACAAACTGTTCTTATAGGTTTTCTAACCTATTATATATTAGGGTCACTTGCATTTATTAACTAACATGCTGTTATCATTATATAAATTAATCCATGTAGTAACATTATATAATACATGCAGATAAAGTGTAGCACTTACTGATATTTAACATTAGGATTTAATGTAGAAAAGCTGCCACCTGATCCAATGGATCATGTGGCAAGACATAAAAAAGGTGGAGAGTATAAGCCCCTACATGGGCTTGTACTCGTTGGGACCCACCCCTTTGTGTCTTGCACCCGATCCTTTGGATCGGTGCCACCTGCTCTACATTAATCCATTAACATTATTAACTTGCATAACTTAACTTAATACTAAACTAACTTAACTATATAACTTATAAAATAATTTAACTTAACTTATTATATAATAACCTTAACTTAATATATATATATATATATATATAACTTTATATAACTTAACTTACCCTCCTCTTTCTTCTCCCTTCTGTTCTGTTCTTCCTCGTTTCTTTTTTTTTGTTTCGATGCTTGCAAAGGGGATCGGGGCAAGGGCGGCGGCATCCAAGGGGGGCCGGGGGCGGCGTGGCCAAGGGGAGGCCTGCCTGGGGGAGCGCACGGCAACGATCCGGGGCACGTCGGCATTCCAAGGGGCGGCGGCGACGAATCGAGGGTCACGGCAGCGGCGGATCGGGGGAGATGCGCAGGGGGTGTGATTTAATCTCAATTTGGGTTTCAATTTGGGATTTTCAATTGAGATTTCAATTTGAATCTCCCCAATTTCTGATTTGGTTTCTGATTTTGATTTGGATTTTGCTTTTGAAATTGGTTTGTTGATTTCAATTGTTGGGGAAATTTGGGTGATGAATTGAGAGTTGAAGGAGGCTGATTTTGGGTTTCTTGAAGGAAGAAGGAGACGGGGAGAAAATTGCAGTGAGATGGGATTGCATGGAGATGAGGATGTTGACGATGTAGTTACTGTTGTTTAAGAACAGTGGAGGGGGGAAACAGCCTGTTGATGGATAGGAGCTGGGTGTGGGGGAGGAAGTGAATGTGGATGTTGGATCTCACCGATTTCTTTCGGTGGGATTCAATTGGGTAGTGTTAGGGTTAAAGTAATTTAGTTAATCTGTAATTTAATTTTTAGCCAATAGTAGTTAGTTAAGGTTAATAAGCAAATAGTTACGCTACGGTAAAACTAAAAACAAAGACGCCCTCGCGTCGACGTGTGGACGAAAAATCACTTGGACCAAAGTATCCGTACGATCGAAGTAAAAAATACAGGCACACAAAACACGACTAAAAATACAGGCCATTACAATTTTTCACTTTGATTGGTTATGCATGTGCATGTTACAGATCTGATCCACACACCGAGATATCACAGACTGGTTTCGTGTTCACCTACGGTGGTACAGCCATCTCCTAGAAATCTGTGAAGCAGACCACCACAGCAGTCTCATCCAACCACTCAGAGCTCCTGGCGATCCATGAAGCTAGCAGAGAATGTGTCTGGCTTCGTTCAGTCATTCATCACATTCTAGTGAAGACGGACGACCTTGAGCCAACCATTTTATTTGAAGATAATGCAGCTTGTATAGCTCAACTACAAGCTGGTTACATCAAGGGCACAGAATGAAGCACATCTCTCCCAAGATCTTCTGGACGCACGAGCTACAAGAGAAGAAGCAGATTGAAGTACGACAGATTCAGTCTTGTAATAATTTAGTTGATCTGCTTACTATGGCATTGCCTAGATGTACTATTAGCTTGTAAAAGATATAGGGATGCGACAGCTGAAAGACCTACAAGCATGAAGCTTGTACAGATCAGGGGGAGTCACTTGTGTATTATACTCTTTTTCCTTAAGCTGCTGGTTTTTCCCACTGGGTTTTCCACAGCTAAGGTTTTAACGAGGCAAAACACGGTAACTCTGGATCCTGCGGTATCCACCCCACATTAACGTATTGGATCGTGTAACGACTGGTTTTCGCCTATATGTATTTTCAGAATATATTATATGAATGGTTGGTTTTCCCCTTGTATGAGATTTCTCGTTTTCGTCGATTTGTGGTTTCGTCCTTTCCTTGTGCTTTCTAGTCTTTTTCCGTAGATCGTCGATTTTGGAGTAAGACACTCATGACGAGCTTCATATCGATCATATCTTAGAGATAGGTTGATCTTAGAAGCCTTAGAAATCTTCCTGGAGCTTCGCGCTTTGATTCGGGACTTTTCGTACACTTTAGTTGGTTCAAGAAGGAGGACCAACCGACTAGATTCCAATCTAGTCGGTCAGGAACTCTTCTGGAACCGACTAGTTTATTAAATCAATTCTTCAGGAGTTACTGTTTACTCTTAGTCGGTCTAAGAACAATCACCGACCGACTAGATGTGAAACTAGTCGGTCAGAACTTGCTCTCAGACCGACTAGTTCCTTTGATAATTTTCACCTAAGTTACTGTTCACCGTTAGTCGGTCCATGAACACTCACCGACCGACTAGATTCCAAACTAGTCGGTCAATGCTTCTTCGTTGACCGACTAACTCTTAGTTCATTTTCCTTCAGGAGCTATTGTTTGCGTTTAGTCGGTCCATGTTGAACGACCGACCGACTAGATCCTCAACTAGTCGGTCGACCACCCTTCTTTGACCGACTAACGACCCCCGAAACCCTAGGTTTGTCCCAGCCGCCGTTTCATTCTCTATTTAAGCGGCCGATCGTTTTCATTCTCCTTCTTTTCATCTCTTAGCCTCTTCTTTTCCCCATTAATCCCCCTTCATCTCAAACCCTTCCTCCTTCATCCCAAGCCATTCCTTCATCCTCCCGAACCCCTCTCACCCTCATATTGCGCCGGCCATCTCCCCTCTAGCCGCCGGCCGACCTCAAACCCTCAAATCTCCCTTTCTCCAGTTTTCCCCGTCGTTCCAGATCTGAGTGGTAGTTCTCCCGGATCGTTCCTCTGTTGCCGTGGCGCCTTTCTTCCGCTACGCTTTCGGTTTGTGTTCTTCCTTTAATCTCCTACAACCCACACCTTGCTATTGTGAAACCCTAATTAAAATGGATAATTAGACGTTATAGGTTCTATTACAAAATACGGATTGGATATTGTTCTGATGTTGTTTTGCCTTGGCAGCGACCCCATCTCCGTAGTGTAACATTTTGGGACGCGCCTCGTTGACCGCCATCCTTGGTGCCAGGCAAGTGAAACTTGCATCTCTTGATTTGGGCCATGTCTTAGGCCATTACCTTGCTTTAGCGTAAAAGAGACTAGACGGTGAAAGGATAGCCGTCTGGACGCCATTGACCTAGCTTGACGACGAAGCTTGGTCCGTCACCTTCATCATGCTTGTATGTCACGTTTACTTTCCCTTAACGGTACGCGTATTAACTGTTCATGTCATCCATGCATCCTTAACTGCTATTGCATTTTAACTGCCATGTTTAATTTAAATTAACAGTACGCGAATATCTGTTCATGTCATTGCATTTTGCCTGTCACGTTTAATTTCACTTAACGGTACGCGAATAACTGCTCATGTCATTGCATTTTGCCTGTCACGTTTAATTTCACTTAACGGTACGCGAATAACTGCTCATGTCATTGCATGCTTGAACACTCATCGTGATTGCGTAGCATCGCTACATACTAGTGCTACTTGTTCCGGCTAGGCACCCGTTTTGCGGGTACAACCCTAGGCCAAATATGATTCTGGCTCGTGGTCCAGAAAACGAGCTCAACACAGCCTGCGGGCAATAGGGCATCCATATGTGGGTGGTCCCTTGTACTTGAACACAGCCTGCAGGCAATAGGGCACTCACCTGTGTGTGAGTGATCCCTTGTACTTGAACACAGCCTGCGGGCAATAGGGCACCCGTGTGTGGGCGATCCCTTGTACTTGTTACTTGACAATACTTGTCACACCTACCACTTGTTACTTGCTACTTGTACTTTAATTTACTTGTCACTTCCATACCATACTTGCCATGCCATGCATCATACTTTAACTGCTAGGTTGCTAGTTTATCTTTCTTTCAGTTTCCTTGCGCAAGTCTTCCATCTTACTGACATGTGCCCCTTTTCTCTTTTGGGTGACACATGTTAGATCCTGAGGTAGAGATCGTGGTTGAGGGTGTAGTGTTGCTATCGCTGAGCCTGAGCCTCCGCTGGGCGAGGAGTTCGTGGGTACTGGTGATCTGTCGTAGAGACCGCTGGTGTCCCCTTTCCCTTGTTTAGGTTTGCTGTTAGTTGTTGGTGCGTGACACCCTTGTTTGTGAGTTGCACCTTGTTGGCCATGTTGGGCCTTAGTCTTTCCTTTTAGCCTGGTGGCTTTTCTGTGATATTGTAATTTATTTATGGATATTCAGGGATTCAATAAATTGCTTATTGTCTCATTTTCTTATTGTTATCTTTGTTTCGTATCGCATTTGCAAGGACTTGCCATTTGAAGTTTCTTTTGACGCTTATCGGACTTGGGGCTTCACGGCTTCAAGTCTGAGCGGACCTACTCACGTCTCGCCTCCACATTTTCGGGAAGCGGGGCGTGACATGTTTTAGTGGTGGCCTATGCAGGTCCATTTGCAAATGCGAACTATCGGAACAACGATAATAATTATAGAATGTCCATTAAATAAATTAGAACATCCAAGTTATAAGCCCGGAGTCTATGTTTTTAGCGTTCCTATGTCTTAGGTGGCTGGTAGGCGTGTTAGAGCATCTGTCCCAGCTTGGTAGGAAATCCATTAGATCAGGACCATAGTGAGACTTAGTTAGAAGTTTGTGCTTGCAAGTTAGGGATCCTTGATTGTTAGTTAGAATCCATGTTAGTAATTGATTTGATAGTCCTAAGAGTTACCTTAGTGGTTCCTGTCTAGCTCTGACCATGATAGATTCCTAGGATTTCTTTGGTCGTTCGCTTGGGTTCATCGATTTCGGGCCCGACGGAACATGACCTTGATTCTTTTAGAACCTTCCCTGAGGCCTCTAATATACTCTAGCCATTAAGAAGCCTTAGTGATTAGTTTTCCTAGGCCTTTAGTCGACCCGATGATTAGAACCCTCTGATTCAATCTTTCCTGGTCACTACACTTCGGTGTTACTGACCGTAGATTTTCATCGTAGTTTCTTGAATCGTAATTTAGGTGCATTCATCGCACAACCACATTCCTTGCTCTCGATTCACATTATCACCTCAATACGATTATCGTTGACCTTTCAAATCTTTTTCGTTACAAATCTTGATTCTTCCAAAGTCATTTTTGTATTCTTTCCTTATTTAAAGATTTCACTCAACTTAAATTTTGTTTTAAACTTCTTTTGTATATTTCCCTTACTCCCGATTGAGCTAAAAGTTATTCTTAGATTTTGAAAAACTATTTGGCCGTAATTTTAAATTACTATCTTGTAACCATTTTCTAACCTATATCTTCGCTTCTTGATCTCAAAACTTTACTACTATTTCGATAATTCGATATACCACTTTTTCTAAATTGCGAAATTCATTTTAGCTGTTTACCGTACGTGCTTTAAAATACTTCTTCAAGATAAATAGAATTCCAAATATCTTATGAATATATTCTAATTATAAGTTTGTCGTACCGTACTCCAAAAGTCTTTATACCAACCCGTTCCTTTAGCAAATCCTTGTTCCCCTAAAGGTACTTTCGATTTTTCCTCTCTCGCTAAGTTTAAATTTGTTCAAAAACTTTTAATATAAGTATATTAGACTTCATACCCTTTCGCCAACTTAAGATTTATTTAATTTTCTACATATCGAGACTTTTGTTGAGATTTTAGATTACTAGTTTATAATATTTTCCAGCCTATCCTTTTCGTACCGATATAAATGTCTTGTCCCTTTTCATGTACCAATTTTATTCTAAACCGTATTTCTGTTTCTCCTAACTCGATTTACAATTTCTTTCGTACTTGTGCCATTAAAACTATTTCGATAAAACATCGTGCCTACTTTTAATATACTTTTCACATGGGATTTCGGCTTTCAGCAAGTCGATTTTACGCCCAACGTCTTCCCTATTTCAGATTTCGTAAAAAGAAATTATTATTTCATAACCATTTCCGGACCTAGACCCGTCTTAAATCGGTTTTAAAGTTTTAATACCAACTTGATGATTCTATATATCCTTTCCCTCTTTTCCATACTACTAAGATATTATTTTCCTTCCATTCACCATACGCACTTTTAAAAATGATTTCTAAAAATATAACTTCACTTACTCTTACTAGGCTCGTTATGATCGTATGTTAAGATCTTTGTATAAATCAGTTTCTGTTAACGAATTCGGATTTCTCTGAAAGTATTTTCGATAAGGTTTATTTGAAACTTCTCTCCAGTTTTAAGATTTGGGAAACATTTAACATGCGCTTAAATTCTCCACACTATGTCTGATCTGATTTCATTCCTTAAATCTCGAAGCTTTCCCAAAATTCTTAAGCTACTGCCGCATAACATTTTCTTACCTATGTCCTTAAAGTTCGTGTAAATGATTTACTTTTACTCACGATAATTTTATATAAGCCAAATAACCATTTACCCTTATTATGTATATTCGACTCAAACTTGTTCGAACAACTTGTTTTATCGACCTCCAAATATTTATACAGATAGGGACTCAAACTTTTGAAGTGCAGCAGTTTTCAAACTATTCGAATTTTAGTATATGATTTACACTACTTTCCCATATCCTAATGGATCCGCATTACATATTTCTTTCCCGCCTAAACATTCACAATTTTCCCTTGATTCACCTAACCAAGCTGTCTTCTTATCATCGTTCTAGCTGGACTCATGCTTTTCGATCTTCCTATTCGTTACGCTCTTGCTTTCGGGTTCTTCCTTTTGTCTAGCCAATAGAGCTTGTCGTCGCCGGTGTCAACCTTAATATAGTTTGGTGAGCCCATTGGTATTAGTTGTTATGTCGTCATAGTGTGTTTAATTACATGGTGTGAATATATATATATATGATACACATGTGTGACCATACGATGAATGCTTTATTAGGGAGGCTATGTAATTATAAGTGAGCTGATGTCTGTAATATTATTATAATATATATAAGGTGATTGAACTATGTGGTATTACCTGATTAAATATTATGGGTGTTTGACCTTATGATATGTATATGGCCACGTTGGTTGATGTGTATGTATTGGAGTGGTATTGGTATATGTATGGATACTGTGTTATGTATACAGAATACTCTGCTATGATTTGAGTCTCACTCAAGCTTGAGTGGGTATGCTCTATGTACATTGGTATGTTTGTCAGTGATTGGTGTGAAGTGTGGATGATGTATATATAGTGATTGGTGTAATTGTCTGTGGTGTAGTTATTTAATAAGGACTTGGTTGTGTGAATACATATATGTGCTAGGTTGTAGGTATTTGCAATTGTGGCATGTGTGGCATGCCGTGAATATAATTATAGGACTATATGTGAAGTGAATATTTGGTGAATGTATATTTGATATAGTGAACTTGTTTTAACAATTGTATGGTGTGATTTCACATGTTGATTGTTTGGCGTATACTAGGAGATATAGGGAATAGTGTATTCTTATTGTCTTGTCCATAGGTAGTTACCTATACGTGTAGATTCCGATGGTATTTTCTAGTATGAAATTATTTTCATATAAGTAAGAGAGACTTGGTTATTTTCATATAGTGTGTAATAAGTGTTTTATAGTTATATAGAACATACTTGCCTATATGAATGATTTGAATACGTGAATGGAGTTGATTGACTATAATAAGTATAAGTGTACTATGTGCGTGAATATATATTTATTTCCGTGGTGTTAATAATTGACTACCTAGTGTATATATATATATACGCACTTGAAATGAATGTACTTGGTTGAAATTTTGATGTGATATTGATTGAGGGTAGTGACTAGGGTGACTAGATATAGCTATAGTTAGAAAGTCCGAGGACGGACTTTATTCTAAGGTGTGTATGATGTAACGACTGGTTTTCGCCTATATGTATTTTCAGACTATATTATATGAATGGTTGGTTTTCCCCTTGTATGAGATTTCTCGTTTTCGTCGATTTGTGGTTTCATCCTTTCCTTGTGCTTTCTAGTCTTTTCCCGTAGATCGTCGATTTTGGAGTAAGATACTCATGACGAGCTTCATATCGATCATATCTTAGAGATAGGTTGATCTTAGAAGCCTTAGGAATCTTCCTGGAGCTTCGCGCTTCGATTCGGGACTTTTCGTACACTTTAGTTGGTTCAAGAAGGAGGACCAATCGACTAGATTCCAATCTAGTCGGTCAGGAACTCTTCTGGAACCGACTAGTTTATTAAATAAATTCTTCAGGAGTTACTGTTTACTCTTAGTCGGTCTAAGAACAATCACCGACCGACTAGATGTGAAACTACTAACTAGTCGGTCAGAACTTGCTCTCAGACCGACTAGTTCCTTTGATAATTCTCACCTAAGTTACTGTTCACCGTTAGTCGGTCCATGAACACTCACCGACCGACTAGATTCCAAACTAGTCGGTCAATGCTTCTTCGTTGACCGACTAACTCTTAGTTCATTTTCCTTCAGGAGCTACTGTTTGCGTTTAGTCGGTCCATGTTGAACGACCGACCGACTAGATCCTCAACTAGTCGGTCGACCACCCTTCTTTGACCGACTAACGACCCCCGAAACCCTAGGTTTGTCCCAGCCGCCGTTTCATTCTCTATTTAAGCGACCGATCGTTTTCATTCTCCTTCTTTTCATCTCTTAGCCTCTTCTTTTCCCCATTAATCCCCCTTCATCTCAAACCCTTCCTCCTTCATCCCAAGCCATTCATTCATCCTCCCGAACCCCTCTCACCCTCATATTGCGCCGGTCATCTCCCCTCTAGCCGCCGGCCGACCTCAAACCCTCAAATCTCCCTTTCTCCAGTTTTCCCCGTCGTTCCAGATCTGAGTGGTAGTTCTCCCGGATCGTTCCTCCGTTGCAGTGGCGCCTTTCTTCCGCTACGCTTTCGGTTTGTGTTCTTCCTTTAATCTCCTATAACCCACACCTTGCTATTGTGAAACCCTAATTAAAATGGATAATTAGACGTTATAGGTTCTATTACAAAATACGGATTGGATATTGTTCTGATGTTGTTTTGCCTTGGCAGCGACCCCATCTCCGTAGTGTAACATTTTGGGACGCGCCTCGTTGACCGTCATCCTTGGTGCCAGGCAAGGGAAACTTGGATCTCTTGATTTGGGCCATGTCTTAGGCCATTACCTTGCTTTAGCGTAAAAGAGACTAGACGGTGAAAGGATAGCCGTCTGGACGCCATTGACCTAGCTTGACGACGAAGCTTGATCCGTCACCTTCATCATGCTTGTATGTCACGTTTACTTTCCCTTAACGGTACGCGTATTAACTGTTCATGTCATCCATGCATCCTTAATTGCTATTGCATTTTAACTGACATGTTTAATTTAAATTAACGGTACGCGAATATCTGTTCATGTCATTGCATTTTGCCTGTCATGTTTAAATTCAATTAACGGTATGCGAATATCTGTTCATGTCATTGCATTTTGCCTGTCACGTTTAATTTCACTTAACGGTACGCGAATAACTGCTCATGTCATTGCATGCTTGAACACTCATCGTGATTGCGTAGCATCGCTACATACTAGTGCTACTTGTTCTGGCTAGGCACCCGTTTTGCGGGCACAACCCTAGGCCAAATACGATTCTGGCTCGTGGTACAGAAAACGAGCTCAACACAGCCTGCGGGCAATAGGGCATCCATATGTGGGTGATCCCTTGTACTTGAACACAGCCTGCGGGCAATAGGGCACTCACCTGTGTGTGAGTGATCCCTTGTACTTGAACACAACCTGCGGGCAATAAGGCACCCGTGTGTGGACGATCCCTTGTACTTGTTACTTGACAATACTTGTCACACCTACCACTTGTTACTTGCTACTTGTACTTTACTTTACTTGTCACTTCCATACCATACTTTCCATGCCATGCATCATACTTTAACTGCTAGGTTGCTAGTTTATCTTTCTTTCAGTTTCTTTGCGCAAGTCTTCTGACTTGCTGACATGTGCCCCTTTTCTCTTTTGGGTGACACATGTTAGATCCTGAGGTAGAGATCGTGGTTGAGGGTGTAGTGTTGCTGTCGCTGAGCCTGAGCCTCCGCTGGGCGAGGAGTTCGTGGGTACTGGTGATCTGTCGTAGAGACCGCTGGTGTCCCCTTTCCCTTGTTTAGGTTTGCTGTTAGTTGTTGGTGCGTGGCACCCTTGTTTGTGAGTTGCACCTTGTTGGCCATGTTGGGCCTTAGTCTTTCCTTTTAGCCTGGTGGCTTTTCTGTGATATTGTAATTTATTTATGGATATTCAGGGATTCAATAAATTGCTTATTGTCTCATTTTCTTATTGTTATCTTTGTTTCGTATCGCATTTGCAAGGACTTGCCATTTGAAGTTTCTTTTGACGCTTATCGGACTTGGGGCTTCGCGGCTTTAAGTCTGAGCGGACATACTCACGTCTCGCCTCCACATTTTCGGGAAGCGGGGCGTGACAGATCGTAAAGAATTCATATGCTAAGAATGGATGGGTGGGTGGGGAGTGTTAGGAATGGGGGAGACCTTTGGTCTCCACCCACTAACATCCACCATTACACCCACTATCAGTGAGTGTCTCTTGGGTTCCACTAGTTTGTAACACCTATATGAATAATATATATATGACTAGGGTGGAGACAACGAGCTATCACTTCTTACAACTCCAACATTCACAACATTTTTCAATTTTTGCAAAATTTGTGAAGGATGGAATTTATTGGATTTTCCTACTTCAAGTCCTAAAATCACTACCCGAAGGCCGAAACGGGGACCGCCTCCATGGCCTCGACCGTCGTCTGGCCGCGCCTCCTGAACCCAACCCAACTAGCTGCCCTCATCCGCCAACAAAAATCCCCCGCCGCCGCCCTCCAACTATTCAACTCCGCTCCCGTCCTTTACCCCACCACCTACCGACACACCCCCGCCGTCCTATCCGCCCTCCTCCGCTCTCTCTCCCCCGAACACCTCCCCTCCCTCATCCCCCACCTCCGCAGCATCCTTGTCAGCTCTCCCTCCTCACGTGATCTAGACCCCCTCCTCTCCCGCGCCATCCTCTCCCTCTCCTCCGCCGGGGCCTATGCCGACGCCCTTTCCCTCTTTCGTCTCCTCCCTTTCTCCGCCCTCCCCCGCTGGCCCCACTCCTTCCATTCCATCTTCAAGGTGCTCATCTGCAGCGATGATCTGGACGCCGCCAGCCAGCTGCTCGTTGAAAGCTCCCAACGAAGTGAGACCCAAATCGGCCTAGACAGCCTCAACATCATCATCCACACCCTCTGCCGCCTCGGTCGCGCTGACCTGGCACTCGGCGTATTTACGGAAATCAAAGAGCAGTGTTGCTCTCCGAACAAAGACACCTACCGGATCCTAATGCGCGGGCTCTGTGAGTCTGGTCGCCTCGATGATGGGATCCACCTGCTTTATTCTATGATGTGGAGGATTTCGCAAAAGGGATGCGACGCTGATGTTGTTGTGTATAGAATGCTCCTCAAAGCGCTGTGTGCTGATGGGAGAGTTAGAGAGGCTGAGGATGTGCTTGGGAAAGTTCTTTTGAAGGGGCTGAGGACGCCGGGCAAGCGACGGGCTTTTCGGAGAGTGGAGCTTGAAAGTTTGGATGACTTGCAGGAGATGAATAGGAGGATCGATGAGGCGTTGGTGGTCGGTGGGGTGCGGAGTTTGAAGAGCTATGCTGCGGTGATTGGGGATTTGTACGACGAGGGAAGGATTATGAACGCGGATATGATGTTTGATGAAATGGTTGAGAGAGGGTTTCGGCCGACCGTGGAGATGTTTGAGAGGAAGATTGCCGCTTTGTGTAGAGATAGAAGGGTGGAGGATGGCATTATGGTGCTAGAAGTGCAGATGAAGGAGAGAGGTTGTGTGCCAAGCATTAGGGGGTGTGAGTTGGTAATAGAGGGGCTATGTAGAGAGGGGAAGTCGGGAAGAGCGGTAGAGTGCTTGGATAGGATGGAGAGGAAATCGCGGGTCGTGGCAAGAAAGGAGAGTTTTGAGATTTTGGTGGAGGGGTTGTTGGGGGAGGGCCGGGTTCTTGAGGCGTCTGAGGTTTTGGAGAGAATGACGAGGAGGAAGTATTGGGCAGGGAGGGAGATTTATGGTGGAGTTATTCGAGGGCTATGTGATGTTGGGAGGAGGTACGAGGCCCTGTTATGGTTGGAGGAGATGGTGAGCCAAGTGAAGGTGCCAGATATCTCCGTGTGGAGTTCATTGGTGTTCATGGTGTGTGCTGATTATGATAATACCGAACTTGTTTCCTGTCTGGATTTGTTGATGGATGATTGAATATAATGTGTCCAGTGGTTGATCGAAGGATGTATTTCTGTTCTCATATTGTTGTTAGATGGGGATCTGATGAGTGCATGATAGCTCTCAAAAGCAACCTTGTTTAACACATCTAGTTGCAAAATCAAGAGGTTCAACCTGCTCGAGGGTTTTGCAGAAGAATCTTGAATATGGTTAGCATCATTCAAACTGAACTCGGATTCGAACTTCCCAAATGGAAGGAGCTAAAAGGACTGGTATGATCTTCTTGTATTCATTTTTTAGTTCTCTTTCAGCACCGTATATTGAAGGCTAGGAGGTAGCAGAGCAAGGTTTTAGGGTGTCGCTTGTGACGTTACTGGGAATAAGGAAGATATTGTTGTTGATAAATCTGTAAAAAAGGATATTTTAGCTGGTTGGCTCTCCCTTTCCCTTCCCAAATTTTTAATGAGATATTTGGCATGGACTAAGAGATAATAGATTTTTATTTCTATTTTTCTATTTACCGTTTTTTCAGTTTTTTCTTTTATCCCGTTTCTCTTTGCTCTGTCGAAGATTTGAGAGTCTTATGGGCAACACATTTGCCAATTTAAGCTGAAAATAGTTATCCTAGTCCAAAAAAATAACAAAGCTAAATTTCATCAGGGTGAAGCTTGATTTGATTTTTCTTTTTAAACAAAATATATTACAATTCAGATAATGTGATTCTGAAACTTTGATCCAGATAGTACTGCCCCATAGTTGAGACTTGTAAGTTTGAATGTCTTTTTGCTAATGCAGATGGCAAGGGTCTGGGAAGAATATGTCAGTATAAAGAGCAACAACGGCAACAATGATTCCACTTCTACTGTTTTTGTGCAAAAAATTGACGATTAGAGGGTTCTTTCTTATAGAGCAGCCGAGGAAGGGTATAACTGGCTGGATCTTCACAAAAACATATGTGAATGCGACACCTATGGTTTGGTGCTTTAGACAGCTTGGAAGAAACTTTGTGATCGATATTTGGTTTTAGACAGGTATTTTAAATCATTTTCTTTTTTTTCTTGTGATAGTAATTTGGGTGCAAAATATATCTTAAACTGGAATCTCTCCGACCATTATAAGAGTTTAATTCATTTTCAATTTCCCCTGTTTTGAGCAATTTTATATTCCATAAATGTACTGATTGTTCGAGCTACATGAACTACAATATCATGCCATTGTAAATGTAGATGTTCTTTTCCTGCTGTCCTGATAGACATAGCACACTTCTAAACGTGGAGAGAAGCGGGGCCAAAGCTAAAACCAAGCGTGGGTGTGTGTGAGAAAAATGGCACAGGGCTTCGCATTCGTCTGTCCCGTCTGTTTCGTGGTCCAAGAAGTGCAAACTGTAGGCCGAACGCTGTGACTCGTTCGATACGCCCTTGCTTGAGCTAGTTGCATGGAGACTAATCAGACGCATAAAGATTTAACTAGCTAACGATTTACGGCGGTCCATCTTTAACCTCCGACATCCGCTTTTGTTTTCCGACCGCTTTTGTTCTCGCGGCTCTCACCACAGCACCGATGACTGCAAGCACGGACTGGCATCAAGGCGGACGATCTTCCTCTTCTTTTTCCCTCTATGTATCGAAGCTTCAACGCAAAAAATCTCATCTTTTTTTCAATCTCCTCGACACAATTACCCTAACCCTAACTCTTAATCTAATCTCTCCTGCTGGAATTTGCCCTTTATGCTCTCTCCCAACAGCAACCCCCATTGAAATTTGCTGAGATCGAACTCCACCAGGCACGGGCAAGAAAGAAGCCCTAACTCTAGATAAAGAATCGCTCCCATCGTCTTCTCCAGTCCGATTTCCCCGACGACTGGGTCGACGGATCATGGACCGTCGAATGCTCCTGCAGGGTCATGTTCGACGATGGCGAGGAGATGGTCAGCTGCGACGAGTGCGACGTGTGGGTCCATACCCGTTGCTCTCGATTTGCCAAAGGTGAGACCTCCTTTGCTTGCCACAATTGCAAGAAGAACAACAATAACAGCAGCAATTCATCTACAAATCCCTCTTTGGCCACGGCTAACACCAATGAGACCGAAGTCGCCCAGCTACTCATCGAGTTACCCACTAAAACTGACCCCTATCCGCCGTCCAACCCGTTCCCTGGCCCAGCTTACAGGGTCCCGTTTCGAATGTGGGCCGAAGTCCCTACGAATGACCGGGTCCATGTGCAGGGAGTTCTTGGCGGAGATCCATCGCTGTTTCAGGGGATTTCATCGTCGGTGTTCACTTCGGATCTCTGGAGGTGCACTGGGTATGTGCCCCAGAAGTTTAATTTTCAGTACAGGGAGTTTTCATGTTGGGAAGATGATGGGGCGCAGAATCCGGTGCGCCTGGGGGCTGATGTGTTGTTCTCTTTGTCAAAGGAGATTGTGTCTTCTTGTGTGCTGGTGAGGGCTTTTGAGAGGAAGCATAAAGGCGGAGATAAGGTCTTGTTTGGTTCCACGATACAGAGCTGGGGGAAGAAGGAGAGGAACAAGCTTCGGGTGTTCGGGTCGCATGTGAGTAAGAAAAGGAAGGAGGACTGGATTGTGAAGAAGAAGAAGGTGAGGAGTGACGGATTGTGAAGAAGAAGAAGGTGAGGAGTGACGCCGACAGAGTTGCAGCTGAATTTAATAAGAGAGGTAGGAAATTTTGTTTTAATTGGTAGAAAAGAGAAGCTTGAATGTGATGACAGATTTAAGTTTGTTATAACTTAAGTTTGTGATTTGGCAGGTTCTTTTGTTGTTGGCGATGTGAGTAAGGGTAGATTGTCTGAGGACAGATGTGTTCAACCACTGGGGATTGATGTTGCCACTTCAAAGAGTGAAGAAAGGAAGGACGAAGAACAAGTGGAATGAGTGGATAGTGGGAAGAAGAAGAAGGCCGGGAGCGATGATGAGATAGTTGCAGAGGAATTTGAGAGAAGAGGTAAGATTTCTGTTTAAATTCAGCGGACTGAAGAAGTGAGGATGGACTGATAAATTCCTTCGATGACTATTTGTTTATGGTGCAGCTGTTTCTGTTCCAGTTGCTGATACGTCAAAGGTTGGAGGCTCTGAGGATGGGTGCGTTCAGATCGCAGAGTTGGATGCTCCATCTGTGAAGAGTTAAGAAAGGAAGGAAGATGGGGTGTCTCAGAAGCTCGATGTTGCATGCATAAAGAGTGAAGGAAGGAAGTTGTGCCCTCTCAGAACAACACTTGTGATCAAGTGGAAATAACAGATAGCAACAGCAAGCCAAAGCTAGTCATCAAGGCTTCTAAGGGAAGTCCATACGATGAGAAACCAAGGCTGAAAAATGCATCAGAACTGTGTGTGAAGATCGAGACAGAGGATGAGGCTATGGGGATTTTATTGGAAGCTGATGTTCCTGCCGCATCGCAAGAGAAACAAGACAATAATGTTAATCAATATGTCAAAGAAGAGGTATGCCTTCTGCGATGCCTTTTAGATATCATTTTCTTCTCTGTGCAGGCGAGCATGCCTCCTTTCTAGCATATGAGTTCAATTTTGATTCTGGAACTGGGTATGCAAAAAATTTGGAGTAACATGGAAACTAATTTGCTTTTATGGCAGTTAGTTGTATCAAAGACATTTAACAGTTGATAACATATGGAGAATGAATAAAACGAACCGATGAAATGAAACTAATGAAACAATATCAAGCTATGTAAACATTGTTTCGTAAATATGATAGATTGACAGGACAAAGAGTTTGAGTATAACAAATAGGATGCAATTGTTTGTACCTGGTAATCAACAAGCTCACTCAAAGAATGTACATAAGAGAGAAAAAAGCAAACGGGGATGGACTCATAACTTTATTTATTTATTTATTTGGGAGGGGCAATGTGCATAAATTTATAACCACAATTTTCTTTGTCTTTTCTCTTTTTTAATGTTGGGGTTCCTTTCGAATGCTTCAAATAAGAACTCAATTTTTTTCTAGAAGTAGGCTATGCTTGATGACTTTTAAAAAAAATATAAAGGTATTCTAGCCTTATTAAGAAGGAATCAAAAACCAGCTAGTTCTAATGGGGCAGTTGAGCACTCCCCCACCAGCCTACACGCACATAAGAAAGGAAAAAAAAAGAAAAGCAACAAAGAAAAAAAGAAAAGAAAGGACGTATCAGCCATATCAATAAAGAATTTTACAACTTTGCTTTAATGATATAATATTAAAAGCTTTCCAAATTGGAACGGTCATATTACCTGCCAGCTTTCATATCCTCCATGTTAGATAGTAAGGTCAGTGTCGAAAATTATCATTTCCAAGCGATGCCAGCTAGATCCAAATCATGTGGATAAGGGTATCAAAGACTTTGTGATATGGATTAGAAATTGTCTGATAGTGCATACATGAGCAGAATTGTGGACCATGAGAAAGAATTGCTTATTAGATGGATGTTGTGATTGTCAAGGCATATTTTTTGTGAAAGTGTTTCAACCATACGAATTTACATAGTCATGTTTCGGTGAAATGGATACATGTGGTTTTCAAAATCAAGAAGTGAGGACATGGATATATATGTAATTTGACTTAGACAATTTATGTACAGGGTTGTAATTGATATATGAGAGAACATGAGTAATATAATCTAGAAATCTGTCAGCTTTTGTCAAAAGGGGGGTATATCACACTTCATCTGCTATATATTTTTAAGGCAAATCATAAGGTACAAATTCAAGGCAGAAGATGTGGATTGTATTTTTAAAGCGAATCATATAGCTTATCTGTATAATTGTCAGACACGAATGTGGCCACCTATCGGGCCATTTAAAATTGTGCTTTTGCCAGCAAAAGTCTCAAAATAGCATTGATACAATTTATTTTTGCTATCACTTTACTTTTGCTTATCTTCGCTTTTTTATTTGATTTTTTAAAAATGATTTAGCTTGAATGTCTGGTTGTTCTAATTACTCACATTCCTTGAGATCAGTTTTGCAAGCATTAGTTGACAAAACATAGTAGCATATTTGGATCTTCATTGTTTTCCCAATTAGTTTGTGAAACTGTTCAATGATATTTATGAATTTTTCAAACAAAATAACTTTCACTTGTCTTTCCCTTTGCTCTGGGAGCCAACATATGAAAGACATGGTCATTAGTTAAGAGCGCTTATAGAGACACACACACGCTTCCCTTTCTCCTCCTTTCTTTTAATTTTTAGTTTTTATTAACATCAAGATTGCTAAATGTTGTCAAAGTTACATGAGTATATAACTGAGAAATTAATGGTGCTGGTGGAATTGTTTCACTAGCATGTGTGCATTATGTTGGGATCCTGTGCTATGGATGGACAAATAGAAGACTAGAGTATGGATTAGAAATAAAAATTCTCTAGTGATTTACCTAGGTTATCAAATGGTGTTATCCAAGTATAACCTAATCCCAATAAATAGCTTGCAATAATCAAATTAGACGCAGAAGCGAAAACACAATGCAAGCACAAATCGCAAATCACAATGGGAGAAGGATTTACACTGGTTCCCCAGTCTTGGGTACATCTAGCAATATGTCCTCATTGAGGACCTAATCCACTATCATTTCGGGATTACAACACGTCTCAAATGAGACACACGTTCCAAGTGGAACAACACGTCCAATGCAGTGGACAACGCCTTTCACAAAGAGAGAAGAAAGAAAATAAAGATATAACTCTTACTATTTTTACCTCATTTTACCTATAGTCTTAGATGAAGCTCTTCTTGTGATGAAGTGAAAATTATGAAGATCTCCAAATAAAGTCTTAGTGAAGCTTGGTGGAGATGAAGGAGTTTTGGTCAATTGGATTAGGAAAATAAAAGCTTAATGGCCAATGGTACTAATTTGGGGCTTAAAAGCTTTGGATGCGGAAAATGAGTTTTCTTGAAAAATTGATCAATGAATACCTCAATAAATTCTGCACAAAACCCCTATATATAATCCCCAAAATTGGTTCACGATGTCCCCAAAATATGCCTGAGAAACGGGTAGAAACAACTATTAAATGAGGGCAAATCTGGAACTAACAGTCGACTGTAGCAGGCTTGACAGTCGGCTGTTTCAACACTGAAGTCGGCTGTTTTTCAAGCAGAACACAGCTCAAGTTAACCATTCGAATTAGTCGACTAAAAAAATGAAAACTACTCAGGTACTATCTTAAAACTTGGGTTTAAGGCTATAAATGATTCTAGAATGATGTGTGTGTGTGTTCCTAAGTGTATGCGAGCTTCATCAAAGACCTTACACACTATCAAGACTCGAAAAGGAAGATTACATCAAAAGAAAATAAAAATTACAATACGTCTTGATGTAAACTCTATCTTCAAGTGTCTTGATGGCTTTGAGCTTCAATGTCTTAGATAGCTCCATATCCCCTTGATTATCATTGAATTGGTCTTTGAATCACTTTTAACCTACAATACACTCAATGAAATAATTAGTACCAATATGTTGCACATTATCAAAACTAGCTAGAGATACTCAATATCCAACATTCCCTCCCTTTTTGATGATGTCAACATATTGCATAAAAAAATATGAAATTCAATGCAATGCATGCGTGTATGTGTGCATTTCTCATCTCTCTCCCTATCACTTCTCCCTCTTTGGCTTTATCAAAAAGAAGTAATATTCACTCTCCTCCCTATATATATGCATATATGGATCCAATACACAAACATAATATATCACTCTCCCTAAATGTGACACTAAGTGTTATGCATCAAAGAGAATTTTACATGTAGAGATAGAATTTTCTTACAAAACTTTTGCTCAAGCTCCCCCTAAATATATGCACCTTCTTGAAATTTTCTTGGAGCAATCTATTAACCCCCCATTAAATGTGAGAACATACAAATCAAACATACAATTTTGGGACTCTTCTTTTCGAGTCCATGAGGTTAGATACAAAAATCATACATTGGGGAACCAAATCCAATTTGGTTTTGCTTTCCCATCACACACATATTTATAATTTCTACAATAATGTACATCATGCATGAACCTAGAAATATATTCATCGTTCATCTGAAGTTTTCCATATTTAGGAATCAAAACTTGGATGAAGCCATTTCTAGACATACGAGTCCTAGTGTGCTCATTTTAGACCTGTCATTTTTGTACAATATCCTAGGCCAAATTTATTATTAGAGGGCCTTTGATAGCTAATCAAGTCATCTAATTTTTCTTTGCCCCTATTGAACTTATCCACATTTTAATACAACTCATCATATTTGGTCTTAGTGGTAGTCAATAGCTTATCTAAGTCATTTAACCTAGTGTGAAGATCTCTAATCTCTTCACTAAGTATTCTATTCCTAGTAATCAATTTTAAATTTTCTTCTCTTTTTTTCCACATCTACAATGGGCATGCAAACACGATGAATCTTTTTAAATTTACTATGTTCCTTAAGTAATGATTCATATGTGGAAAGCAACTTTCTAAACATATCATCTTCATCAATAACATCATTATCACTACAAGCGGCTTCGGATTTGGAACGGGAATACAACTCATTGTCGGTTTTAGCCATGCAGCACATATATGCCTTCTCTTTTCTTTCTTCCTTTTCCTTCTCTTCTTCGCTCTCACTTGATGAGTCATCGGAAGAAACATTAGAATCTTTGTCCAAGGTCGCAAATGCTCTCTTCTTGGGCTTTGGTCATTTTGATGATTCTTTGGCTTTATCTTTTTCCTTGCACTTCTTCTTTTGTAGTGGACATTCCTTAATGCCATGTCCGGACATATTGCAACCAAAAAATAATATCATGAGATAATCGTTGCTTCTTGAGATTTGACTTACGTTTGATGAAATTCTTGAATTGTTTTGTCATGAGGCAAATTTGCTCATCATTGGACTCTTCCTTCTCCGAGGTAGCTTTTAAAGCGAGGGCCTTCTTCTTATTCGCTTCCTCGTCATACTTTCTTTGGAGTCGGAACTCATATGATGTGAGATTTGCAACCAAGTCTTCCGACGTCATCTTCGATAAATCATTTCCTTCTTCAATTGCGACGGCCTTTCTTTCCCATTCCGGTGTGTGACTCAAATAGCTTAGTCACGTGATCACTTTGAGTGTATCTCTTCTCAAGTGTGGCGAGTGTGTTAATGATCTACGTGAAGCGTTCATACATCTCCGTGATTGATTCTCCAGTTTTCATCTCAAAATCTTGATACCTACTCACATACAAAGATGTTTTAGAAATCTTAACTCTACTATTACCTTCATATGTGGCCTCAAGAATTTTTCGAACTTCATGAGCGGTGCTGGCACGCGCTACTCGATTGCTCTCCGGGTTGAGTGCACAAAGTATCATATTCATCGCCTTGAGGCTCAACATGTCTTTCTCCTTCTCGGCTTTGGTCCGCTCATTAGTTGGCTTTGTTGGTGGCACATATTCATCTTCAATCATGCTCCACATGGCGAAAGAGGTAGACTTGCAATAGATGCGGATGCGATTCTTTCATGTGTTGTAATTGGTTCCATTTAACATAGAAAGACGGTTGGTCGATTGTCCCTCGGGATATCTATCATTATCGATGCTTGTTGATGCCATCCAATTACGAGGCTATGATACTGTTCGAGTCCGCAAGTGCACGGTGTCGAGGCTTTGTAATATAGAAAGGTTGTCGAACCCACATGGAGGCGATTAGTTAAGGTCTTGGGTTTTTTCAGAGTTGTATGCATTTGTCAGCTATGGATGTATCCAAACGTTTGTCACGGTTCACTTCTCACAAATAATATAAATAAAATGGAAACTAGGACGTTAGGAGTCACCGCTAGGATTATCGGATGTCGATGCTAGGTTATAATTTCTAGGTTGGATTGGTTTTATAGGGCGAGATTGTCGCATCTTGAATGCGAAATTCGTAGCCAACTATCGTTGTATTACTTATCTAACATATACCGTACTTAGCCCCACCATCATGGATGGCCTTGCACGTGACATGTGCATTATGTTCGACAATTATTCTCAATCTACGCTCACGCCACTATCGTGGGTTAGAGTTTCGATCTGTGATATGATGGCTCTTATTGATGCTGCTATCATAGATCATCAATTAGTAATATAGGGCATTAGTGGAGACCCTCAAAGTACATGCCACTATCGTGGATCATGAACCCTATGTGAATTCACTAACGATCCTAATCAAGACTATAGAATAATTTCTAAGGCAAGTGCCACTATTGTGGATCACAAACCCTAGATGAGAATTCTATAAACTTGAATAGATTAATCACACCACATCCCTTATTCACCAATTCAACCTAAAAATCACAACTTTACCTCTAAATCCTAAAATCCTAGCACTCATCCATTAGCCCTAGATAGAACTACTCACGATCCATAGAAAAAGCGATAAAAGTAATAGCAATAATAAGATTCAACATCGTCGCAACAACTAGCATCAAAACAATAAGAGAGATAAGAAAACAATACCAAACCGATGGAAGCAAAGAGTCTTCTTCAGAAATTTAAGATCAAATAAGGTTTCAAAGCAATAACAATCTAAAGATCCAAATTTTATCTTCCAAAGGAATAGCGACGGCTAAGAGAACTCAAAACTAAACTCAATTAAACGCTAATCAACTCCTCTCTTTAACCTAGGAATACAAAGGTGTTTATATACAAGTGGCTACGGTCCCACAAAAATCATCCAAAAGCCCACATTGTCGGCACAGAATTCTGTTGGAGAGCTACCCTACTCGTCAGAGTAGCGCATCACCACACCGTCGGTTTTAGCTGGAGGGATGGTTGCTCGGACCGAGTGGATGGCCCACTCGGTCGAGCGACAGGGTCTGAGAAATGGCCTCAAAACGTCGCCCTGTCAAATATTCCACTTGAACGAGTCACCTTGGCACTCGATCGAGTGGCCGTGTCTGCTCGGTCGAGCGGCAGTGGTTGCAGAAGCCTCAAAAATTGCCGTTCTGTTGAAATTTCTACTCGGTCGAGTAGCGAAGCTACTCGGTCGAGTGGACTTTAAGTCCTTAAATTTGGCTAAGTGTTGAAGATGCTCTTCCCTTCTGCCTTCACTCGATCGAGTAGCGGAAGTGACTCGGTCCGAGCGGCTGTTCTCAGTTGGGCTGCGTTGAGTCTTTGGCTATACTCACTCGGATCGAGTGGCATAAGCCACTCGGCCGAGTAACCTGGAAGTGCTGAAGGCCTTTTGGAGCTTCCATCCTTTTGGCGCTCTCTCTTCTTCTTCCTCCTCAAATCTTCTCTTCCACCAAGTCAAGCACCAAGTAGATCATGTCATTGATGCTCCGGCGATCTCATATGTGTCCATCACTCAAAATTTCTCCTAATCGCCTCAAAACTCCTGAAAATGAGAATAAAGCTCAGAAAGTAATATAATATGATAAACGATCGATAGAGCGACAAAAGTGAGTTTTGAGCAACTAAAATGGCGTGAAATGATGCGATAAATGCTTGGAAAATATGGACACATCAAAATTCCCCAAGTTTACCTCTTACTCATTCTCGAGGAAGACGAATAGAAAGTTCACTGGGAGATACAAATAATAAAAATGGAAAAGAACGCAAAGAAGAGAGGGTCGCTAGATTATTCTCTCAGATCTCATGCTATTCACCGCGTACCACAACGACTTAGAAAGTAACTCACACGCTACCAATAGATTTTATATCTTAAATATATGAAGTACTTGAGAGTTAAGGTTGATTAGAAGGGATCTCTCTTGGGTTCATACATTTGGCCTATATCCACATCCCATGTTTCATAGCATCAAGTATATATAATGTTGGCTACACACTTTTCAATCACAAGCTATAACTGAAGCGTAGAAAATCTACAACAGGCATGCAATATAGAATTAGATGCGGACGCGCAAACACAATGCCATCACACATCACAATCACAATGAAAGACAAGATTTAACTGGTTCCCCAATCTTGAGTACGTCCAGCAATACGTCCTCAATGGGGACCTAATCCACTATCACTTCGGGATTACAACACGTCTCAAATGAGACACACATTCCAAGTGGAACAACACGTCCAATGCAATGAACAACACCTCTCACAAAGAGAGAAGAAAGAAAATAACGATACAACTCTTACTCTTTTTACCTTCTTTTACTTATAGTCCTAGATGAAGCTCTTCTTGTGATGAAGTGAAGATTATGGTGATTTTCAAATGAAGTCTAAGTGAAGCTTATTGGAGATGGAGTTTTGGCTAATTGGATTTGGAAAATAAAAGCTTTATGGCCAATGGTATGAATTTGGTGCTTAAAAGCTTTGGATGAGGAAAATGAGTTTTCTGAAAAATTGATCAATGAATACCTCAATAAATTCTGCACCAAACCCCTATTTATAATCCCCCAAAACTGGTTCAGGTTGTCTCCAAAATACCACTGAAAAATGGATAGAACAGACTATTAAATGAGAGCAAATCTGAAACTAATAGTCGACTGTATCAGGCTTGACAGTTGGCTGTTTCAACACTGGCAGTCGACTGTTCAACCTACTGCAGTCGGTCGGCTGTTTTCTCCAGTAGAACACATCTCAAGATAACTATTCAAATTAGTTGGCTAAAAATGAAAACTAGCTCGCTACTAAAACTTATGTTAAAGGCTATGAATGATTTTAGAATGATGTGTGTGTGTTCCTAAGTGTATAAAAGATTCATCAAAGACCTTACACACTATCAAGACTCAAAAAGGAAGATTACATCAAAAGAAAATAAAATTTACAATAAGTCGTCTTGATGTAAACTCCATCTTGGTCTTGATGGCTTTGAGCTCCAATGTCTTTGATGGTTCCATATTCCCTTGATTATCATTGAATTGATCTTTGAAGCACTTTTAACCTACAACATACTCAGTGAAATAATTAGTACCAATATGTTGCACATCATCAAAACTAGCTAGGGATACTCAATATCCAACACATTAGAGAATGATTCTTCTAGAGAGATGCATTGTAAGACCAGGATAATAAGTCCGATATACGTTCATCTTTGAACTAATTTCATTTGTTAGAAAAGAATAACTTCAAGTCAGTCTATTGAGTTTCCTTGCAAAACATAAACATGGTTTCCGGATGCTAACCGTGTTCGAGATTCTAATAAAGCCTCTTCTAATAAAACCTTAGACAAAATTTTGGACCCTGAAGGCTTTTAATTGCAAACTGATCGGCATCACGAATAAACCCGAATGGTCCTCGTGTGGCCCGGACTTTTTTATCGTGATTTTTATGGTACGAGGAGAGCCTGATGGAACCCTTTTGCATTCACGTCCAGTGTAAGGGTAGTTGACGTGAATATGGTTTGGCAGAATTTTCTTGTGGCCCAAGACTCGTTCTTCATGAATTTAATGTCATGTAGAAATCCTCTTGTGGCCCATTTTCGTTTATCATGATGTTTATGTTCATTTTAGAGTAATCGACATCACGAAGAGGGCTCAAAGGAATCCCCTTGAAGACCAAACTAGTTCATCATGATTTTGGTAGGCATGTATGAATCTTAGTGGCCCAGACTTGTTAGTCAGGGATTTTCACTTATCCAGCTCTCTGTCAAGTGCCAAGCATGGGTTTCAACAAGTGTGTGTTGGTCAAGTGCCAAGCATACGTTACGACAAGCGTGTGTGGTTTGTGACGAGGACGCATGTATGCAACATCATCCCTAGATTCGTGCTTAGGGACAGCGCTGTGGGGCCACTGTTTGCGTGCATGGAGGGGGCGGGGAAACGGTTGTGTTTTGCAGCTTTGCTTTGGCACATCGATAGAGTGGCGTGCTGCAGCTTTGAAAGCCTCGGCATTGGCTTCGGATTTGAAACTTAGGCACTAGTATGGTCTTAGTCGACATAGATGCAAACAGTTCTGTATACTCTTTGTTGAGTGGTTCACACATGGGGGAAATGGGAGTTTAATAACTGGTTGTCTGCTCGTCTTTTGGGCTGCTTCATGGCTTGTTGGAGGGATGCTGCGAGGTGCTTCATTGCTGGTCAGAGAAATGCTTTTGCCTCATTTCATTGTTAGTTTGTTGGCTGTCAAGTTGAGTATCTTGTCTTCTCTTATGGCTGTCTTCTTTCTGTTCTTTTTATCTATTTTGGGTGGACTAGTGTCATTCTGTCATTTTCTTTGTCCAATATGCTACATATGGCTTGTTTGCTTTGGTGTGTGTGTGGGTGTTTTTTTTTTGTGTTGGGGGGGGGGGGGGGGGGGGGGGGGGGATCTATTTTGGGTGTTTTGGGTGGACTAATGTCATTCTGTCATTTTTCTTTGTCCAATATGCTACATCTGACTTGTTTGCTTTGATTGGGGGGGGGGGGGGGGGGGGGGGGGGGGGGCAGTTAGAGAAATAGTGGGGAAAGGATAATGGGTGATTAGAAGTACTGGACGATCCATGCCACACTCCAGAACTATTCTCACTTTACATGGGCATAAAAATAATCAGAATATGCACCAAGGGCATCAATTGGTATATATTTTGTTCAGCCAGTGTGGGAAAATATTTTTATTAGATCCCTTTATAATACAATTGGCACATATTATTTAAGCTTAAGCTTGGGCTTGAAAATTGCTTCTGCCCTTGAAATTTGAAGATCTCAATTCTTATACAAATATTGGCCAGGTTGGGTATTTTCTATTAACTCATATCGGATGATTTTTGTTCCCTACAATAACAATAACTACTATTAGATCCCTTCATAATTCAATTGGCCCATATTATTTAAGCTTAATCTTGGGCTAGAAAATAGCTTCTGCCCTTGAAATTTGAAGATATCAATTCTTAAACAAATCTTGGCCAGGTTGGGTATTTTCTGATTAACTCATATCGGATGATTTTTGTTCCCTACAATAACTACAACTACAACTACTACAACTACAACTACAACTACTGCTGTTATTATTTTTCCAGCATGTTTCATACAATAACAATAACAATTACTACTACTACTGTTAATGTTATTATTTAGCCATCAAAGAGAATCAGGATGATTAATCAGGCATGTCAACTTACTCCGATGTTGAGTGTGCTTAATAACAAGATAGATTCATGGGACCTTTCATATCTTCAACTTATTTATCAGTGAAATTTTTGCCTACAACAATTGGGGGCTGAGTTGCGAGTCTCAAGGGGTAAAAGAACAAAACATTAAGTTTTTTGGGACATGTTATTGATGGGCTCATCACGTATGCTAGGCGGTGCACCAAGGGGAGGACCGGCCCAACCAAGTGAATTCAGGGGCGTATTTGCAATTCTTTAGATTCATTCCTATTATTTTATTTTAATAATGGCATACTTGTAATTTGCTTTGAAAGAGATTAGTATTAGAGGGGGGGTTTAGCCGCCGGCCCTAGGGTATGTGATTATTGATTTTTCGAGAGAGAGGATAGTTCGAGTTCTACCGGGAAGGTGCGGACGTTCCTTATCAATCGGCGTCTTGGGAGGGATGTTACCTCTTTATTGCAGCCAACTTATATTATTAAATTTCAGTTTTTATCAATAAAACTTTCAGATTTCCTCGAGTTCTATCAATTTGGTATCAGAGCACGTTGATCCATGGCGGGCAGCGACGAGAGCCAAAGATCAAATTGATACGGTGGAGGAGAAGCTTGATGGCAAGATAGTGGGCATGAAGGGTGAGATCGTGAGCGTGAAGGAAATTCTAACGGAGCATGGTGATCAATTGAAGAAACAAGCGGAAACCTTAAGGCAACATAGCGAAGCCTTTGCAAAAATTATCTTTCAACTTGGAGAGATCTCGTCGAAATTTAACGGAGGCGACGCAAACCCTAAAACAGCGACGAAGGCGTCATTTTTGGACAAGGGGAAGCACATAGTGAGGGATTTGGAAGACGTGAGGCTCACAGATCTTGACAGCCATGATCCAGACGCGAAGGAGTACCACCGGGAGGCCGATGGCGCTAGCCGACCCTCCCAGCGGCGGCGATAGCAGGCGGGAGGTCCTGGGGCTTCCCCCAGGGTCCCGTAGGCCCCCAAGGTTCTCGACAGGGCATGTGGCCCCTCCCACAAGGCTGCCAGGCCCTGGCGAACAGGTGGCGGGCCCCTGCGGGCCCTGCCGATCAGCGGTAGAGCCGCTGGGGCCTCGACGGCAGTCGGCAGGGTCGGCGGCCCTTCCTTAGGGCCGTCAGGGCCCCGCCGACCCCAGCGAACCCCCCATGAGGGTTTCGACATTTGGCGAGGAGGGGACCCTGTCGGAGGATTTCAGCCCTATCCTATTCCGACGATCTGGTGCGTGGTTTCGACGATTTTAACCCGGGTGATTTTTGGAAGTACGGTGACGATGGAGAAGGGTTTTGGGACCCTCTAGACCCCCGGTATGACGATGGCAGGCGACGGCATCCATCCCACACATATGCGGGGCACACTAGGGATACTGGCAGAGGCTACAGAGTGAGGAGCATGGTGGTGGGATTGGGGGTGACGGCCGTGGAGACTACATAGGCTCACGATGGGGCCAATGAGATTGCGAAAGGGGGCTCGCAGATGGGTTATGAAACTCATCAGGAGAGGTGGCGGCACTATCATCAGTCCAGGCACGCAGGAGGGCAAGGAGACCAGGGGACATACACGTTGGACATGCTGCGGAAGCTGAAGATGCCTGTGTTCGAGAGAGAGGACTCGATGGCTTGGATTTACAGGGCAGAAAGATTTTTAGGGTCTCTCGCATGACAGTGGAGTAGAAGTTGGAGGTGGTTGATATATGTCTAGATGGAAAGGCCCTTGCTTGGTTCCAGTGGAGGGATGAGAGTCGGTCGTTTCGTTCGTGGGAGGACATCAGGGATGGGCTGGTGGACAGATTCAGAGATCCTCATCTGGGAAATTTGAGGGAGCAGCTATTGGCACTCAGGCATGATGGCATCATAAGTGATTACCTAGAGAGGTTTGAGGCACTGTCAGGGCGGGTGCATGGTGTCTGATGAGATGATGGAGAGCATCTTCATGAATGTGCTAAAGCTTACTGTTCGCACAGAGATCCGCATTAAGAAGCCTCAGGACTTGATGACGGCCATGAAGTATGCTTATATGGTGGAGGACTGCCAGATGGAGGATAGGAGGGCGAGAGGTGGCTGGTGTGGACATGTTTCCCACAACTAGACATTGACAGGAGGACAGAAGGGGGTTACAGCAGCGGATCAGGCCACCAAAGAGAAGGGTGGAGAGAAGAGTAGTGCACCACAGGCTTGGGGACAGTTTAGGAGGATGACTGACGCAGAGATGAGGGAGAAGCGGCAGAAGGGTCTCTGTTTCTGATGCGATGAGAGGTTCACACCAAGCCACAGGTGCGCGAGGCGCAAGCTTCAGGTGCTGTTACTTGAGGACGAGGACGATGGGGCTGATGTTGAGGATGAGACTGATGAGGAGGAGGTTATATAGAGCACCATCAGCTGAACGTGGTCGAGGTTTCCCTAACTCCGTGATAGGGTTCACACCGAACCATACCATGAGTTGAGGGGGTATATCGGTGACCAGGAGGTGACGGTTCTTATTGACAGTGGGTTACCCACAATTTTATTTCCAGGAGAGGTGGCACAACACGGACTTCAGCTGACGGACAGTGGCAGTTCCAACGTTATGATGGGGATGTGGAAGAAGGAGAGTAGCCGTGGAGTGTGACACGGGCTGGTGCTGACGCTGCGGGGGTGCAGGTGCTGGCTGACTTCCTGCCTTTAGACTTGGGGAGTACCGATGTCATCTTGGGTATGACGTGGCTACAGACGCTTGGGGAGATGAAGGTGAATTGGAAGCTGCTCAGGATGGAGTTGCAGGAGAACGGGAGAGCAGTGATCCTACGGGAGGACCCAGTCTATGCAGAGCCTTGGTCTCGATGAAGACCATAGTGATGACCATCCACGCAGAGGGGGGGGGTGAGGTTTTCTGGTGGAGCTACACACACTAGTAGGAGAGGGTGGAGCTGACGCTGCAGGAGAGGGTGGTGCTGACGCTGCAGGGGGGTGCAAGTGCTGGTTGACTTCCTGCCTTTAGACTTGGGGAGTACCGATGTCATCTTGGGTATGACGTGGCTACAGACGCTTGGGGAGATGAAGGTGAATTGGAAGCTGCTCAGGATGGAGTTGCAGGAGAATAGGAGAGTAGTGGTCCTACAGGGGGACCCCAGTCTATGCAGAGCCATGGTCTTGCTGAAGACCATAGTGATGACCATCCAGGCAGAGGGGGGGTGTGGTTTTCTGGTGGAGCTACACATGCTAGCAGGAGAGGGTGGAGCTGAGACCGGTAGTGGGCAGCCTGTATCAGGAGAGGTGCAGTCGTTGTTGGAGTAGTTTGAGGAGGTATTTCAGGAGTTTCGAGGTCTTCCTTTGCCTAGAGACAACGAGCACGCCATAGTTCTGCGAGAGGGTATGTCTCCCATCAGCGTTAGGCCATACTGTTACCCACAGGCACAGAAGGATGAGATAGAGAGGATGGTGGTAGAGATGGTGCAGGCTGGTGTTATCCAGCCCAGTGTGAGTCCTTTTTCCAGTCCTGTGTTATTGGTAAAGAAGAAGGATGAGAGCTGGCGCTTCTGCGTGGACTACATAGCATTAAAAGGAGACAATGCCTGATAAGTTCCCTATACCGATGATTGTCGAGCTCCTGGACAAGTTGCATGGTTCAGACATTTTTACGAAGATTGACCTCAAATCCGGCTACCATCAGATCAGGATGTGCATGAAGGATGTGCCCAAGACTACCTTCAGGACGTATGAGGGCCACTGTGAGTTCTTAGTCATGTCTTTTGGCTTGACTAACGTACCATCTACCTTCCAGGCCTGGATAAATAAGGTATTCCATCACTACCTTCGACGATTCGTACTTGTGTTTTTCGATGATATCCTTGTGTACAGTCATTCTCTGGAAGAGCACTTGGACCACTTGCAGTTCATCTTTCAGGAGTTGCAGTACCACCAGCTATTTGCAAACAGGAAGAAGTGCTTATTTGGACAGCTACATGTGGAGTACTTGGGGCATGTGGTGTTCTCAGAGTGTGTACCGCTGATAGGGCGAAGATAGCGGCGATGTTGGACTGGCCGTGTCCCACCACTCTCGGGGGGTCTGAGGGGACTATCGCTTGGCCACTCACGTAGCTACGAAAGACGGACTAGTTCGTTTGGAGTGAGCGGCGACGCTTACTTTCGAGGCCTTGAAAAAGGCCATGATTACCGTCCCAGTCTTGACGATACCATACTTTTTCAGGCTATTTATTGTGGAGGCAGATGCATCGGGACATGGATTGGGGGCTGTGTTGATGCAGGACCAGCGGCCTATTGCTTACTACAGGCATGTGCTGACAGCGAGAGCCAGATTGAGGTCTGTCTACGAGCAGGAGTTGATGGCCATAGTCCTATCCATCTAGAAGTAGAGACCATATTTGTTGGGAAGGAGCTTCTTGGTTCACTGATCAGAGGAGCCTCAAGTACCTGTTGGAGCAGCGCATGATAGCAGAGGAGCATCAGAAATGGTTGTGGAAGCTTATGTGATACATGTTTGAGATAGAGTACCGGCCAGGGATGGAGAACAAGGCTGCAGATGCACTGTCACGACAGGATGAGGAGATACACTTGGCAGGTTTGTTGGTTTCAGTGCTAAAGGACTGAGAGCCATTACAGCAGGAGGTTGAGCAGGACTAGGAGTTGACAGACATCCAGGCAACACTGTTGCAGGGGACGTCAGAGCACTCAGCTATGCTTTACAGGACGGTAGACGGGATACTGTTATACTGTGGGCGCCTAGTACTACCGAGAACAACTGCACAGATCCCAGCTATACTCTAGGAGTTTCACAGCAGTGACGTGGACGAACATTCTGGGGTCCTTAAGACCTATCAGAGACTGGCGAGGGAGGTTTGTTGGAAGGGTATGAAGAAGGATATTTCATGTATGGTGGCAGAGTATGACGTTTGCCAGCGTCACAAGTACCTGGCGATGGCCCCTGGTAGTTTGCTACAGCCGTTGTCCTTGCCAGAGCGGGTCTGGGAGGATCTTTCCATGAACTTCATCGATGTGTTGCCTAAGTTTGGAGGGTTCACAGTCATATTTGTTGTGGTTGACCGCCTCAGCAAGTATGCACACTTTATACCCTTCAGGCAGTCTTACATCGCAGTGTCAGTGGTAGAGATGTTTCTGGGGGAGGTCATTCGCTTGCATGGGCCGCCAAAATCCATTATCTCTGATAAGGACAAGATATTCTTGCGCAGATTCTGACAGGAGCTTTTCAGGCTGCAGGTCACAATGTTGAGGCGGAGCATGACGTATCACTCCCAGACAAACGGCCAGACTGAGGTCGTCAATAGGAGTATTGAGACATACTTACAGTGCTTCATTTCAGAGAGCCCAAAGGAGTGGGTCCGATGGCTAGATTGGGCAGAGTATTGGTACAATGTGTCATATCACACCTTTAAGGATATTATATGGTCGCGACCCTCCACATTTATTGCATTATGGGCAGGAGACGACACACCAGTCTCAGAGGTGGAGCAGTACTTGGCAGAGAGGGATCGAATTTTGGAGGAGCTGAAGCTCTATCTGGCTAGAGCTCAGCAGATCATGAAGGCGATGGCTGACCTATATTGCATGAACGTGCAGTTTGACGTGTGCGACATGGTGTACCCTAAAGCTGCGACCATACATGCAGAAGTCGTTAGCTCGCATGAGGAATGATAAGCTAGCTCCTCGATGCTTTGGGCCTTACGAGGTAGAGGCCAGAGTGGGACTAGTTGCATATAAATTGAAGTTGCCCTAGGATCTGTCATCCATCCTGTATTCCATGTGTCCCAGCTACGTCAGGCGATTGGCGAACATATACCATCTCCATCATTTTCAGACACATTGCCAGATGATATGGAGGTAATCTTAGAGCCTGAGGAGCTGAAGGGGGTACACAGAGGGAGCATTGGGAAGCGGGAAGTGTTGGTGCAGTGGAAGGGCTTGCCAGAGCATGAGAGCACTTGTGAGTTAGTGGACGTCATGGCACATCAGTTCCCCGACTCCTATTTTGAGGACAACATGGCTCTTTTGGGGGGAGTAATGATGGGCTCATCACGTATGCTAGGCAGCGCACCAAAGGGAGGACCGGCCCAAGCAAGTGAATTCAGGGATGTATTCACAATTCTTTAGATTTATTTCTATTATTTTATTTTAATAATGGCATACTTGTATTTGCTTTGAAAGAGATTAGTATTAGAGGGGGGTTTAGCCGCCGGCCCTAAGGTATGTGATTATTGATTTTTCGAGAGAGAGGATAGTTCTTCGAGTTCTACGGGGAAGGTGCGGACGTCCCTTATCAATCAGCGTCTTGGAAGGGAGGTTACCTCTTTGTCGTAGCCAACTTATCTTATTAAATTTCAGTTTTTATTAATAAAACTTTCATATTTCCTCGAGTTCTATCAGTTATCAGAAGAAGAAGAAATGTGCCAAGACAGTAATTGGCTGGACATTGGTCAATTTGTGTCGAATTCCTATTAGCTTCTTATGCTGGTCATATTATTGTTGCTCTTGTTATATTAGGAATAGAATTATCATATATTACTCTCCTTAGATGCTTGATATCCTCACAGCTGGTTAAAACTTTAAAATTCATGAATTAGAGGTGCCTTTGTCAATATTGGATATCAATGTTAGTGCAAAGTGATGAGATCATAACCTATCAGAGGAGGCGGTGCAGAGAGGATCATGGAGTTGCCACCTAACCCGGATGTGTTTTTTTGAAGTTTTAGGAGTTTTTCTGAATTTTGGGGTTTTCGGGGGTCTTTTTTTAATTGTGGACAAATATGTCATATATATGTAATTGGGGTTAGAGTTAAGGCTTCATGTTGAAATTGCGAAGAAAAACCCTAGTAGAACCACTAGATAGTGAGAGATTAATTCTTGTCTCTTAGATTAATTGTTTGGATAGTGATTTCTTCTCGAATGAAATCAATTGTTTCTTGCATTTTCCCGTCATCTATAAAAATCTGAACTTTTCTTCTTTTAGGCCCTAGTTTTTCCTATCAAATTGGTATCAGAGTATAGATCCTCATGACGGAAACAAGATCGAGGGAGAAAATTGATGCTTTGGATGAAAAATTAGGGAGTAATGTGGAAACCATAAAGGAGCAAAATCAAAAATTGAGTGAAATGGAGTCTCTCGAGGAAAGGTTTTCCTCGGTAGAATCCATGATGAAGGAGCTCTTGGAGATCCATCGTCACCCACGTTGCGAGGAGGAAACGCCGAAAGATAACAAGTTGGGGAAAATCCCTCAGATATAGGGCAAAAGGAGCAAACTTTGAACAAAGGCAAAGGGAAAATGGCGGGTTTGAAGTAGATTCGTCGGAAAAGGATGACAAATGGAGAGCATGGAAGCAAAACCCCCCTCTATAGGCCTGGAAGGGGGTGTCCTGAGCCGGCGGCAGCCATTGGATATCAAGAACCCCACAGAACCCTGACTGGGGTGTGTCGGACCTCGATCCACCTCCTCATGGCCTTGCAGAGCCTTGGTGCCCAGTTGGACCCTCGCGAGGCACCAGTGACCTTGTGGGGGTCGCGAGGCCCCACGATTGCCTGAGGCCTTGCGAGCCGCCACCGAGCTCCTTGGGCCACAGCGACCCCCTGCGCACTTGCAGGGGGCCTGCGAGGCCCCCTGTGCAGCCGCAAGGGTCTCGCTAGCCCCCTCCATAGCTGCATGGGCCTTCGGGGCACCGTTCCGGCTAGATCCAAGGCCGCTGGCCCTTGGCGGCATTCCAGGGAGGTAGAGGGTAGAGTCAAGCAATCACGTGGTGCATATAGAGGGCTTTTGGAGCAGGACGCCCCACTCGGGGGATGAGGACCACTTTCGGAGATACATTGTTCGCGATGATGACCGTTGTGGCGTGGTAGATGGGGAGATTCGGAATGGAGGACCGGTGGTTGGGGGGATAACGATGAAGCATGATGAGACCCAGGTGAAGATGAGGGAGCGTCACAGAATGCATATCACTAGTTCCACTTTGGCCAGCCGAGGGAAAGATTAGGACATTGAGTGGTTGGGCCCGAGAGCAGGGTTCGAAAGCTGAAGATACATGTCTTCGAAGGGGAGGATCCTTATGGGTGGGTCTACTGTGCAAAGAGATATTTTAAGGTGAACCATATGACGGAGCTGGAGAAGCTGCATGCTGCGGGTGTTTGCGTAGAAGAAGGCGTTGTCCTAGTTTCCATGGAGGCAACAATGGCAATCTGTGAGGTCGTGTGAAGAGTTTAAGGACAGCTTACTGGATTAATTTAGAGACAATGGCAATCTGTGAGGTCGTGTGAAGAGTTTAAGGACAGCTTACTGGATTAATTTAGAGACACATGGAGGGGATTTGCACGAGCAGCTCCTTGCTCTTCGGCAGGATGACCGGTTATGGGACTATAGGGAAAGGTTTGATGTACTCTCAGGTCGCGTAAGGGGGATACCAAAGGTGACATTGATGGAGAGCTTCATGAACTGGCTCAAGCCAGACATCCAAGCCGAGCTCTACCTACAGAGACCGAGGAGGCTGATGGACACGATGAGCTAGCCCAGTGGAGGACAGACTCATAGCAGAGTGGCGGGCCAATGAAGCTTAGAGCGGCTCCACTTTCCGTAGCCATGCACCTTCAGGAGGATAGAGTGCCCATGCAGGGGGAGTCCAGACTTGGAGAGCCCAGTCTGGCAAGGAGAGAAGCAATGGTAAGCAACCAAGTGGACAGTTTAGGCGCACGATGGAGGCAGAGATGTAGAACAAGAAAGCGAAAGGGTTGTGTTTCCGATGTGACGAGAAGTTTACCGCAGGGCATCGCTGCCAAGACCGCACCCTCTAGATACAATTGGTGGATGATGATGAGGACGATGTTGTGGAGGTAGAAGAGGGGGAAGGTGAGCAGGAGCACTCTCAATTAGATGTCACAGAAGTATCACTCAACTCAGTGGTGGGGTTCACTCCGAACCACACATGAAGTTAACCGGAAAGATTTCTGAGCAGGAGGTTACAGTGATGATTGATAGTGGGGCCACTCATAATTTCATATTCAATCGGATGGTGAAGCAGCATGGGTTGCATCTGGTGGATAACGGGGCTTTCGGAGTGATGATGGAGACATGTCAGGTGTGTTGGATAGAGATCTAAGCCTAAGAGGAGGGGATGGTGAATAGGCTTATAAATTTTTTTTCGTGAATACAAAAACAATAATGCCTACTCAATCAGATAATCACAGAACAAATATGGTACAGAAATAATAAAGCAGAAGCAAACACAAAGTGCACACAGTATTTACCCTCGTTCGGTCACCCTCGACTTACTCCAGCCCCAAAGTAATCACTAGAATAATACTGTTAAGATGCAAACCATGTAGAACTTCGTACCCCAATACTCAGCTCACCAAGTCTATATCTCACTCCCCAAACTGTCGAACAGTACTACTCTAGCGGAAACTTTCCCTTGACTAGCCCCAACCAGTCAAGAGACCAAAATAACCCAAAAACAAAGTGTAAAATAATACAAAGATTTATCAACTCAATCACAAATAATAATAAGATGAAGAGTTTAGAACACTCAGTTTGTGATGATTGAATGTTCCCTGTCGATAAGCTCGTCGTAAGTTTCGTGCTGACGCAAACGTTGTGTCAATTTGATCACTGGATCAAAAGATACAACCCTCCAAAGTTTGCTGCTCAAATCTACCAGAATCTGGTCTGTGCGTAAAGCAGTTCTCTGTGTTGGCTATGTGACTGAGGGCTTTGCGTAAGGTAAGTTTCTGCTCTGTCTTCCAGAAATTACAGTTAATCGCCCCGACCTCAGAAAAATCTGAATGAATACTCGTTGGAATCGTGGGCTCGTCATCTTCGATAGAAAATATGAAAGGGTAGATTTGGATGCTCTTGTGAAGAATAATTGTAGGATCTTTGTAACTTGTTCGGGAAGTTATGATGCTGGCCCTTGTGATGTGTATTTCCTTGTGCTTGAGAGAAAACTCCTTGGCCGTCACGTGTACCACCAAGCATCAAAATAGCTGGCCTTCTGTATGTGAGTTCCTACAAAAAAACAACACAAAATAAGTGTATAAAAACAACTCTAAACCAATGATAATTAAATTCCATCATAGGTTTCCCTTCCCTTTCCTGGCCTAATGAATTTTTAACTACTTCCATTTGATTAATTTTCTTCTTCAAATGGATGGCTGCATCATTAGCCTTTACATATGTGCCTGCAACAAACAAAATTAGTGGGAAATTACAATTTCAAACCAAGTGTTAAAGAAATAGAACACTAGAATCTCAAGTGGTTGGCCGGGCCTCTTTTTCTTTATAATTGCATGCACACTTGCGTACTGTGTCTGTGCTGGGGAGTTGGTTTGATGAATGGGCCACTTGATCCTTGTAGAATTGTGGAAGAGCTTTGTTCCTTGCATGGTTCAAGGTTTCGGCCGATACCCTTGGGTATCGGCCGTTTCATTTCGGTCTCGGTGGGTGCCGAGACCGAAACTCGGGTTTTGTTCCGATCTCGGCTGGAACCTTGCCGTTCCGGCCAGTTTCGGCCGGTGTCGGCCGGAACGGCACCGTTCCGGCCGAAACCAATTAAAAGAAGAAGAAAAGAGGGGGAATGGGAAGAGGAAGAACATCAAAGAAGGGGGAAAATGAAAAAAAAATGTCGCTGTTTTACAGCAACATCAAAAAAGAAGAAAACAGGAAGAAAACAAGAAGAAAAAGAAGAAAAAGGAAAAAAAAGAGGAAGAGAGAGGGGGGGGGGGAGAGAGACTTATCTCTCCTCCTGGCTCCTGGCTCATGCATCCCACCTCCCCTTCTTCCTCCTGCCCTCCCACCTCCTGCCTCCCGCCTCCCGCCTCCTCAAAGAAGAAGAGCCCATCGCCCCGAAAGATGAGGAGTTAGTCACGGGAGTGACTGCATTCGCTTTCAAATGAGTTTACAAGTGGGCTGTATTTAAATACAGGAAATGGCACGCTTGTAAATAAGTGACACAGCTGCCTCCTAAAGATTTTTTGGTGCAAACATGTAAATACGTGGTATGTTCGAAAGCAAAACGATGAGTGCGGAAAGAAACTCAGCTATTTTTGGCAAACTTGTAAATAAGTGGTAGGTGCGCAAAGTAAAACGGTGGGTGCATAAGACAAACTTCAATTGATTCATTTATTTATATATTTAGTATCTAAGTATTTCCGAAACCGATACCGATACCCGAAACGAAACTGTCGAAGCTAGCGATACGGATGAAACCGAAACTTGCTTTCGAAACCGCCGAAACGAGCGATACCGATACCGATACTGATACCGATACTGAAACCTAAATTTTGGGAGGAGCGATACCGAGACCGAAACTGAGACCTAAAACCTTGATTCCTTGGAGATGGACACACATCATGCAAACCTTGAAGATGGGGCAGCAAACAATTTTTGCCTGAGGAATCAAAATTTGCGGCGGCTTGAATTGTTTTTTTGCTTAGAGAATCAAAGTTGTGGCATGAGGGGTTGCATGAGTTTCTCAAGGAGGGTGGCCAGCCTCTCTTTTTTTGCGCTCTCCTATTTCATTGTAGAAATAGAGCTTCTATTTATAGTACTTGGACCCAAGGAATTTGATTGAATCAAAACTTCTTTAAATTGATTTGATATGATTTGCTCCCATCATCTCTCCTTGGTGCAGTGAATTTGGTCAATCTCCTATGGAAAGTAGAATTTTTTTAGTATCCAAATTAAATCTAATTTGATTCCAAATTAACTCTTCAAATATTTCCACCAAATCCTCAATCAAACCTCCTTATCCCTTCATGCCATGTTGACCAAGTCAAAATCTTTGAATCATGAGATTGCCATCTCCTTATCTCTTGCTCGTATTTACATACTGACATTGTATATAATTTGTAAGATTGCCATTGGTCAATATTCACAAGTTTGCCACTATATGCTCCATGTTTATTTGGCCCTGAAAACACTTAACAAACACATCAAAAATATTCATGAAGCTTTGTTATCATCATACAAGAAATCATAGATCGTTGTATCCAACTACGTTGTATCCAACAATCTCCACCTTTTGATGATGACAAACCGCAATAAGATTTGATCAATATGCTCAATACGATGTCATTGTGATATGTGTTTATGAAGTGTCAACATGAGATAAATCATATGCAAGTGTTGCTCCCCTATTGACATGCTCCCCTATCAATGTATGCCATGATCAAATCTACATTTTCTCCCTCTTTTGTTATCATCAAAAAAAAGCTTACGAATCCATGTCATGTGCAATGTAAATATAACACATTATAATGCAAGACATATGAGTGCATTAAGACATTTAGAAATAACCACTTGATATTCAATTAACTTCATAACAATGACTAAAACATCTTCGTGCTCGTGTGATGATTAAAAGTTTCAGTGCATAGGGAGACTTTTCATGAAACTCAACCAATCAAACCAACTTTTCATATAACATACACTCTTTTAGGATTGAGTTTTCTCACCTCATGAAGCATGAGTTCAAGTTAACAACACACATACATAGCCTATAAGGACTCTTAGACGAGGGGTGGCATTGCTTGACGTATATAACATCAACGCTAAAGATTATTCTTAAAGCATAAGTTGGATATCAGTGTGGTGTATCATTGCCATGAACCATATCCATTTTTCATATGAAGTTCTTTCTTTTCTTTTTCATAATATGCATTATTTTTCTTTTTCAACGCATTTTTTCTTTTCATGAGCTTTATTTTTATCTTAGGCATGACACATTATATCCCGTAGAGTAATATGTTTTTAGATATTTTTAATTCATCCACCTACTACCACTTTCCCATATCTCATGAAAAAAATTTCACATGTGCAATAACAATTAATCTTGTGAAAGTGTAAGGTGAAGATGTAGAAATCAAGTTATTCAACTAATCGAACATATCATGATTAGTTAAAAAGTCCAATATGCAATTATAGTCATGACAATAATGCAAGATTTCTACATGGATATGAATATCATTCAAAGATGTAATTTTGATAAACAAAAGAGATCCAGTAAGATCATTCCTTATAATTTTGCAATTTTTTATTTTTTTCAGTTTTTTTATTTTTTAAAATCTTTTTAAAAGAAATGAAAACAGACTAAAAAAATCACATACAAACACAAAATCACAAAAAAAATAAACAAGCTAAAAATGAAAAAACACACCAAAGATCCTATGAAGGTATACATTAAGCTTCAAACAAGAAATCATATATTCGCATTGTCGTTTGGCCAAAAGGAACTTCAATGTAATGCGACGCCAAATTCATAGTTCCTTGCCCCTTTATGTTACATACACTGAAGATGCTATATGTGACCTTGGAATCCAACAAGATCCACCAGTGTTAGTCACAAAATCTTTAGGAAATCATACTTGCTTGTACTTTATTTGTGCGTTCCTATATAAACAGTTATTGTATGTGTTCATCACCGTATTTTTATGAACCCACATTTGTTTAAACTTTATATTCTTGTTCCTGTACGGACATTTCTTACATGTGTGACCAACACACCCACAAGTATAGCATTTTGGAAAAACATTCTTATCCTTAATGATTTCATTGTGAACTCTTTTGTTCGTTTTGAGCTTTTCAACATGTTTAAATCCATATCCTAGTTCTCGCCTATTGTTGCCATGCAATTGATTTCCAAGGATGACATCTAGTGATTGTTTTCTAACTCCAAATTTATTGATGGTCAACTCTAGTTCAGACTTTGGATTTCAAATAGAGGTTCTCGTTCACAAGTAAAGTGCTTCTACTTATGAAGGCTTTCTTCGTTTTTTTTCAATCTTTTTGATCTCTTCAATTTTCTTCTCTATGTAAATTATTTTCTATTTAGATGTCTTTATTTCAATTTCAAGCTTGGGACGTGTTTCACACTTTAAGGTTTCATGCATAACATGTTTTTCCTTCCTAATCTTTTCAAGTGTAGCCTTAAGTGTTTCATTCTCAGCTTTCAATTTTTCAACATCTAAAGACATGATAGTTACCTTGCTTGCTGCAATTCATAATTAAAGTCTCTCAAAGATTCAACAACAGATTCTAGACTATCAATCTCATCGTGCATGTTTTCACAAATATTCTCAAGTTCAGCCTTAGTGTAGGATTTTACCTCATCAAAATCTTCCATCCAGCATAGAGATGAGCGTGTAGTCTCATCTTATGGTTCGTTCTCGCTATCTCCATCCCATGTTATCACAAGTGATTTTCCCTTATTCTCCATGTAGTTACTTTTCATCACTGGGCAATCATTCATGAAATGACCTTGTTTCTTGCAATAAAAGCACTGCACTGAATTAGCAGTATTCTGTTCAGAGGAATTATTTGTAAGATTAAATTTGATGAAATGATTGAACCTTTGGACATTTCAGATTTTTCCTGGGGAATCTTGATGTATCTTCTGAATTTTCTAGACATCAATGCTTGCTCTTCATCAAGCTTGTCATCGTCGTCCCTAGTGTCTGCAAGTGGCTTCTTCTTATCTTCCAAAGAATTGTTCTTCATCACCTTCCATATAGTGTCTATGTTTCTTGCAATGATAACAACACACTGATTTAGTACTATTTTGTTTAGAAGAAATATTAGCAGGATTAAGTTTATTAAAACGATTAAGCCATTTAGACATCACTGCCTTATTCATGGGGTTTCTAACTGTGGGGGTATTCATGTTTTTTAGACTAGATCCTCTAACCTGCTCTGATACCACTTGTTGGATTGAGATCTAAGCCTAGGGAATGAATAGGCTTATAAATTTATTTCGTGAATACAAAAACAATGCATACTCAATCAGACTCGCAGAGCAAATATGGTGCAGAAATAATAAAGTGGAAGCAAACATAGAGTGCACACAGTATTTACCCTGGTTCAGTCGCCCCAGACCCACTCCAGCCCCAAAGTAATCACTGGAATAATACCGTCAAGATACAAACCATACAGAACTTCGTACCTCAACATTCAGCTCATCAAGTCTATATCTTACTCCCCAAACTGTCGAACAATACTACTCTAGCGAAAACTTTCTCTTGACTAGCACCAACCAATCAAGAGCCCAAAATAACTCAAAAACAAAAAGTGTAAAATAATTCAAAGATCTATCAACTCAATCACAAATAATAATAAGTTGAAGAGTTTAGAACTCTGTTGGAGATGATTGAATAGTCCCTGTCGATAAGCTCGTCAATTTCGCGTTGGTGCAAATGTTGTGTTAATCTGATCTCTGGATCAAAAGATACAGCACTCCAAAGTTCGCTGCGCAAATCTACCAGAATCTTGTCTGTGCGTAAAGCAGTTCTCTGTGTTGGCTGCGTGACTGTAGGCTTTGCATAAAGTAAGTTTCTGCTCCGTCTTCTAGAAATTACAGTAAATCGTCCCGACCTCAGAAAAATTTGAATGAATACTCGTTGGAATCGTGGGCTCGTCATCTTCGATAGAAAAATATGAAAGGGTAGATTTGGAATTGTAATTTGGTCAATCTCCTATGTGAAGTAGAATTCTTTTAGTATCCAAATTAAATCTAATTTGAATCCAAATTAACTCTGCAAATATTTCCACTAAATCCTCAATCAAATCTACTTGTCCTTTCATGACATGTTGACCAAGTCAAAATCTTTGAATCATGAGATTGCCGTCTCCTCATCTCTTGCTCATATTTACATCACTGGTACTGTGTATAATTTGCAAAATTGTCATTGGTCAATATTCACAAGTTTGCCACTATATGCTCCATGTTTATTTGGTCCTGAAAACACTTAACAAACACATCAAAAATATTCATGCAGGTTTGTTATCAACAAACAAGAAATCATAGATCGTTGTATCCAACTACGTTGTATCCAACAAGGTGGAGCGTAGCAGAGGCTTATATAGTGGCCTGATTTTGACTCTCTAGGGGATGCCGATCGTGTATGATATTTTGCCACTCGACTTGGGCATGGATGTCATTTTGGGATGAGGTGGCTGCAGTTCTTGGGTGATACAAGAATCAACTGGAAGCTACTGAGGATGGAGTTCCAGAAGGGATGGCGAGTGTTGATGCTCCAGGGAGATCCCAGCTTGTGCCAGACCAGGTTTTCCTTGAAGACCATGGTTAGGGCGATCTAGACTGAGAGCAAAGGATTCTTGGTGGAGTTGCAGGAAATAATAGAAACAGATGTGGACCATGGGCAGGACATTCCTCCAGAGGTGTAGTGGATCTTGGTTCATTTCAAGGGTGTATTTTAGACACCTCATGGGCTCCCTTCTCCTCAGAACCACGAGCATGACATAGTACTACGTAAGGGTATCTCGTCTATTAGTGTGAGGCCGTACTGCTATCCCCAGGTGCAGAAGGGGGAGATTGAGAGGATGGTGGCGGAGATGATCTGGGCAGGTGTAATACAGCCTAGTCTGAGCCCTCTTGAGATCGGTCTTGCTGGTGAAGAAAAAGGATGTGAGTTGGAGGTTTTGCATCGATTACATGGCCTTGAATAAGGAGACGCTGTCAGACAAGTTTTATATTCCCGTGATCGACGAGCTTCTGGATGAGCTACATGGAGCAACTATTTTATCGAAGATTGACTTGAAATCTGGGCATCGCCAGATCCGGATGAAAGATGAGGATATGGCAAAGACTGATTTTAGGACGCATGGGTGCCACTACGAGTTGCTGGTCATGCTATTTGGCTTGATCAATGCGCCTGTCACTTTAGACCCTGATAAACAAAGTGTTTCGTCCCTATCTGAGGAGGTTCGTGCTGGTGTTCTTTGATGATATTTTGGTCTACAAGCGATCCATAAGAGGCACAAGCGGAACACTTGGCGATCGTGCCACAAAAGCTGCAGAACCATCAAGTTTATGCTAACCAGAAGAAAAGCATGTTTGCCCAGCTTAGGGTGGAGTACTTGGTGTACGTGGTGTCGACGAAGGGGGCGTGGTGGATAGATCGAAGATTGCAGCCATGATTGACTGGCCACGCCCTACCACTGTGAGAATTGAGATGATTTTGGGACCGACACACTGCTACATAAAGTTCGTCAAGGGATATAGCACCATCGCATGACCACTAACAGAGCAGCTCAAGAAAGACAACTTCTAGTGAAGCGAGGAGGCCATTCAATCTTTTGAGGCCTTAAAAAGATCCATGACGAGCTTACCGGTGTTAGCACTCTCAGATTTTAGCTGGCCCTTTGTGGTAGATAGACGCTTTTGGTTATGGTTTGGGAGCGGTGTTGATGCAGGACCAAAGACAGGTGGCTTACTTTAGTCAGGTGCTGACAGCGAGAGCTCGGCTTAAGTCCGTCTACAAGCACGAGCTGATGGCTATCGTGCTGACAGTACAGAAGTGGAGACCCTATTTGCTTGGCTGTCAGTTTATAATCCGTACAGATTAGAGAAGCATCAAGTATCTTTTGGAGCAGCGGATGGTGACTGAGGAGCACCAGAGGTGGTTGACCAAGCTATTGGGGGTATAATTTTAAGATATAATACAGGCTGGGGCTGGAGAAAAAGGCTGTATATGCTTTATCATGGCAAGAAGTTAATTCATAGTTGGTCGACTTATCGTTACCGGTGATTCTTGATTGGGAGCCCTTGATGTGTGAGATTGAGGGAAATGAGGGTCTGGCGAAGATTCGGTCAGCAGTATACAGGGCTCGACGGAACATTCAGGGTACTCATTGGAGAGGCATCGTCTTTTGTAGGCAGCATCTCTTATACAAGGGGTGTCTGGTCCTGCCTTGGGCCTATATATATATCCCAAGCATATTGCAGGAGTTTCATAGGAGTGCAGTTGGAGGTCACTCTGGAGTCCTCAAAACCTACCAGCGTCTATATATAGAATTATTTTGGGAGGGAATGAGAAAGGACGTCGTGGAGATGGCGAAATACAACGTCTGCTAGTTTCACAAATATTTGGCGACAGCTTCTTGCAGTTTGTTACAGACTCTATTCTAGTCAGATCGGGTCTGGGAGGAGGTGACGATGGATTTTATTGATGGGCTACCGAGGTATGAGTGGTATTCAATCATCTTGGTGGTGGTGGATCTACTCAGCAAGTATGCACACTTTGTGGATCCTTACACCGCAGTGACGTTAGTGACGACGTTTATTAGAAAGGTGGTGAGGTTGCATGGGTCCCAGAGTCCATCGTGTTTGATCGAGATTGGGTTTTCCTTAGCCATTTCTGGAGCGAGTTGTTCATGATGTAGGGGACACTGTTGAAGAGGAACACCGTCTACCATCCGCAGACAGACGGACGGATGGAGGTCAACAAGGGCATCGAGACTTATTTATGATGTTTTGTTTTAGAGAACCCAAAGCAGTGGGCGAAGTAGCTAGCATGGGCAGAGTATTGGTACAATACATCTTTTCATAATGCCGCTTAGACCACTCCCTTTTGAGTTTTGTATGTGCGTGATCCTCTGCATTTATTTCACTATGGCCAGCGGTTTACACCGGCGTCAGGAGCAATGTTTGGAGGAGAGGGATAAAATGCTGGAAGAGTTGAAGCGCCACCGACGAGAGCACGACAGATTATGAAGGCCCAGGCTGATGTACATAGGAGAGATCTGCAGTTGGTAGTGGGTGACAGTTGAAGTTGCGGTCCTATCAACCGTGATCTTTGACGCACAGAAGGAACGAGAAGCTGTCATCTCGCTACTTTGGTTCTTATGATGTTGAGTCTAAGATTGGTCACGTGGCATATATATTGAAGTTGCCACCAGAGTTAGCCATCTACCAGTGTTTCACATAGCGCAGCTTCGCCAAGTCATTGGGGACCACACTCCTTCACGACCACAGACTCTGACAGAGGATATGTAGGTGATATTGGAATCGACAGAGCTAAGAGCGGGTCGCCAGGAGAATTCAGAGGCACGTGAGGTGTTGATTCAGTGGAAGGGGCTTCCAGACCATGAGACCATTAGGAGCCTTTTGGAGTTATTGCGCAGCGATTTTCAGGCTTCCACCTTGCGGACAAGGTGGTTCTTTTGTGGGGAGTAATGATGAGATTATAATCTACCAGAAGAGGCAACAGAGCGGATCATAGAGTTGCCAACTAGCCCGTGGGCTTTTTTGTGAAGTTTTGGACGTTTTTGTGAATTTTAGGATTTTCGGGGGTCTTTTTGTCATTGTGGACAGATCTGTCCTATATATGTCCTATATATGTAATTGGGGGTGAGAGTTAAGGCTTCATGTTAAAATTGAGAAGAAAACCCCTAGTTTAAGAGTCGAACTCCCTAGATAGTGAGAGATAAGCCTTGTTTATTAGATTAAAGGTTTGGAAAGAGAGTGCCTCTCGAATGAAATCAATTGTATCTTGCATTTTCCTCTCAGCTATAAAAATCAAAACTTTTCCTCTTCCAAACCCTAGTTTTTCCTATCAGAAACACAGCTCCTTTCGATAACCTCAAAAACAATTTTCTTTGAATACTCTGTTTGTGTATGAGAACTGGTTGATCTGTTAGAGCATTTTGGTAGTTACCCATAGTTTTAGATTCTGCCACTAGATTCTTTCTTTTTGTTCCATTGCTATTATCTATATTATATTTGATGACATTTTTGAATTGCCTTGCTGACTAGGACAAGCTGCTGTCATGCTGATATATAAAGAGGTTGATAGAATAATGGCTATGATTTAATCTTGGTAAAGAAGGGTTGAGACGAGTGTTTGAGAAAACCAAAAAACCTCATTGGAAATGTATACATGGAATTAATAATGTGGGAAAGAATTAATTACATGGAATTAATTAATTGTGTGCCCGTGTGCGCCGAAGGCACCCGCTAAATTTTTGTTCTTTTAAATTGTGAAATGGAATATTATATGTCCAAAAATTTGGAGGGGGAAATAATTTTTGGGTAAACAAAGATTTTAAATGAACCGTGCCCGAGGGCACGGGTTATGACCAGTATAGTCATAAAATTGAACAACGTTTAACGTTATATTAATACTTGATCGTTTAACGTTATATTAATACTTGATCAAAGCTGTACCTGTTTTGAAACAAGCCAAGGATGATACCAATCTTCAACATGATGCAAATGGTCCTACACAGGCTAAGCCGATGTCTTCTGGTTCATTGCAGAAAAATGAAAAGGCGAAACAGCCAGTCCCTTAATCATTGCCAAAGTTTCTTAAGCATTCAATATCCATGCATACACCGTCATTCACAAGTTCTGATAACACTAAAGGTGACCAAGAGGTGACGATCATAAGCTATTGGATCGTCTTTTTAAAAATTTATTTTTCCCCTAGTGATGAGACTTCCATTGTCTTATTTTCTCTTTACTTTTGGCAGTATGCATTACGTTTACACCAAGAACTAAACAGCTCTCCCAGAGTTCCTAGGGTTCCACAGATTCGTCGAGCATCTGGGTTGCAGACTTCTCAATCTGCACCAATCATGCTTTCAAAGCGCCCTTCGCATTCTCTAGGAAGGGATCAGGTATGGTATTATGGGTATGAACAACTTCTTACACACTTTTTTCTTCTATCTAAATGGGACGCATTAAAGCAGATTTTCGTTCTTTTTTATTTGCATGTAATGTGATGCTAATTTCAGCACGAGAACTTGGCAAGTACTTGTATGCTTGTGACTGAAGAATCAATGGTTGTTTAACTGATCTATCCTTCTGTCTCTTGGAAGGCATTTAGAAGGAAGGACAAAGAAGGTGCCTCCCGAGATGGGTCTCACAATTCCCAGGAGACAATCAATGAATCGAAAAAGGCTGGTAGGGCTGTGTCCTCTCCTGACCGAAAATATCGAGAATCATACTTGAGAACTGGTGGTCCTACCAAGAAAGATTCACGGAATAGGTCACATGATACTGTAGTTTCTATGAAGAAGTCCGGTGGTGCCTCCATTGGAAGTGAGAACAGTTGCCGTCCCTCCTCCGAGGCTAGTGGACAGAATGCATTGTCCGTAAAGAGTTCACATAGGGATGTTCCCGATGATGATACTACTACACGCACTTTGCCTGGTATGTAATCTGATTTGAGTACACGTGTGGGCTGTGCCTGCGTCAAATTGATTTGTATTCTCCTTTTATTATGCAGGTTTAATTGATGAAATTTTAAGTAAGCAAAACTGTTCGACATATGAGGAACTATGTGATGCTGTTCGCCTGGTGTGTCGTTTCATCTTTTTTTGTCTGCTCAACAAAGGCTGTATTACCTCTGTTTCCCTCCTCATCCCGATCTTTCTTTCTGGATGATACATCTTTTTGTCTCCTTTCATGGGTGGTATAACAAACGTGTAATTTTTTCCTTTTCCTTTCCTTTTTCTGGTGGCCGCCATGCTTAATCTGCTATAGCTACTACTATTGAAAATTTTAAAATATTGCCCTGTCTTATGCTTTGATAACATACAGTGAAGAGGAGAAGAAGTATCTAACCTCTTTGCCTATAAAACACTTTCTCGGCAAGCTATCTGAAGATATGTGCTCAGATTGCAAGCTTATCTGATTTTGGCATTCTTTGTAATTGTCTATTTCAGACCAACTCTAGCAAGAGGAGGCTGAAGATTGATTCAGATACACCAACCGTGGAAGAACTAGAAACTGTACAGGCAATGAACAGAGCCTCTTCAATGGAGGTGGAAGACAAAAAAGTGGATTCACACTGAGAAGATTTTCCAAAGGGTAAGAGAAAGGCACAGAAGCGCAGGAGGTTAGAATCACAGGGCAGTACTATGGAGGAGGCCAGGAAGCGAAAGTGCGCTAGCAGCTCAGGATCTGCCATTGTCTCGGATAACGATGATAACGATGATGAAGAATCTGCTGCTGCATTCTACCGCTTGAGCAATAATGAGGGGGCTGATGGGATTTTTGGCGAGGAGGAGAGCCAAGGAGCCATAGATCATGTTGGAGGGGAGGCCTCGCCTTCGAACAGTCCTGATGGTTCAAGATGAAGATGCTTGCTCAGTGACCCTGGTTCGTGGGGATGCGGTTATTTCATGGATTTGAGACATTCGGAGCTCTTCTTCGCATATTCTTGAGTTATTTCAGGACTCGATTCCTTCATTATTTCAATTCATCTTTGGATGATTAGTTTTTTAACCAGCAATTGTAGACAGAACGAGGGGTTTCTTGGTGGCTTTCAATTTGAGAAGTTTTGCGTTCACCACATCATATGTTTATAAGGTTCGGGTTAAAGTTCAATTGTAAAATGGAGACTGGTACATGCGTGCATAGATTTTAGATGTAGTAGCTCATGTTTTAAAATTGCCTGAAGCGATTCAAATGCCTTGTTTGTGGTCTAATGATGATGTTGATAAATAAATCTTAATCAAAATATTTTTCTCTAAATAATTATTTCTCATTAAATACACATCTTCATTACCAAACTAACTTATTTTTTAATTAGATCGGTTTCCTAATTAATTAATAATTTTTATGTAATTAATTACTTCATGGATTTTGTTGTAAAATAAGTGTAAAGGATCCTTAATTCAAATAATTATAATTGAATTCTATGTGACGGTTTTTCTTTTCATGGAATATTTTAAAATTAGTTCGCAAACCCTAATTAATTAAGAATTTATAATCGAATTCCAGGTCCAGAGTTTCTTAAACAACGAGAAACAATAGAATGATGGATGATACAAGCCTTAGGCAAAAGTTTAAAAGGCAAAAAAATTGAGGAAGAGATCCACTATGGTCTAGAAAAGAGGCGAAAAAAGAAATCCAACATAAAAATTGGCCAAGTGTTGTAGACGTATGTTGACGAGAGTTTGTATTGGTATTAAATCTTGTTGTAACCCTTTCTATGTACGCTCTTCCCTCTACTATAAATAAATGACTGGGGTCTCTCCCCCAGATTTGAAGCTTCACAACACGTTATCAGTACGGGCCTCTAAAATTTTTCCAAAAAATAAACCGATCGTTGCGAAAGCGAGGAAAAAGCGGCAAATCCACGCGCGCGGCGTCGACCACTGCGAACGGGCGCTGTTTTCCACTCATGGGCTTCGTTAACCGTCGTAGATCTGGAGGTCGGATCTAGAGGTACTATCCTTAAAAATTTAATTTTTACTTATGATCATGATTCTATTATCCATCGATCTCGCAAGATCAGATTAGAAATCGGGTTGATAGTCTAAAACGATGATTATTAATCGTCGATTCCTGTTTTCATATCATATTAATCCTATCTTTAGGGTTCAAATATCCATAGGGTGTTTATCGTCGCTAAATCGAATTGTATTTTACCAAAAAAAATTGCACCATATTAAACCCACCCACGGCACCGCCCACAGCCTTGTCGTCGGCCGCAACTCTTCCCGAAGGCGGATCCGACCCCTCGCTGTGCCATGAAGGCGGATCCGACCCCTCGCTGTGCCCTGAAGGCGGATCCGACCCCTCGCTGTGCCATGAAGGCGGATCCGACCCCTCGCTGTGCCCTGAAGGCGGATCCGACCCCTCGCCCCGCCCCGTAGGCGGAGGCGCCGCACCTCACCCGCCCTGCAGGCGGATCCGACCCCTCGCTCCGCCTCGAAGGCGGAGCCGCCCCCTCGCCCGCCCCGTAGGCGGAGGTGCCGCACCTCACCCGCCCTGCAGGTAGATCCGACCCCTTGCTCTGCCCCGAAGGTGGAGCCGCCCCCTCGACACACCCCGTAGGCGGAGGCACCGCACCTCTCCCGCCCTGCAGGCGGATCCGAGCCCTTGCTCCACCCGGAAGGCGGAGCCGCTCCCCACGCCCCACCCCAAAGGCGGAGGCACCCCCTAATTCCGCCCCAAAGGTGGTGCTTTCCCTTCCCCTGACCGTCGTGAACGGCCCCGCCCCTTTCCCCGGGGTTTTCCCTCCCACCACCGCATACGTGGTCGGAGGGGGGGCGGCGGCGGCAAACCCTAGCTGCCGCCCCACCTCCCTCTTCCTCTCAAAATTTTTGGGCCGAAGGCCCAAATCCATACAAAAAAAATTTAACAGCCATGCTATAGGCCGGAGCCCACATCATCTTGTGGGCTTCGGCCCATGAATTCATTATTACAAAAAAACAAAGATGGGGTGGCAGATGCAGCCCTGAAGCCCGTAGCCCATGCTGCAGGCCTCGGGCATGTGCTAATTAAAAAAACAATACTATAAACTGCGGGCCTGAAGCTCGCAGCCACACTGCGGGCCTGAGGCCCGCAGGCCGAAACTAAGTTGAAAAAAAGAGGGAAAATGGCAATATGGGAGCGAATATATTAATAAAAGTGGGGTTTTGGGTCCTAAAAATTCCAGAAAAATTTGATTAAATGGGGGATCAAATTCGGAACTTTGTGTGGATATTTGGGGCATATGGGGATTATTTGGGGATATAAAAAGGAAAACTTTTTCATTTGAAAATGAATAAATAAGCAATTTTGGCATCATTCAAATTTATTTTTACTACCCCGTAATGCACAACGAATTGCATATTATGATACCTTTTTAGTATCATACTTATATGCATTGCATCACATTTTATGGCTCATTTTCTGGGATAAACTTATGCTAAGTTGTGCGGCATTAACTTAATAATTATAAAGATCATACGACCGCTCTGCCGTTAGTCACCTACCCTAATGGTGTATGACATCGCCTCGTAGTCTGAATAATTATTAAGTATTTTAAATTGTTATGTTTATCATATTCTGAATCTGTGATGCATGTGATGTGTTATGAAAATGTTGAATGAGCACAAATTTTTGCATAGATGACTAATTGTAGTTTTGGATCGGCTGTATAGTCCAATATTTTACTTTTCTTGCATTTTTATTTTATTTTGAGAGAAATTGTAGTGAGGAAATTATGTAATATCCACGACCGATGACTACTTTTCATGGAGGCAAAGGCCACTATTGAAGCTGAAAATTTTAAAAATGTGACCAATGATGTTTCCAAAGTTGTAATTTTTCGCTTTCATTTGTGTAATATGGACTGTAATATGGACTTTGGACATTATTTATTTTATGTAGAACTGGCCGATCCACCCGATGAGCTTATTCATTTAAAAATTACATCCGCATGAAAATGTTTTATGTTTTATTAATTCATGCAAATTTGTGCTCTGCTAGATAAAGTGGCAAAAATCGCAAGCATTGATTTCGAAGTGCTGAATGCACATGTAGGAATTACTTGAGTTGGCAGCTCGATGTTAAATTTCGAAGTGCTGGATGCTATGGACTTAAAGTCCTGTAGTCTCAGACTCATAACGGGCCCTTCGGAGTATAATATTTTTTGATGTTTATACATATTCTCAAGGGCAGTCCATAGCTTAAATGGATCTTCGACCGTAAGGTATTCAGCCTTTAAGGTTTTGTCCATGTGGCGATGAATATAAATTATAGCTTTTGCTTTTCTTATGTCTGTCGCAGAGCTATCTTTTGTAATAGTAGCGTGGCACTTAGGGACTGTGCTCGTAGATGAAATTTGACATCCAACTGTCAACTAAGGTTCCTCCTAGAGGCTTTCAGAATTTCGAAATCAACACTTGCGATTTTTGTCATTTATTTAAAAAAGCACAATTTGCATGAATTTATAATACTTCATATTATATCTTGCAGAGCCAATTTGTAATGAATAAGCTAATTGTGTGGATCGTCAAGTCACCACAAAAAAATTATGTTCGAAGTCCACTAATACAGTCACTTTTACATGAATGAAAATGAAAATACAATTTTGGAAACCACATGGGTCCCATAAAGCTTCTTCCTCATCAGGAGTGGCATTCTCCCCTATGGAAATGACCATCGGTCTTGGGCATTACATAATATTCATCACTACAATTTCTCTCAAAAAAGAAGAGTGCGGGAGAAATAAATGTGGAACTTAAAAAGGCCGATTCAAAACCACAATATAGCCATTCATGCAAATTTGTGCTTAGAAACATGTTCATCACATTTAATCACATATCACAGACATCACAGATTCACATGATATATTAATTTAAATATTTTATGCTTAATAATTAATTGGACCACGATGCGACGTTATACACAGTTAGGTTGGGTAACTAATGACAGAGCAGTCACATGATCCTCATAATTGTTAAGCGGATGTTTATGAAAATAAACATCAAATTATCCCAGAATTCATGTCAAATATCATGTGATATGAAGCATATTAATATGATCCTACAACATGCATCATGAGTAAATAATATGCTAAAAATGAGTATAGGGTCTAGTTCAGAGAAAAAAATTAAAAACTGAACTATGCCAATATATTTTTTTGTTATAGGAATTTTCCTTATTCTATTTCCCTAATTTTTCTCTTTTTACTTTCTCTTTTCTTTCCTATTTCCCATCTCTTTTTTCGTTTAACTTTTTTCTAAAATCATTTTTGCGGTTTTGGGCCACAGCCCTCAAAACCGGCCCCAATGTAGGTTTTTTGTTTCTTTTGTTCGTTGGGCCGAGGCTCGCATCAAAGCTGCACGCATTGGCCCACACCTGCGTCCATCATTTTTATTTTTTTCTTTTTATTGTTTGCGGACCAAAGCCTGCGGGCTTTGGGACGCCGCTAAAATATTTTCTTTTTTTTGTGTTTGGGCATAGCTTCGAGCTTCGGCCCAAAAAACTTTGGGGGGTTTTCTCATTGGAAAAGCCCGTTGGGGGCCGGCGGCTGCTCGGGCTTACAGGTTGCATCGGGGGTGCTGTCGTTTGTAGCCACATGTGGGTTGTCGGAGGCTTTGGGCCGTCGGCGGGGGGTATTAATAATTTTTTGTTTTGTTTTTTGAAACCCTAGTTAGGGTTGTCGTCGCCGTTGGTGGCGGTGTGCCACCGCGTCTAGGGCAGGAGCGGTGGCTAGGGTGGTTTTTTTTCGCGGGGGGGGGGGGGGGGGGGGGGGGGGGGGGTTGTCGTTTCTTCAGGCCACTGGCTGATTGACCCATGTACAGTTTTTTTGTTCTATCGGTTCTGTCCGTTAGGGTTGGCCGTCGCTTGGCCGCCACCCTCTCCCCCTGGGGTGGGCTGGCGGCCGGTGGCCGTCGCCCTTCCCTTTATTGTTTTATTAGGTTTTTGATAAATAGCCCCACCCAAATCATGTATTATTCGAAAAGAGTTTGTAAATGATAGCATTTGCGATTTAGTCCCCAAAATCATATAAATCATTCGAACAGAGTTTCTTTTTGGGACCGATTTCTAAAAAATAAAATTGCAATTAGGCTCCAAAAGGGACGCTTTTTGAGTGATTTATGTGATTTATGTGATTTAGGAGACTAAATCGCAAATGCTATGATTTAGGGGACTCTTTTCGAATAAGACATGATTTGGAGGGCCTATTTATAAAAAACCCTATTTTATTTTATCTTATTTTATTTTTTGTGTTTCCATCTGGGGTGCGATGTTATTATTTGGCAATTATCATGATCATGAATAGAAAATTGCGGGGTTTTCGGTGGTGTGTGGTTTGGTTCGTCATCCGCGCACGAGCAGTCCACCGTCGTCCTTCAGAGCTTTCGGAACTTCTGATGCACTCTCTCTTAAGAAGAGCGTGCTGATAATATATTGTGAAGTGCTTTTTTGGAGAGAACTCAGACCTTATTTATAGGGGAGTAGGAAGAATTCATATAATAATATAATACAGTATTTGGATAGGATGCAGTCTCGTAATACTACAAGATAATGTAATGATAACATTTTTTAATTTTTCCAAAATTTGTCAGAATTTGCTAGATTTTCTTACTTCAAGTCCTAAAATCACAACCCGAAGGCCGAAACCGGGACCGCCTCCATGGCCTCGACCGTCGTCTGGCCGCTCCTCTTGAACCCAACCCAACTAGCTGCCCTCATCCGCCAACAAAAATCCCCCGCCGTCGACCTCCAACTATTCAACTCCGCTCCCATCCTTTACCCCACCACCTACCGACACACCCCCGCCGTCCTCTTCGCCCTCCTCCTTTCTCTCTCCCCCGACCACCTCCCCTCCCTCCTCCCCCACCTCCGCATCATACTCATCAGCTCTCCCTCCTCACGTGATCTTGACCCCTTCCTCTCCCGCGCCATCCTCTCCCTCTCCTCCGCCGGGGCCCATGCCGGCGCCCTTTCCCTCTTTCGCCTCATCCCTTTCTCTGCCCTCCCCCACTGGCCTTACTCCTTCCATGCCATCTTCAAGATTCTCCTCTCCAACGATGATCTGGATGCCGCCTGCCAGCTGCTCGTTGAAAGCTCCCAACGAAGCGAGACCCAAATCGGCCTCGACAACCTCAACATCATCATCCACACCCTCTGTCGCCTCGGCCGCGCTGACCTGGCACTCGGAGTATTTGCGGAAATCAAAGAGCAGTGTTGCTCTCCGAACAAAGACACCTACCGGATCCTAATACGCGGGCTCTGTGAGTCTGGTCGCCTCGATGATGGGATCCACCTGCTTTATTCTATGTTGTGGAGGATTTCACAAAAGGGATGCGACGCTGATGTTGTTGTGTATATAATGCTCCTCAAAGCGTTGTGTGCTGATGGGAGAGTTAGAGAGGCCGAGGATGTACTTGGGAAAGTTCTTTTGAAGGGGCCGAGGACACCGGGCAAGCGGCGGGCTTTTCGGAGAGTGGAGCTTGAAGGTTTGGAGGACTTGCAGGAGATGAATAGGAGGATCGACGAGGAGTTGGTGGTCGGTGGGGTGCGGAGTTTGAAGAGCTATGCCGTGGTGATTGGGGATTTGTATGACGAGGGAAGGATTATGAATGCGGATATGATGTTTGATGAAGTGGTTGAGAGAGGGTTTCATCCGACAGTGGAGATGTTTAAGAGGAAGATTGCCGCTTTGTGTAAAGATGGAAGGGTGGAGGATGGCATTATGGTGCTAGAAGTGCAGATGAAGGAGAGAGGTTGGTGCCAAGCATTAGTGTCACGACCCGCTTCCCTAAAATGGAGGCGAGACGTGAAAAGGTCCGCACGAGAGTGGAGCTGTGAAGCCCCAAACCCGATAAGCGTCCACAATACATAAACAGGTCCCTGTAACCACAACAGAATAGCAATAATAACACAAGGAGAGACTGAGATAAAATTCACATCTCACAAATATTGTCCAGCATCACAAATAAGTTCAACATCCAGAAAAGCCACCAGGCTAAAAGAAAAGAGTCTAAAGGCCCAGAACAAGGCCAACAAAAGCTACAACATAACAAGGTATGGGTGCCACGCACCAATAACAAACAACTGTCTAACAAAATAATACGCAACGGAGACACTAGGACTGGTCCCCAGTGTCCACGTACTCCCCGTCAAACACAAGCTCGGGCTCGGCGTCAGCAAACACCTCGTCCTCAACGAGGTACTCGGGCTCAGGATCTAACATGTGTCACCCAAAAGAGTAAAGGGGGCACATGTCAGCAAGTCTAAAAGACTTGGGCAAGGAAACTGAAAGTGAGGCATCTAGCAACCTAGCAGTTATAGTATTAAGTAATGACATGACAGTTAAGCATGATGCAACAGTTTAAAAGAGAAGCAAGCATGCACAATGTAGCAAAAGCTACCAAATCACTAATCACTTATCATTTAACACTTATCACTTATCACTTATCACTTATCACTTATCACTTATCACTTATCACTTAGTGCATAGAGAGTCCACCTGCTGGCCAGCTCGTGGCTCAGGCCGCTTATCTCTACCACTATTAATCACTTGTCACTGGTAAACACTTAGTGCATAGAGAGTCCACCTGCTGGCCAGCTCGTGGCTCAGGCCGCTTATCTCTATCACTATTAATCACTTGTGCACTAGAGAGTCCACCTGCTGGCCGGAGTGGCGGATCAGGCCAACTCGGGGCTCAGGCCGCTTATCTCTTACCCCACCCATATGTGTCGAGCGTTGGGGTTTCCAACTCACTAAGCTCGCTTCTGGAACACGAGCCAGGAATATAATATTGTAGCGTGCGCTACGCAATCACGATGAATAATCACTATGCAAAGACATGAACAGATATTTGCGTACCGTTAATTTAAATTAAACGTGACAGGCAAAATGCAATGACATGAACATATTCGCGTACCGTTAATTGAAAGTAAACATGACATGGTAATTGTGCAACATGCTAATAGTCGGAATTAGCTTCGTTGTCAAGCTAATTCCCCAATTTGCGCCTAGGCGAGTTTCATTTCGTCGCCTAGCCTCTTTTACGCCTACAACATGCAAATGGCCTAAAACATGGCCTAAACCCTAAGTGGCAAGTTTCACTTGCCTAGCACCGGGGATGACGATCAACCTCGTCACACGGATGCTATCTACGAGGAAATCGCTGTTTAGGGGGAAACAAACACCAAACACATGAAATTAATTAGGGTTTCACCAAAATTATAAATAAGTTATAAAAACAACGGTAGATCGATCTCTTACCGAGAGGAGACGGAAGGAACACTCCGGGGAACCCTAGGATCAAATCTGGAGAAGATTGGAGAAGATTGGGGAAACTAGGGTTTTGGGGGATTTGGGGATTTGATGGGTTTTGGTGAGATTTTGGGGAAGATGAGAGGTAGATAGGGTAGATGGATGGTTTGGATGATGGATTTAGGGCTTGGAATGAAGCAATGGAGCTTGGAGGAAGGTGGGGGATCAATGTGGGCGATTTTAGGGTTTAGGGTCGAGTTGGAGGGGAAGAAAACGTTTGGGTTGGGTATTTATAGGCTAGGCTGGCGGCTAGGGCAAAACTAGGGTTTACAGCACTAGTTAGTCGGTCAAAGAACAACCACTGACCGACTAGTTTGACAACTAGTCGGTCGGTCGACCAACGCAGACCGACTAAGTGTAAACAGTAGCTACAGGTGAAATTAGGATTCTAGAGTTAGTCGGTCCATGAACAAGTACTGACCGACTAGTTTGGCAACTAGTCGGTCGATGAACGTTCTTCGACCGACTAAGAGTAAACAGTAACTGATACAAAAATAATTTGATGAGTTAGTTGGTTCAAGAAGCATTGCTGACCGACTAGTTTGCAACCTAGTCGGTCAACCAACGTTCTTAGACCGACTAACGATAAACAGTAACTCCTGAGAAATTTAGAAAGCTAACTAGTCGGTCCAAGAAGGATTGCCGACCGACTGGATCGTCATCTAGTCGGTCGGTGGCCCTTCTTACACCGGCTAATGAGCACAGAAAGTACCGATACGGAGCGCGGGGCCCCGGGATCGATTCCTAAGACTCCTAGGCTTGATCTAATAGTTAGATACGACCGTTATGAAGCCCGTCACGAGTGACAAACTTCGAAATCGACAATCCTAAGAAAGAAGCGAGAAAATACGACGAATCGATCGAAAATAAAAACTACGGAGACGAAAACCACACAAGAGGAGAAAATCCACCAAAACATATATTATAATATATAAAATCCAGATACATGAGAAGCAGTCGTTACATCCTCCCCAACTTAAGAAAAATTCCGTCCTCGGAATTTCCAAAACTCACGAGTCCGGAAACAAAAGTGGAAAACGCTCTCGCATCTCATCCTCATTCTCCCAAGTAGACTCTCCAGGTGAACCGTGTCGCCACATCACCCTCACAAGATTAACAATCTTGTTCCGAAGCGATTTCTGACGCCTGTCCAGAATCTGCACTGGATGCTGGTCATACGTCATATCGGGGCGAACGGTAATCTCCGAAAAATCCACCGCATGAGACGGATCGCTAATGTATCGACGAAGCTGCGACACATGGAAAACATTGTGAACTCCTTCCAAAGACGGCGGCAAGGCCAAGCGATAAGCTACCTCGCCAACCCTCTCCAAAACGTCAAACGGTCCAATGTATCGCGGGCTCAACTTTCCACGCTTCCCAAAACGAATCACACCACGATTCGGGGAAATCTTCAAGAACACATGGTCACCCGGCTGAAACTCCAAAGGACGACGTTTAGCATCCGCCCAATGCTTAAAACGGTCCTGAGCAATTCTCAACCTCTCCCGAATATTCCTGACGATATCCACGGCCTCCACGATCATCTCAGGTCCCAACAACTCCCGATCACCAACGTCATCCCAACTCAATGGCGATCGACATTTCCTCCCATAAAGAGCGGCGAAAGGCGCCATGCCAATACTCGCCTGGAAGCTGTTGTTGTAAGAGAACTCCACCAAGTGTAGATGGTCCTCCCACGAACCCTTGAAATCCAACATGCATGCCCTCAGCATGTCTTCCAAAATCTGAATCGTCCTCTCGGACTGGCCATCCGTCTGCGGATGGTACGCCGTGCTGAAACTCAGACGCGTACCCAAGCTCTTCTGCAAACTCTGCCAGAACTGAGATGTGAACCTCGTGTCTCTGTCAGACACGATACTCACGGGGACTCCGTGAAGTCGCACAACTTCCTGCACGATTCACGTTACATCACTATCCAAACTAGGAAAAGGAATTAAAGACGGAGAGTAAAAGAATTTTACCTCCATATATCTCCTTGCTAGCGCCTCAGTGGACTGTCCCACTCGGAACGGAATAAAGTGTGCAGATTTGGTCAATCGATCCACGATCACCCAAATCGCGTCATTCTGCTTCGGACTCTGAGGTAGTCCAGTCACGAAATCTATAGTGATGTGTTGCCACTTCCACTCCGGAATCGGGAGCGGTCGTAGCAACCCGGCCGAACGCTGATGCTCCGCCTTCACTTGCTGGCAAACCAAGCACTTGGCTACACTCCGAGCCACGCTCCTCTTCATACCATGCCACCAATAATTCAGACGAAGATCCTGGTACATCTTGGTGCCACCAGGATGCACAGAATACGGCGAACTGTGTGCCTCCACCATCAGCTCATCTCTGATATCCCCAGCAGGCACACACAACCTGGCTCCAAACCTCAGCGAGCCATCCTCATGAATCAAGAAGTCAGTCCGCAGACCGGCTTCCACCATCTCCCGAATCCTCACCAGCTTCGGATCCTCGGCCTGGCCAGCCTTAATCCGATCCACGATCGTCGACTGTACCTGCATGTACATCAACGAAGAAGCCTCCCCAGGAAGAACAATTTCCACTCCAGACTCGCAAAAATCCTGCTGCAATCTCCACTGCGAGGTCAAAATCATCACCGCTGGCAGCCTACTCAAAACATCCAGAACCACATTCACCTTGCCAGGGTGATACTGCAAATCAATATCATAATCCGCCATAAGCTCCAACCATCGACGCTGTCGCATGTTGAGCTCCTTCTGAGTGAAAATATACTTCAAGCTTTTGTGATCGGTGAAAATCTTCACTTTCTCACTCAGCAAGAAGTGCCTCCAAATCTTAAGAGCAAACACAACGGCAGCCAACTCCAAATCATGCGTCGGGTAATTCTTCTCATGAACCTTAAGCTGACGAGACGCATACGCCACAACATGCCCATGCTGATGCAACACACAACCGAGACCCTTGCCGGAAGCATCGCAAAAGATCTCAAATCCACCGCTGCGATCAGGCACAACCAAAATAGGGGCAGTCGTCAACCTCTCCTTCAGAATACCGAAAGCACTCTCACAATCACCCGACCAAACAAAAGCAACCTCCTTCCGCGTCAACCTGGTCATCGGCTCAGCAATACGGGAAAAGTCCTTAATGAATCGCCGATAATAACCAGCAAGTCCGAGAAAACTCCGAATCTCAGACGCAGACGACGGAACAGGCCACTCCCTGATGGCCCTAATCTTCTCGGGATCCACAGAAATACCACCTCCAGACACCACATGCCCCAGAAAAGCAACTCGATCCAGCCAAAACTCGCACTTCGAAAACTTAGCATACAAACGATGCCTCCTCAAAATCTCCAACACCGTCCTCAAGTGCGAGGCATGCTCTTCCTCCGACTTTGAATAGATCAGAATGTCGTCAATAAAGATAACGACAAACTTATCCAAAAAGTCGTAGAAAATCAGGTTCATCAGATTCATGAAAACTGCGGGCGCGTTAGTTACGCCAAATGGCATAACCACGAACTCATAGTGTCCATACTTCGTCCTGAACGCTGTCTTCGGAACATCTCCCTTCTTCACCTTCAACTGATGGTAACCACTCCTCAAATCCAACTTAGAAAACACCCTCGAACCTCCAAGCTGATCAAAGATATCATCGATGCGAGGCAACGGGTATTTATTCTTAATGGTCACCGCATTCAACTCCCGATAGTCCACGCACATGCGACGCGAACCATCCTTCTTCTTAACCAACAACACCGGTGCTCCCCACGGAGACACACTAGGATTAATATAACCCTTCTGCAAAAGCTCATCCAACTGCTTCCGCAACTCTTCCAACTCTGCAGGTGCCATACGATACGGCGCCTTCGAAATCGGCTGCGCACCTGGAACAAGATCGATAGAAAATTCCAGAGCTCGATCAGGCGGCAACCCAGACATCTCCTCGGGAAAGACGTCGCCAAAATCACGCACCACAGCTGGCCACTCCAGCTCCATCTGCATAGCCACAGCCTCCACCGGCCTGGCCCGAAATCTGACAGGACCAAGCGAACTGCTACCACGACTGAACTCAAATACTGGATGTCCGGGAATCTCGAACACCACCTTCTTCCTCCGACAGTCGATCGTAGCATAGAAGCTCGCAAGCCAGTCCATCCCAAGAACTGCATCATAGTTGATGATGTCGTGGACAATGAAATCAGCAAAAAGCTCATGTCCACAGACCACCAACGAGCAAGAATTGCAACCACGATGCACCGAGACCACACCATTCCCTGTAACGATATTCCAACTCTTGGGGAGAGGGGACGTCGACAAGGAATGCCTCTCCACGAAGCTCCGAGAAATAATGCACATCGATGCACCAGAGTCAAAGAGGACTCGTGCAGGAAATGTGCACACCAAAATCACACCTAATCAATCAATTAACAATCAAACCCTAGTCTAGCAAACAAGCAAGTTCAAGCAAACAACATAATCTAGCAATCAAGACCAAATAGGAAAGTAATAGCTAGAATGAGGATTACCTGTGATAACCTCATCCACAGCTTCGCTCTCCGCAGCGGTCATCAGAAAAGCCTGCCTCCTCGGCGGAGCAGCCTGCTGAAAAGCCTGCCTCTGCGGAACAAGAGCTGCTCCACGTCCAGCAGGAACAGACGCTCGCTGCTGCAACGGCTGGGCAGCAATAGGTGCCTTCCAAGGCTGCTTCAACCTCGGGCACTCCCTGAGAGCATGGGCAGGATCTCCGCAGGCGATACATTGCCCCAAGAACCTCCTACACGATTCCTTGACATGGCCCTCCTTGCCACAAAAATGGAAAGTCCTCCGAGCAGGCCCTACTGGCCTCTTAAACTGAACAGGCTGGTTCGGCCTGAATCCAGGCCTAACCACAGCTCTCGCCTGTTCCACAGGCCTCTTCCCCGCACCAACCACAGACCCTCTCCTCTGGTTCACGAGCAGCTCCTGCCTCTTGGCAGCTACCAGAACCTTCTGATAAGATTCCCGGTCAGAGGAGGTCACAAAACTCTGGAGCTCTGAAGCAAGCCCCTGCAGGAACCTCTGAGCTCTCTCCTCAGCGTCCTGCACCATCTTCGGCGCAAACCGACTAAGCCTCATGAACTCCTGGTGGTACATGTCCACCGACGAGTTCCCCTGCTTCAAATCGATAAAACGCTGCAGCATCTCCTCCTTGGCAGCCTTCGGGAAGAACTCACCCTCAAATCTGGCTTTGAAGGTAGCCCAAGCTATCGGCTCCACCAACAACTTCTCTTCAGCATCCCACCAATTCCTGGCGTTATCCTTCAGCTGCCTCTTCGCCAAATCAACCCATCCAGCCGGGGTGATCTTGGCCATCTTCAGATTGTCCTCGACGTTCCGAATCCACTCATCGGCCGCCAGAGGACCCTCAGAACCATCAAAATATGCGGGACCCAGCTCCCGAAATTGCTTCGCTCCTGGCTCAGAGCGAGGGGCATCCGGAAGAACCCGGGCAGCTCGAGCAGGTGGAGCATTCTGGACTTGCAAAAGCACGCCCTGCTGCACTTGCATCATCTGGATCATCATCCGCATCATCTCACCGCTTGTGGGTTCCCGCTCAGGCTCCTCATCATGAGGGAGCGCACCACTGCCCCCACCACGGGTGAAACGTCTTCCTGCCATCTAGTGACACGGAAAACAAATCAGATTAGACTCATAGCTTATGACTCGAACGTCGAACTTAGTTTATTGGACATTCTAATGTTATTATCGCTATTCCAAAAATCGCAGTTACAGAAGAGGACCTGCATGGGCCACCACTAAAACCTGTCACGACCCGCTTCCCTAAAATGGAGGCGAGACGTGAAAAGGTCCGCACGAGAGTGGAGCTGTGAAGCCCCAAACCCGATAAGCGTCCACAATACATAAACAGGTCCCTGTAACCACAACAGAATAGCAATAATAACACAAGGAGAGACTGAGATAAAATTCACATCTCACAAATATTGTCCAGCATCACAAATAAGTTCAACATCCAGAAAAGCCACCAGGCTAAAAGAAAAGAGTCTAAAGGCCCAGAACAAGGCCAACAAAAGCTACAACATAACAAGGTATGGGTGCCACGCACCAATAACAAACAACTGTCTAACAAAATAATACGCAACGGAGACACTAGGACTGGTCCCCAGTGTCCACGTACTCCCCGTCAAACACAAGCTCGGGCTCGGCGTCAGCAAACACCTCGTCCTCAACGAGGTACTCGGGCTCAGGATCTAACATGTGTCACCCAAAAGAGTAAAGGGGGCACATGTCAGCAAGTCTAAAAGACTTGGGCAAGGAAACTGAAAGTGAGGCATCTAGCAACCTAGCAGTTATAGTATTAAGTAATGACATGACAGTTAAGCATGATGCAACAGTTTAAAAGAGAAGCAAGCATGCACAATGTAGCAAAAGCTACCAAATCACTAATCACTTATCATTTAACACTTATCACTTATCACTTATCACTTATCACTTATCACTTATCACTTATCACTTAGTGCATAGAGAGTCCACCTGCTGGCCAGCTCGTGGCTCAGGCCGCTTATCTCTACCACTATTAATCACTTGTCACTGGTAAACACTTAGTGCATAGAGAGTCCACCTGCTGGCCAGCTCGTGGCTCAGGCCGCTTATCTCTATCACTATTAATCACTTGTGCACTAGAGAGTCCACCTGCTGGCCGGAGTGGCGGATCAGGCCAACTCGGGGCTCAGGCCGCTTATCTCTTACCCCACCCATATGTGTCGAGCGTTGGGGTTTCCAACTCACTAAGCTCGCTTCTGGAACACGAGCCAGGAATATAATATTGTAGCGTGCGCTACGCAATCACGATGAATAATCACTATGCAAAGACATGAACAGATATTTGCGTACCGTTAATTTAAATTAAACGTGACAGGCAAAATGCAATGACATGAACATATTCGCGTACCGTTAATTGAAAGTAAACATGACATGGTAATTGTGCAACATGCTAATAGTCGGAATTAGCTTCGTTGTCAAGCTAATTCCCCAATTTGCGCCTAGGCGAGTTTCATTTCGTCGCCTAGCCTCTTTTACGCCTACAACATGCAAATGGCCTAAAACATGGCCTAAACCCTAAGTGGCAAGTTTCACTTGCCTAGCACCGGGGATGACGATCAACCTCGTCACACGGATGCTATCTACGAGGAAATCGCTGTTTAGGGGGAAACAAACACCAAACACATGAAATTAATTAGGGTTTCACCAAAATTATAAATAAGTTATAAAAACAACGGTAGATCGATCTCTTACCGAGAGGAGACGGAAGGAACACTCCGGGGAACCCTAGGATCAAATCTGGAGAAGATTGGAGAAGATTGGGGAAACTAGGGTTTTGGGGGATTTGGGGATTTGATGGGTTTTGGTGAGATTTTGGGGAAGATGAGAGGTAGATAGGGTAGATGGATGGTTTGGATGATGGATTTAGGGCTTGGAATGAAGCAATGGAGCTTGGAGGAAGGTGGGGGATCAATGTGGGCGATTTTAGGGTTTAGGGTCGAGTTGGAGGGGAAGAAAACGTTTGGGTTGGGTATTTATAGGCTAGGCTGGCGGCTAGGGCAAAACTAGGGTTTACAGCACTAGTTAGTCGGTCAAAGAACAACCACTGACCGACTAGTTTGACAACTAGTCGGTCGGTCGACCAACGCAGACCGACTAAGTGTAAACAGTAGCTACAGGTGAAATTAGGATTCTAGAGTTAGTCGGTCCATGAACAAGTACTGACCGACTAGTTTGGCAACTAGTCGGTCGATGAACGTTCTTCGACCGACTAAGAGTAAACAGTAACTGATACAAAAATAATTTGATGAGTTAGTTGGTTCAAGAAGCATTGCTGACCGACTAGTTTGCAACCTAGTCGGTCAACCAACGTTCTTAGACCGACTAACGATAAACAGTAACTCCTGAGAAATTTAAAAAGCTAACTAGTCGGTCCAAGAAGGATTGCCGACCGACTGGATCGTCATCTAGTCGGTCGGTGGCCCTTCTTACACCGGCTAATGAGCACAGAAAGTACCGATACGGAGCGCGGGGCCCCGGGATCGATTCCTAAGACTCCTAGGCTTGATCTAATAGTTAGATACGACCGTTATGAAGCCCGTCACGAGTGACAAGCTTCGAAATCGACAATCCTAAGAAAGAAGCGAGAAAATACGACGAATCGATCGAAAATGAAAACTACGGAGACGAAAACCACACAAGAGGAGAAAATCCACCAAAACATATATTATAATATATAAAATCCAGATACATGAGAAGCAGTCGTTACAATTAGGGGGTGTGAGTTGGTAATAGAGGGGCTGTGTAGAGAGGGGAAGTCGAGAAGAGCGATAGACTGCTTGGATAGGATGGAGAGGAAATTGGGGGTTGTGGCAAGAAAGGAGAGTTTTGAGATTTTGGTGGTGGGGGGGGGGGGGGGGGGGGGGGGTTGTTGGGGGATGGCCGGGTGCTTGAGGCGTCTGAGGTTTTGGAGAGAATGACGAGGTGGAAGTATTGGACAGGGAGGGAGGTTTATGGTGTAGTTATTCGAGGGCTATGTGATGTTCGGAGGAGGTACTAGGCCGTGTTATGTTTAGAGGAGATGGTGAGCCAAGCGAAGGTGCCAGATATCTCCGTGTGGAGTTCATTGGTGTTCGTGGTGTGTGCTGATTATGATAATAATGAACTTGTTTCCTGTCTGGATTTGTTGATGGACGATTGAATATAATGTGTCCAGTGGTTGATCGAAGGATGTATGTCTGTTCTCTTATTGTTGTTAGATGGGGATATGATGAGTCCATGATAGCTCTCCCCCGTTTAACACCTTTAGTTGCAAAATCAAGATGTTCAAGTTGCTCGAGGGTTTTGTAGAGTCTTAAATTTGGTTAGCATCATTCAAACTGAACTCGGATTCGATCTTCCAAAATGGAAGGAGCTAAAAGGACTGGTGTGATCTTCTCGTATTCATTTTTCAGTTCGCTTTCAGCACCGTTTATTGAAGGTTAGGAGGTAGCAGAGCAAGGTTTTAGGTTGTCGATTGTGACATTACTGGGAATAAGGAAGATATTGTTGTTGATAAATCCGTAATAAAGGATATTTTAGCTAGTTGGCTGTCCCTTTCCCTTCCCAGATTTTTAATGAGATACTAGAGAAGGTATTTGCACAGCAATTCCATATGTGGCATGGACTAAGAGTTGATAGTTTTTTTCTATTCTTCTATTTACCGTTTTTTCTGTTTTTTCTTTTGTCCCATTTCTCTTTGCTTTGTCGAAGATTGAGAGTCTTATGGGAAACACATTTGATAATTTAAGCTGAAAATAGTTATCATATTCCAAAAAATAACAAAGTTAACTTTCATCAGGGTGAAGCTTGATTGGTTTTTCTTTTTAAACAAAATATATTACTATTCAGATACTGTGATTTTGAAACTTTGATCCAGATAGTACTGCCCCATAGTTAGAGACTTGTAAGTTTGAATGTCTTTTTGTTAATGCAGATGTCAAGGGTCTGGGAAGAATATGTCAGGATAAAGAACAACAACGGCAATAGTGATTCCATTTCCTCTGTTGAGCATCCGAACAGGGACTTCCATCTACGCTTTTGTTTTCGGAAAGAAATTGACAATTAGAAGGTTCTTTCTTATGGATCAGCTAATGAAGGGTATAACTGGCTGGATCTTCACAAAAACATATGGGAATGTGACACCTATGGTTTGGTGCTTTAGACAGTTTGAAGAAACTTTGTGATCGATATTTGGTTTTAGACATGTATTTTGAATCATTTTCTTTTTTTTCTTGTGATAGTAATTTGGGTGCAAACTATTTTTTTACTGGAATCTCTCTAACTATTATAAGGGTTTAATTCATTTTCAATTTCCCCTGTTTTGAGCAATTTTATATTCCACAAATGTACTGATTGTTCGAGCTACATGAACTACCATATCCTGCCATTGTAAATGTATGTGTTCTTTTTTGCTGCCCTGATAGACATAGCACACTTCTAAAAGTGTTCTTACGTGTTTGATATAAAACATGACCTTTTCCTTTATATTTTTTATTTGCATAGGCAAGCTCTTTCCTTCATATTTTATAAGGATTTGGCAGTTACTTCAGTAATAAGTGACAAAATCTTGGATAACGTATAGAGTAGTTGTTGGATCTGGATCCTAGCCTAGTGGTGGGGGGGAGGGTGAATAGGCTTATAAAAATAATTTGTGCAACCCACGAATAATCACACACAGTTATATCAGCAGCAGAGTAAATAAAATGCAGACACAGAGTACACAACAGATTTATCCTGGTTCGGTTGTCCCAAAGACCTACTCCAGCCCCCAAAGCAGATACTATTATTGAATAGCGCAATAGGTACAAAACCACAAGTTAGAGCATGCTCAGAGCACCCTCTACGTCTCTACACTCGCCAGGCTCTCAATACCCCACACACAGTGTTTCCTCTCACTATCAATCCTAGTAACGCTTTCTACCAGCTAGTCCCAAACTAGCTGGGTCCCACTTGTCTAGCCCCAACCAGACAAGTCCTAAAATAGTCACAAAATATGGTAAAGTTTCCCCTACAGAGAACGTTACACTAAGACACGAAAATAAAGAGTAAAGGGTTTAGAAATGCTCAGTTCGTGTCTGTGTAGGCATCTCTATCAATCAGCACGTCGTCAGCTCCAATCTGACGTAAACGGTGTCTCGATCCGACTCGTGGATGTTAAATGGCACACTGGTCTGTGTGCAAAACAATTGCAGTTCAATCCTTAAATATAAGCGGTCGGTGCGCTCAGTAAATCACTTAAACTTGGAAGCCACGTCAGCCCGTAATCACTTTCTCTTTTCGTTCGACTTGGTTCGCTTGAGATTATCCACGTCAGCTCCAATCTCCTCTTTTGCGTTTGATTCAATTGTGATTCATGTGATCAAGCCACATCAGCACACAAACTCCCTCCGTTGAGCTAGGGTATGCAGTGCGAAGTCTTCACGGCGACGACAGCAAGTTCGTGCGGCGGATTGCTTCGACGGCAGCGTCAACTCCCGGCGAAGGGCTCTTCGGTCGCGATGGAAGTTTCAGCAGCTCTTGACGACGGCGAGAGCTTGGTCGTTAGCAGCTGCTTCTACTTCAGCACCGGCGTCTCCGTTCACCCTAGGAGTTTGCCGTCGACTTCTACGAGCTACTCGACGGAGAAACTGGCAGCTCTCTTCTGATGGCGCCTCCTCAATGATGGAAGCGGTTGCTCGACGGTGACACGAGCTCAGGCGAGGGGGTTGACAGCTCAGGCTTCCGACTCCTCCTTCGACAGCGGCGGATGGCTCTTTTTCTCCGACTTGCAGCAACGAGTGCCTTCTCCGATGGAGAGGGAACGGTGCAGCAGCATTTTCGACTTCTTCAAGGCGACGGTGTTCGTTTCTCCTCCGTGCAGTGATCTCCGGCAATGGTGATGGCTTCGAATTCGGGGAACGAAGTGAGATCGGAGAGTTCGTTCTCGACGGTGACGACCTCTTCGTTCGACGGCGACGAGGATGGCTTCCACGGCGGCGACAGTGAGGCAGCAGCGATGGCGTTTCGGCTTCGGCGATCTCCTTCGACTTGCAGCAGCAGCAACAACTCTCACGGACGGCGGCGACTTCTCCTTCTCGACGGTGCGTGGCAGCGGAGGGGCCTTGGCAGTAGTTGAAGTAGAGTTTTGCTTTGAGGAGGGGTTACACACGTAGAAGTATGGAAAATACGGATCTTGTGCGACTCTGGGCTTTTGGAGATGAAAGAGCCCTCCTTTTGTGTGGCTGCCGCAATTATAATATAAGGTTTTTTAAGGAAAGGCTTTGCTTGGTTTTTGTATGCGTGAAGCCCTCTTTTTTTGTGATTTGCTGCCACTCTTGGAATTTCTTTGTAGCCCCTTTTTTGTGATTTCCGCACTCTGTTTTTTTATTGGCTGCCGCAAATAATTTTTTTTTTCAGCCGCACTCTTAGCTTTAGGGGATGATGGGTTTATATAGGATGCCCTAGGGTTTTGATGAAGTAAGAGGATGATGTGGAATCCCTATGATATAGGAATCTTATAATTTGATTGGGATTTTGTATTTGAGTAGGATTAGGTGATGGGTAAGATCAATTAGCACCCCTAAGAATATGGGGGTTGAGAACAAAAAGGATTTTGTTGAGATTTCATTTGAATATGAAAAGGAAATTGGTAGAATCAGATATTTGCAAATCTAGCTAAATATTTTGACCAAGTCCATCTCGCTTTAGCCATCACACACACACACACACACACACACACACACACACACACACACACACACCCAAATAGCTATATGAATAGCAACTCCTCCAAATATAGCGTTTCCTCAATCCTGAAACACACTAAGCATACACGTCAGATATACCGATACGTTTGTCATCATCAAACCAAGATCCTAGATCGTTGCTTCCAACAGTAGTACCCACTTCTTGATCAATGGAGATAAAAGGGAACCACAGAGCAATATTACTGTATGCCCATTATTATTATAAGACTATAGAAATGAAAAATGCACCGTGAGCAGCCTTACCTTAGGATATGTGAGAGAGAACGAGAGAGAAAGAAATATTGTTTGGGGATTCTGGATATGGCTGAGAGTTTTTTGATACTTTAGAAGAGAAACCCTCTTCTCTATTTATATGGCCATCGCCATATCCTCCATCCCACAACCGCCCCCGTGATTTCCTCAACCGCCCCAAGATTATCTCAACGGACACGTGAGACTCTGTCTTTTGGTTGAGGAAAATCCTCAACCGAGTATCGGGTCGATTAATTGGTCATTTGGCCATATCAGGCCATAACTACTTACATCTTCCACTTGGCCTGAATAGCCAATTACATTCCAGTCATACTTGTAAGGATCGCTTTACCCTTGCAATACTAACACCAACACACTAGAGGGGGGTGAATAGTGTAATGGCAATAAATTGTCCAATTAAAATTAAACTTGCAAATGCGGAATAATAAATGCAAGAGGAAATAATTGACACAATCAATCCAAACGCAAACACAAGATTTTACACTGGTTCCCCAAAACTTGGGTACGTCCAGCCACACCAATATTTACTATAATCCTACAAAGAGAAGTCAATACAATTCTCACAAGGAGATACCCCACCAAGAGGATTTTGCCCTACACAAGGACCCAACCAACCCTACACGAGGGTCAAACTCCCCCTAGAGAATTACTAACTCCCACTCAGAGAATTAGGGTTAGCCCTACACTAGGACACCAAACTCCCACTAAGAGAGTTACTCCCACAAAGAGAGTTATTCCCACAAAGAGAATATCCTAATCCCACAAAGAGATAAACTCCCACAAAGAGAGAAAGACTAATTTCCACAAAGAGAATTAGAGGTACAAGAATCACCAAGTAAAATAAATACTCTTACCGATGCCTTGAGATGCTTACTCATAGATGAATGCAAGGCATGAAAGAGGATCTCCAAGTGTTGAGATTTGCATGAAAGCACTGTAGGAGGATATATGCCCATAAGGCAATTTATCCTAAGTATGCGTCTTGTTCATACTATATATGGTATGTATTATTCTAAGTATAAAATCTATTGTATTAATATACTTAGATAATATCCATAGACTAATAGTTAAGTCCTTACGTATCTAGATAAGATCTCGATTATGAGTAAGTAAGGGACCAAATAGAAACGTAAGTCTTAAACGGTTCGTGGTCATAGATGTGTCGAGAACTGGATATCGACACATCGGATAGACCACTGTGTCTTAGTCTTACCTTAGGGTAATGATGATCTCATAGTCATTCGACTTGGTGAAGTCGGAGACGAGACACAGGTGCTCATTGGAGAATGAGTTCACTGAACGACCAACTTAGAGTTATTAAATGGTTAACTTTAACTAAACTGTCTTTAATAACTCTAGGGTGATGACAGGTAAGCTGGTCCTTAAGACCTGAAGTCATTTGTACGAACCTGTGAGTGAACCGTGTAGCTTAGACCTATGATCTAGCTTCGAGGCTAGGCCTGCTGAAAGATCTTAGGTTGGGTTGCACCCGAAGCTCTCGAGGCGAGTAGATGACTAAGATGGGATTCGTCACTTCCGTTAAAGGGAATTTAGTGTTACAGGCTCAGTACGTTCTTTGTGTTAATCCTCGGCTGGGGTACGTTGTAAGAAGTACAACGTGAATACAACAAAGACCGTCGTATACTGACCAATGTTGTCTAATAGGGTTGACAGTAAACCATACCCTAGGCCAACAGGAACACAGTCTTGACGAAGGGACTATAGCTAACTGCATTCATCACTGACACAGCCAATGTAAACCCAATGTTGCTTTTGTCAAAGGGTCGATCACGTTATGATGATTCTGAAACAGGGACGACAGCTACTGCTCGTGGTGATCGTCGTCTAGGGGTTCCGAGCCCCAACCTGTAGTAAGGTCAGGCTGTAGGGTCTCACACCGAGTAGAGTTCATGTCTTAGTAATAGGAAGACTAATAGAGAGAGATATCATTTGATGATATTGAATAGTTAGTTTTCACAAAGCTTGTTGTGAAAATTAGTCGCAATAGCAATATGGACAAATGTTGCATTTGATGCAAACAATGATTAAACGTGTCGTAAATTTGTTACGACAAATTTAGTAGGAACAAATATATTGGAAAGGGTTACCTGGATGACGGGATCGTCCCGGTCTAAACACAGGTTCAAACCGCGTCCAAATTGGAGCTCAAACGAGCCCGGAAACGCGAAAACAGTCCAAGGCGAAGTGGGCTAGACCCACTGGGCTAACAAGCCCATAGACAAGGGCAAACGGGCGTAGCCCGCTGGCTACAGCAGGCCCACGCCTGCTGCACAGCGGGCACCACCTCCTGCAGCAGCGGGAGCAGCCCACTAACTGCAGCGGGCTGGCGCCCGCAGCAGCAGCAGGCTGGCGCCCGCAGCAGCAGCGGGCGCTGGCCCGCTGCCCAGCGGGCGTGCGGCCCGCCCTTGCTCTCCTTCGGCGGGCACGCCCATAACTTAAGTCATTTAGGGTTTTTTTGAAACCCCAAATGACGGCTACAAAAATCGACTATTTGCCCAACTTTGGGCAATTGTTTGAGGGGTCAAACGAAGTCGAAATTCGTCGCCGTCGGTTCCTACGCGTTCACCATTCGATGCCCTTAGGATTGATAGCTTGTTTGGTGTCTAAAGTTTAATGAGCAAAGAGAATTAATTATTTAAAGTTTGCTTTTATGAAAAGCTCACTTAAACTACAAATTAAGCTAAATTGGCTTAATTGATTTTTTCTCTCATTTACAAAAGTCCCACATTGCTCACAACAAAAGAGTGAGTGCCGACTCCCTATATAAATAGGGATGCACTCTCTTCGTTGAAAAACACACCAAGTCATCGATCTAGTAGCTCCAAACTTTTAGAGCAAGCTCGATCGGCGACTAAACTATTCTCCCTCTCTCTCTTCCTATTCTCCAGAGTAGTCCTAGTAAGACTACGAAAGGGGTTTGGATATAGATCCGGACGTCTAAGACGCGGGTTCTTCTTAAGTGAAACTTTCTACCGCGTGTGATCGGCTCGGAGGCGAAAGTCGGCTCGGGCGGATCGGTGCGAGGGTGCGAGGCGGCTCAGGCGGATCGAGTCAAGGCGGCTCGGCTACGAGGAGCTTCTGAAGACGGTGCGGTACATCTTGCTTGCTCCAGGGCCAAGATTCCGGGTATGTGGTTAAGTAATTTTTAGTGTAGATTCAATTAGTCGCTTTAGAATAGATCCCTCTTGGGGTGGTCAGATCCACCCTAAGTTGGCATAGATCGGGCTAGGTTCTGGCTCCCTCAGAGCCTAGCTAAATAGTTTAGCTAGTCTAGAAAATTTTGTTTTCCATTTCCGCTGCGCTTTTGCGCCTCTGTGGTCCGTCCGACTTAGGACGGACACAGACCCGAGCTCTGGCGGTCCGCCAAAACCCCAACAGTGGTATCGGAGCCACGGTTATGCTATAAATCTTTTATAGCGACTTTTTTAAATCTTTAAAATTGCTTAATTTTAACATACGAACTATTTTAGCTTTATGTTAAAATTAGTTTAATAATGTTTTGTGTTTTAAAAATCGTTTTTTCAACACGAAAATTTTATTTGGGACAATTTAATTTTATGCGATAAATTTTAAATAGGTCTCCAATGTTTAAATGCTTTTCATGAATTTTTTATGAGATATAATATTTTTCCAAGCATTTAATGTTTATGTAACTTTAAAAGAAATATTTTATTTTTGAAATTTAATTTCTTCTTAAGTTACATAAAGATTAGAAATTTTAAAAACTTTATTTGAAAGCCTTTAAATCTATTTCTAATGATTTTAAAGTGTTTAAAATTGCTTTAATGGATATGTAAATTTTAAGAAATATTTTATTTTCATAAGATGAAATCTAAACTTGTTTCTTTTATTTTACATATATGTTTCTAAATTATTTATGCGATATTTTAATTTTAGAAATGATTGATTAAAATTTTAAAGCCTAGGATTTAAAATTATTTGATAATTTTATGATACCTAGTTTTATGTGATAAAATATTTTGAGGCTTTAAATTTTTGATCTTCGAATTTAAATGTTAAATTTTAAATTTGCGTGTTTTTATTATGTAGATAATTTTAAACTTGCAAATACTCTTTATATGTCACTAAGTGAAACTTTTATTTATGCGGATAAATTAGTTGTTTCATTTTCTTTTAATGGACATGATATTCATGAACCTTATTAGGTTAGCCATTAAATGTTTAAAATTTTATGATAGGAAATTTTAATAAACTAGTGACATGTTATGTTTTATAAACAAAAAACAACATCAAAACCTAATACCAGATTAGGGTAGTCCCTTTGATTGTCAATCATTTCATTAAATCGTTTAATTGATGATTTTCGCAAAAGACTATTTTTGAAAAATGTTGTAAATGTTTTATTAAAATCCTAATTAGATTGGGGTAGCACGTAGAATAAATGAACCTTATAGTTGATAGGGACTTAATAAAAATTGTTCAACCAATCCATAAAATTTCGAAATTTAGGATCCACTAGTTGATAAGGATTAACTAGTTTTCTTAATTAAAGGTCATTTAGTTGTTTGGACAAACATAAAATTGAAGAAAACTCCTTCAATGGATCATGATGTTGGTCAATGTGCTTGGCTAAGTTTGTTAGACCAACCTAGCTAGACTAGGTACTAAGTGGTCCTGGCTTAGTCAATTCTCTGGCCGCGTCCGCTGGACCGCAAGGAGTCGATTCATGACTGTGTAAGTCCATCGATTATACCTAAGTCAAATACGATAATAATCTTGTTCAAGATAAATTGTAGCCCTCCTTGTTTTAGGAGTTGGCAACTGTAAGAAACCTGTTACGGTTGTTGAGCTACACTCAAGCCGTGACATGTCAATCTTATATGAACCGATTTCTTGATTGACATCTTGACCTGACTGAAACCGATGTCTCATCCTCCAAGCATCGGCGTAAGTCTAACCAAGAATGTAGTCTAAGTCCTGACCCAAACCAACGTGTCGTGCATACACCGAGTGGCGGGGCAAGTCAGGCTAGACACAAAAAAAGGGTCCGACTAGGCTAGCCATTGTGATTCGGTTGAGCACACTCATGATCACAAATGACTAGGGGTAAAAAAATCGATAGGGAATCGTAATAGATATGATTAACGACGAGTTCGTCTACCGACTGCAGAGTTGGACAATTTGTTGAGACACACTCAAGGTTGTCAGACTCAGGGTAATCGGATCCCTCTCTCACAAATGTTATTATATAATAAATTGTTTATTATTATGGCTTTAATAAATTTAGTGGGAGAATATAGTTTTATTAAAACCATTAAAACTATACAACGAACATATACTGACTAAAGTATCTATAAAAATGCAGAATGGATTCGGGTCTTAGATATATGGTTGAGAAGAACGTGCTCGATGGAACGATCTACAAAGATTGGCTAAGTAACATTAAGTTGGTCCTTTCCCTAGCCGGGATTGGATACGTACTGTTCGAGGACGCTCCGGATAAGCCTGATGACGATTCGACCTTCGAGGAAAAGGAAGCCTATAAACTGTACCAGAGAGATGCAGAGAAGGCCAGGTGCCTTACTCTGGCTTCGATGAGTAACGAGCTGCAGAGGAAGCATGAACATATGGATGTTCAAAGTATGCTTCTAAATGCACAAGAGTTATACAGTAAGTGATCTAGAGCTGCCAAGTTCGAAGCCACTAGCAACCTCTGAGGCACAAAGATGGAGGCAGGGCCCGTACAGGATCATGTTATCAAGATGATCGGGTACGTAGAGGACGCCGCCCAGTTAGGATTTGTCCTGGACAATGAGATGTCCATGGACATTATTCTGAAGTCTTTAACTCCTGAGTTTAAGCCTTTCATCACTGGTTTTATAATGAACAGTCTTGAAACAGATCTTCCTGGTCTCCTCAATATGCTGAGGCAGTTTGAGGAGATTGAGAAGAAGCCGACTGCATTGGTTGTTGGCTCTGCTTCTTCCGACCAGCCGAATGGCAAGGGTAAGAAGAGGCAGGTCCCGCAACCTGTGAAGGCAAAGAAAGGGAAGAAAAAGACTAAAGGGGCCCCGTCAAAATTTGAGTGCTTCCATTGCCACAAGATTGGCCACTGGAAGAGGAACTGTAAGATCTATCTTGCAGAGAAGAAGAATGGGCATACTGATGCCTCTACCTCAGGTACAAATTAAATTCAATAAAACATAATTATTTCCAATCATATAGTAGAGATACTAAAGACATCTGTGTAATGTATACATGTGGCTGATATGAAGCGAAGATTGGGAGAAGTGCGGAGGACAGTCGGCAATCTGAGCAATCGTTGCTGCTAGGGCCGTTCAAAGACTTCTAGAGACATGAACAAGAAGGAGATGATACTAAATTTTAGTTAAATAAAATGTATCATTTCTTAAAGGTTGAAAACTGATTGAGTGTTCTACACTCAAAGTTTATTGGATAAACAAATTACGGTTCATCTTAATGAATCCGTTGTTTTAATGAATGTCTCGAAAATTGCGTTTTCTGTTGAGTTGAAATTTGATTGGCTTAAAATTTCTGTGATTGTGGCTTTCTGAGTTGATTGCGAAAATTCTCGAATTATGATGAGAAGCTTCGAAAAATGTTGTTTTTGGAGCTGACTTAATGTTATAGTCAATCAGTAGTTAAGTACAGGTTCCAGGGGGCGTATTAATTGTGTGCAATCACAATTATACGCATGTTAAGATTAACTCTTAATAAACTGCATTTAGTTATTAAAGAGTTAATATTAAATGTGGTTAAGGGAAAAGTACAGTGTAGGACGTTTTGAGTGAGCGAGTCAAATGCCAAGATTCCTTAAACCGATCTTGACTTGACTCATTCGTCAAACCGAACCTGACACTAGTACATTCCATCTAAAGCACTTACCAAATGGTTATATCTTCGTATATAATCTAAATATGATTTAGATATAATATTGAAGTATTTAACCAGGTAATTCTCAAAGTCAGTGGGAGCAATCTCGTATACTTAGTTCCGGTTTCTCGGACTAAGTAAAAAGGATTTTCAACTTATAAATCATCTATATAAAACATTGAATCAAAATTGTTTTGATTTAATCGTATATATAGAGATTTAGGGTGTCATGTATGTACATGACATATTGACACAAGAAAAGTGGAATGAGCTGAGACTGACTTATAGATTATAATGTTAGACCCTACATCTAGGTTGTATTAGCTAATTGTTAGCTATACAAAGATAGGAAAAATTGATCCAGATCATTTTTCCAAAGGATCAATCCTGTGTGATCAAGAGATGTATTAATTAATCCATTAAAATTCGTTGTAGATACTCGTTAGTAAAACCACTCTTAGGTTTGTCATATAAATTTCAAAGTGACTGATATGCTATAACGGTATGAGACACCGAGATAAATAGCCTAAGTGCAAGTGGGAGATGTAGGAGGATATATGCCCATAAGGCAATTTATCCTAAGTATGCGTCTTGTTCATACTGTATATGGTATGTATTATTCTAAGTATAAAATAGAGTGTATTAATATACTTAGATAATATCCATAGACTTATAGTTAGGTCCTTACGTATCTAGATAAGATCTCGATTATGAGTAAGTAAGCGACCAAATAGAAACGTAAGTCTTAAACGGTTCGTGGTCATAGATGTGTCGAGAACTGGATATCGACACATCGGATAGACCACTGTGTCTTAGTCTTACCTTAGGGTAATGATGATCTCATAGTCATTCGACTTGGTGAAGTTGGAGACGAGACACAGGTGCTCATTGGAGAATGAGTTCACTGAACGACCAACTTAGAGTTATTAAATGGTTAACTTTAACTAAACTGTCTTTAATAACTCTAGGGTGATGACAGGTAAGCTGGTCCTTAAGACCTGAAGTCATTTGTATGAACCTGTGAGTGAACCGTGTAGCTTAGACCTATGATCTAGCTTCGAGGCTAGGCCTGCTGAAAGATCTTTGTCACGCCCCGCTTCCCAAAAACATGGAGGTGAAGCATGAGAAGGTCCGCACGGACTTGAAGCTGCAAAGCCGCAAGTCCGATAAGCGTCAAATAAAACGAAGTAGCAGGTCCCTGTAATGTGACTCAGAACAACAATAACAATAATAGGAAAAGAGAGACAATAATATAATATTATTCCAACTCATAGTCCAACAAAAAGTCCAACAACCAGAAATGCCACCAGGCAACAAAAGAGTCAAAGCAAAAGGCCTAGCATGGCCAACAGAATCTAACAAAACGGTGCTACTCACCGACAACCACAGCTAACAAAAGAAGAGTACGGAAGATCTCTAAGATTGATCACCGGTGTCCTCGTACTCCACGTCACCAACAGGTTCGGGCACGAACTCCACGAACTCGTCACCCTCCGCAACCGTCTCTGGCTCAGCAACTAACATGCGTCACCCAAAGAGAAGGGGCACATGTCAGCAAGTCTAAAAGACTTGTGCAAGGAAACTATAAAAGAAAAGCAACCTAACAGTTCTAAAGTAAGGTATGACATGGATATAAAATGACAAATGACATGGCATGGCAAGTAAACAAGTAAAAGACAAGTATTGGAATTGTAATCACGTCGTGCACAGAGATTCCGCCCTTTGGCTAGAGTGGCTGTACGGGCCAACTCTTACACTCAAGTGACCGTTTATCCCTACCCCTCCACGTGTGTCGAGCCAGGGCATTACCCCCGAACACAGAATGCTCGCTTCTGGATCACGAGCCAGGAAGTGTTTTTAACACGGATGGCGTAGGGTTATGCCCGCATAACGGGTGCCTAGCCGGTAACACGAAAACACGGATTTGGTACATGTAGTGTAGCGTGTGCTACAATGCAATTTTAACTAGGATGACATGTAAGATGCAATGCATGGCAATTAACAATTCAAATGCATACAGTTAAGGAATTTAAACATGGCAGATATCTATGCATGAATGATATGTCAAGGTGTCGGATCTAGCTTCGTTGTCAAGCTAGATCTCAAAGTTGCGCCTAGATCGCTATCATTTTACAATCTAGTCTCTTTCACGCTAGTACAAGAATTGGCCTAAAAACATGGCCTAAAGAAGGGTTGGCAAGTTCCACTTGCCTGGTACCGAATTGTTGATCGACGTGAGTAACGAGAACGATGTCCTACGGTGGATGAATTCGCTGTTTATGGCAAAATAAAGATTAGACGGTAGTTCTAAATCGTTTGGCATTGAAATCCTATGTCTAATAATCCATTTTTAATTTAGGGTTTCTAGTTTACGGTGTGGGTTAATAGAGGTTACGAGATTAGGATTACTAACCGTAGAGTAGCAGATGGAAGACACCAAAACGGATCTTGCTTTGGCGACGGGAACAATCCAGGGAAGCTACGACCGAAAAACGAGATCCGGGTGACCTAGATCGGTAACCGGCGCAAGATTCGGCGAGAAATAACATCCGAGGATGAAAGAAATGGTTTGGGGAAGATTAAGGATGATTTGTGAATGATCTTGGCTCAGAAAGAATGAATGAAGAATGAAGGAATCGACGGATTAAATAAAAATAAAATGGCGGCTGGAAAATAGATCTAGGGTTTCGGGGTCAATTAGTCGGTCAAAGAAGAGTGGTTGACCGACTAGTTTAAGAACTAGTCGGTCGGTCGTCTAACGTAGACCGACTAAATGGCAAACCGAGAATAGGTTTTGGTACAGGTCAACTAAATTAGTCGGTCAAAGCACAACTGGTGACCGACTAGTTTAAGAACTAGTCGGTCGGTCGACCAACGTTGACCGACTAAAAGGAAACCAAAAGCTAAAGATGAGAATTAGAACTTAGTCGGTTGAAGAGCAATTCTTAACCGACTAAAAATATACAGTAACTATTGTAGAAAAGACTGTACAAGAATTAGTCGGTTGAAGAACAACAGCTGACCGACTAGTTTGCAACCTAGTCGGTCGGAAATCGTTCTTAGACGGACTAACGATAAACAGTAACTCTACTGTTCAGTGAAACTCAGAATTAGTCGGTCTGAGTACAATGCTTGACCGACTAGTTTGAGAACTAGTCGATCGAAGGTTGAACTTAAACCGACTAACGACAAATAGTAACTCAGCTAATTTTAATACGTTGAACTAATCGGTCCATGAAGGATTGCCGACCGACTAGATCTCATTCTAGTCGGTTGGTTCTCCTTCGTGAACCAACTAAGATGCACCAGAAGTGCCGAAACGAAGCGCGAAGCTTCGGGAAAGATTCTATGGCTTCTAGGATCGTTCTACCTCTAAAATTACGGCGTTAATAAGCTAAAATGTGAGGATACAACCGAGGAAAACATAGAAGGAGGAAATTCAATATCATTCATATAAAATAGCTATTACAAACACCGGTCGTTATAATCTTAGGTTGGGTTGCACCCAAAGCTCTCGAGGGAGTAGATGACTAAGATGGGATTCGTCACTTCCGTTAAAGGGAAGTTAGTGTTACAGGCTCAGTACGTTCTTTGTGTTAATCCTCGGCCGGGGTACATTGTAAGAAGTACAACGTGAATACAACAAAGATTGTTGTGTACTGACCAATGTTGTCTAATAGGGTTGACAGTAAACCATACCCTAGGCCAACAGGAACACAGTCTTGACGAAGGGACTATAGCTAACAACATTCATCACTGACATAGCCAATGTAAACCCAATGATGCTTTTGTTAAAGGGTCGATCACGTTATAATGATTCTGAAACAGGGACGACAGCTACTGCTCGTGGTGATTGTCGTCTAGGGGTTCCGAGCCCCAACCTATAGTAAGGTCAGGCTGTAGGGTCTCACACCGAGTAGCGTTCGTGTCTTAGTAATAAGAAGATTAATAGAGAGAAAAATCATTTGATGATATTGAATAGTTAGTTTTCACAAAGCTTGTTGTGAAAATTAGTCGCAATAGCAATAGGGACAAATGTTGCATTTGATGCAAACTATGATTAAACGTGTCGTAAATTGGTTACGACAAATTTAGTAGGAACAAATATATTGGAAAGGGTTACCTGGATGACGGGATCGTCCCGGTCTAAACATAGGTTCAAATCGCGTCCAAATTGGAGCTCAAACGAGCCCGAAAATGCGAAAACAGTCCAAGGCGAAGTGGGTTAGACCCACTGGGCTAACAAGCCCATAGACAAGGGCAAACGGGCACAGCCCGCTGCAGCAGCGGGCGCACGCCCGCTGCCCAACGGGCGTGCAGCCCGCCCTTGCGCTCCTTGGGCGGGCGCGCCCGTAACTTAAGTCATTTAGGGTTTTTTTGAAACCCCAAATGACGGCTACTAAAATCAACTATTTGCCCAACTTTGGGCAATTGTTTGAGGGGTCAAACGAAGTCGAAATTTGTCGCCGTTGGTTCCTACGCGTTCACCATTCGAAGCCCTTCGGATTGATAGCTTGTTTGGTGTCTAAAGTTTAATGAGTAAAGAGAATTAATTAGTTAAAGTTTGCTTTTATGAAAAGCTCACTTAAACTACAAATTAAGCTAAATTGGCTTAATTGATTTTTTCTCATTTACAAAAGTCCCACATTGCTCACAACAAAAGAGTGAGTGCCGACTCCCTATATAAATAGGGGTGCACTCTCTTCGTTGAAAAACACACCAAGTCATCGATCGAGTAGCTCCAGACTTTTAGAGCAAGCTCGATCAACGACTAAACTATTCTCCCTCTCTCTCTCTTCCTATTCTCCGGAGTAGTCCTAGCAAGACTACGGAGGGGGTTTGGATATAGATCCGGGCGTCTAAGACGCGGGTTCTTCTCAAGTGAAACTTTCTACCGCGTGTGATATGCTCAGAGGCGAAAGTCGGCTTGGGCGGATCGGTGCGAGGGTGCGAGGCGACTCAGGCAGATCGAGTCAAGGCGGCTCGGCTACGAGGAGCTTCTCAAGACGGTGCGGTACATCTTGCCTGCTCCAGGGCCAAGATTCTGGGTATGTGGTTAAGTAATTTTTAGTGTAGATTTAATTAGTCGCTTTAGAATAGATCCCTCTTGGGGTGGTCAGATCCACCCTAAGTTGGCATAGATCGGGCTAGATTCTGGCTCCCTCAGAGCCTAGCTGAATTGTTTAGCTTGTCTAGAAAATTTTGTTTTCCATTTTCGCTGCGCTTTTATGCCTCTGTGGTCCGTCCGACTTAGGACGGACACAGACCCGAGCTCTGGGGGTCCGCCAAAACCCCAACAAGCACTTGGATGGATTCCCTTGAGCTGGACTTCAATGCATGAAGAGGAATGAGAGCTCAAAGAGGGAAATGAGAGAGTTTGAGAGTGACTTATTGATCTCTTATGATTTTCAATAGCATCACGAAGGTCTAAAGAACTCAGCACACCCATATATATTGGACCCTATATCAACCCTCAAAACCCAAGAAAACAGCCAAAAACACAAGACAGTAACGGCTAGAAACTGGGCGAAAACGACACCGACAGTCGACTGATGATCAAATGACAGTCGACTGATCAATGGCTAGAAAATATCCAACGGCTATAATCTGAGCCAGGACAGTCGACTGATGAAGTCGATGAAGTCGACTGTGAACAGGACAGGTGCCTGTAAAACCTTCAGCAGGCGACTGCTGTAGGGGATGGAATAAAACAGAGAGCTGCACTCTTTCTCACAATATGCATACAGGCGACTGATGTCAAGAATACAGCTGACTGTCAAATAGTCAGGCGATTGTAAAACCTTCATCAGTCGTCTGTTGCAGGAGATGGAGAAAAACAGAAAGAGGCTTAGTTTGCACTTACGCTACTCAGACGATTGTTGACCAATTTGTAGGCGACTGTAAATATACAGGCGACTCTAAACTGTGCAGTAGTCGACTGATGAGAAAAGCTTAAGTAGAGTCAATAGAAATGTTGACTTGAGCAGTGCATATCAGTCGACTATAGAAGGATCGACAGGAGACTGGAAATCACCTAGTCGACTGTAAATCCTTCATCAGGCGACTGATGGAAAGCCAGAGACCCCAAATGAGTCTTTGGTCAAGATGAACCTATTAGGTTGGATTCTATGATAATCCTAAGGCTCACTAAGATGGTTAAATGCATATGCATCAATGAGTAGACCATCTAATAAGGCATTACATTAACCTAGACTCAAATGAGAGAGAAAGAAATAAAGGAAATATTACATGGATTACATTGCTTTACTTAGAGTCTAAGTCTTCAATCTTGATGCCTTGATGCTCTCCATCATCGCTAAGCTTTGGCACCCCTTGAGTCCAAGCTTTGGCCCTTCTTCACTTGATGTCCATCCTTGCACCCAGTGTTTAGTCTCCAGAAATGATATTCTAGAAATGAAACTATGAGACTAAAATAAGAGAGTCATTAGCAACAACATAATGTTGTGATCATCATCGAAATAAGATTGGTATGAAACACCAATACTCAACAATCTCCCCCTTTTTGATGATGCCACCCATTATGTAAAACACAAAGAAATAAAGCACAATGCTAAAGAGTTCCCCCTACTTATATGCACCAATTATACATTGAGATACACAATAGTAAATACTCATTATTCCAAGTCATGGTGACATATAATAGGCATGGATTACATAAACCAATTGCAATAAACAATATCATGCAAACAAGAATGTTTTATACAATCCCATATATCTCTCCCCAAATGCATATGTATGAGATACAAGAAATACATTTACATAATGCATATATCTCTCCCCCCTTGACATCGTCAAAAAGGTGGACATCAAAAATATCCCCCTTTGTCATCTTAACCAAAGATGTGACAATATGCAAGATATAAGGAGATGTATTATACCAAATTGAAAAATTTAGTGGGTATCAATCACTATCCCATGCTCCCCCTAGATCATAGAAAAGGTCAAATTTTGACTTGTAGGATTTAATATCAATTATAAAGAAGGAGATTAACAATCTCTAACAATTGAGGTAAATACCAATTGTAGAAAAAGAATCTTGGAAAATAATCCTCTTTACAAATTGATATACAAATAATGGAGCCATGGGCCTAAAGTGTATCAAAGCAATAGATATGGAAAAATCAAGCTTCAATGATACACACTGATATTGCCAAAAGGAATAAAACATGAAACAAGTTGGCAATATCAATGGGTTAAGATCAAGACCATAATAACCAATTGTAAATAATGATATTAATCACATAACCCAAAAATGAGAGTTAAAATATGTTTTAAAGATATTTTAAACATATTAAGATATTCTAACTCCCCCATTGACATACATATGGATCAACAAATGCATGTATGTCAATGTCTTCCCCAAGATTCCCATTTTCATGAAAAATAAATTTGAAAAACATTTTCAAAATCATGAAACACACACAAAAATGGGTATGCTAAAATAAACATTTAAGCACAATACCCATGCAATATGCATATGTGTGAGAAACCTAAACATTAGGGAACCAAACCCAAGAGGAGTTTGATTTCCTAATGTAATCACATGAGGTGATCACATCCTTAACTAGAGAGTTAATGTAACTATCCCTCTCTTGCACACTAACCTTAGTGGGAATCCATAAACTCAAGGATTTTCTAGGCAAGGGTTTTGCCTTTGCAAGAGGGGTGGATGTGGCATGCTTAGGTGTAGAAACGAATTTCTTGGCATGCATAGAATGATGATTTTGCTTCTTAGCAAAAAATGAAGAGTCTTCATTCATTCTCATCACCTTGTGATTTACATGCTTCTTGTTGGTGTTATTGTTATACAAGAAAGCATGGTGATTCTTCTTAAGTACTTTAGCAATATTTCTTGTATTTGCACCATAAGAAGAATTAAAGATGGGTTTGGATACCACATTTTGAATATACCCCCTCCTCTATGATTTACCGGATGTTGTTTTTCAAGCAAATTATGTAGTGAATCCCTATAATACACAAAGCTTTTGAGCTTACGAGATTCCTCTTCACATTTCAACGTAAGTTATTGAATGCAAGTTTCTAAGCTAAGGTTTTGAGCAACAAGATTATCATTGGTTAAGCTCAATTCCTTAACTTGAGAGAGAAGTATGTCTCTCTCACTAGTGTCACAAGCATGCAAAGCATCATGATTATTTACACTAGACGATTCTAAAGCATGCACCCTACTCATAGCATTATTAAATTTATCTTTCAATTTATCATTTGAGTCGATGCACTTACTTGCCAAGTTGGAGGCCATATTGAAGCGGTATTCGAGCTCCTTGTAGGATAGCTTTTCCGCCTCAAATTCATCATCGCTTTCCTCCTTGACTTCCTCATCGCTTTCCTCCTCACTTGAGCTTGACGAAGACTCTTCCCCATTAGCCATGAAGCACATTTCTTCTTTGGAGTTGAGCCACGCCTCTATCTCTTCATCGCTTGAACTAGAGGAGATTGATGAAGAATCATCAAAAGCTGCAAAGCCCATGTGAGCTTGCTCATTGTCATCCTCTTCTTCATCACATGATGTGTCCACATTGGAATCATCAAATGTGCCGATAAGTCCCTTCTTTTGGTTCTTGAACTCGGACTTGACTTTCCAATTCTTCTTTCCTTTGCCCTTATAGGTATCTTTGGTGGGTCTGGAAGGGCATTCAGTAGCAAGATGCCCTTTTCCTCTGCAATTGAAACAAATATAATTGTTAGACTTGGAGGCAAACTTTGAAAAAGATTTACCTTGCTTGTCCTTGAGAAATGCCTTGAATTTCTTGAATTGCTTGGCAAGCTCGATGTAATCGTCATCGCTAACATCTTCTTCTTCTTCTTCATCTTCACTTGGATCTTCTCGTTGGAACTTCTTTCTCCATTTGAATGACTCCTTCTCGACATGGAGTGCAGCCCCCTTTTTCTTTTCGGGCTTGGTTGGTTGAACCTCTTCCTTATATTGAAGTAACACTTCATGAGAAATATCCAAAGTATGCCAAATTCTGTTGGCCGATTTACACATGGAGATGCGGTTGAATTCATCCGGAGTGAGGGCGCAATGGAATACATACATAGCACTTGCATTACTCTGATCGAGTCCTTCTCCACTTTAGTTCTCGAGGACGCGGGTGAAGTAGGCTCCACAAATGGTGACTCCGTGATGTCCCAAAGGTCTTGACCCTTCATGTAAATCATCATCCTGATCTTCCAACTAGGGTAGTTGGTTCTGTTAAAGAGCGGTGGTTGATCGGTAGACTGACCTTCTTCATGAAACACGAATGTAGCGTTGAATGCCATCGTTGTAGTATGCTATAACCTCGCTCTGATACCAATTGTAAGGATCGTCTTACCCTTGCAATACTAACAACAACACACTAAAGGGGGGGGGGGGTGAATAGTGTAATGGCAATAAATTGTCCAATTAAAATTAAACTTGCAAATGCAGAATAATAAATGCACGAGGAAATAATTGACACAATCAATCCAAACGCAAACACAAGATTTTACACTGGTTCCCCAAAACTTGGGTATGTCCAGCCACACCAATATTCACTATAATCCCACAAAGAGAAGTGAATACAATTCTCACAAGGAGATACCCCACCAAGATGATTTTTCCCTACACAAGGACCCAACCAACCCTACACGAGAGTCAAACTCCCCCCTAGAGAATTATTAACTCCCACTCAGAGAATTAGGGTCAGCCCTACATTAGGACACCAAACTCCCACTAAGAGAGTTACTCCCACAAAGAGAGTTATTCCCACAAAGAGAATATCCTAATCCCACAAAGAGATAAACTCCCACAAAGAGAGAAAGACTAATTCCCACAAAGAGAATTAGAGTTACAAGAGTCATCAAGTAAAATAAATACTCTTACCTATGCCTTGAGATGCTTACTCATAGATGAATGCAAGGCATGGAAGGATCTCCAAGTGTTGAGATTTGCTTGAAAGAACTTGGATGAATTCCCTTGAGCTGGAATACAATGCATGAAGAGGAATGAGAGCTCAAAGAGGGAAATGAGAGATTTTGAGAGTGGCTTATTGATCTCTTATGATTTTCCATAGAATCAAGAAGGTCTAAAGAACTCAACACACCCATATATATAGGAACCCTATATCAACCCTCAAAACCCAAGAAAACAGCCAAAAACACAAGACAGCAACGGCTAGAAACTGGGCGAAAATGACACCGACAGTCGATTGATGATCAAATGACAATGACTGATCAACGGCTAAAAAATATCCAACGGCTATAATCTGAGCCAGGACAGTCGACTGATGAAGTCGATACAGTCGACTGTGAACAGGACAAGTGCCTGTAAAACCTTCAGCAGACGACATCTATAGGGGATGGAATAAAACAGAGAGCTGTACTCTTTCTCCCAATATGCATACAGGCGACTGATGTCAAGAATACATTCGACTGTCAAATAATCAGGCGACTGTAAAACCTTCATCAGTCGTCTGCTGCAGGAGATGGAGAAAAACAGAAAGAGGCAGAGATTGCACTTACGCTACTCAGACGAATGTTGACCAATTCACAGGCGACTGTAAATATACAGGTGACTGTAAACTGTGCAACAGTCGACTGATGCGAAAAGCTTAAGTAGAGTCAATAGAAATGTTGACTTGAGCAGTGCATATCAGTCGACTGTAGAAGGATCGACAGGCGACTAGAAATCACCTAGTCGACTGTAAATCCTTCATCAGGCGATTGATGGAAAGCCAGAGACTCCAAATGAGTCTTTGGTGAAGATGTAGGTTAGATTCTATGATAATCCTAAGGCTCACTAAGATGGTTAAATGCATATGCATGAATGAGTAGACCATCTAACAAGGCATTACATTAACCTAGACTCAAATGAGAGAGAAAGCAATAAAGGAAATATTACATGGATTACATTGCTTTCCTTAGAGTCTAAGTCTTCAATCTTGATGCCTTGATGCTCTCCATCATCTCCAAGCTTTAGCACCCCTTGAGTCCAAGCTTTGGCCCTTCTTCACTTGATGTCCATCCTTGCAGCAAGTGTTTAGTCTCTAGAAATGATATTCTAGAAATGAAACTGTCAGACTAAAACAAGAGAGTCATTAGCAACAACATAATGTTGTGATCATCATCAAAATAAGATTGGTATGAAACACCAATACTCAACAATACTCCCACTATCTGTGAGATATAACACATGATGTAATTTCACATACTCCCACTATACGTGATGTAAGGACTCTGTGCTATGAGGAAGAAACACTAGAGGTGGGGTGAATAGAGTTTTATAGAATTATAAGGAATTTACACCAAATAAAACCATAATTAACCAGCAAATACAGAATTAAAGAAATGATCAACAACACAAGGAAGAATGCAATGCAAACAAGCAATGTATCCTGGTTCGGTGCCACCCAAGTTAAACCCGGCTTGTTTCCCTAATCCAGCAACACCCGGGATCACACTCAGATACTCTAGTAAATACCACTAGAGCTTTCCTTTAGCCAACATGTGGAAACCCCAATAAGTGCAATCGACCTACAATCGATGTCCGTGTATGCCACAACTAGGAAACACGCAAATACCTTAATCCCACAACTTGGAACTAAGCACACTCTCACAAACCGAGAGCAAATCCATTCATTGGCTCCCACAACTTGGGATCAAGCCAACCGTCTCACCAACCGAGAGTACTCAACAAAATAGAAGTATTGAGAATGAAATATACAACTTGAAATACACTCACCTATGACTTGAATAAGAACATACTTGTGAAGGCTATAATGTGTGTGTGAAGTGCTCAATGAGGGAGGAGATATCCCTTGAGATGCTTGCCCAAAGATGAAAGCAAATCTAGCTTAGATGTGTGCTTAGAGCATAGAGGACAAGAGAGAACTGGAGAGCACTTGAGGGGAGAAAGATGCTTGAAAGTGAGACTTGAAATGTTTTCTTAAGAGGCCAAAGGTTCTCACATATTCAGCCTATCTCCTGTATATATTAGCTCAAGGGAAGCCCAAAACCCCAAGCAAAAAGACCCAAAAACTAATCTTCCAACAACTAGAAATGGGCTGAAAATGACTCGGCCAGTCGCCTGTAGATGGGGGGACAGTCGCCTGGTCCACTGTAGCCAACGACTATAAACTGAAAAACATTGACAGGACAGAGAATGACCAGTCGACTGTAGAAGGATGACCAGTCGACTGTCCACCTGGGCAGGCGACTGTCCAACCTTCAACAGTCGGCTGTTCGAGGGGCATGCGACTGTCCAACCTCCACTAACAGATATCCAATTGGAGTGATTCAAGTTGAGTTGGAAAGCTAACAAAATTTTCTTTCAAATGAGCTTTGAATGGACACAGTATTCAAACTACAGAAAAACTGACAACATTTCGAATCTGACTGATAGGTGCAGGAAATCTGATATCTGCTCACGAAAACAATCATAACTTGAGCTACAGATATCCGATTAGAGTGATTCAAGTTGGGTTGGAAAGCTTAGTGAGTTAGCTCACTACTGCAGGTGGTTTGGATGAAAAATTCTAACTACAGAAAAATTGGCATCTGTTTGAAGGCAGACTGGTCAGAAAAACAGAATACAGCTTCAAACAGATTTGGGCTCTGTTTAGAAACATGCAACGACTGAAGGGAAACCAGTCGACTAGTGAGAACACCAGTTTCCTGGTGATCCTTCATCAGGCCCCTGTTTTGAGTCAAAAGTTCATATTCGAGTTTTGAAAGCCTAGAAGTATATGAGGTCAACTAGAGGCCATACTAATGATGTGTATAGGTAGTGTAGGTGCCTAAGTAGTTGTAATTCAAGGCTTAACATTCTAAGACTCACAAAGAAGTAAATACTAAAGATTACAATGAATATCCTTACTTCTTCTTGGTTTTGAGTCTTTTAGTTGTATGTCTTGAATGTCTCCAACGTCATCTAGTCTTTGATCCTCAAGATATTCTTTGAAGCTTTTGAATCATCCATTCATTTATTGAAGCAATTGGCTTGAGGTTTGATGTAGTCTTTGAGTTCTTCAGACCACTGCTTCACCTGTGTTGATCTACCAAGTTCTCCACTAGAATCAACATGTGTAGTCACTTTTGATCTTCTTGAATCTAATTGGTGACTCTTTAGCTAACTGCAATCACATGAGTTAATCACAATGATTTATGTTTGATCATCATAAAAACTAAGGTGGAGAGTCCAATACTCAACACATGAGACATGCACATTTTATTCACCGAGTACCATCATTATTCATGATTGTCTCCTTTCAATATTCATGAAAGTTTCCTTGACTCAGATATTTCTAAGTCCCATCAAACCAACATGTTTGATGAATGTACCTGCTGGAATACCCTTCGTCAAAGGATCAACAACCATATCACTTGTTAGAATATAAGTCACACTGACTTCTTTCCTTTCCACCATACCATGTATGTAATGATATTGTATTTCAATATGCCTTCCTTTGGAACTGTTTGCACCACTGTGGATCAAGCTGATGGCTGCTTGATTATCATAGTACATCTCAGTTGGTCCATCCACCAAATTGAGATCCATGTCCAATAGGAACCATATGATCCAGACCGCATGAGTAGCCGCCATTCTACAAGCTAAATACTCAGCTTCTTGTGTGTCTCGCTACACAACCCTGTTTCTTGATACCCAAGAAACAGCTACACCACCAAAGATGAACATATATCCTGCAGTTGACTTCCTGTCATATTTGTCCCCTCTGAAATCTGCATCAGAGTAACCAAGAACCTCTAGTGAATCTGCTTGATAAACTAACTTGTGGTGCACCGTACCATTTATATGTTTCATAATCCTCTTAACAGCTTCACAACGAGCTGGATCAGGATTACTTTATATCCAAGTCTGGTCTAGTACACAACATTGCATACATAAAACTTCCAATAGCCTGAGCATATGGAACATCCAGGCGACTTTGTCTCTCTCCATGACATTGTTCTTTACTTAACGGCTTCCCAATAACCAATGGTGTAGGGGCTGGATTGGAATTAGACATTCCAAATCTCCTCAATATTGTTCGCAAATACTTTTCTTGGTTTAAACATAACATTCTAGACTTTCGAGGATCTGTATTCCAAGAACATAAAATGCATCACCAATGTCCTTCATCTCAAATTCAGTACAAAGTGCTGATTTGATTCTTTTCAACACTTCAATGTCATTTCCTGCGAGCAAAATATCATCCACGTACAGGGATAATATCGTAAAACTGCTCCCCCTTTTCAAGACATACGCACTGTTATCCAATTTGTTTGCAACAAAACCAAGTTGGATAATTGTGTTGTGAAATTTGAGATACTACTGTCTAGATGATTGTTTTTAACCATACAAAGATTTCTTCAATTTATAAACTTTGTCTTCATGTCCCTCAACCTGAAATCCCTCATGTTGATCTATATATATAACTTCCTTCAACTCTCCGTTGAGGAACACAGTCTTGACATCCATTTGGTAGAGTTCCAAGTCAAGATGCGCAACAATCGCTAAGATTATTCGTATGGATGCAAACTTATCCACCGGAGAATAAGTCTCCTGATAATCAATCCCTGCTTTCTGATTAAATCCCTTTGCAACTAACTGGCCTTGAATGTATTAATAGTTCATATTCGAGTTTTGAAAGCCTAGAAGTATATGTGGTCAACTAGAGGCTATACTAATGATGTGTATAGGTAGTGTAGGTGCCTAAGTAGTTGTAAGTCAAGGCTTAACATTCTAAGACTCACAAAGAAGTGAATACTAAAGATTACAATGAATATCATTTTTTCTTCTTGGTCTTGAGTCTTTTAGTTGTATGTCTTGAATGTCTCCAACGTCATCTAGTCTTTGATCTTCAAGATATTCTTTGAAGCTTTTGAATCATCCATTCATTTGTTGAGGCCATTGGCTTGATGTTTGATGTAGTCTTTGAGTTCTTCAGCCACTGCTTCACCTGTGTTGATCTACCAAGTTCTCCACTTGAATTAACATGTGTAGTCACTTTTGATCTTCTTGAATCTAATTGGTGACTCTTTATCTAACTGCAATCACATGGGTTAATCACAATGATTTATGTTTGATCATCATCAAAACTAAGGTGGAGAGTCCAATACTCAACACGTGAGACATGCACATTTTATTCACCGAGTACCATCATTATTCATGATTGTCTCCTTTCATTATTCATGAAAGTTTTCTTGACTCAGATATTTCTAAGTCCCATCAAACCAACATGTTTGATGAATGTACCTGCTGGAATACCTTTCGTCAAAGGATCAGCAACCATATCACTTGGTAGAATATAAGTCACATTGACTTCTTTCCTTTCCACCATATCATGTATGTAATGATATTGTATTTCAATATGTCTTCCTTTGGAACTGTTTGCACCACTGTGGATCAAGCTGATGGCTGCTTGATTGTCACATTACATCTCAGTTGGTCCATCCACCAAATTGAGATCCAAGTCCAATAGGAACCATCCGATCCAGACCGCATATGTAGCCGCCATTCTACAAGCTAAATACTCAGCTTCTTGTGTGTCTCGCTACACAACCCTGTTTCTTGCTACCCAAGAAACAACTACACCACCAAAGATGAACATAGATCCTGTAGTTGACTTCCTGTCATATTTGTCCCCTCCGAAATCTACATCGGGGTAACCAAGAACCTCAAGCGAATCTGCTTGATAAACTAACTTGTGGTGCACAGTACCCTTTATATGTTTCATAATCCTCTTAACAGCTTCCCAATGAGCTGGATTAGGATTACTTTATATCCAAGTCTGGTCTAGTACACAACATTGCATACATCGAACTTTCAATAGCCTGAGCATATGGAACATCCAGGCGACTTTGTCCCTCTCCAGGACATTGTTCTTTAATAAACGGCTTCTCCATAACCAATGGTGTAGGGGCTGGATTGGAATTGGACATTTCAAATCTCCTCAATATTGTATGCAAATACTTTTCTTGGTTTAAACTTAACATTCTAAACTTCCGAGGATCTGTATTCCAAGAACATAAAATGCATCACCAATGTCCTTCATCCCAAATTCAGTACAAAGTGCTGATTTGATTCTTTTCAACACTTCAATGTCATTTCCAGCGAGCAAAATATCATCCACATACAGGGATAATATCGTAAAACTACTCCCACTTTTCAAGACATACGTACAGTTATCCAATTTGTTTGCAACAAAACCAAGTTGGATAATAGTGTTGTGAAATTTGAGATACCACTGTCTAGATGATCGTTTTTAACCATACAAAGATTTCTTCAATTTATAAACTATGTCTTCCTGTCCCTCAACTAGAAATCCCTCATGTTGATCCATATATATAACTTCCTTCAACTCTCCGTTGAGGAATGCAGTCTTGACATCCATTTGGTAGAGTTCCAAGTCAAGATGCACAACAATCGCTAAGATTATCCGTATGGATGCAAACTTATCCACCAGAGAATAAGTCTCCTGATAATCAATCCCTGCTTTCTGATTAAATCCCTTTGCAACTAACCGGGCCTTGAATGTATTAATAGACACATCAACCCAATATTTCTTATTTAACACTCACTTGCATCCTATGTACTTCCTCTCTCCTGGTAAGTCACATAGCTCCCATACATTGTTTCTCTCAATTGATTCATGCTCCCTTTTCATGGCCTCACGCCATTGATCTGACTCAGATGATTTTGTTCTAAAGATTCAAAAAAGGACGTTCATCATTTATTCTACTCTATTAATTTTTGTGCTTTTAATTTGTTAATTTTCTTTTTTTGGGAAATTGTTGTTTCTATTATCCTAGTTAGAGTTCCAGTCAACAAACCAAAATATGATTGGGACAAAACTGCCATGTAGGAAAAAACTGCCATGTTGGACAAAGATTCAAAAAAGGTCGTGTTTTATAGAATAGATAGGAAGAATTCATACAATTATAGAATAGAATATTTGTGTAGGACAAACTCCAAATACTACCATGTATTCATAACATTTTTTAATTTTTCCAAAATTTATGAAGGATGGAATTTATTGGATTTTCTTACTTCAAGTCCTAAATTCACAACCCGAAGGCCGAAACGGGACCGCCTCCATGGCCTCGAACGTCGTCTTGCTGAGCCTCCTGAACCCAACCCAACTCGCCGCCCTCATCCGCCAACAAAAATCCCCTCCGCCGCCCTCCAACTATTTAACTCTGCTCCCGTCCTTTATCCCACCACCTACCGCCACACCCCCGACGTCCTCTCCGCCCTCCTCTGCTCTCTCTCCCCGACCACCTTGTAGAGAGATGATGCCCTCGAGGCTATTTATCTCTGTGTGAATAGCACAAATATCTTGTTCAAAATAACAGTAAGCTGTTTAGTAATAATTTATCTAAGTTATATTATAATTAGATATTAACTTATGTAAAGTCCTGAGACTATATGCAAGGTCAAACATGTATCGAGATGAGTATCTCGATCATGGAGAAATGTTTGACCATCTGTAGCATAAGTCTAAAAGGGTTCGTGGTCGTAGATGTTTCGAGACAAGGATATCGAAACATCGGATAGACCATTGTGTCTTAGTCTTCACCGTTTAGCGGTGGCGATGATCTCATGATCGTTTGACTTGGCGAAGTTGAAGATGAGACACAGGTGCTCATTAGAGAATGAGTTCACTGAACGATCGACAAGAGTTATCATATGGTTATATTGAAATATCTGTCAATGATAACTCTTAGTGATGATAGGCAAGTTGGTCTTTTGACTTGAGGTCATTTTACGAACCTGTACGTGAACGGTGCCACTTAGATCACTGACCTAACTTCGAGGCTAGGCCTGTCGAAAGGTCTTTGATTGGGTGTCACTTGAAGCATACGAGGCGAGTAATGACCAAGAGAGGATTCGTCTCTCCCGGTCAATGGGAGTTAGTGTCGTAGAGTTAGTTCTCTCTTTAGTAAAATCTCTGATCAGAGTATGTTGGAAGAAGTCCAACATTAGTTGACTAAAGATCGATAGAAACTAACTAGAGTCAAGTTATTAGGGTTGACAGTTTGACTGTATCCTAGACTTGATCTACACGACATAGTTAAGACGAAGAGACTAAAACTGCAGAATTCATCACGGAAACAGTCAGGGTGGTCCCGACAATACTCATGTCGATGAGTCAACCACATAATGATGATTCTGAAGTAGGGACGGCAACCACTACTCGTGGTCAATGCCGTATAGGGCTTCGAGTCCAACCTGTTGGAAGGGTCAGGCTGTAATGTCTCACACAGAGTGCGACCTTCATCGAGTAATAGGTAGAATCATTAGGGAGAATAATTTGCATTTGATGCAAGGGATAGAACACTGTAAAGAGTTTGCAATTACCTTCTGCATTCGGGATAAATGATCTTGAGTGCAAGTGGGAGATGTATGCCCTCAGATCATTTGTATTTGATGCAAATGATTTTCTATTAAAGATGTGGATTATTGCATATGATGGATGCAATAGAAAATAATATATATATACATTGTAAAATGTTTAAAAATGTATTTTATAAAAGCATAGAAATGAAGAGGATTTTTCTGTGAAAGTCACAGAGAAAACCGCGATTAAAGCAGAGTCCAAACGGACCCAGAAAGTCTGTTTAAAAGAGGGTTTAAACAGAATATTAAAAGACTTTATTATTTTAAAAGCTGTTTTAAAATAATAATAATTTTTTAATTAAAAAAAGGGGGATGCTCATTTAATTGCCCAGCTCGTTGCTGTGCATTTTGCCAGCAACGTGGGCATTAAATGCACACGTTTGTGGGCATTGAAAATGTAACGACTGGTTTTCGTGTAATTGGATTATCTATATTAAAATATATGCTTGGTGGATTTTCTCCTTGGATGTGTGGTTTTCGTCGCCATAGCTTTCACTTTCGATCGTTTCGTCGTGATTTTCTAGCTTCTTCCTTCGATCGTCGATTTCGGAGTAAGTCATTCGTGACGAGCTTCAAATCGCTCATATCTTAGAGTATAAATCGATCCTAGAAGCCATAGAAATCTTCCCGAAGCTTCGCGCTTCGAATCGACACTTTTCGTGCACGTTAGTTGGTTCAAGAAGGAGAACCAACCGACTAGATTTCAATCTAGTCGGTCGGCAATCCTTAACGGACCGACTAGTGGGCTTTGATTATAATTCAGGAGTTACTGTATCTGTTTAGTCGGTCTAAGTTCATCTTTCGACCGACTAGTTGTCAAACTAGTCGGTTAAGTTATGTACTCAGACCGACTAATTCTTCGTTCTTCTGAACAGTCGAGTACTGCTCATTCTTAGTCGGTCTAAGAACGTTCATCGACCGACTAGATGAGAAACTAGTCGGTCAGCATTTGTTCATCGACCGACTAAATCCAAATCCTATTTTCGTTCAGAAGTTACTGTTTACACTTAGTCGGTCTGCGTTGGTCGACCGACCGACTAGTTGCCAAACTAGTCGGTCAGTGGTTGCTCTTTGACCGACTAGTCTGTGTTAAAACCCTAATTTCTGGGCAGCCGCCAGCCCAACCTATTTATACCCCTCCCAAACGTTTTCTTCTTCCTCCACTCGACCCAAAACCCTAGTTTCTCCTCCATTGAGCCCCCATCTTCCCCCAAGCCTTATTCCTTCATTCCAAGCCCAAGATCCATCATCTAAACCCTCCATCAACTCATTCCACCTCTCATCTTCCCCAAAATCTCATCAAATCCCCAAAATCCCCCAAAAACCCTAGTTCTCCAAATTTCTCCATCCTTTCCAGATCTGATCCATAGGTTCTCCGGAGTGTTTCTTCCGCCACCTCTCGGTAAGAAAACGATCTCTCGATGTTTTCATAACCTATTTGTATTTTTATGAAACCCTAATGAATGAATGTTGTTTTGATGGTTGTCTCCCCATAACAGCGATTTCCCCGTAGATTAGCATCCGCGAGACGAACCTCCGTGATCATCATCCCCGGTGCTAGGCAAGTGAAACTTGCATCTCTTGATTTGGGCCATGTCTTAGGCCATTTCCTTGTTTTAGCGTAAAAGAGACTAGACGGTGAAAGGATAGCCGTCTAGACGCCATTGACCTAGCTTGACAACGAAGCTTGGTCCGTCACCCTTATCATGCTTGTATGTCATGTTTAATTACAATTAACGGTACGCGAATATTGTTCATGTCATTGCATTTTGCCTGTCATGTTTACCTTCCATTAACGGTACGCAATTTAATTGTCATGTCATTGCATCCTTTAAGTGTTTCCGTGAATGCGTAGCTTCGCTACAATGCTTGTGTTTCCTGGCTCGTGACCAGAAGCGAGCATAATGAGTTGCTAACCCCAACGCTCGATATTGAATTGTGAACTAAGAAACAAGCTCCCGTGCGGGGCAACCCTGGCTCACTTGCTGGGCTCATGTACAGGGACCCTGGCTTGTTTACGTGTGGGATATGGTAAGAGTTAAGCGGCCATTCAACTGGGAGTCTGCCCGATCAGTAACTGCAGTTGTAAGGCGTAAACTCTGGGGTGGGGTAGTGTTTAGTGCCGATCGGTGTGAATGATGTACCATTCAGCTGAAGGGCGTAAACATCTATAAACAACAATGAAACGTGAATAGTGTTTAGTGCCGATCGGTGTGAATGATGTACCATTCAGCTGAAGGGCGTAAACATCTACAAAACAACGTGAAATGATTGAGATTGTTAGTAGCTTGGCTACTCTTGTCTTGTCCCGATAATTGTTCTCTTGTACTTATTGTCTCGCCATGTCTTGCTTGTGCACTCATGTTATAACTGCCATGTCATGCATACTATAACTGCTAGGTTGCTAGTTTACCTTCCTTTCAGTTTCCTTGCTCAAGTCTTTTCTGACTTGCTGACATGTGCCCCTTTCTCTTTGGGTGTCGCATGTTAGTTGCCGAGCCAGAGCCTTGTTGCAGGGGATATGGTGTTGCTGATGCTGATGTTTGCTGTGGTGGTGAGTGGACACCAGGGGCCTTTCTTGAAGACCGCTCGTGTTCACTTCTTTGTTTAGGTTTGCTGTTAGTTGTTGGTGCGTGGCACCCTCGTATGTATGTTATTCTTTGTTGGCCATGTCTGGGCCTTAGACCCTTTTTCTTTTAGCCTGGTGGCTTTTCCGCGATATTGTAATTTGTTTATGGACATTTGGAGATTCAATAAAATGTCGTCTCATTTCCTTATTATCATTGTTGTTTCGTTTCGCTTTGCAAGGACTTGCCATAATAAGTGTTTTTATACGCTTATCAGACTTGGAGCTTCACGGCTTCAAGTCTGTGCGGACCTTCTCACGTCTCGCCTCCACATTTTTGGGAAGCGGGGCGTGACAGAAAATGCCCAGCAACGTGGGCATTTTGTACATCCGGCCAATGGGCCCAAGCCACGTGCATGGGCCTCATAGCAGGCTAAGCCCACTGATTTTTCCAAAGGCGCGCCCGCTTCCGCGGGCGCCAGAATTTTGCCAGCGGGCGTGCCACGTGGCGGTCCGCACGAGTGTGGGGCCCACACGAGTGTGGTTGAAACCCTAAGATGTTTTTTGCGGCCGGTGCATTGAACGACGTTTGAGAGGTCAAACGACGTCGGAATGGAGCCTCGTTTGTTTATATGCGTTCACCGTTCATCGCCCTTCGATTTGATAGGTTGTATCAATCATGAAGCTCAACGGTGAGTGAGTTAAAATTCACAGAAGTTTAGCCTTTGTGAAAGGCAAACTAAATTGAATTTATTAACTCCAAACTTTAGTCCCACATCGGTTGTGCAGAAAAGGGGAGAGTCCGCCACCTATATTAATAGGGGCCTTCCCCCTTCTTCCAATCTCGTCCCAACCTCCAGATCTGAGCGGCTTCCGTAAATGTTGGAGCACGTTCGGATTTAGGCTTAAATTAATAATCTTCTTCTCCCTATATTTCTGCCTTACTCCCGAGGGCTCTAGCAAAGCCGCGAAGGAGTTCGGATTCGGATCCGAAATCTTGGCGAAGGCTTTCACTCGCGTGAAACTTTCTTCGGCGCGTGGTTGGCTCGGCGACACCAGGATTGCTCGCTTCGGGATGCGGAGCAGTTCGAGGAGCGGTTCGAGGAGAGGCTCGGCGTGGGACGGGGAGCGGCTCGAAAGACGGTGCGGAACATCTTGCCCCCCCAGGGTTGAGATTCAGGGTCTGTTTATAGAAGCTTTCGTCTTAATTATTCGCAGTAGTTTAGATCCCTCTTGGGGTGGTCAGATCCACCCCGAGTTGGCAGAGATCCTGGCTAAGAGGGTCTGGTTCCTTAGGACTGCAAGTTAATTAGATTAACATAATTTTTCTGCTGCTATTTTATGTCAATGTTTCGTCTGACTTTGGACGGGAATGGAGTTTTTGTGCCCTAAGGGTCCGCGAAAACCCTTCAGTGGTATCAGAGCCTTGTCTGTATGCTGATCTAGGACTTTTATTAATTAATTGAATGCTTTTAATAAAGAAAAATGTTTTCTTTAAATTTATGCGATAAGGATTTTGGATGTTTAAATATTTTATATCATAAAATTTTAAACATGAAAATTTTTAAAATGATATTGTAATTTTATGTGATAATTTTAAAACTGATTTTAAAACTTTAAAAATTTATGCGATAAAGTTAAAATAATTTTGGTTGTTTAAAAATTTTATATAATAAATTTTTAAGCCTGAAATTTTTTAAAATGTTGTTTTAAATTTATGTGATATTTTTAAAACTGGTTTTAAAAGTTTAAAATTTTTATGTGATAAATATTTTAAGTAGCATGCTGATTTTGTGATCTTTTAAAACAAGTTTTTTATGAGAAAAAATAAAATGTTTTAAAAATCATATTTTAAATTTAAATGTTAAATTTAAGTATGCATGCTAAAATTGTTTATTTGATAAATGTTGTTCTATTTAATTGTTAAATACTTGTACACTCTTTTATGCGATGAAATTAGTGTAATTTTAGTTTAATGGCTATGTCATCTTGTCCCTTATTTGATAACACAAGACAACCCTCTTAGGTTAGCCATTAAGAACTCGTTAAAATTTATGAGATAAATTCTAATGACATGCTATGTTTTAATAAAACATAACAACACTTTAAATCCTAATTCCTGATTAGCGTAGTCACTTTAATGAAAATTTTAATTCTAATTGTTATGAAATTAATTCTCATTAAAGGACTTCGCTTTTAGCGTTGTTAATAAATTTATTAAAATCCTAATAACGATTAGGATAGTACATAAACCTTATAGTTGATAAGGATTTAATAAAAGTTATTAAACAAATCCTAAAATTTTGAATTTAAGGATGCAACTAGTTGATAGGATTAATTAGTTGTTAATAAAAGCCTTTTAGTCTATGGCACGCATATAAAAATGACAAGCTTCATTCAATGGACTATGATCCAGTCAATGTGCTTGGCTAAGTTTGTTGGATCACCCTTCTAAGGGATAGTGATCCTGGCTTAGTCAATTCCCTGGCTGTGTTCTGCTGGACCGCAATGACGCGAATCATGACTATATGACACCCTGGACTATATCTAAGTCAAATACGTTAATAATCTTCTTCAAAATTAGCCATAGCCCTCCTTGTTTTAGGGGTTGGAAACTATAGGACCCGTGTTCCAGTTATTGAGCTACACTCAAGCTGTGACATGTCAACCTTATAGAAACCAACTCCTTAAATACATAAGATGAAATCTTGACTTGACCCAAACCGTCGTATCGTGAATACACCGGGCGGCGGCGAAAGTTAACTCAATGATGTAGTCTGGCTAGATGTAGTCTAAGACCTGACCCAAACCGACGGGTCGTGAATACACCGAGCGACGGGTCAAGTCAGGCTAGACACGAAAACAAGGGTTCGGCTAGACTAGACATTGTGATTTGGATGAGCACACTCATGATCACAAATGGCTAGGGGTAAAAATCGATAAGAGGGTCATATCTGATATGATCAATGAAGAGTCATCTTCCGATTACAAGAGTCAAGCAACTTGTTGAGCTACACTCAAGGTTGTTAGGCTCGGGGTGATTGGATCTCTTACCCATTTATTTAATTCGATTAAATCGTTCATTGTTAAGGCTTAAAAATGATCGTAAAAATAGTGGGAGGATATATATAGTTAAAATCCATTCTACCTATATTTACTATTGAACATATGCTAAACTAGGGTAAGTTCTAAGTTTACAAATGAAATCAAAATAATTTTAATGGAATTAGTTAACTGGTTAAATATGTTGATTAATTGAATATCAAGTTAAATTCTAATTGATAGAATTAAACTATTTTCTCGTTGACATTAAAATGACCTTCTAAAGAACAAACTTAAGAAATATGATTTCATTAAGTTCTGGGTCCAACACATAAATTCACGCTATATGTCACTCGCCTCTATATGGGGCATCTTGAACATATAGGATATTCGAAGTATGTTTCTCCCTACAACTTGTTGAGCTACACTCAAGGTTGTATGGAAAAACAATTTTGATCCGCAAAGTTCGAGAATTCGATCAAACTGTTTGAGTCGAATACGAGTGCATGAGCGGTCCAAGACTATGCATCCCAACCGGATCTTGAGACAAGCAACATGTTGAGCTACACTCAAGGTTGCAAAGCTCAAGCGTTTGGATACATGAGATGCTTGCATAGCTATTCATTTATGTTGGGCTATTTAATATCTAAATGTGATTTAGAAAAGGAAGAAGGCACTCCGGAAAGTCAATTGAGAAAGTTAGTTATATTTATCATTAGTAAAGGCATAAGTAGGAGGAAATGAAAATGTGACATATTTTGATGTAACGATTTCAGAATAATTGTTTTACAAAATACGTCTAACACATTTTGATGAATGTCGTCACCTTGCTTCTGAAGCAATGTTTTGTGTTAGTAATTTGTAATAACTATAATATATTAAATGTTAATATATAAATACACAATATAGTAGCAAACTTATATGGCAAAATAGAATAGGCCGTATCGAGAGACTAAGCTTCATAAGTCACATAAAGAGGGGTCTGACCTCTCATATTATGAAGTCTGCGGACACTTGTGAATCTTATCCTCTTAGATATAATGGCCGAAACCCATTTGTAAGACAGTGTGAGAATGAGTTGTCGAACTTAGTCTCGTACATACTGATGTACCCGAGTCTAAATTAACCAAATTAAGTTATTCTTATATTTTATTAAGACACATGTTCTTGATGAAACACAAGTCTGATGAAATAAAGAACGAAATGACAAAAGTATTTAAACTGATTCGATTAGATCAAATGGTCAAATACTTAGCTACATAAAATCTTGCGTAATTAAAAGAAAATGTGATTTTCTCTCAGGTCAAGTCTGTTAACACATCGATGTGTTAAAAGATATGAATCACACTTAGTTAGACTTGGTGCGATCCATAGCCAGTGACTCTGAGTTAAGTCCTCCTTCTGGTTTAAGTCCCAAATAGTAATGCCTAGGTTTTGATAATGTTCTATGCGGACAATATCAATAAGATATTCATTAAATCGATCATTAGGAAGTTGTACAATTACTCAAATCTTGTGAGACGAAGAGTCAAGTTAGACATAATAACTGATGATGACTTAGTCAACTTTCGGGATGAAATTCGGAGTAGTAACTCCGATTTATAACTTGATGCAAAAGAATAGGTCAGTGTGCGTAAATAAATTTTAGAATTTAGTTTACGTGCCCAAGGAAAATGTTTCCTCATTTTCTGCAAGTAAATCTTTAAGTTAAAATATTGGTGTAGAAAGAGAATAGTAAATTACAATCATGTTGGTCGAGAACAGTTTTCATCCTAATTCCTATAAAACGGATTATAATGAAACCATTTTCACCAGCAGATGTGTACAGATCTACTCGGACCAAACTCGATGTAAACGCTCATGTTGACCATGAAAATTGGAGCATTCACTTATAAGTTCGTTTTCTAAATATGATTTAGACGAACTAACTCATATGAATTAGCCAAAAGGTTTTCAAGGTCAGTGGGAGCGTATAAATTACATGCGAGGCATCAAAGGGATGGAACATATATTTTGACAAAGTAATCAAAGAGTTTGATACTTTATCAGAAATAGATATGAGCCATTTGAAATGACCAGTAACAAATTTAAATGATTATCGTTAAGTACGATAAACTGGATAAGATCCAAGGAAATAAAATATTATGTATTCCGAAAGACCAAGTGAATTATTTGAATAAGATTCAAATGGTTGGTCTAACATGAACATAGAAACCCCTTAAGTCTATAGAGTAGACGGCTTAGCAGATCCACTCACGAAGGCTCTACCACATGAAGTCTTGAAAAACTTATGTGTAAAAATGGTATGAGATACCGGGATAAATGGGCCTGATTGCAAGTGGGAGATGTAGAGAGATGATGCCCTCGAGTCTATTTATCTCTGTGTGAATAGCACAAACAACTTGTTCGAAATAACAGTAAGCTGTTTGGTAATAATTTATCTAAGTTATATTATAATTAGATATTAACTTAGGTAAAGTCCTGAGACTATATGTAAGGTCAAACATGTATCGAGATGAGTATCTCGATCATGGAGAAATGTTTGACCGTCTGTAACATAAGTCTAAAAGGGTTCGTGGTCGTAGATGTTTCGAGACAAGGATATCGAAACATCAGATAGACTATTGTGTCTTAGTCTTCACCGTTTAGCAGTGGCGATGATCTCATAATCGTTTGACTTGGCGACGTCGAAGACGAGACACAAGTGCTCATTAGAGAATGAGTTCACTGAACGATCGACAAGAGTTATCATATGGTTATATTGACCAATCTTTCAATGATAACTCTTAGTGATGATTGGCAAGTTGGTCTTTTGACTTGAGGTCATTTTACGAACCTGTGCGTGAACGGTGCCACTTAGATCACCGACCTAACTTCGAGGCTAGACCTGTTGAAAGGTCTTTGATTGGGTGTCACTTGAAACGTACGAGGCAAGTAATGACCAAGAGAGGATTCGTCTCTCCCGGTCAATGGGAGTTAGTGTCGTAGAGTTAGTCGATGGGAGTTAGTGTCGTAGAGTTAGTTCGGTCTTTAGTAAAATCTCTGATCAGAGTATGTTCAAAGAAGTCCAACATTGGTTGACTAAAGATCGATAGAAACTAACCGGAGTCAAGTTATTGGGGTTGACAGTTTGACCGTATCCTAGACTTGATCTACACGACATAGTTAAGACGAAGAGACTAAAACTGCAGAATTCATCACTGAAACAGTCAGGGTGGTCCCGACAATACTCATGTCGATGAGTCAACCACATAATGATGATTCTGAAGCAGGGACGGCATACATTGCTCGTGGTCAATGCCGTATAGTGCTTCGAGCCCAACATGTTGTAAGGGTCAGGCTGTAGGGTCTCACACAGAGTGCGACCTTCGTCGAGTAATAGGTAGAATCATTAGGGAGAATAATTTGCATTTGATGCAAGGGATAGAACACTGCAAAGAGTTTGCAATTACCTTCTGCATTCGGGATAAATGATCTTGAGTGTAAGTGGGAGATGTTGGGAGATGTATGCCCTCAAATTATTTGTATTTGATGCAAATGATTTTCTATTAAAGATGTGGATTATTGCATATGATGCAATAGAAAGTAATATATATATATATACATTGTAAAATGTTTAAAAATGTATTCTATAAAAGCATAGAAATGAAGAGGATTTTTCTGTGAAAGTCACAGAGAAAATCGCGATCAAAGCAGAGTCCAAACGGACCCAGAAAGTCTGTTTAAAAGGGGGTTTAAACAGAACATTAAAAGACTTTATTATTTTAAAAGGTGTTTTAAAATAATAATAATTTTTTAATTAAAAAAGGGGGATGCTCATTAAATTGCCCAGCCCGTTGCTGTGCATTTTACCCGCAACGTGGGCATTAAATGCACACGTTTGTGGGCATTGAAAATGCCCAGCAACGTGGGCATTTTGTACATCCGGCCAATGGGCCCAAGCCACGTGCATGGGCCTCATAGCAGGCTAAGCCCACTGATTTTTCCAAAGGAGCGTCCGCTTCCGCAGGCGCCAGAATTTTGCCAGCGGGCGCGCCACGTGGCAGTCCGCACGAGTGTAGGGCCCACACGAGTGTGGTTGAAACCCTAAGATGTTTTTTACGACCGGTGCATTGTTGCGAAAATACAACTTTTGGCAAACTTTGGAAGATGTTTGAGAGGTCAAACGACATCGGAATGGAGCCTCGTTTGTTTATATGCGTTTACCGTTCAGCGCCCTTCGATTTGATAGGTTGTATCAATCATGAAGCTCAACGGTGAGGGAGTTAAAATTCACGGAAGTTTAGCCTTTGTGAAAGGAAAACTAAATTGAATTTATTAACTCCAAACTTTAGTCCCACATCGGTTGTGCAGAAAAGGGGAGAGTCCGCCGCCTATATAAATATGGGCCTTCCCCCTTCTTCCAATCTCGTCCCAACCTCCAGATCTGAGCGGCTTCCGTAAATGTTGGAGCACGTTCGGATATAGGCTTAAATTAATATTCTTCTTCTCCCTATATTTCTGCCTTACTCCTGAGGGTTCTAGCAAAGCCGCGAAGGAGTTCGGATTCGGATCCGAAATCTTGGCGAAGGCTTTCACTCGCGTGAAACTTTCTTCGATGCGTGGTTGGCTCGGCGACACAAGGATTGCTCGCCTCGGGATGCGGAGCAGTTCGAGGAATGGTTTGAGGAGCGGCTCGGCGTGGGACGGGGAGCGGCTCGGAAGACGGTGCGGAACATCTTGTCCGCCCCTGGGTTGAGATTCCGGGTATGTTTTTAGAAGCTTTCGTCTTAATTATTCGCAGTAGTTTAGATCCCTCTTGGGGTGGTCAGATCCACCCCGAGTTGGCAGAGATCCTGGCTAAGAGGGTCGGTTCCTTAGGCCTGCATGTTAATTAGATTAACATAATTTTTCCGCTGCTATTTTTATGTCGATGTTTCATCCGACTTTGGACGTGAATAGAGTTTTTGTGCCCTAAGGGTCCACAAAAATCCGTCACACCTCCCCCCCACCTCCACTGCATCCTCGTCTGCTCTCCATCCACATGTGATCTCGACCCCCTCCTATCCCTCGCCATCCTCTCTCTCTCCTCTGCCGGGGCCCATGCTGACTCCCTTTCCCTCTTTTGCCTCCTCCCTTTCTCCGCCCTCCCCCGCTGGACCCACTCCTTCCATGCCATCTTCAAGATTATCATCTCAAATGATGATCTGGATGTCGCCCGCCACCTGCTCGTTGAAAGCTCCCAATGAAGCGAGACCCAAATCGGCCTCGACAGCCTCAACATCATCATCCACACCCTCTGCCGCCTAGGTCGCGCTGACCTGGCACTCGGCGTATTTACGGAAATTAAAGAGCAGTGTTGCTCTCCGAACAAAGACACATACTGGATCCTAATGCGTAGGCTTTACAAGTCTGGTTGCCTCGATGATGGGATCCACCTGCTTTATTCTATGATGTGGAGGATTTCACAAAAGGGATGTGACGTCGATGTTGTTGTGTATAGAATGCTCCTCAAAGCATTATGTGCTGATGGGAGAGTTAGAGAGGCTGAGGATGTGCTTGAGAAAGTTCTTTTGAAGGGGCCGAGGACGTCGGGCAAGCGACGGGCTTTTCGGAGAGTGGAGCTTGAAGGTTTGGAGGACTTGCAGGAGATGAATAGGCGGATCGATGATGCATTGGTGGTCGGTGGAGTGCGGAGTTTGAAGAGCTATGCTGCGGTGATTGGGGATTTGTATGATTAGGGAAGGATTATGAATGCGGATATGATGTTTGATGAAATGGTTGAGAGAGGGTTGTGGCTGACAGTGGAGATGTTTCTGGGGAAGATTGTCGCTTTGTGTAGAGATGGAAGGGTGGAGGATGGCATTAGGGTGCTAGAAGTGCAGAAGAAGGAGAGAGGTTGTGTGCCAAGCATTAGGGGGGGGGGGGGTGAGTTGGTAATAGAGGGGCTGTGTAGAGAGGGGAAGTCGAGAAGAGTGGTAGAGTGCTTGGATAGGATGGAGAGAACATTGGGGTTTGTGGCAAGAAAGGAGAGTTTTGAGATTTTGGTGGGGGGTTGTTGGGGGATGGCCGGGTGCTTGAGGCGTCTGAGGTTTTGGAGAGAATGACGAGGAGGATGTATTGGGCAGGGTGGGAGATTTATGGTGGAGTTATTCGAGGGCTATGTGATGTTGGGATGAGTACGAGGCCGTGTTATGGTTGGAGGAGATGGTGAGCCAAGTGATGGTGCCAGATATCTCCATGTGGAGTTAATCGGTGTTCATGGTGTGTGCTGATTATGATAATACTGAACTCGTTTCATGTCTGGATTTGTTGATGGATGATTGAATATAATGTGTCCAGTGGTTGATCGAAGGATGTAAGTCTGTTCTCTTACTGTTGTTAGATGGGGATCTGATGAGTGCATGATAGCTCTCAAAAGCAACCCCGTTTAACACCTCTAGTTGCAAAATCAAGAGGTTTAAGCTGCTCGAGGGTTTTACAGAAGAATCTTCAATTTGGTTAGCATCATTCAAATTGAACTCGGATTCGATCTTCCCAAATGGAAGGAGCTAAAAGGACTGGTATGATCTTCTCGTATTCATTTTTCAGTTTGCTTTCAGCACCATATAGTGAAGGTTAGGAGGTAGCAGAGCAAGGTTTTAGGGGGTTGCTTGTGACATTACTGGGAATAAGGAAGATATTGCTGTTGATTAATCCGTAATAAAGGATATTTTAGCTGGTTGGCGGTCCCTTTCCCTTCCCAAATTTTTAGTGAGATACTAGAGAAGGAATTTGCACAGGAATTCCATATGTGGCATGGACTAAGAGTTGATAGTTTTTTTTCTATTCTTCTATATACCGTTTTTTCTGTTTTTTTTCTTTTGTCCCATTTCTCTTTGCTCTATCGAAGATTGAGAGTCTTATGGGAAACACATTTGAAAATTTAAGCTGAAAATAGTTATCCTAGTCCAAAAAATAACAAATTTAAAGTTCACCAGGGTGAAGCTTGATTTGATTTTTCTTTTTTAAAAAAATATATTTCTATTCAGATATTGTGATTTTGAAACTTTGATCAAGATAGTACTGCCCCATAGTTAGAGACTTGTAAGTTTGAATGTCTTTTTGTTAATGCAGATGTCAAGGGTCTGGGAAGAATATGTCAGGATAAAGAACAACAATGGCAACAATGATTCCATTTCCTCTGTTGAGCATCTGAACAAGGACTTCCATCTACGCTTTTGTTTTCGGAAAGAAATTGACAATTAGAAGGTTCTTTCTTATGGAGCAGCTGATGAAGGGTATAACTGGCTGGATCTTCACAAAAACATATGGGAATGCGACACATATGGTTTGGTGCTTTAGACAGTTTGGAAGAAACTTTGTGATCAATATTTGGTTTTAGACAGGTATTTTGAATCATTTTCTTTTTTTCTTGTGATAGTAATTTGGGTGCAAACTATTTCTTTACTGGAATCTCTCTAACTATTATAAGGGCTTAATTCATTTTCAATTTCCCCTGTTTTGAGCAATTTTATATTCCACAAATGTACTGATTGTTCGAGCTACCTGAACTACCATATCCTGCCATTGTAAATGTAGATGTTCTTTTCTGCTGCCATGATAGACATATCACACTTCTAAAAGTGTTCTTACGTGTTTGATATAAAACATGACCTTTTCCTTTATATTTTTATTTGCATAGGCAAGCTCTTTCCTTCATATTTTATAAGGATTTGGCAGTTACTTCAGTAATAAGTGACAAAATCTTGGATAACGTATAGAGTAGTACCCACTTCTTGATCAATGGAGATAAAAGGGAACCCCGGAGCAATATTACTGTATGCCCATTATTATTATAAAACTATAGAAATGAAAAATGCACCGTGAGCAGCCTTAGCTTAGGATGTGAGAGAGAGAACGAGAGAGAAAGAAATATTGTTTGGGGATTCCGGATATGGCTGAGAGTTTTTTGATACTTTAGAAGAGAAACCCTCTTCTCTATTTATAGGGCCATCGCCATATCCTCCATCCCACAACCGCCCCCGTGATTTCCTCAACCGCACCAAGATTATCTCAAAAGACACGTGAGACTCTGTCTTTCGGTTGAGGAAAGTCCTCAACTGAGTATGGGGTCGATTATCTGGTCATTTGGCCATATCAGGCCATAACTACTTACATCTCCCACTTGGCTTGAAATGGCCAAGTACATTCCAGTCATACTCCCACTATCCGTGAGATATAACACATGATGTAATTTCACATACTCCCACTATACGTGATGTAAGGACTCTGTGCTATGAGGAAGAAACACTAGAGGTGGGGTGAATAGTGTTTTATAGAATTATAAGGAATTTACGCCAAATAAAACCATAATTAACCAACAAATACGGAATTAAAGAAATGATCAACAACACAAGGAAGAATGCAATGGAAACATGCAATGTATCCTGGTTCGGTGCCACCCAAGTTAAACCCGGCTTGTTTCCCTAATCCAGCAACACCCGAGATCACACTCAGATACTCTAGTAAATACCACTAGAGCTTTCCTTTAGCCCACATGTGGAAACCCCAACAAGTGCAATCGACCTACATCGATATCCGTGTATCCCACAACCCGGAAACATGCAAATACCTTAATCCCACAACTTGGAACTAAGCACACTCTCACAAACAGAGAGCTAATCCTTTCCTTGACTCCCACAACTTGGGATCAAGCCAACCCTCTCACCAACTGAGAGTACTCAACAAAATAGAAGTATTGAGAATGAAATATACAACTTGAAATACACTCACCTATGCCTTGAATAAGAACGTACTTGTGAAGGCTATAGTGTGTGTGTGTGTGTGTGTGTGTGTGTGTGTGTGTGTGTGTGTGTGTGTGTGTGTGTGTGTGTGTGTGTGTGTGTGTGTGTGTGAAGTGCTCAATGAGGGAGGAGATATCCCTTGAGATGCTTGCCCAAAGATGAAAGCAAATCTAGCTTAGATCCGTGCTTTAGAGCATAGAGGGCAAGAGAGAATTGGAGAGCACTTGAGAGGGGAAAGATGCTTGAAAGTGAGACTTGAAATGTTTTCTTAAGAGGCCAAAGGTTCTCATATATTCAGCCTATCTCCTATATATATTAGCTTAAGGGAAGCCCAAAACCCCAAGCAAAAAGACCAAAAAACTAATCTTCCAACAACTAGAAATGGGCTGAAAATGACTCGGACAGTCGCCTGTAGATGGGGGGACAATCGCCTAGTCCACTGTAGCCAACGAATATAAACTGAAAAACATTGACAGGATAGAGAATAACCAGTCGACTGTAGAAGGATGACCAGTCGACTGTCCACCTGGGCAGGCGACTGTCCAACCTTCAACAGTCGGCTGTTCGAGGGGCATGCGATTATCCAACCTCCACTACAGATATCCAATTGGAGTGATTCAAGTTGAGTTGGAAGGCTAACAAAATTTTCTTTCAAATGAGCTTTGAATGGACACAATATTCGAACTACAGAAAAACTGACAGCACTTTGAATCTGACTGATAGGTGCAGGAAATTTGATATCTGCTCACGAAAATAGTCATAACTTGAACTACAGATATCTGATTGGAGTGATTCAAGTTGGGTTGGAAATCTTAGTGAGTTAGCTCACTACTGCAGGTGGTTTGGATGAAAAATTCTAACTAAAGAAAAATTGGCATCTGTTTGAAGGCAGTCTGGTCAGAAAAACAAAATACAGCTTCAAACATATTTGGGCTCTGTTTAGAAACATGCGACGGCTGAAGGGAAACCAGTCGACTGGTGAGAACACCAGTTGCCTGGTGATCCTTCATCAGGCCCCTATTTTGAGTCAAAAGTTCATATTCGAGTTTTGAAAGCCTAGACGTATATGTGGTCAACTAGAGGCTATACTAATGATGTGTATAGGTAGTGTAGGTGCCTAAGTAGTTGTAATTCAAGGCTTAACATTCTAAGACTCACAAAGAAGTAAATACTAAAGATTACAATGAATATCCTCACTTCTTCATGGTCTTGAGTCTTTTAGTTGCATACATCAAACTTCCAATAGCCTGAGCATATGGAACATCCAGGCGACTTTGTCTCTGTCCAGGACATTGTTCTTTACTTAACGGCTTCCCAATAACCAATGGTGTAGGGGCTGGATTGGAATTGGACATTCCAAATCTCCTCAATATTGTTCGCAAATACTTTTCTTGGTTTAAACAGAACATTCTAGACTTCCGAGGATCTGTATTCCAAGAACATAAGATGCATCACCAATGTCCTTCATCTCAAATTCAGTACAAACTGCTGATTTGATTCTTTTCAACACTTCAATGCCATTTCCAGCGAGCAAAATATCATCAACATACATGGATAATATCGTAAAACTGCTCCCACTTTTCAAGACATACGCACAATTATCCGATTTGTTTGCAACAAAACCAAGTTGAATAATAATGTTGTGAAATTTGAGATACCACTGTCGAGATGAATGTTTTTAACCATACAAAGATTTCTTCAATTTATAAACTTTGTTTTCCTGTCCCTCAACCTGAAATCCCTCATGTTGATCCATATATATACCTTCCTTCAACTCTCCGTTGAGGAATGCAGTCTTTTGACATCCATTTGGTAGAGTTCTGACGTGCGTTTATATTTCATATATTTGCGCACGTTTTCTTCAGTGTTTCTCCGTATTTTCCACCGTCTTTTATTCGTTTTCTCGTGTTTTCTTGTATTTTCTTGTATTCTTTCACTTTTCCATGATTTTTGTATATTTGCAGGAATTTACAGCATTTGGGACATAAAACGACGATATCACAAGTCCCCGGCGCAATGGGAGGTGTCACGCCCCGCTTCCCAAAATGGACGGAAGCAAAACGTGACGAGGCCCGCTTAGGCCAGAGCTGAGAAGCTCGGACCCAATAAGCGTCTGTAGAGGTACCATTTTAAAAGAATTTCCAGGTTCTTGCATTATTATAGTTCGAAACAACAGAAAGTACGGAAAGGAAGTTGCATTCATTAAATAGAGATATAATATCCAACTGGTACAAAGTCTAAAAGAAGCCTAAGCATGGCAATAAAAGATTTAAAGACAAACCGAAAGTAGCAACCTCTGGAAGTGACGACTAAAAAGACCTCAAGGTCTGGTCCTCGCCAGGCACGTACTCTGGGTCGACGTCCTCGGCTCCTCGTACTCCAGTGAGTCTGCCTCGTCCATGAACTCTGGCTGAACACCTGACGTACATCACCCAAGAAAAAGGAACTGTACGTCAGGTAAAGTCTACAAGAAGGGTTAGACTTTACTGCAAGTGCACCGAACTTTAAACAACGGTTTACTGGTTGATTAGCATGCTGAGGTTCTTTTACACAACAGTTTACTGGTTGATTAGCATGCTGAGGTTCTAACAGGGTAACAAGACAGGAAGTAACGCAGCAGGAAAGTAAAACGGGACAGGTAGTAGTCGTAGCGTGTGCTACCAACTACGGGACTAACCTACAGGTGTCATGACAAGACGGGACGTGACGGGACAAGACAGGACAAACAGGACGGGACAAGACAAGACAAGTGTGACACGAAGGGTTCATGCCTTACGGTTCGAGGGGGATCAGACCCTCTTACCGTGCGCACGCTCAACCCTACCCCAACCCAGGAACTCAGGACAAGAAGTACAGGGATCACTTCCGCTAGGGAAGCATCCGAAACGCCCGAAGGCTTTTTGTGTAACAGGGATCACTTCCGCAAGGAAAGCATCCGAAACGCCCGAAGGCTTTTTGTATAACAGGGATCACTTCCCCAAGGAAAGCATCCGAAACGCCCGCAGGCTTTTTGTATAACAGGGATCACTTTCGCATGGAAAGCATCCGAAACGCCCGCAGGATTTTTGTATAACAGGGATCACTTCCGCTAGGAAAGCATCCGAAACGCCCGAAGGCTTTTTGTATAACAGTCACGGGGATCACTCTCGCATGGAGAGCATCCGAAACGCCCGCAGGCTTTTTGTGTAACAGGGACAGGACATGACAAGTGTAAGGAATTGTTATTCTAGGGTGTCCACACGCACGCACACACAAGATAGCCCTACAGTGTCAAAAAGTTGTTATTTGTCGAGCTTAGACTTTGTCGTCAAGTCTAAGTCGTCAGGGGCGTCCCGGACGCTATCATTTCACGTCCGGTTCTATACGTTCACAGTCTAACAGTTCTAGCAATCTAAGACCAAAGCACGGTCAAAAACGCAAGTGGGTACACTTGCCTGCAGTGGCGAGTGTGTCGTCCGTCCGGGGCGTCTCGTCCAGGCGTCGCGTCCGCGGTAGTCCGTCTGAAATATCGCCACGACGACGGTGTCAGGTCTCAATTTCATCAAATCCTATTATGTTTTATTTCTAGATTGTCGGGACTACCATAATCGTCAAGTCACAATTTGATGTTTTATCAGCCTAGATCGACCACTACCCTATATGCACAGAAAAGTTTGTCCGATGGTCGATTTCTACGGTGAGCAGCGTTTTACTGGTGCGGAAAAGTAAATTTAGTTACAGTTGTCCGATTTTAGTTAGGGTTCAGTTTGCTACGGTGTGGGTTTCGCTACGAGTTTTGGGGTACCAACCTGAATGATGTTCACGCGTAATTCTGGTGTCGGATCTAGAAATAGTTACGGATCACATCGCGGCTTCAGCTACTTGGCTGCAGTGACGTGGATCTATCTGCGCCATAGATTCGTGATATAAGCGGATGGGTTTAACCGGAAAGACAAACTAAATTCAGATAATATTTGACATGGCACTAGCAATGGTTTAGGATTTTTAACAATATTGCTATTCTATTTCTTATAACACTAATAGTCCTAAAATTGCTAACATTGCTTATCAACCTACAATTTCAATCTGTCACCATACTCACACAAAACTATGCATGCAAACAATATTTATTTAAATTACTCAATTATCTTTTGTAACATAGCATCTTAATACATTATCATCACTTCAGTTGCAATATTGCATCATTATAACATACAGTAGTGGTACTAACCTATCCCCACCTATAAAAATATAATAACATGGCCTAATATATATATTGCACTGCTACCCTAACCTAAGGATGATAAGCATGCAAGAATATTACTCACCTTCTACTTGTTGTCATGGATGCAGGGGAGCTACGGTTGCCGTCGGGGAGGCGGAAGGCATGCGAGGGGATGGCGGCGGCTCGTGCGAGGCTGACGGGGACGCGGGGTGCATCGGGATGCCGGCGGTCTCGGGTCTCGCCGGCGGGGTGCTCGAGTTGTGAAGCGTGTGGTTCGGTTGAAGAAGAGGAGAGGGAAACGGAGAACGCTTAGCGCGGCCTGGGCATTCGCACGGAGTTGGGGCGGCCTGGAGATGGGTTAGATGTTCAAAGGTTTATCGCATGAGTTTAAAAGTGACGGCTGAGCAACGAAACCCTAGGCCTCGGTTTTTAAAATAATGAATAGGGGAGGAGAGTTATACGGGAGCATTATTTTGGGAAGAGTTTAAGCTTGGGCGGCTGCTGAAATAATTTTAACCTGGCCCAACAGTTCACGTGAGTGGGTTGTTTGATGTTTTTTTTATATAAAAGAAGATAGGCTGAGGGTGAAGACCTAGTCTAGGCCTCCTAAAAAATAGGGGAGGTGAGGTAGAACGTGTGAGAGGGAGGTATGAGTGGTTAAGATTTTAGATTGGGTAGAAAAAATTATATAAAGAATATAATATCCCTTCATTAGATTTAATCATGTTGGGTTTAGTCTAAAAAGATACGCACGGTTCAAAAAAATATCAAAAGGAAAAGAAATTAAATGAAAAGTTTTAAATTATTTAATAATGAAAAGAATGCAAGTAAGTCCACGGGTGTCCGAAAATTACAAACAAGGTACCGGGGTGATCGCGCCTCCGAGAGGATCAAGATTATGGGGTCCGGTCGTGCGTCAGGTTCATGGAAAACGAACGGAAAATAAAAAGGTCCCACATCGAAACATGAAGTCACGACGTCACTCCAAACAAAGCTGATTTGTGGGAGGACGACCCGCGAAACGACGTTTCCCCAGAAATCCTACTAGTAACTACACTTCCATACAGTCACAACGGCATATCGCAACGCATATTTTGGAATCCAGAAATAGCTAAATAGAATACGTGCACGATAAAGCACGTGCACGCAGAAAAATACGAACGGTCGGAAAGCGGCCGTTACATTCTACCCACCTTAGAAATGATTCCGTCCTCGGAATCACTCATACTAAGACTAATTAATAAAAACCCATAAATACTTAAGCATATAACCCTCGTCCCACACACAATGGTCTCTAATCCTATAACTTCAATATCGTCCCTCAAATAATCCATCATAACCCTTCTTTACACAGGACAATGCTACGACTAAACTCGCCTCCTAATACTTAGCTATAGACCCATCACTACTGTTAAACTTCCAACCCAAGTTCTCATGAAAGATTAATAATCTTCTCATGCCATACCACTCCGCTAAACATCATCGCTCAATAACATCTTCAAATTTCTCAATCTCTTTTCAATATTAATCAATCGCTAAAATGATGTTCTAGTCAATCAACAATACAAGACAAAAACTTTGTCGATCTTATAACACCTTTCACAAATCCACAGCCGTCGTGTCCTCAACACGTTCCTTGTCATATCTTCCCATAAATTCATCCGCCAAATAATTGAACTATCAAAAATCATATCTCATCCTACTCATTATAATTATTCTCAACCAATATTAAATCCGACAACCTAGCCATCCATTTATCTCAATACATCGTGTTATTCCCAATGTTTTCTCACGTCAACTCATCAATCAAGTCTTGATGCTTTAAATGCTCTACTCATGTCAGTCACCCATCGGTATTATAAATAAGTCTTAGACAGCTAATTCTTTTTGTCCGAAAGAAATTTTAATCCAACATCCTGGTGTTCCAAAAATCAATTAATCATTGCTATAACAAAAACTCATCTCTCCCTGAGTCTACCCGCAAACAAAATCCTATAATGATAATAGCTAGTCCCAAATAATATAACAACCAGAAACACGAAGAAATTTCTTAAGGGAGAAATACGAGAAGGGAAAGAGAGACTTAAGGCCAATGAAATATTTTAGAACATTTAAAAAAAATGTGTGGAGCTGCGGTAATGGGTGAGGGAGGATAAGTGATTTGTGATCCTGTGGCTAGTTTCAAAACTTTTAAAGATTTGGTTTAAAAGAAAACAAAAGTTTGATACAATCACATGCAGCCAAGATAAACTATTCATTAATATAAGGACTAAGTCTAAGGAACTGTCTGCTATGATACTATTCACATCATATAAATACTATCATTCAGACAACTTCAAGCATAACATGGTTAACACTGAGTACACATTCAAGACACAAGGGCTAACATCAGGATCCTAAAGATGACACACTCATACAGGTCTACACACTCTACCTATACTCATGCACCACGACGACATCACCTACCAAAGGACCTACTCCTAAACTAGTGATAGCATGGACAACTACAAAGACTATTATCTACGCAAAATAAGGAAACTGAAACCAAAAGTGCAACGAAATAAATCGGAAAGAACGAGTTCAAGTAAAGCGAGGTAAGGAGATAGTTGGTTGGATGGAACGAAAAATATTTCTCAAAATAACTAGATAGATGAAAGGAGATTTACGTGTAAACTATGATATCATATACTTTTATACTTATAAAAATATGTAGAGAAAGTGAGCAGACGGTAAAAATTATTACAATTTGGAGAAAGAGTTGGTTGAAGGAGATAAAAGTAGGGTGAGGTAGCGGTTGTTTTACAAATGGAGGAAGTTTAAACAAAGATTCTTGAAGTGTGATCATGATGAACATAGGGCTGTTATATAAATATACAAAAAGAAATTTAAAGTTCTCTTTGGTTTAGAAAGTATTCTAAAAGTACGTACGGTAAGTGGTTAGAAATAAACTTTGTAGTTTAGAAAAAGAATAATATACGTATTGAATTATCAAAATGTTAACAAGATTTTAAAATTGAAATACAAGAGATACCGATTTGAAAATAAGTACGAGATAGCAAAATAATTTTGCGACCAAGGAGGTTTCAAAATCAGTGAAAGAATTATAACTCAACCGAAAAACAAAAAAAAATTATTTTATTAAAATATATATTATAGGGGTTTTCAAAGAATTTAAGTTGAGCGAAAAACTTAATAAGGAATTTCGAAAATACTTTTTAGGGGAAGCAGAATAGGCCAAGGAAGGGATTCGAAAGATCAATGATAATCGTCCGGAAACGATCACGTGAGTCGGAAGAAAGGAAAATGATCGCATGTTGGTTACACATAGGATAAGATTTACGAAGCTACGATGGAATTCTTCGGTCGATCACACGAAAGGGTAAAGATCAGGTAGACGCTAGAAGTCAGGGATTCTAATTATCTGGTCGTCTAAAGATCAGGAGAGCTCGGCACTAAGATTTCCTAATGAGCTAGACTGTAATCAGGATCTAAGGGAAGGTTCCTAAGAGTATCAAGGTTACGTTCTGCTGGGCCCGAAGTCGACGGACCTGAGCGAAAGACTAAAAGAAGGGCTCAGGAAATCTAACACGGTCAGAGTCAAGTGGCTACTAAGGTATTCTAGGATGAGGATGACTAATTCCTAACTAAGGCATCAGACTATTAAATTGGGACGTCTACCTAAGTCTTCCTACTATCTAAGACTGGAAAACTAATTCAGACTTGTACGTGGATATTAAATGAATGCGGTACTTTTATTGCTCCGAACTTTTGCAAGACCTGCATGGGCCACCACTAAAACCTGTCACGCCCCGCTTCCCAAAATGGACGGAAGCAAAACGTGACGAGGCCCGCTTAGGCCAGAGCTGAGAAGCTCGGACCCAATAAGCGTCTGTAGAGGTACCATTTTAAAAGAATTTCCAGGTTCTTGCATTATTATAGTTCGAAACAACAGAAAGTACGGAAAGGAAGTTGCATTCATTAAATAGAGATATAATATCCAACTGGTACAAAGTCTAAAAGAAGCCTAAGCATGTCAACAAAAGATTTAAAGACAAACCGAAAAGTAGCAACCTCTGGAAGTGACGACTAAAAAGACCTCAAGGTCTGGTCCTCGCCAGGCACGTACTCTGGGTCGACGTCCTCGGCTCCTCGTACTCCAGTGAGTCTGCCTCGTCCACGAACTCTGGCTGAACACCTGACGTACATCACCCAAGAAAAAGGAACTGTACGTCAGGTAAAGTCTACAAGAAGGGTTAGACTTTACTGCAAGTGCACCGAACTTTAAACAACGGTTTACTGGTTGATTAGCATGCTGAGGTTCTTTTACACAACAGTTTACTGGTTGATTAGCATGCTGAGGTTCTAACAGGGTAACAAGACAGGAAGTAACGCAGCAGGAAAGTAAAACGGGACAGGTAGTAGTCGTAGCATGTGCTACCAACTACGGGACTAACCTACAGGTGTCATGACAAGATGGGACGTGACGGGACAAGACAGGACAAACAGGACGGGACAAGACAAGACAAGTGTGACACGAAGGGTTCACGCCTTACGGTTCGAGGGGGATCAGACCCTCTTGCCGTGCGCACGCTCAACCCTACCCCAACCCAGGAACTCAGGACAAGAAGTACAGGGATCACTTCCGCTAGGGAAGCATCCGAAACGCCCGAAGGCTTTTTGTGTAACAGGGATCACTTCCGCAAGGAAAGCATCCGAAACGCCCGAAGGCTTTTTGTATAACAGGGATCACTTCCGCAAGGAAAGCATCCGAAACGCCCGCAGGCTTTTTGTATAACAGGGATCACTTTCGCATGGAAAGCATCCGAAACGCCCGCAGGCTTTTTGTATAACAGGGATCACTTCCGCTAGGAAAGCATCCGAAACACCCGAAGGCTTTTTGTATAACAGTCACGGGGATCACTCTCGCATGGAGAGCATCCGAAACGCCCGCAGGCTTTTTGTGTAACAGGGACAGGACATGACAAGTGTAAGGAATTGTTATTCTAGGGTGTCCACACGCACGCACACACAAGATAGCCCTACAGTGTCAAAAAGTTGTTATTTGTCGAGCTTAGACTTTGTCGTCAAGTCTAAGTCGTCAGGGGCGTCCCGGACGCTATCATTTCACGTCCGGTTCTATACGTTCACAATCTAACAGTTCTAGTAATCTAAGACCAAAGCACGGTCAAAAACGCAAGTGGGTACACTTGCCTGCAGTGGCGAGTGTGTCGTCCGTCCGGGGCGTCTCGTCCAGGCGTCGCGTCCGCGGTAGTCCGTCTGAAATATCGCCACGACGACGGTGTCAGGTCTCAATTTCATCAAATCCTATTATGTTTTATTTCTAGATTATCGGGACTACCCTAATCGTCAAGTCACAATTTGATGTTTTATCAGCCTAGATCGACCACTACCCTATATGCACAGAAAAGTTTGTCCGATGGTCGATTTCTACGGTGAGCAGCGTTTTACTGGTGCGGAAAAGTAAATTTAGTTACAGTTGTCTGATTTTAGTTAGGGTTCAGTTTGCTACGGTGTGGGTTTCGCTACGAGTTTCGGGGTACCAACCTGAATGATGTTCACGCGTAATTCTGGTGTCGGATCTAGAAATAGTTACGGATCACATCGCGGCTTCAGCTACTTGGCTACAGTGACGTGGATCTATGTGCGCCATAGATTCGTGATATAAGCGGATGGGTTTAACTGGAAAGACAAACTAAATTCAGATAATATTTGACATGGCACTAGCAATGGTTTAGGATTTTTAACAATATTGCTATTCTATTTCTTATAACACTAATAGTCCTAAAATTGCTAACATTGCTTATCAACCTACAATTTCAATCTGTCACCATACTCACACAAAACTATGCATGCAAACAATATTTATTTAAATTACTCAATTATCTGTTGTAACATAGCATCTTAATACATTATCATCACTTCAGTTGCAATATTGCATCATTATAACATACAGTAGTGGTACTAACCTATCCCCACCTATAAAAATATAATAACATGGCCTAATATATATATTGCACTGCTACCCTAACCTAAGGATGATAAGCATGCAAGAATATTACTCACCTTCTACTTGTTGTCATGGATGCAGGGGAGCTACGGTTGCCGTCGGGGAGGCGGAAGGCATGCGAGGGGATGGCGGCGGCTCGTGCGAGGCTGACGGGGACGCGGGGTGCATCGGGATGCCGGCGGTCTCGGGTCTCGCCGGCGGGGTGCTCGAGTTGTGAAGCGTGTGGTTCGGTTGAAGAAGAGGAGAGGGAAACGGAGAACGCTTAGCGCGGCCTGGGCATTCGCACGGAGTTGGGGCGGCCTGGAGATGGGTTAGATGTTCAAAGGTTTATCGCATGAGTTTAAAAGTGACGGCTGAGCAACGAAACCCTAGGCCTCGGTTTTTAAAATAATGAATAGGGGAGGAGAGTTATACAGGAGCATTATTTTGGGAAGAGTTTAAGCTTGGGCGGCTGCTGAAATAATTTTAACCTGGCCCAACAGTTCACGTGAGTGGGTTGTTTGATGTTTTTTTATATAAAAGAAGATAGGCTGAGGGTGAAGACCTAGTCTAGGCCTCCTAAAAAATAGGGGAGGTGAGGTAGAACGTGTGAGAGGGAGATATGGGTGGTTAAGATTTTAGATTGGGTAGAAAAATTATATAAAGAATATAATATCCCTTCATTAGATTTAATCATGTTGGGTTTAGTCTAAAAAGATACGCACGGTTCAAAAAAATATCAAAAGGAAAAGAAATTAAATGAAAAGTTTTAAATTATTTAATAATGAAAAGAATGCAAGTAAGTCCACGGGTGTCCGAAAATTACAAACAAGGTACCGGGGTGATCGCGCCTCCGAGAGGATCAAGATTATGGGGTCCGGTCGTGCGTCAGGTTCATGGAAAACGAACGGAAAATAAAAATGTCCCACATCGAAACATGAAGTCACGACGTCACTCCAAACAAAGCTGATTTGTGGGAGGACGACCCGCGAAACGACGTTTCCCCAGAAATCCTACTAGTAACTACACTTCCATACAGTCACAACGGCATATCGCAACGCATATTTCGGAATCCAGAAATAGCTAAATAGAATACGTGCACGATAAAGCACGTGCACGCAGAAAAATACGAACGGTCGGAAAGCGGCCGTTATAGGAGGAGTCACGCGTGACCCAGGGGATCAAACGACGATGATTGCATCATTCAGCCCCTCACCCGATTGGTTGAACAAAGTCAACCGATCGGGTGATGCACGCGTGCACCACTCGGTCTCAGCTAGAGCTCAAGCGGATGTCACCCGACCGGTTCTCAGGCCGGTTCAATTCGGCCATTTCTCTGTCTTTTCGAGCCAAATGCCAACCGATCGGGTGACTCTCACCCGATCGGTTCATCTGTAGCTGATTCTAAGGAGCCAAGACACGGGCATCCAACCGACCTCTTCACCTGATGGCGCCATGATCCAACCGGTCACCCCAAGAACTCAACCGATCGGTTCATCTGACCGGGTGAAGATCCGCCGTTTTCTGTTTATTATTTGTAACAGATCACCTGATCGGTTGACTTGTCAACCGATTGGGTGGCGTTTTTCCTGTGGTTTTGGACCCGATCCGTTAGGGCTCGGAATGGGGGCTATAAATACCCAATGCTGGCCGACTTTTAGGGGATCATCTTCTTCTTGTCCTTCTCAGTTTTAAGGGCTTTTTGCCCCTTTCTCTTGTGAGTTTAGATTAGGTTAGATTAGGTTTTCTCTTGTAATAAATCTTGTATTGGATTGGAGGTTCAAAATCAAGATAAGTATTTCTTTCTCTTGTTCTCCATTTTTTGTGTTGTATTTCTTTTGCTTCATGATGAATGTTTGTATGTCTTTTGTGTTGTTTGTTTATATGTTTTTCATCATGGAGTAGTATTGATGAACCCTAATACGGGTTAGGGTAGGATTGATGCTTGGTTGTTTCATTTGACTTGGTTGCATGGCATGTGTTCGATGAAATGTGTCAATGGGGATTTCTAGCAATCTGGGTCCAATTCGTATGGCAACACACTAGATGTGTTGGGGATTGGGGTCCGGTGCTTGTCCTGTCAAGATCCGCTTTGATGTATTGCTAGAAATCACATTTGACCTATTTGGCCATTAGGGTTACGCGGGGGTGTTTCATTGTCATTGGCGGGAGAAAGACCGCCTCTGACCGTCGGGCCAAGGGGGAATAAACTTGGTGGTTGACTCCCTAGCCATAGCTCACGCCCCGAGCGTTAACATCGAGTCCTAGCACGCGGGAGCGGCTTGGACGAAGTGTTGGGAGATATCATTGTGGCCTTAATGCTCCCGGTTGCGGAAGGTGTTAATGGACATGGGAATGCCCACCGTCCGGAACCGGGTAGGCCTAGCGTGCTTGGCACCGACCGGAATATCGGGCCATGGACGCTAGGTACCACCTTTTGGGGCAATGTCTCACCCTGGATCAAGTCAAATGCCAAGTGTCATGAGTGCTCTAGCCCGCGTTAACGGGGATTCATTTCGTGTCTTTTTATTTCTTCTCTATATTTCTACACTTCACCCATATCATCCGCGTAGCTAGCACACAACCTAGGCGAGGCTAGTAGCCACTCAAGCCATCCACCTCCCTGAGTTCGATAAACCCGCACCCTACACTAACCGTGCACTTGCGGTAAAACGACACCGCGCCCATTCCGTAAACGGGGCGCCGGTCAAGTTTTTGGCGCCGTTGCCAGGGAGGCGTTCGGTTTGATATTAGCTTAGCTTGGGTTCGTTAGACTACGCATAAAAACAAAAAAAAATTTTTTTAAAAAAATTACAATAACCAAGAAATTTTTCCCCCACCATTATATTATCTTTTTGTTATTTTCTTGTACTATTGACGCTCCTCTCTAGTTTTCTTATTTTTGTTGTCCAGGTATCTTTGGTGTAACCATGTGGAGATCAAATTTCGATGCTCAGATGGGAGGATACGATCCTTATTCGGTTGTGGTTTGTGAGACTTGTGGGATGGCGGGGCATGTGTATTATGATTGCCCATTTATGCTCGAGAGACTCCCCCTACACCAAGGCCAAACATTTTCCCACAACCTTAGCCCAAAAACCTTCCATCCATTTTCTCAACCTTATATCCCTCCACCAACACAAGAAGAATCAAACCTCGTGTCTCTCCTTGAAAGTGCCATGTTTAACCAAGGCCAAACATTACGAAACTTGATGGTACCAATCATCGAGCTTACACCGAGGAGAGGGGATGAAGGAGAGGATATACCTACTTTCATGGTTGAGACTACCATGCCGTCGGCCACCATAGACACATCTCATGCCGATCCCCCATTTTTCCATCACTACCACTTGGATGACGAAGCATTTTTTGATGATGACAGTGAGGATGTGGAGATTTCTCTAGGATCTGTGGGAGAGACTTCTTGTCTTGATTTAGATACCCCACATGAGTCCTATGAGAGGACCGAGGAGTTTACAGAGCTTATGCATAAGGGCGAGGAGGATGTGCATGAGGACGAGGACACGATGATCACATACGAGGGGTCCGCTCCACATCCACCTCCACAGCCATCTCTGTCACAGCTTCCTCCTTGGTCGGTGGTCAACCATGAGGATGTCATTCAGGACATCGAGCAGATGGTGGAGCGTGAGCATATCGTCGAGGAGGATGTGCATGAGGGCTTGGATACAATGGTCCACTCCATGGAGCCCGAGTCACATCTACCTTTACCGTCGCTCTCCACTTCTTCTGCGGCTGAGCATCTACTTGAGCATATTGCCCCTATTCAGGGAGATTTTCATACTCACTCTCACTCCACTTTTGAGTCTCGCTTTTCACTTCCTATTTCTTTAGACTCGTATATATTTGACATACCATATCTCTCGCAGGACACAAGATCTACTTCCCTTGAGGTATGTCGCGGTGTGTCACCACCTGGAGAGCCACTTCTCATGGAGAGCGAGGATTTGGTCGTCGCTAGTACAGAGGATAGCGACCCATTCTCAGGGAGTATTCGTCACCCTTTTATTATTTTTCCATCTCATATTGACGATTATCTCTGGGATACATTTATTTTGGGAAATAATTTCTTGCCATGGACTAATGCACCTCGTCCTTTGCAGGTCACAGGTGGACACCTACGAGGGATGCTTGGAGGTGCATTGCTTGGGTCCATTGGCACACGTGGCACATCGCTTCTGGCGGAGCCACAGAAGGAGCAGTTAGAGCAGCTACCTGCCCCACTTCAGATCTTGGATCCGCCTATGCTCAGGTGTATCCTAATCCAGTAGTGTAAAAATTTACCGCTTTCTAGTTTAGATTTGAATAATCTCGTCTCCTCTCATTAGCGAGGGGAGCGTATCTAGGATTTGCTTTTGCATCTTAATAACCCTTCATGTCGTGCCCTTCTATCATTTCACCCCACATCCTCTTCCGAGGAGAACGAGCACTGTCTCTCTTGCATTCTGATTTCTTTCTTTTCCGATTTTCCCCCTAGCATATCTCTACATCCCCATTGATCATATCATTTTGCTAGCATTGTCATGTTCAGCTTGGGGGAAATCGACTTTTGTGTGCATGTTTTCATGTGTCGTTGTTGTGTGTTTGTTTCTTTGAGTCCTTCGTTGCGTTTTATATCTTTTATTCTGTATGTTTCTTTTTCTTTATTTTCCTGTTTCGTTCGTGTATTTTTCGTGTTTTTCATTTTTTTTGTGTCGGTGCGTAACTCCCCTACATTTTCAGTGCCCTCCCGTATTCACTACTATTGCATTGAGGACAATGCAAGTTTCAGCTTGGGGGAGTCACACTTCGTGCGTCATTTGTCTCTTTTTCTTCGTTATTTGAGTCGTTTTTCTCCGTGGTTTTCTTTTTCTTTTTCTTTTCTTTTTTTATCTCTTTCTCCTAGAGATGAACCCTATGATGAATTTTCACGAAAATCACACGCACACCTTGCACGGCTTCGACAATCACATTCACTAACCCTAGGATATCGAGTCCTCTTGCATTTCATGCATCGCTGGTCTACTTATCTTTTTGTGAGTCGTGCGTCGTGCCTAGCTGTTTGGTGTGCTTCTACTTTGTGATTTTACTTTATATACCTGTTCAGGAATGACCCCTAGATTATCATGATTCGATTTGAATATGCGGTATTTATTTCCCCTGTCTGCTTCTGCATCCTATATATATATCGTGTACTTCAATTCGCATGTGTCGGGATTCCACAAACAAGGACTAGGATAGCCCATTTAGCATATGCTCTGATTAGCGAAAAATATCTCATTTGCCCAAGTGTTTAGAATCCGATTTCATTTTTATTTTACTTGGTGAAAATCCCCTCGTCGTGTACCGTTCTCCCACTTGGGAGAGTACACATGTATATATCCCAATATCCAAAAATCCAAAAAAAGAGAAAAGAAAAGAAAAACCCAAAAAGAAATGAAGAGAAAAAAAATATGTATATCCAAAAGGCAAAAAAATACAAATACCCAAAATCCAAAAAAATTCCCGTGTGAATATTTTCCTACTTGCCGAGAACAAAGGGAAGGCAAGAATTTGCACCGATTGTTCTACTCCACATCTTCTCAACCTCCATCGTTTTCGAAAACACTTGGCATAGGGACCTTCTAGCGATTACCTAGGCTATAGTGTGGTGATTTCCTAGTCCATAGCTGTGGAGTCCCCGATGCATGATACGCTTTTATTCTTATACTCTTCTCATGCATGCTTGAGCTAATATTCACAGTAATTTCAAATTGAATCGATATTTGGGTCTTTCTTTGGGTATGTGTATATCGAGCTTTATTGCACATCGTAGATAGTGACATCGTCTACTAGCACACGACCGCACTCACTCGCGCTTCACCACGTGGGCCCACGGCGCTTGTCTGGAGTCGTATTCCTTGGTTTAGTGATGTGATTTGGCGTTTGCTTGCTTGGTGTGTCGTTTTTGATTTTGTTGGCCCTGACGGGCGATCTAGGATATAGAGTTCTCTTTTTCTCTCTTTCTCTCTATTTTCTCCCTCCGAGCTCCTACTCTCACTCGTCTTCCTCGAGGACAAGGAAGAGTTCAGCTTGGGGGATTTTGACGTGCGTTTATATTTCATATATTTGCGCATGTTTTCTTCCGTGTTTCTCCGTATTTTCCACCGTCTTTTATTCGTTTTCTCGTGCTTTCTTGTATGTTCTTGTTTTCTTTCACGTTTCCATGTTTTTTGTATATTTGCAGGAATTTACAGCATTTGGGACATAAAACGACGATATCACAAGTCCTCGGCGCAACGGGAGGAGTCACGCGTGACCCAGGGGGTCAAACGACGATGATTGCATCATTCAGCCCCTCACCCGATCGGTTGAACAAAGTCAACCGATCGGGTGATGCACGCGTGCACCACTCGGTCTCAGCTAGAGCTCAAGCGGATGTCACCCGACCGGTTCTTAGGCCGGTTCAATTCGGCCTTTTCTCTGTCTTTTCGAGCCAAATGCCAACCGATCGGGTGACTTTCACCCGATCGGTTCATCTGTAGCTGATTCTGAGGAGCCAAGACACGGGCATCCAACCGACCTCTTCACTCGATGGCGCCATGATCCAACCGGTCACCCCAAGAACTCAACCGACCGGTTCATCTGACCGGGTGAAGCTCCGCCGTTTTCTGTTTATTATTTGTAACAGATCACCTGATCGGTTGACTTGTCAACCGATTGGGTGGCGTTTTTCCTGTGGTTTTGGACCCGATCCGTTAGGGCTAGGAATGGGGGCTATAAATACCCAATGCTGGCTGACTTTTAGGGGATCATCTTCTTCTTGTCCTTCTCAGTTTTAAGGGCTTTTTGCCCCTTTCTCTTGTGAGTTTAGATTAGGTTATATTAGGTTTTCTCTTGTAATAAGTCTTGTATTGGATTGGAGGTTCAAAATCAAGATAAGTATTTCTTTCTCTTGTTCTCCATTTTTTGTGTTGTATTTCTTTTGCTTCATGATGAATGTTTGTATGTCTTTTGTGTTGTTTGTTTATATGTTTTTCGTCATGGAGTAGTATTGATGAACCCTAATACGGGTTAGGGTAGGATTGATGCTTGGTTGTTTCATTTGACTTGGTTGCATGGCATGTGTTCGATGAAATGCGTCAATGGGGATTTCTAGCAATCTGGGTCCAATTCGTATGGCAACACACTAGATGTGTTGGGGATTGGGGTCCGGTGCTTGTCCTGTCAAGATCCGCTTCGATGTATTGCTAGAAATCACATTTGACCTATTTGGCCATTAGGGTTACGCGGGGGTGTTTCATTGTCATTGGCGGGAGAAAGACCGCCTCTGACCGTCGGGCCAAGGGGGAATAAACTTGGCGGTTGACTCCCTAGCCATAGCTCACGCCCCGAGCATTGACATCGAGTCCTCGCGTGCGGGAGCGGCTTGTACGAAGTGTTGGGAGATATCATTGTGGCCTTAATGCTCCCGGTTGCGGAAGGTGTTAATGGACATGGGAATGCCCACCGTCCGGAACCGGGTAGGCCTAGCGTGCTTGGCACCGACCGGAATATCGGGCCATGGACGCTAGGTACCACCTTTTGGGGCAATGTCTCACCCTGGGTCAAGTCAAATGCCAAGTGTCATGAGTGCTCTAGCCCGCGTTAGCGGGGATTCATTTCGTGTCTTTTTATTTCTTCTCTATATTTCTACACTTCACCCATATCATCCGCGTAGCTAGCACACAACCTAGGCGAGGCTAGTAGCCACTCAAGCCATCCACCTCCCTGAGTTCGATAAACCCGCACCCTACACTAACCGTGCACTTGCTGTAAAACGACACCGCGCCCATACCGTAAACGGGGCGCCGGTCAAGTTCCAAGTCAAGATGCGCAACAATCTCTAAGATTATCCTTATGGATTCAAACTTATCCACCGGAGAATAAGTCTCCTGATAATCAATCCCTGCTTTCTGATTAAATCCCTTTGCAACTAACTGGGCCTTGAATGTATTAATAGACACATCAACCCAATATTTCTTCTTTAACACTCACTTGCATCCTATGTACTTCCTCTCTCCTGGTAAGTCACATAGCTCCCATACATTGTTTCTCTCAATTGATTCATGCTCCCTTTTCATGGCCTCAAGTCATTGATCTGACTCAAATGATTTTTGTTCTAAAGATTCAAAAAAGGACGGTCGTCATTTATTCTACTCTATTAATTTTTGTGCTTTTAATTTGTTAATTTTCTTTTTTTGGGAAATTGTTGTTTCTATTATCCTAGTTAGCATCCCAGTCAACAAACCAAAATATGACTAGGACAAAACTGCCATGTAGGACAAAACTGCCATGTAGGACAAAGATTCAAAAAAGGTTGTGTTTTATAGAATAGATAGGAAGAATTCATACGATTATAGAATACAATATTTGTGTAGGACAAACTCCAAATACTACCAGATATTCATAACATTTTTTAATTTTTCCAAAATTTATGAAGGATGGAATTTATTGGATTTTCTTACTTCAAGTCCTAAATTCACAACCCAAAGGACGAAACGGGACCGCCTCCATGGCCTCGACCGTCATCTGGCCGCGCATCCTGAACCCAACCCAACTCGTCGCCCTCATCTGCCAACAAAACTCCCCCGCTGCCGTCCTCCAACTATTCAACTCTGCTCCCGTCCTTTATCCCACCACCTACCGCCACACCCCCGTCGTCCTCTCCGCCCTCCTTCGCTCTCTCTCCCCCAACCACCTCCCCTCCCTCCCCCACCACCGCAGAATCCTCGTCAGCTCTCCATCCTCACGTGATCTCGACCCCCTCCTCTCCCGTGCCATCCTCTCCCTCTCCTCCACTAGGGCCCATGCTGACGCCCTTTCCCTCTTTCGCCTCCTCCCTTTCTCCGCCCTCCCCTGCTGGCCCCACTCCTTCCATGCCATCTTCAAGATTATCATCTCCAACGGTGATCTGGATGCCGCCTGCCAGCTGCTCATTGAAAGCTCCCAACGAAGTGAGACCCAAATCGGCCTCGATAGCCTCAACATCATCATCCACACCCTCTCCCGCCTCGATCGCGCTGACCTGGCACTCGGCGTATTTACGGAAATTAAAGAGTAGGGTTACTCTCCAAACAAAGACACCTACCGGATCCTAATGCGCAGGCTCTGTGAGTCTGGTCGCCTCGATGATGGGATCCACCTGCTTTATTCTATGTTGTGGAGGATTTCGTAAAAGGGATGTGACGCTGATGTTGTTGTGTATAGAATGCTCCTTAAAGCATTGTGTGCTGATGGGAAAGTTAGAGAGGCTCAGGATGTGCTTGGGAAAGTTCTTTTAAAGGGGCTGAGGACGTCAGGTAAGCAACGTGCTTTTTAGAGAGTGGAGCTTGAAGGTTTGGAGGACTTGCAGGAGATGAATAGGCAGATCGACGAGGCATTGGTGGTCAGTGGAGTGCGGAGTTTGAAGAGATATGACACGGTGATTGGGGATTTGTATGACGAGGGAAGGATTATGAATGCGGATATGATGTTTGATGAAATGGTTGAGAGAGGGTTTTGGCTGACATTGGAGATGTTTGTGAGGAAGATTGCCGCTTTGTGTAGAGATGGAAGGGTGGAGGACGGCATTAGGGTGCTAGAAGTTCAGATGAAGGAGAGAGGTTGTGTGCCAAGCATTAGGGGGTTTGAGTAGGTAATAGAGGGGCTGTGTAGAGAGGGGAAGTCGAGAAGAGCGGTAGAGTGCTTGGATAGGATGGAGAGGAAATTGGGGGTTGTGGCAAGAAAAGCGAGTTTTGAGATTTTGGTGTGGGGGTTGTTGGCGGATGGCCGGGTGCTTGAGGCGTCTGAGGTTTTGGAGAGAATGACGAGGAGGATGTATTGGGCAGGGAGGGAGATTTATGGTGGAGTTATTCGAGGGCTATGTGATGTTGGGAGGAGGTACGAGGCCCTGTTATGGTTGGATGAGAAGTTGAGCCAAGTGAAGGTGCCAGATATCTCCGTGTGGAGTTCATTGGTGTTCATGGTGTGGGCTGATTATGATAATACTGAACTTGTTTCCTGTCTGGATTTGTTGATGGATGATTGAATATAATGTGTCCAGTGGTTGATCGAAGGATGTCTATTCTCTTATTGTTGTTAGATGGGGATCTGATGAGTGCATGATAGCTCTCGAAAGCAACCCCGTTTAACACCTCTGGTTGCTAAATCAAGAGGTTTAAGCTGCTCGAGGGTTTTGCTGAAGAATCTTGAATTTGGTTTGCATCATTCAAACTGAACTCGGATTCGATCTTCCCAAGTGGAAGGACTAAAAGGACTGGTATGCTATTCTCGTATTCATTTTTCAGTTCGCTTTCAGCACTGTATATTGAAGGTTAGGAGGTAGCAGAGCAAGGTTTTAGGGTGTCTCTTGTGACTTTAATGGGAATAAGGAAGATATTGTTGTTGATAAATCCATAATAAATGATATTTTAGCTGGTTGGCTGTTTTTTCCCTTCCCAGGTTTTTAATGAGATACTAGAGAAGGAATTTGCCCGGCAATTCCATATGTGGCATGGACTAAGAGTTGATAGTTTTTTTTTCTATTCTTCTATTTACCGTTTTTTCTGTTTTTTCTTTTGTCCCAATTCTCTTTGTTCTGTCGAAGATTGAGAGTCTTATGGGAAACACATTTGACAATTTAAGCTGAAAATAGTTATCCTAGTCCAAAAAATAAAAAAGTTAAATTTCATCATGGTGAAGCTTGATTTGATTTTTCTCTTTAAACAAAATATACTACTATTCAGATACTGTGATTTTGAAACTTTGATCCAGATAGTTCTGCCCCATAGTTAGAGACTTGTAAGTTTGAATGTCTTTTTGTCAATGCAGATGGCAAGAGTCTGGGAAGAATATTTCAGGATAAAGAATAACAACGACAATATTGATTCCACGTCTTATGGAGCAGCTGAGGATTAGAGGGTACTTTCTAGATAGTACTGTTTTTGTGAAAAAATTGACAATTAGAGGGTTCTTTCTAATGGAGCAGCTGATGACGGGTATAGCTAGCTGGATCTTTGCAAAAACATATGGGAATGCGACACCTATGGTTTGGTGCTTTAGACAGTTTGGAAGAAACTTTGTGATCGATATTTTGTTTTAGACATGTATTTTGAATCATTTTCTTTTTTTTCTTGTGATAGTAATTTGGGTGCAAAATATTTCTTAACTGGAATCTCTCCAACTATTATAAAGGTTTAATCCATTTTCAATATCCACTGTTTGAGCAATTTTATATTCCACAAATGTACTGATTGTTCGAGCTACATGAACAGTAGGAAGATATATGCCCATAAGGCAATTTATCCTAAGTATACGTCTTGTTCATACTGTATATGGTACCTATTATTCTAAGTATAAAATCATTCGTATTAATATACTTAGATAATATCCATAGACTTATAGTTAGGTCCTTACGTATCTAGATAAGATCTTGATTATGAGTAAGTAAGCGACCGAATAGAAACGTAAGTCTTAAACGGTCCGTGGTCATAGATGTGTCGAGAACTGGATATCGACACATCAGATAGACCACTGTGTCTTAGTCTTACCTTAGGGTAATGATGATCTCATAGTCATTCGACTTGGTGAAGTCGGAGACGAGACACATGTGCTCATTGGAGAATGAGTTCACTGAACGACCAAATTAGAGTTATTAAATGGTTAACTTTAACTAAACTTTCTTTAATAACTCTAGGGTGATGATAGGTAAGCTGGCCCTTATGACCTGAAGTCATTTGTACGAACCTGTGAGTGAACAGTGTAGCTTAGACCTATGATCTAGCTTCGAGGCTAGGCCTGCTGAAAGATCTTAGGTTGAGTTACACCCGAAGATCTCGAGGCAAGTAGATGACTAAGATGGGATTCGTCACTTCCATTAAAGGGAAGTTAGTGTTACAGGCTCAGTACGTTCTTTGTGTTAATCCTCGGCCGGGGTACGTAGTAAGCACTACAACGTGAATACAACAAAGACCATCGTATACTGACCAATGTTGTCTAATAGGGTTGACAGTAAACCATACCTTAGGCCAACTGGAACACAGTCTTGATGAAGGGACTATAGCTAACGGCATTCATCACCGACATAGCCAATGTAAACCCAATGATGCTTTTGTCAAAGGGTCGATCACGTTATGATGATTCTGAAACAGGGACGACAGCTACTGCTCGTGGTGATCGTCGTCTAGGGGTTCCGAGCCCCAACCTGTAGTAAGGTCAGGCAGTAGGGTCTCACACCGAGTAGCGTTCGTGTCTTAGTAATAGGAAGATTAATTGAGAGAGATATCATTTGATGATATTGAATAGTTAATATTCACAAAGCTTGTTGTGAAAGTTAGTCGTAATAGCAATAGGGACAAATGTTGCATCTGATGCAAACAATGATTAAACATGTCGTAAATTGGTTACGACAAATTTAGTAGGAACAAATATGTTGGAAAGGGTTACCTGGCTGACGGGATCGTCCCGTTCTAAATACATGTTCAAACAGCGTCCAAATCGGAGCTCAAACGAGCCCATAAACGCAAAAACAGTCCAAGGCAAGGTGGGTTAGACCCACTGGGCTAACAAGCCCATCAGAAGAGGCAAAATGGGTGCGGCCCACTGGCCGCAGTGGGCTCATGCCCGCTGTCTGCAGCGGGCATGGCCCACTGCACAACGCGCAGCGCCCGCTGTCTGCAGTGGGCGTGGCCCGCTGTACAGCGTGCAGCACCCGCTGTCTGCAACGGACGCACGCCCGCTGCCCAGCGGGCGGGCGGCCCGCCTCCCATGACTTGGGCGGGCGCGCCCGCTAAGCTTAGCGGGCGCACCCGCAACTTAAGTTATTTTAGGGTTTTTGAAACCCTAAAAAGACGGCTACGAAAGTTGATTTTTTGCCCAACTTTGGGCAATTGTTTGAGGGGCCAAACGAAGTCAAAATTTGTCACCGTCGGTTCCTACGCGTTCACCATTCGAAGCCCTTCGGATTGATAGCTTGTTTGGTGTTTGAAGTTTAATGAGCGAATAGAATTAATTAGTTAAAGTTTGCTTTTATGAAAAGCTCGCTAAACTACAAATTAAGCTAAATTAGCTTAATTGAATTTTCTCCAAAAAAACAAAAGTCCCACATTGCTCACAACGAGAAGAGGAGTGCCGACTCCCTATATAAATAGGGATGCACTCCCTTCGTTGAAGGATGCACCAAGTTCTCGATCGAGTAGCTCCAGACTTTAGAGCAAGCTCGATCGGCGACTAAACTATTCTCTCTCTCTCTCTCTCTCTCTCTCTCTCTCTCTCTCTCTTATATTCTCCGGAGTAGTCCTAGCAAGACTACGAAGGGGGTTTGGATTTGGATCCAGACGTCTAAGACGTGGGTTCTACTCAAGTGAAACTTTCTACCGCGTGTAATCGGCTTGGAGGCGAAAGTCGGTTCGGGCGGATCGGTTCGAGGGTGCGAGGCAGCTCAGGCGGATCGAGTCAAGGCGGCTCGGCTACGAGGAGCTTCAGAAGACGGTGCGGTACATCTTGCCTGCTCCAGGGCCAAGATTCCGGGTATGTGGTTAAGTAATTTTAGTGTAGATTGAATTTTGTCGCTGTAGAGTAGATCCCTCTTGGGGTGGTCAGATCCACCCCAAGTTGGCATAGATCGGGCTAGGTTCTGGCTCACTCAGAGCCTAGCTAAATTGTTTAGCTAGTCTAAAAGTTTTTGTTTTGATTTCCGCTGTGCTTTTATGCCTCTGTGGTCCGTCCGACTTAGGACGGACACAGATCCGAGCTCTGAGGGTCCGCCAAAAGCCCAACAGTGGTATCAAAGCCACGGTTATGCTATAGATCCATTTTAGCGACGTTTTTTAAATCTTTAAATTGATTAATTTTAACATACGAACTTTTTTAGCTTTATGTTAAAATTAGTTTAAAATTGTTTTGTTTTTTAAAAAATTGGTTTTGCAACACAAAATTTTTTTTGGGACGATTTAATTTTATGCGCTAAATTTAAATGGGGCTCTAATGTTTAAATGCTTTATAAAATTTTTTATGAGATATAATAATTTTTCCGAGCATTTAAAAGTTTTAAAGTTTATGTAACTTTAAGGATATATTTTATTTTTGAAATTTAATTTTCTTAAGTTACATAAAGGTTATAAATTTTAAAACTTTATTTGAAAGCTTTTAAAACAATTTTTAATGATTTTAAAAGTGTTTTAAAATTGCTTTAATGGATATGTAAATTTAAGAAATATTTTATTTTCACAAGATGAAATGATAAACTTGTTTCTTTTATTTTACATATAAGTTTCTAAATTATTTATGTGATATTTTAATCTTAGAAATGTTTGATTAAAATTTTGAAGCCTTGGTTTTAAAATTATTTGATAATTTTATGAAACCTAGTTTTATGTGATAAAAATGTTTTAAGCTTTAAAATTGTGATCTTTAAATTTAATTGTTAAATTTTAGATTTGCATGTTATTTATTATGGTGATAATTTTAACTTGCAAATTCTCATTAGATGTCACTAAATGAAACTTTTATTTATGCGGATAAATTAGTTGTTTCATTTTCTTTTAATGGACATGTTGAATAATGTATTCATGAACCCTTTTAGGTTAGCCATTAAATGATTAAAATTTTATAAGATGAAATTTTAATAAACTAGTGACATGCTATGTTTGATAAACAAAACAACATCAAAACCTAATACCAGATTAGGGTAGTCCCTTTGATTGTCAATCATTTCAATAAATCGTTTAATTGATGATTTTCATAAAAGACTATTTTTGAAATATGTTGTAATTGTTTTATTAAATCCTAATTAGATTGGGGTAGCACGTTGAACGAATGAACCTTATAGTTGATAAGGACTTAATAAAAATTGTTCAACCAATCCATAAAATTTCGAATTTTAGGATCCACTAGTTGATAAGGATTAACTAGTTTTCTTCATTAAAAACCATTTAGTTGTTTGGACGAACATAAAATTTATGAAAACTCCTGCAATGGATCATGATGTCAGTCAATGTGCTTGGCTAAGTTTGCTGGACCAACCTAGCTAGCCTAGGTACTAAGTGGTCCTGGCTTAGTCAATTCCCTGGCCGCGTCCGCTGGACCGCAAGGAGTCGATTCATGACTGTGTAAGTCCATCGACTATACCTAAGTCTAATACGATAATAATCTTGTTCAGGATAAATCGTAGCCCTCCTTGTTTTGGGAGTTGGCAACTGTAAGAAACGTGTTACGGTTGTTGAGCTACACTCAAGCCGTGACATGTCAATCTTATAGAAACCGATTTCTTGATTGACATCTTGACCTGACTAAAATCGGTGTCTCATCCTCTGAGCATCGGCGTAAGTCTAACCAAGAATGCAGTCTAAGTCCTGACCCAGACCGACGTGTCGTGCATACACCGAGCGACGGGGCAAGTCAGGCTAGACACGAAAACAAGGGTCCGACTAGGCTAGCCATTGTGATCCGAATGAGCACACTCATGATCACAAATGACTCGGGGTAAAATCGATAGGGAATCATATTTAATATGATTGACGACGAGTTCGTCTACCGACTACAGAGTCGGACAACTTGTTAAGACACACTCAAGGTTGTCAGACTCAGGGTAATCGGATCCCTCTCTCACAAATGTTATTTTATAATAAATTATTTATTATTATGGCTTTAATAAATTTAGTGGGAGAATATAGTTTTATTAAAAACCATTAAAACTATACTACGAACATATACTGACTGAAGTATCTATAAAAATGCAGAATGGATTCGGGTCTTAGATATATGGTAGAGAAGAACGTGCTCGATGGAACGAACTACAAAGACTGGCTTAAGAACATTAAGTTAGTCCTTTCCCTAGCCGGGATTGGATACGTACTGTTCGAGGACGCTCCGGAGAAGCTCGATGACGATTCGACCTTCGAGGAAAAGGAAGCCTATAAGCTATACCAGAGGGATGCAGAGAAGGCCAGGTGCCTTACTCTGGCTTCGATGAGTAATGAACTGCAGAGGAAGCATGAACATATGGATGTTCAAAGTATGCTTCTGAATGCACAAGAGTTATACGGCAAGCGATCTAGAGCTGCCAAGTTCGAAGCCACCAGCAATCTCTGGGGCATAAAGATGGAGGCAGGGCCTGTACAAGATCATGTTATCAAGATGATCGGGTACGTAGAGGACGTCGCCCAGTTAGCATTTGTCCTAGACAATGAGATGTCTGTGGAAATTATCCTTAAGTCTTTAACTCTTGAATTTAAGCCTTTCATCAATGGTTTTATAATGAACAGTCTTGAAACGGATCTTCCTGGTCTCCTCAATATGCTTATGCAGTTTGAGGAGATTGAGAAGAAGCCGATTGCATTTGGTTGTTGGCTCTGCTTCTTCCGACCCGCCGAAAGGCAAGGGTAAGAAGAGGCAGGTCCCGCAACCTGCGAAGGCAAAGAAAGGGAAGAAAAAGACCAAAGGGGCCTCGTCAAAGTCTGAGTGCTTCTATTGCCATAAGATTGGCCACTGGAAGAGGAACTGTAAGATCTATCTTGCAGAGAAGAAGAAGGGGCATACTGATGCCTCTACCTTAGGTACAACAAACTAAATTCAATGAAGCGTAATTAATTCCAATCACTAAGTATGAGATACTGAGACATCTGTGTAATGTATACAGGTGGCTGGAATGAATCAAAGATAGGAAGAAGTGCGAGGACGGTCGGCAATCTGAGCAATCGTTGCTGCTGGGGCTGTCCAAAGACTTCAAGAGACATGATCAAGAAGGAGATGATACTAAATTTTAGTTGCATAAAATGTATCATTCCTTAAAGTTGAAAACAATGATTGAGTGTTCTACACTCAAAGTTTATTTGAAAAACATATTACGGTTCATCTTTATGAATCCGTTGTTTTAATGAATGTCTCGAAAATTGCGTTTTCTGTTGAAATTGAAATTTGATTGAGATTGGCTTAAATTTTCTGTGATTGTGGCTTTCTGAGTTGGTTGCAAAAATTCTCGAATTATGATGCGAAGCTTCAGAAATTTTGTTTTGGAGCTGACTTAATGTTATAGTCAATCGGTAGTTAAGTATAGGTTCCAGGGGCGTATAAATTGTGTGCGATCACAATTATACGCATACTAAGGTTAATTCTTAATGAACTGCATTTAGTTATTAAAGAGTTAATATTAAATGTGGTTAAGGGAAAAGTACAGTGTAGGACGTTTGATTGAGTGAGTCAAATGCCAAGATTCCTTAAAACGATCTTGACTTGACTCATTCGTCAAACCGAACCTGACACTAGTACATTCCATGTAAAGCACTTACCAAATGGTTATGTCTTTATATATAAATCTAAATATGATTTAGATATTATGTTGAAGTATTAAACCAGGTAATTCTTAAAGTCAGTGGGAGCCAGCTTGTATACTTAGTTCCGGTCCTTCGGACTAAGTAAAAAAGATTTTCAACTTATAAATCATCTATATAAAACATTGAATCAAAATTGTTTTGATTTAATCGTATATATAGAGACTTAGGGTGTCATGTATGTACTTGACATATTGACACAAGAAAAGTGGAATGAGCTGAGACTGACATATAGATTGTAATGTTAGACCCTACATCTAGGTTGTATTATATAATTGTTAACTATACAAAGATGGAAAAAATTGATCCAGATCATTTTTCCAAAGGATCAACCCTGTGTGATCAAGAGATATATTAATTAATCAATTAAAATTCATTGTAGATACTTGTTAGTAAATCCACTCTTAGATTTGTCATATAAATGTCAAAGTGACTGATATGCTATAACGGTATGAGATACCGAGATAAATAGCCTAAGTGCAAGTGGGAGATGTAGGAAGATATATGCCCATAAGGCAATTTATCCTAAGTATACGTCTTGTTCATACTGTATATGGTACCTATTATCCTAAGTATAAAATCGTTCGTATTAATATACTTAGATAATATCCATAGACTTATAGTTAGGTCCTTACGTATCTAGATAAGATCTCAATTATGAGTAAGTAAGCGACCAAATAGAAACGTAAGTCTTAAACGGTTCGTGGTCATAGATGTGTCGAGAACTGGATATCGACACGTCGGATAAACCACTGTGTCTTAGTCTTACCTTAGGATAATGATGATCTCATAGTCATTCGACTTGGTGAAGTAGGAGACGAGACACATGTGCTCATTGGAGAATGAGTTCACTAAACGACCAAATTAGAGTTATTAAATGGTTAAATTTAACTAAACTGTCTTTAATAACTCTAGGGTGATGATAGGTAAGCTGTTCCTTATGACCTGAAGTCATTTGTACGAACCTGTGAGTGAACCATGTAGCTTAGACCTATTATCTAGCTTCGAGGCTAGGCCTGTTGAAAGATCTTAGGTTGAGTTGCACCCGAAGATCTCGAGGCAAGTAGATGACTAAGATGGGATTCGTCACTTCCGTTAAAGGGAAGTTAGTGTTACATGCTCAGTACGGTCTTTGTGTTAATCCTCGGCCGGGGTACGTTGTTAAAAGTACAACGTGAATACAACAAAGACATCCGTATACTGACCAATGTTGTTTAATAGGGTTGACAGTAAACCATACCCTAGGCCAACAGGAACACAGTCTTGACGAAGGGACTATAGCTAACGACATTCATCACTGACATAGCCAATGTAAACCCAATGATGCTTTTGTCAAAGGTTTGATCACGTTATGATGATTCTGAAACAGGGACGACAACTACTGCTCGTGGTGAGTCGTCTAGGGGTTCCGAGCCCCAACCTGTAGTAAGGTCAGGCTGTAGGGTTTCACACCGAGTAGCGTTCGTGTCTTAGTAATAGGAAGATTAATTGAGAGAGATATCATTTAATGATATTGAATAGTTAATATTCACAAAGCTTGTTGTGAAAGTTAGTCGTAATAGCAATAGGGACAAATGTTGCATCTGATGCAAACAATGATTAAACGTGTCGTAAATTGGTTACGACAAATTTAGTAGGAACAAATATGTTGGAAAGGGTTACCTGGCTGACGGGATCGTCCCGGTCTAAACACAGGTTCAAACCGCGTCTTAATCGGAGCTCAAACGAGCCCAGAAACGTGAAAACTGTCCAAGGCAAGGTGGGTTAGACCCACTGGGCTAACAAGCCCATCAGAAGAGGCAAAACGGTGGGCAATTGTTTGAGGGGTCAAATGAAGTCGAAATTCGTCGCCGTCGGTTCCTACGCGTTCACCATTCGAAGCCCTTCGGATTGATAGCTTGTTTGGTGTCTGAAGTTTAATGAGCGAAGAGAATTAATTAGTTAAAGTTTGCTTTTATGAAAAGCTCGCTAAACTACAAATTAAGCTAAATTAGCTTAACTGAATTTTCTCCAAAAAACAAAAGTCCCACATTGCTCACAACGAGAAGAGGAGTGCCGGCTCCCTATATAAATAGGGGTGTACTCCCTTCGTTAAAAGATGCACCAAGTCCTCGATCGAGTAGCTCCAGACTTTTAGAGCAAGCTCGATCGGCGACTAAACTATTCTCTCTCTCTCTCTCTCTCTCTCTCTCTCTCTCTCTCTCTCTCCCTTTTCTCCGGTGTAGTCCTAGCAAGACTACGATGGGGGTTTGGATTTGGATCTAGACGTCTAAGACGTGGGCTCTACTCAAGTGAAACTTTCTACCGCGCGTAATCGGCTTGGAGGCGAAAGTCGGTTCGGGCGGATCGGTTCGAGGTGTGAGGCGGCTCAGGCGGATCGAGTCAATGCGGCTCGGCTACGAGGAGCTTCAGAAGATGGTGCGGTACATCTTGCCTGCTCCAGGGCCAAGATTCCGGTTATGTGGTTAAGTAATTTTAGTGTAGATTTAATTTTGTCGCTGTAGTGTAGATCCCTCTTGGGGTGGTCAGATCCACCCCAGGTTGGTATAGATCGGACTAGGTTCTGGCTCCCTCAGAGCCTAGCTAAATTGTTTAGCTAGTCTAAAAGTTTTTGTTTTGATTTTCGCTGCGCTTTTATGCGTTTGTGGTCCGTCCGACTTAGGACGGACACAGATCCGAGCTCTGAGGATCCGCCAAAACCCCAACATGAACTACCATATCCTGCCATTGTAAATGTAGATGTTCTTTTCTGCTGTCCTGATAGACATAGCACACTTCTAAAAGTGTTCTTAGGTATTTGATAGTAAACATGATCTTTTCCTTTATATTTTGTATTTGCATAGGCATGCTCTTTCCTTCATATTTTATAAGGAATTGGCAGTTATTTTAGGAATAAGTGACAAAATCATGGATAACTTATAGAGTAGTACACACTTCTTGATCAAAGGAAATAAAAAGGAACCACATAGCAATATTACTGTATGCCCATTATTATTATTATAAAACTATAGGAATGAAAAATGCACTGTGAGCAGCCTTACCTTTGGATGTGTGAGACCTTGGATCATTTGCATGAAACTAAGACATACACTAATTATCCATCGTATCATCAAGAAATGCGAATTCAACTTACTAACAACTAGCTATTAGCATCATTTGAGGTTTAAGTCCACCCATGCCAAATCTTTAGTTGAATTAACTAACAATTAGCACTAATTACTTAGCTTTTATCATTAACATTCTCTTTAGTAACCAAAACCATAACATTAGCAACAAGATCACATTTTAATGTCATTATCTCACTAATTCTTTAACAATATTTGATCTTTTTTTACAAATTAACACCATGATCTCTTGGATCCCACATAATTCATAACTTGTTTAGCTTAAACAAGTTCTCAAAGAGCAAGAAATATGAGAAAGTTCCAGACTTTAGAATCTTAAAGAACTAGTCAAATTTGTAACAGTTTGTTGAAATTTTTATCTCAAATTTGTCTTCATCAAAATTAAATTTTCATCAAACCCTGACAACCAAATGAAAATTGTAGGGGTTGTATATGTTACATTCAAAGAGTTGGAGTAAAGCCTAGTTTCAACATCTGAATTGAATCTTTAGAAGGAGTTGAAGGAAGAAGATCTTGATAAGAAAAAGATGAGGCCCCACAGGTAGGCCGAACAAGGGTTATTGGCGGCGGGGTGCACCATCAGGTTGGATGGTTTGGGTTTGCTTGTGGTATGTTGGTGGCCAGGTTATAAATAGAGATGAACTATCTGTAACTCAAAATGAGGTGCAGAGAAGTGATGTTTGCTAAAAATAGCAAAACTTTGGGGGAAAGCGGAAAAGAAGTGACCTTGATTTGAATTATTTTTTCCATTTTAAGTTAAAAATCACTTCCATGCACCTCATTTTGAGGTGCAGATAGTCCTTCTCTAAAAATAAGATGAGGATGAGGATGATAGGCTTAAGATGGAGAGGGGGAGAGAGACGTGATGGGTGAGACTAGAGACTTAAAGGTTAAGTCTCTCTCAGCTTGATTTGACTACTCTCATCACGTTAAGATGATGAAGTATCATCTACACATATCTTATGCCATATTTACTATTTTCAACCGCTCAAGAGGTATTTGCCATGACTTATTTGTTTGCAAGAACAATTCTTTGCATTTATAGCTCTTTTCTGATAGACTTGGGGTGTGCGTCGATAACCATTAGTAGATCTGTAATTTCTAGGCATAGATGTAAAATTGTAATTTTGAGGGTCCTGGGAAAAGATCTGTAATTTAGGCTGAAAATCCTAGGTCGGTGATATTTTGGTAATTTAGGGATGTCGGCTCATTAGGAGTTTTATTATAAATAGAGGGGAGGAGATTAGAAGTGGTTAATGTGTGAATTTGGTGAAGAATTGAATGAGAATATGAGAAGATCTTTTAAATCTTAAGAGAGTTAGACTTTTTCTCTCGAATCAAAAGCTAGGAGAGCAGTCCCCTCGAAAGTGGCCAATTATTATTGTAGCTCGTTATTCCATTAATAAAACTATCAACTTTTCCTCCCAAGTCTACTTTCTAGCCCTAAAAATCCATCCTTTAACCATAAAAATCCAATTCCCCCCCAAATATATTAAACTCATATTTTTATTCCTATAATCTTATCCAGTTCGTATCAATTAGTATCAGAGCGTATGATCGAGTGTAGATCCTGACAACGACGAAAAATGTATGTTTGGGAGGAACGATGGCTCGCGATATTGGAGGGGCTAAAATCCACGTTGGAGCAAATGTTGAAGGAGTGGATGCGTAGAGAAGGAGACTACCATGCCAGATCTGAAGAACGATGAAGTCAGCAACCCAAATTTGGGGCCAAAGGCGGTGTCTTTGAACAAAGGCAAAGGAAAAATCATCCCTTTTGAAGAGGAGATCCATCAACAGGATGATCCAGTTTCAGATCTGGCCACTGATGACTCCTCCAATGCAGATCTAGGGATAAAGACGTCTTTGGTCAGGGAAGGTGGAAGACGTCGACTTTGAGGTAGATTTTCATCCAAATGACAAGGAACCATGTGCGGAGGACGAGATTTCTCCTAAACTTGTGGTGTGCGACGAGGGAAAGCATCACATTGGCTATCTGTCAGAGGGCCACTGCCACCTGGCGGGCAGGCTTGGACGGCCCCTGGACGGGCTGCCAGGGGTCCTCGGCCTCTTGGCAGCCGCCCATAATGGGCAGGCCGCTTAGGGACCTACGACCCCTGGGCGGACCATCCTGGGGCCCGTTGGCTTCCGGACAATTTTTCGAAGGGCTCGCAGATTGTGGTTTGCAGATGGAGACCATCCTGGGCCTCGGCGATAACACTTTGGCCATGACAGATCTTCAGTTTGGCTTGACAATCACATGGCATCCGTTCGGGCTCCAAGAATGACGGTGGAGACCTGGGGTGGTTCAACAACAGTGGGAAAGATCTGCTAAGCTTCGATGGGGCCAAAGGAGACCCACTGGGAGATGACGGCTCTTTCGAGCGCAACAACAATGGTGGTGGATGCATTCCAAGCTTTGACCCAGGAGATGACGAGCATCCTTATTTTGTTGAGTATTGGATCCCCCAATTTGGTTTTAATGATGAGAAAACATAATTAATTGTGACCAATCCCCTCATTTTGTAGTTAATTAAAGTATCGTCGATGTAGATAAAGATATATCAAATGAGACGATAATTTGAGCCAATGATGCGAGGAAATCATATGATGGACTCAAGGAAATCAAATAGAAGTTTCGATGGATTCAATAGGAAGTGAAGATGATTAATGTGTAATAATTTCATTTATTTACTTCTGTATTGAGTTAGAATGTTAAGCCTTGAATGGACTTGTTAGAATCACATGTATGATACACACAACACATTAGTCCATTCATCATTCAATCCCATAGGGTTAGAACTTATTAAAACTCAAATATAGTTTTTCAGCCTCAACCAGGCGCTTGGTGCTTGGCCAACGGATGCCTGGTGTGCACGTTTTAGAACTCATTCTAACCCCTAACCCCGACAGACGCCTGAAGCTATCTTACCAGGCGTCTCCACAGAGCGTCAGACGCCTGTGAGATGACCTTCAGACGTCTGGCCATTTATGACCAAAATTTCCAGTGGCTCATTTCTCACTGTCTGACTGATCAGGCGTCTGAAGTTATGGACCCAGACGTCTGCACAGTAGACCAGACATCTGGAAAGCTTTCTTCAAGCGTCTGCTACTAGTCGTTAGACTGCATTGATGATCTTGTTAGCATAGTACACCAGGCGACTGATAGGCCTTCTCCAGGCGCCTGGTAACTCAGATTTTTGCACACTAAGAGCCGTTTCCAGCATTTAGTGCTTGGGATTTTGTTGGGGGTTTTGTGGGATTCTTTGGTGTTATAAATAAGGGTTTTATGACTTCACTTCAGAACTCTTAGTACCATTAAGAATCATTTATTCATCTCTTCAAGTGCATTCAAAGCTATTCAAAACACTCAAGTCTTAATCTCTTGTCTCCAAAGCATTCAAAGCTCAATCTTTAAGCAAGATTTGCTTCTCACTTGAGACAAGTAGTAAGTGTTTACATTTCATTGATTAGAGCACTACACACACACCTCATTGCCTCATTCTAGTAACTTCATATTCAAGGCATATGGTTGTGTAAATTGATTTCATATTGAAGTGTTTCTTATTTCTCTCTTTCTTTGTTGATATTACTATTGGTTTGTGAGAGTGGACCATTCCTGGTTTGTTGGATTATATTGGATTTATACTTGCCGGTATTTAGCAAATGGGATTTTAGTGGATACTAATCACTAGTTGGTTTGCTAGTGGTTTGCTGGAGTAGGATTCTAGGGAGTCGGGATTTGACTCAGTGGGATTTTAGTGGATACTAATCACTAGTTGGTTTACTAGTGGGTTGTTGGAGTAGGATTCCAGGGAGTCGGGATTTGAATCAGGTGAATCCGAACCAGGTTACATCTATTGTTTGCGTTTGCATTTTCTGGGTTGTTGTCTTCATTAATTCTTTTTTGCACACTTGGTTGCATTAGGGATTTTAATTAGGTGTAAATTCCTTTTTATTTCATGAAACACTATTCATCACCACTCTAGTGTTTTTCCCATAATTTCAGGTCATATAATTGGTATCAAAGTAATAAAATAACTACGGAAACCGACAACAACAACCGTGATAGTGCATTCTCCATTACCGGAGGCCAATCCACCATTCGGCCTCCACTTTTCAACAGATCGAATTTCGATTATTGGAAGGCACGGATGGTGATCTTTCTCAAAAGCATTTCACTATGGAGAACAGTGCAAAAGGAGTATAAGGATCCCCTTGAAGAAGATTTCTCCAAGTGGACTCCCGCTCAAGTGACCGTGGAGGCAAACAATGCAAAAGCAATGAACTCGCTTATTTGTGCTTGACGGCGTCAGAGTTCAACAAAGTGTCGAACTGCACGTCCGCATACCAAATTTGGAACCACCTCCTAGTCACACATGAAGGGACCACACAGGTGAAATTATCTAAACTTCAAGTATGCGTTCAAATATTTGAGATGGTTCAAATGCAGGATAATGAAAAGATCTCAAGCATGTACGCTAGGTTCACAGACATCGTGAACTACCTTGAAGCACTTGGGAAGATGTACACCCTAGTAGAGAAAGTGAGAAAGCCCATCATGGCCGTCACTCCGGAATGGACGAAGAAGACGATGGACATAAAGAAGATAATGATATGAGCACATACACTGTGGAAAACTTTATTGGCAACCTCATGGCTTATGAGGTTAGGAAAGAAGACCGAGAACAAAGGGAAGTTCAAAGAGCACTTGCCGAACCAAAGAAGAGAGCTATTTCTTTTAAGGCCTCATCGGACAATGAGGATTCCGATGAAGAGATGGACAAGGAGTCCATGTCCCTAATGACCTGGAAGTTCCAAAAGTTCTTTTGGAAAGGTAATTTCAAATCCAAGAGTAAGTTTGATACTAGCATCACTTCTTCTCTTTGTTACAAATGCAACAAGCCTGGGCACATCAAGAAGAATTGCCACATGCTAAAGAACAAAGAAAAGTGGAAAACTCCCAAATACAAGAAGGGAGATAGGTACAAGGAGAACAAAAAAGAAGAAGGGCTTGGTAGGGACATGTGATGATTCAAGTGATGATTCAAGCGAGGACTCGGATGAGGAATAGGGAGAAATCGAGCACATGTGCTTCATGGCGCAAGAGGATTCTCCAAGGGACTCTCCAAGCGATAGCGAGAGTGACACGGATGAGGTAACTATGGATGACCTTAGACTAGCTAATAAACAACTTGTTGATAGGTATCAAAAGTTATTTATTGCATATATGCTTGCTAAGGATAAACTAGCTACTAGTGCCACATCCTCTATGTCTATCACCACTCATGTTGACACCAACATGACATACTTGTCAAGGAGAAAGCCACTTTACTTTCTCAAAATGACTCTGTGAGAAATAAGTTGTATCCCTCAAATCTCAGTTGGGCGGAGTCCATATCATTGAGTGTGATGACATTGAGATTGAAACACTTTGATCTCAAAACACTCTTTTGGGAAATGAGAACTTAGCTTTCTAATCCCAAGTGCACGAGCTCACTACACGTGCATCTACCTTGGATACTAATATCTCTTTATTCATAGAGATATGAGCTCATGTCTGCCAATATTGATAGATTTAACAAAGAAAAGGATAAATTGGACGCGTTGCTTGAAAACCAACTCCCCGCAAATCACCGTGGTAGACTTGGTTATTCAAAAGCTAGTGCTACCAGCTATCACATATCCTATAGTGGAGCCTGTTGGACGTAACGATCTTGAAACTCTAGTTTGATGATGACAAACGTGTGCGAACTATTTAATGTATGTGCTAAGTGTGTTTCAGGAATGGCAAAGTCGTTATACTAAGCAATGGAGAAAGTAGTGTGCACAAAGCAAAGTGGACTTAGTCAAGTCATGAAAAAGATGTGGACCAAGTCAAAGTGACTAAGGAGATTGGAGCCAATTCATATCTATTGGGATTGAATAAAATCAATTATTGGAGATTAGCTATCATCTTTTTCCTATGAATCCCAATTCAAATCTCTACTAAATCCTATATCATATCCCATTACATATCCTCTTCCAACTTCATATCCAATTTGTAATGCTATGAAGAACAATTCAAAAATCATATTCCAAGGAGATCAAACCAAATCCCATACAACCATATTTCAAACTTCAAATTCCTTCGATTATGGGATCCTACTAGGATTTGATCCCTCCTATATCTTGTCTATAAAAACCTTCATCTAAAAGAGAGAGGGTGTGCACGGCAGAGCATCAAAGGGGAACAAAGTTTTTTTCGGCCAAAACCTAGCCACAAGTTTGTCTTTGTCAAACAAAAACCTTATTGTCGTAACTTGTGACTCCCCAGAGGCCATCATTTGATAAACCCCTAGTTTTTTTTCATGGCCGCACACAAACAAGCTTTCCCATTCAATTAAGCTCACACACCAAGAAGCAGCAGCAAGAAGGTTGCCTTGAAGATCATCTCCAACATAAAGACAGCTAGTCTTCCATGCTGCCGGAACTTCCATCGTTGCCGTGCTTCACGTTCCATGCCCTAGAGAGTCGCCGAGCTGCCGTGTGCATTGCCGCCCTGCCGTGAATCTTGTTCCTATCGAGTATCACCGCTGCGTGAAGACAGAGCAGCCAACAACTTCACTTCCTTGACGAGAGGATAACTTCCGTGAAGAAGAAGCGAGCTACCGAACCTCTCTTCGTCCTCGCCGTTAAGAACAGCTCCATTGCGACTCACTTTTCTGACGACGAAGCCGTCGCATCCACGTATCGTCATCGACATTAAACCTGAAACCCTCGTTCACGTCTGCACGTCGAAGAGAACCACGTCGAAGACATCATCGGAGAAGAGCCCAGCGTGTTCATCTTCCTGTCGACATGTTATTGAGTACGTCGTCAAAGGGGAGCACGCTGTCGTTGCTGTGAGAGCCCATCGTCGTCGCAGGTGCTGCCACCCATCACGACGGAGAAGTTGAGTCACCGATGCTGCTCGCGTGGAGATTGCCGCTGCACGAAACAAAAGAACGTCGCACGGAGAACTCGCCATCGCTTGAAGATCATCGTTGTTGTGCTGCACGCCGTAGAGTTGGAGGTGCTACCGGAGAGCTCTTCGCCGTGAGTTGACACCGCTGTCGAAGCAGTCCACCGCACGAAGTCGCTGCCATCGCCGTGAAGATTCTGCCTGCATGCCCTAGGTTGCAAACGAAGACATATTCGGAGCTGACGTGGATAATCACGTGCGAACTGAATCAAACGAAAAGCGAAACGAATTGCGGGCTGACGTTGCCTTGTTTTTTAGGGAATTGCTGAGCGCATAGCCCGCCTATAATTTAGTTTGAACTGTAATTGCTATACTTACAGACCAGTGGACAACTTGACATCCAGGAGTCGGATCGAGACACTGTTTGCATCAGATTGGTGCCGACGACGTGCTGATTGACAAAGACGTCTACACGGACACGAACTGAGCATTTCTAAACCATTTACTCCTTTTATTCGTGTATTAGTGTAACGTTCTCTGTAGGGGAAACTTTACCTATTTAGTGACTATTTTGGGCTTGTCTGGTTGGGGATAGACAAGAGGGTCTTGACGTGTTGTAGCAGTCAAGATACGCATTTACTAGGTTGATAGAGTTCTGCACTTTGTTGAGTGTGGTACAGTCTAGGTGGAGAGTTGGAGCTAGGACCCCATTGTAGGTGTACGGAAGGAACTTATTAATACTAGTATTTGCTTGGGGCTGGACGTAGGTCATTGGTGCGACCGAACCAGGGTATATCTGTGTGCACTCTGTGATTGTCTCTGATTTACTTTGCTTGTTTTTATAACTGCGCGTGATTTCTCGTGGGTTGCGCGAGAATTTTTTATTAGCCTATTCACCTCCCCCATCTAGGCTAGGATCCAGATCCAACAAGTGGTATCAGAGCAGGTTTTAGGATCTAGCCTAGGATTGACCATGGATCACATTGATAGTACTTTTGCTGAGGGTCAGTCTATTTCACATCTACCCAGATTTAATGGAGTAGATTATGCTTATTGGAAAAGTCGTATGAGAATCTACTTGATTTCTATTGATTATAAAGCTTGGCAAATTGTTGAAAAAGTCTATAAACCACCTGTCATTAAAATTGAAAATACTGAGATGCTTAAACCTGATGATAAATGGGATGATAACGATTGGAGGCTTTATTCTCTTAATTCTAAAGCTATGAATGCTCTCATTTGTTCATTAGATAAATCTGAATTCAATCGTATCTCACATTGTCTAACTGCGTAGGAAATATGGCATACATTGGAGGTGACGCACAAGGGAATGTCACAGGTGAAGGAGTCTAGACTTGCACTTCTGAGCACGGAAAACGAGGGATTTCGCATGCTACCATCAGAGACCATATCAGAGATGTTTGCAAGATTCACCAACATCGTCTACAAGTCTAGCTCGCTCGGTAAGCCATATTCTAGTCTTGAACAGGTGAGGAAATTATTAAGAGCGCTGCCAAGCTCTTTCAGACCTAAAGTCACCGCCATCCAAGAAGCGAATGATCTATCGCAGATGAGGGTAGAGTACTTGATAGGTAATCTAATGTCCCACGAGCTTGAACTGTAAAATATTGAAGAAAGAGAGAAACCTGATGAAAAGAAGAAAGCTTCAAAGCCACTTGCTCTGAAAGCTAGCGAAGATGAAGAAGAAGATGATGAGATGGCGCCAATGGTTAGAAATTTCAGAAAGTTCGTCAGAACTCCTCAAGGAAGATCAGAAATGCGTAGAAGGTTCATTCGCTCTAACACTTTTAATTACGATAAACATTCTTCTGATCAAGATTCTGCTAATAGAGTTGAATGCTTCAAATGCAGGAACAAGGGGCACTTCGCGAAGCAATACAGACAAGAGACTGCTCAGGTTGCTAAAGATAAAGAAAAAGCCAAGATGCTAACTTGGGACATGGATAGCGAAGCTGAGGATGAGGATGAAGAGGTGGTAGCCCACTCTGCTGTCGTCTGTTTAATGGCAAACAACGATGAGGTAAATTCCTTTACTAAAGCTGAATTGTTAGAGTTTGTAAAGGAATGCAAAATGAGATAAATGAGCTAGAATTCACGTTGAATGACTATAGGGATGCTAGCTTTAAATTACAAAAAGAAAACTGTGACATTTCTGATGAAGTGGATATTCTTAAAGAGGAACTTGCTGCAAGTAACGCTAAAATTGTGTCACTAGAAAAAGAAAAAGCTAGCATGCCTGAAAAAGCTACTTGTCTTACTTGTCCTTCCTTGTTGAATGATATTAGCATGCTTAAACTTGATTTGATTAAGCTCGAAACTGAAAAAGACTATTTGATTAGAGAGCTTAATGATAAATTCTGCATGTTGGATAATGACTTTAAAAGAAAAATGATTGAATTTGAAAAGAAGGAAGAGGAAAACAAGAAAATATTTATAAGTAAATGCACGTTGCTTGTGGAAGAAAATAAACAATTAAAAACCAAAGTCTCTAATCTTGAATTGTCGTTAAGAAAGTTTTCAATTGGTAAACATTCATTGGATACCATAATTGAAAACCAATTATATGGCAATAATAGAAGAGGACTTGGGTTTGGTTTGAAAAACGCTGAAAAGCCAAAATTCAAGAAATTCCACAATGTACCTCTATTGCAAAGAACAAATATGCAAAGTGCTTTACTTGTGATAGTGTAGGCCACACATCATATTATTGTAAATTTAGGAACACAAATATCAAGTTTAAACAAGTGTGGGTTCCTAAAACAATAATGGCTAACTCTAGTGGACCTTGTTGGGTTTCAAGGTCACACTTAACACCTTTCAGGTAGGTGTGATGGAATTTTGGCGAGGAGCAAATTTTTAAAATCTCATTCTATTTTTAGCTCATTAGCCAAATAGCGACGAGAAGGTATACTTTTTATCCCTCTTTGTAGTTCATTGCATACCTTCATAGATTGTTTTGTGTGCTTGTTTTTATTTTTGTTTGTGTGCTTGTTTACTTGATCTTAATGTGTTTTACTTCTGAATAAAAAAATGAGCTTAGAAGAATACCTTTTATGATTTATTATAGTGGTATTGTATGAATGTTCAAATCTATCCCTTGTAGAAGTTAATTCATTATTATTGTAGCTACATGAACATGTTGTTATCTTTTTAGTAGCCATGCCATGTCTCATAAATTTCAAATTTGACTTCTACACCTACATTTGCACTTTCACGAATATTAGCCTTTTAGTACTTTTGGAGATTCCTTTGAAGAATATTGGAAAGTTAATGTAGGTTGATTAAAATCTGAATTCTTCTAAGGGATATGATGTGTATTTCCATGAATAAAAATTGAGCACAAAAGATTTATAAAAAAATTACATGAAAATTTGCTTCGTATGAAAAATGGATACACTTTATGGCTAATACACAACCCACGAGTATCCAACTTATGCTACATGAGTAATCATTAGTGTTGGTGTATATTACTCGTCGAGCAATGCCACCCCACATTTAAAAGTCCTTTTAGGCTATGTTTTGGGGTTTGGTAACTTGAACTCATCTTTGATGAGGTGGGAAAATTCAATCCGAGTGATATTCATAAAAAATGGAAAATGTGGATTGATTTGGTTGATTTTTCTAAAATTGAATCCCCTTAGTACTTCATTGTCTATATCATTACACTTACACAAAGGTGGAGAAGTCACTTTATGAATTTCTATGAGCTTGAATTGTTTACTATCTAGAAAACACATGCACTTGCAAGTTACAATTTATAATGGTTTAATTTTGCATGAGATATGTTCATGACTTCATTTAGCCCACTTTTGATGATAACAAAGGGGGAGAAAGGAAAAGAGTAGATTTGTTGAAGGGGGAGCTTGAAAATAGGGGGATGTACATTGCTAGATTGAAAATAGGGGGAGGTACATTGCTACATTTGTTGTGCATGATTGTATTGCTCATATGCATGACATCCTTCAACACTGCTCATATGCATGACATCCTTCAACACACTTCACATTCTATTTACTCAAATCTTTCATTGGGTTGTCATCATCAAAAGGGGGAGATTGTTGGACGCAACGATCTAGGAACTCTAGTTTGATGATGACAAACGTGTGCAAACTATTTAACGTGTGTGCTAAGTGTGTTTCAGGAATGGCAAAGTCGTTATACTAAGCGATGGAGAAAGTAGTATGCACAAAGCAAAGTGGACTTTGTCAAGTCATGAAAAAGATGTGGACCAAGTCAAAGTGACTAAGGAGATTGGAGCCAATTCATATCTATTGGGATTGAATAAAATCAATTATTGGAGATTAGCTATCATCTTTTTCCTATTGAATCCCAATTCAAATCTCTACAAAATCCTATATCAAATCCCATTTCATATCCTCTTCCAACTTCATATCCAATTTGTATTGCTATGAAGAACAATTCAAAAATCATATTCCAAGGAGATCAAACCAAATCCCATACAACCATATTTCAAACTTCAAATTCCTTCTATTATGGGATCCTACTAGGATTTGATCCCTCATATCTCTTGTCTATAAAAGCCTTCATCTAAAAGAGAGAGGGTGTGCGCGACAGAGCATCAAAGGGGAACAAAGTTTTTTTCGGCCAAAACCTAGCCACAAGTTTTTATTTGTCAAACAAAAACCTTATTGCCGTAACTTGTGACTCCCCAGAGGCCATCATTTGATAAACCCCTAGTTTTTTTTTCATGGCCACACACAAACAAGCTTTCCCATTCACATCATAAACAAGCTCTCCCTTCACATCATCATCAAGCTCACGCACCAAGAAGCAGCAGCGAGAAGGTCGCCTTGAAGATCATCTCCAACACAAAGACAGCTAGTCTTCCACGCTGCCGGAGCTTCCATCGTTGCCGTGCTTCACGTTGCATGCCCTAGAGAGTCGATGAGTTGCCATGTGCATTGCCGCCCTGCCGTGAATCTTGTTACTATCGAGTATCACCGCTGCGTTAAGACGGAGCAGCCAACGACTTCACTTCCTTGACGAGAGGATAACTGCCGTGAAGAAGAAGCGAGCTACCAAACCTCTCTTCATCCTCGCCGTTAAGAACAGCTCCATTGCGACTCACTTTTCTGACGACGACCACATCCACGTATCGTCATCGACGTCAAACCTGAAACCCTCGTTCACGTCCGCACGTCGAAGAGAACCGCACGTCGAAGACATCATCAGAGAAGAGCCCAACGTGTTCATCTTCTTGTCGATGTGTTGCTGAGTACGTCGTCAAAGGGGAGCACGCTGCCGTTGCTGCGAGAGCCCACCGTCGTCGCAGGTGCAGCCACTCATCACAACGGAGAAGCTGAGTCGCCACTACTGCTCACGTGGAGATTACCATTGCATGAAACAAAAGAACGCCACACGGAGAACTCGCCATCGCGTAAAGATCATCGCTGTCGTGTTGCACGCTGTATAGTTGGGGGCGCTACCGGAGAGCTCTTCGTCGTGAGTTCACGCCGCCGTCGAAGCAGTCCGTCGCACAAATTCGCTACCGTTGCCGTGAAGATTCTGCCTGCATGCCCTAGTATGCAAACGAAGACATATTCGGAGCTGACGTGGATAATCACGTGCGAACTGAATCGAACGTAAAGTGAAACGAATTGCGGGCTGACGTAGTCTTGTTTTTTTGGGAATTGCTGAGTGTACAGCCTGCTTATAACTCAGTTTTAACTGTACGTACAGACCAGTGTACAACTTGACATCCAGGAGTTGGATCGAGACACCATTTACGTCAGATTGGAGCTGACGACGTGTTGATTGACAGAGACGCCTACACGGACACGAATTGAGCATTTCTAAACCCTTTACTCCTTTTATTCGTGTATTAGTGTAACGTTCTCTATAGGGGAAACTTTACCTATTTTGTGACTATTTTGGGCTTGTTTGGTTGGGGCTAGACAAGAGGGTCTTGACGTGTTGTAGCAGTTAAGATACACATTTACTAGGTTGATAAAGTTCTGCACTTTGTTGAGTGTGGTACAGTCTAGGTGGAGAGTTGGAGCTAGGACCCCATTGTAGGTGTACGGAAGGAACTTATTAATACTAGTATTTGCTTGGGGCTGGACGTAGGTCGTTGGTGTGACCGAACCAGGGTATATCTGTGTGTACTCTGTGATTGTCTCTGATTTAATCCGCTTGTGCTTATAACTGCGTGTGATTTCTCGTGGGTTGCACGAGAATTTTTTATTAGCCTATTCACCCCCTTCCCTCTAGGCTAGGATCCAGACCCAACAGAGACACTATAGAATTTGTGAGGCTATCCTCCGGTGCATCGTCGAGTGCATCCCATAACCTCTTGGATAGTTCCACTACCAAGAAAAGCTCTATTCTGACTCCGACACCACCATCTTTTAGAATTAATCCCACAAAGGGGTGGACCTCCAAAGAAGGGTCATGCCTTTATGTATACTATTACACAACCACATAGGAGAGCACATACACACCATGCTCCTACAGATGACAACTTTTATGGACCACATTCTCGTGTACGTGCCAACACACATGTGAGACACCCACATGTTCGCACTCACTCTCATGCACATGCGTATGCACATCCACCGCATGCACATATGCATGCTTCCTCACATGCTCGTTCACATGCTCCATATGTTCCATTTGCATCACATTCTTATGCATCACATGCATTCACCCGGAATGTGAGACCACATGGCTATGCACACATGCACACACTCACCATACTAGAACACATGCAAACTATCATGCACACCCACGTTCTTATTACTCTCATCAGGCACTGTAAGGACCATCTATGCCTTGCAATACTAACAACAAACACTCTGGAGGGGGTGAATAGAGTAATGACAATAATCGTGTAATTAAAAATTTAACTTGCAAATGTGGAATTATAAGTGCAAGAGGAATTTAAACAACACAATCAAGCAAACACTAACACAAAGATTTTACACTGGTTCCCCAACTTGGATACATCCAACCATACCAAATATTCACTATGATCCTAAACAAGTTAGTGAATACAATCTCACAAAGAGATATCCTACACAAGGGATTTGAATTCTCACAAAGAGAATACAACTCTCACAAAGAGAGTACATAGCTCTCACAAAGAAAGCAAATAACTCTCACAAAGAAAAGTTAGGGTAAAACTCTCACAAGGAGAGAAACTAACTTTCATAAAGAAAGTTAGGGTTTCAAGAAACAAATAAAACAAATAGACTCTAACATATGCCTTAATAAGATGAAATTACTCAATATGAATGCAAGGCATGGAAGATGATCTCCAAGTGTTGAGATGTGCTTGGTTGCACTTGGATGATTTCTCTTGAGCTAGCTTCAAAGCATGAAGAGGATTATAGCTCTAATGAGGGAAATGAGAGATTAGGAGTGGCTTTAATGATCTCTTAATGGTCTTCAATAGTTCCAAGAGTTCTAAATGAACTAAGCCATCTCCTATATATAGGAAGCCCCAAAAACCCCCATAAAACCCAAGCTAGAAGTCAAAGGAAGAATTCTGCAATGGCTAGAATCTGGGATTTTACGGCAATGACAGTCGACTGTATAAGATCGGGCAGTCGACTGGTCAACGGCTATAAAATTCCCAACGGCTATAATCTGAGCCACAACAGGCGACTGTAGAAGACTACACAAGCGCCTGAACAATGTGTAGGCGCCTGAATATACTTCAGCAGGCGGCTGTCACATGTGATGGAAATGAGCTGAGAAAACACAACTTTCGCACTTGTGCATTAAGACGACTGATGACTAGAGTCCAGGCGCCTGAAGATAGACAGACGAATGTAAACTCTACATCAGTCGGCTGTCACGCAAAGTGGATTGGTGCCCAAAAAAGACAAGTTACCCATATTGGCACTCAGACGACTGAAGAACAAAGTTCAGGCGCCTGATGGTAGACAAGTGCATGTCAAATGAACTTCAGTTTCATGTACCAAAAAGCTCAAGAAAGAGTCAAGAAAAAGTTGACTTGAGATGTGCACAATAGTCAGTTGTAGAAGGTTGGCTAGGCACATGGAGATCACCCAGTCGCCTGTCCTGCCTTCAGCAGTAGCTTATTGGAAGGCCAAAAACTCCAATTATAGTTTTTGGTATGGTGAACCTATTAGGTTGATTTCTATGATAATCCTAAGTCTCACTTGGTTAATGCATATGCATGAGTGAGTATGACCATCTATCAAGGCATTACAAAATCTTAGACTCAAAAAGAGAAATGCGAGTAATAAAAATTACATTGATTACATTTTGTATCTCCTAACGTCTACGACTTCAAGCTCTTGATATCTTGATGCTCCCCATCATCTTCCAAGATTTGGCACCTTTTGGTGAGCTTCTCTGCATCAAGTTCCAAGCTTTGGCAATGCTCCTCTCGATGTACATCCTTGCACCAAGCATTTAGTCTCCAAAAGCTATTCTCCAAATGATAAACATGAGACTAAAAACATTGAGAGTTATTAGCAACAACATAATGATGTGATCATCATCAAAACAATATTGGTCTAAAACACTAATAACTAATATTCTCCCCTTTTGATGATGACACACATTATGTAAAACATAAACAATTAAAGCACAATTCTAATGAGCTCCCCTTACTTATATGCACCAATTGAAAATAGATAACCAATTGTAAATAATCTAAGCATGATCAATAGTGACATATAATAGGCATGGATTACATAGACCATATCTCTCATATCTTTCTCCCCATATATGAGTCTCTCTCTCCCCATACATGATATATGATGATTTACATAATCCATCTCTCTCCATCTTGTCATTGTCAAAAAGGTGGACATTAAACATACAAGAAATAACTCTTGTCATTGACTTCCTTTCTTAAAATGTGACAAATAAAACAAGAAATTAAGAGATGTTTGATACCTAATTGTAGATTTAAAGTGGGTATCAGTCACTATCACATGCTCCACCTAGATTATAGAAAGGGTCAATAAGTTGACTTCTAGGATCAAATACTAATTGTAAAGAAAAAGTAACTTTACCAATTGTAAATAATAATACTTGGAGCCATGTGCTTAAATTGTATCATTGCATTGATATGGAAAAATCAACCAATAACGATACAAATGATATTTCCAATAAAAAGAATAACAAACAAATGTTGGCAATATCGATGTGTTGAATTTGAGATCATAATAAGCAATTGTAAAAAATCATCTCAAAAATAATCCAATTTGAGAGTTAAAATATGTTTATGATAATTTTAAACATACATGACATATTAACTCTCCCATTGTCATACATGTGGATCAATAAATACATGTTTAACAATGTAATCCCCAAGGTCTCATTTTTATGAAAAATAATTTGAAAATATTTTCAAAATAATGAAAAATCACACAAACTATGGGTATGCTTAAGAATAAACATTAAAGCATAAATACTCATGCAATATGCATGTGAGAGAGACCTAAACATTAGGGAACCAAACCCAGGAGGAGTTTGATTTCCTAATGTAATCACATGTGGTGATCACATCCCTAACTAAAGAGTTGTTTTATTTATCCCTCTCTTGCACAGTACACCTAGTGGGAATCCAAAGACTTAAGGATTTTCTAGGCAATGGTTTTGCCTTTGCAAGAGGGGTGGATGTGGCATGCATAGGTGTAGAAAAATATTTCAGTGCATGCAAATAATGAGGATTTTGCTTCTTAGCAAAAAAATGAATAATTTTCATTTTTCCTCATCACCTTGTGATTTGCATGCTTCTTGTTGGTGTTATTGTTATACAAGAAAGCATGGTAATTCTTCTTAGGTGATTTAGCAATATTTCTTTAATTTGCACCATAAAAAGAATTAGAGGTGGGTTTGGTTACCACTTTTGGAATATATCCCAAACATCCTTTATGATTTACCGGATATTATTTTTCCAACAAAATGTGGAGTGAGTCCCTAGCATGAACAAAGCTTATTAACTTTTGGGATTCCTCTTCGAACTTCAACATAAGTTGTTGAATGCGAGACTCTAAGCTAAAGTTTTGAGCTAGCAATTTTTCATTAGAAATGCTCAATTCCTTAACTTGAGAGAGAAGTGTGTCTCTCTCACTAGTGTCACAAACATGCACATCATTCACATTTACACTAGAAGATTCTAATTCATGCACCCCACTCATAGCATCTTTAAATTTTGCTTTTAATTTAGAGTATGAGTTAATGCACTTACTTGTGCCGTTGGAGTCTACATTATAGCGATATTCAAGCTCCTCATATGATAGCTTTGGCTCATCCTCATTTTTAGCCTCACTTTTCTCCTCGCTAAAGCTTTACGAAGACTCTTCACCTTTTGCCATGAAGCACACTTCTTCGTTGAGGTTGAGCCACGCCTCCACCTCTTCATCACTTAAGCTTGAAGAGATTGATGAAGAATTATTAAATGCCGTGAAGCACATGTGAGTACATCCTTGTCATCATCTTCTTCATCAGTTGATGAGTCCTCATCCGAGTCATCAAATGTGTCGACAAGACCCTTCTTTTGGTTCTTGTATTTGGACTTTTCTTTCCAATGTATCTTCCCTTTCCCTTTGCAAGGTTCTTTGGAGGGTTTGAAAGGACATTCGGTAGAGAGATGACCTTTACCACTGCAAGTATAACAAATCTTGTTAGATTTAGAGGCAAACTTTAACAAAGAGTTAACTTGCTTGCCCTTGAGGATTGCTCTTAGTTGATGGGCAAGCTCATGATTTCATCACCACTGGCCTCATCCTCCACATCTTCGCTTGAAGCTTCTCGATGGAATTTATTTCTTCATTTGATTGGCTCATTCTCGGCATAGAATGCAATCCCCTTTTGCTTCTTCGGCTTTATAGGCTTGGATGGTTGAATCTCCTTCTTATGTTGAAGTTTTACTTCATACGCCATTAGATTCCCAATGCACCGGTGTACTTGGACATGTCGTTAGAGTCCAAAATACCATTGGCCTTTGACTCCTATTGAGGTGTAAGAGAGTCAAGAATCTTCTCCACTCGATCCTCATAGAAAATCACATTCCCAAGTCCTTCCAAAGCGTTCACGATGTCTGTGAACCTTGTGAACATTTTTGAGATGCTCTCTCTTTCCTGCATCTTGTCCGCTTCTGCAGACGCTGATAAAATTTATACCGCAGCGCACAGTGTCGTGTGTAGCGCTACAGGTCGAACACATGGAGGCGTTCGTTGAGTATCGATTTTTGGGTCATTGTTCGAAAGTTACGCAATAGGATTGGTGATTGAAGAAAGAATAAAAGAGTGTGAAATCAAGGGGTAAAAGCTCTAGGGCTCAGAGTATCCCCACCATTGCACTAGGTCTAGGGTCGGATTAGTAGGTGATCGATCGTTGGGTTCATTGGGACGCAGGAGAGGTCATCTAACCTAAATGCATTCACCTACCCCCCACTCTCGTGGCACATGATATGGTATTCCCTTATGTTAACTCCTACCCCCACTCTCGCGATGCAATGATAGGCCTATCCCAATCTATATCGATGCTGACTATCGTCGATACATCGGTATACATCAAGCACATTAGACGAATATCCTCAATCTTCCTCCCGATCTCAGTGGCGTTCGGGGATTAGACCTATATTAGGAGGGATCTAATCGGTGCACGACTCTCGCCGGTCACACCGATAGTATGTATCCTCGTTTGGATCGAAAACCCAGATTGGTGCCGACTCTCGCCGACTGCCAATCTGATCGCCCAAAAGGGAGGGGGTAGAATCTACGACGATAATTGGTATCCCAACATATGCCAACTCAATTAGCACAGTAATTAATCAAAAGTTCATCCAACCCATGGCCCTAATCCAATGGGGTTCAACCCATTGCCCTAGAAGAAAACTATTCACTACCCATAAACATGATTTCTAGCATTGAGTAAGCAATAAAAGCCATGGATTCACAGGAATAAACACAAGAGATATCACACACAATAAAAATAACAAAATAGAAAACTTCTCTTAATAAATATTAATCTAATACAAAAGTAACTAGCTATTACAATAAAAAGAACTGGAAATAAGAGCAATAGAAATCCTTACAAAACCCTTGGAAACCCAAAAAACGGCCGAAAAAGAGAGGTTCGCTCAAGGAGGACGAAGACTTTACATACAATCGCTCGAATGACCAAAAGCCCCCTAACTGCTCCCAAATCGACGCCAAGGCACTTCAGGATTCCTGAACGACTAGACCGCGTCGAAAACAATGCAACCACATCATTTGCTTGCAAAAATCTGGGGCAGCGAGGTTATAGCGACACGAACGAGTCGCTAAGGACGCGACCACGTCGAATTCAGCTTTGCACCCGCGTCAGCATCAAAACGGTCACATCGAGGGATCGTTTCGTCTTTGGTTCTCTTGGATCACGCGACTTTGTTGTCTGTTGTCACGCGGGCTGTATTGATTGCAAATCTTCGAATTTGGAGATCCTTTATGCGACCGCGTGGAAATGAGTTCTGGGGCTTGTTGACGTGGCCGTGTGAAGCTAGTCTGCGCGGCCACATGGAATTATGATGTGCTTCTTGTGATGTGACCTACGTGGCTGCGTCGAATTGACGCGGCCGTTTGGATCACAGTTCTTCATAATCTGCCCCCTTTTGCATAGTTTGATCTTCAGGCTCTGCTTCCTTTGCCCCTTCGCACTATATTCACGACATATGGTCCCTAATCAGCTTGTATTTCCTGCAAAGCATAGAAGGGACCATAAAAGCGAAAGAGGGAACAAAAATGGGGAAACGGGGGGAAAACAGCAAAATAAATAATGGAAAACGTGCATGAAAAAGAGGGAAAAACTATATACAATAAACATTCATCAAAATCCCCCAATCTAAACTCTTCCTTGTCCTTAAGGAAGACAAGAGAGAGCGTAAATAGGAGGAATGCAATCAACATGCGAATGATGACATGACATTTCGAGAATTTTCAAAAATTAAGTTTATATACGTGGGTGAGTTTTGAAAATTCGAATTCATGAAGCGCAAATGCTTCAAAATCTTTCCGTCGACGAGAATTTGATCCTAGGACGTCATCCCCACTCAAATTGCCAAGCAATACACTAGACAATGGCTATATTTACATCCTAAGATATTTCCTCTAACTGGTCCTTAGATCGGAGGAATAAGAATCTAAGCTATGCAATGGTCGAAGAGTGGATAAGGTTGGGATAATGAGATATAGATCGATCGAAGAAATGGCGCTCACGACACATCAAAATTCATTGATTCTTGAAATTTCTAAGTTTTATTTATGCTTATATATATATACTAGTCATAACCCGTGCCCTAAGTGCACAGTTCATTTAAAAATTTCCCCTCAAAATCATGGACCACCTAGTTTTAAACGAACAATAATTCAAACGCAATAATTATTAGATCCCCCTCAAAATCTTAATTAGCACAAAATTTAGTTCTCCTCAGAGAATTTCGTTCACCTCGAATATTTAAAAATTTTTGTTCCCCTCAAATTTAGTTTCCCCCAGAAAAATTTGTTACACTCATTGTTTATTTAGTTCCACACAAAAAATTTAGCCCCCCAATATTTAGTTCCCCGGATAAATTTTAGACAAATTTAGGTCATCTTCCCCTCATTATTTAGACAAATGTTCTATGATGAAGATAATAATTAATTGTGTAATCTAACTCTACCTATGGACTTGAAGATCACTATCGGTTCACTATCCTGTTTGTGTAACCTAACTCTACCTATTGTTTAGACACATTTTCTATGAAGACAAACCGCCTCCATGAACATTAGCAAGCCATTAGACCCATTATTAACTGCCCCCCCAAGTACAGTAGCATGCCATGAACTTCCCCCCCAAAGTAGATTAGCATGCCATGAACTGCCCCCCACACCCAATGTTGTCTCACTAATGCAATGTAAGCTTTTCATTGCAAAAATTGAAATCAAAAAACAAAGGCTAAGGGAACATGATGAAAACAAAGGAAAGTAGATCAACCAATTGATTTCAGGGAATTAATGTTATTCCCCTAATATATTAATAGTCCCCCCAAAGTACATTAACATGCCATGAACTGCCCCCCCCAACAGTACATCAGCATGCCATGAAATGCCCCCCAATGTTGTTTCACTAATGCAATGTAAGCATTTCATTGCAAAAATTAAATATCAAAAAAACAACGGCTAGGGGAACATGATGAAAACAAAGAAAACGTAATCAACCAATTGATTCCAGGGAATTAATGTTATCCCCCCAACATCTAACCTGCCCCCCCAAAGTACATTAGCATGACATTAGACCCATTATTAACTGCCCTCCCCCCAAGTACTATAGCATGCCATTAATTGCCCCTCCCACTCAACAAAGTACCTTAGCATGCCATTAGACTCATTATTGATTGCCCCCAAGTACAGTACCATGCCACGAATTTCCCCCCACCCAAATGTTGTTTCACTAATGTAGTTTAAGCTTTTCATTGCAAAAACTGAATATAAAAAAGGGTTTTTCTCATAGTAGTCCCTCAAATTATGTGTAATTTGATATTAGTCCCTTAAATCTTTGTAATTTGAATTTAGACCCTTAAAGGGACTATTTAGGTTAAACGTTAAACATTTAAGGGACTATTTAGGTGATCCAAAAGGACTATTTAGGTTAACATTAAATATTTAAGGGACTAAATTCAAATTACAAAGATTTAAGGGACTGATATCAAAATACACATAATTTAAGGGACTAATATGAGAAAAACCATATAAAAAAACAAAGGCCAGTGGAAGATGATGAAAACAAAGGAAAGGCGATCAACCAATTGATTCCAAGGAATAAACTTTATCCCCTCAATATCTAAACTGCCCCTAGTACATTTGCATGACATTAGACCCATTATTAACTCCACCCCTCCCCAAGTACATTAGCATGCCATTAACTTCTCCCCCCAAAAAATACATTAGAATGTCATTAGACCCATTATTAACTGCCCCGAAGTACATTTGCATGCCATTAACTGCCCCTCCAAATGTTGTTTCCATTTGCATGCCATTAACTGCCCCCTCCAAATGTTGTTTCATTAATGTAATTTAAGCGTTTCATTGCAAAATTTGAATATCAGAAAATGAAGGCTAGGGGAACATGATGAAAACAAAGGAAATGTGATCAACTAAGTGATTCCAGTGAATTCATTTTATCGCCGCAATATCTGAATTGCACCTCCAATACATTAGCATGCTAATAGATCCACTATTACCTCAATTATGTAACAAAACTAAAATACTCTGTTAATCAATATTTTGTTCAAAAAAGCAGATATCTAAGTGCCTTGTACACATGTAGTTATCAAGTGTTAATACAATTATTGCCAGTAATATGAGAAATCTGATATGCAAATGTAATAGAAAACACAGCAAGCTAAGGGACGTTACACTTAATTTGCACAAAATTTGCAGTTACACTCATATTTGAAAACTTATACTCAAAAAATACATAATCAAAAAAAAATCCAAAATCCAAACAAAACATATATAATTTGCACGAAAAATACACAATCCAAACCCAAAAAACAGAATTTGCACTTACACTCAGATTTGAAAAGTTATCCCATATAGAATTTGCTTCATGTTTTTTGCATTTCCAATCCAAGTATTTACATACTTATACTTGACATTAACATACTACATATACTTGACATTAACATACAGTACAATGCCATCGATCTTCACACCTAAGATTACGTTTTTCTGATTGATGATTATCCCATATAAAACTGTACAGCTACATTTGAGCTTCTGTGTGTTCATATTATTATCCTCTGGTTGTAACACGTACGTCCCAAACTTCAACATGATGCATTCGCTCTTGGTCAGTGCTTGAGTATTCTAAACACATGGCGATCGCAAACGATTCCGCGATGATCAGCAAGAACACCTAAATTTGGTATGTCAAGTTCATTGAATAGAGAACGAATTTCAGGAAAGGATGAACAATCTGTGCAAGATTATGTCATGTTACTCATCCATAAAAATCCTAAGTTTGGTATGTCAAGTTCATTGAACAGAGATGGCAAAAGGGCCCTCCATTAGAAAACTAAGCAACGAAAGTACCCCAATTAACAAAGATAAACTAAACCTTATTATTTTTTAGCAATTTTGTTATTTCTTTCTCCAAAGACAGGCTTACTTCCAAAGATAAAATAAACAAATATTTGTTAATTGCCGGGACAAACAACAATTTTCAAGTGTCCTAGTTTCTTCCCAATATTTGTTAATTAATGGGACAAACAACCGTAAGAAATAAGCATATCTTTGTTAATTATTGGGACAAATAAAAAGTACCCCAATATTTCTTAATGTTTGTCCCAGTAATTGACAAAGATTTTGGGACAAACAACAGTATGAACTAAAAAATTAACAAAGATAAATTAAAAAAAAATACAAAGTCAACTGTAATTTTGGAAGAAAAAGCAACAGAAACAAATAGTTCCAATGACTTTGTTACTGTTTCAAGTGAGGGGGAATGAAATTAGAAACTATCGATTTCATTCAAGCTTTCTTCTTTCACATCAATCTTGCTACTAAAAATATTTTGTAACACCAATCTAGCAAATCCCCACATAACCACCAACATAATCCACAAATGAAGCATCGACCCAAAAATACACAAATCTAATCTTAAACCCAAAATTGAAACCCTATAAGAATCTCAAAACCAAGAATTGGTACCTTCTTGAACCACCTCACCGAATATCCCTTCGTCGAAGACCTGTGAGTGTGGGTGACGCCATCGCCACTACATCTCCGTACGCCGCTGCCTTCCTGAACCAAAAATTAACACTAATATAACAGTTGCAGGGCAGGAAATTATAGCATGTGAGGGGGAGGGGGAATTTTTGAGTTCTCACTTAGAAGTTTACTTCTGATGATTTCAGGGTTTGTTCTATCAAAATAAAAATTGTAGTTGGAATCATCTAAAACCCCATAAAAATTCCCAGATCTATAAACATTAACAATGCAAAGAGGATGAAATTACTTCAAACCCAATTTTTCTCCACTGCAAAATTGAAAATTAACTAAAGTATCAAAGGAAGCAAAACTCCAGAAATGAAAAGGGCCATAAATAAGGAACCAAATACAGTTCTTCAAAATACCCAGAGACGACCCATGGCCAAGAATTCTAAGAAATAACATCAAGTAGGTGAATTCTTACTTGTTTCTAGTTCCAATTGGCCTAATAATTAGAGCATGAGAATTCGAAAATCTATATCTATTGCCAATCAAACGACTTACTCTGCCTTCTCTGCCATTCTCCATCCTCTGGAGCACCCGATGAAAATCCGGCTTCCCAGTAGTCTCCTCAAGAGAAAAACTTGGGTTTGAAGTAATTTCATCCTCTTTGTATTGTTCATGTTCATAATGCTGGGAATTTTGATGGGGTTTTAGATGATCCCAACTACAATTTATATTTTCACAGAAACAACCCATGAAATCATCAGAAGTAATCTTCTAAGTTCTTCAAAATACTCAGAGACGACACATGGCCAGAAATTCTAAGAAACATCATCAAGAAGGTGAATTCTTGCTAGTGTCCAGTTTCAATTGGCCTAATAATTAAAGCATGAGAAATCGAAACTCTATATCTATTGCTAATCAAACAGCTTACTCTGCATTCTCTGCCATTCTCCATCATCTGGAGCACTCGATGAAAAGCCGGCTTCCCAGTAGTCTCCTTAAGAGCAGCTATCAGATCCGCTCGTTTTGGGTCCATCAGAGAACCCAGCGCCGATCCAAATGCAACTGCAGCCTGTTGCCATTGCTTTAGAAGAACTCAGGATCCTTTTGATGAAGACGCAGCATTCACAAAAGCATAATAACATATTGGATGGCACAAAAATCATACAATGAAATAAAAGAAGCCCCACAAGGTCTTTTACACAAACACATGGAAGACATAATTCAATTAAAACAAATTGGCATGGTCATCTAATTGAAACAAATTGGCAGAAAATCTGGAACCAGAATAAATTCAGTAATGAGGAGATGAAATCTTTTTTCTGATGAAGAAATAACATGCATAGAATCATGCCATGGTCTTCAAAGTTGACACATTTATGCCATGGCCCCAGGTCATCATTGGGTATTTTGCTATGCTCTTTGTTTTATTGCCTTCCAAAAAAGATACAGTATGAGAAAAGAAAGATATGAGTTTCATTGGATTTCAAAATTTTAGAAATCAGAACTTATATAACACTAATATAACATTTGCAGGGGGAAATTAACCGAGATAACACTAATATAACACTATTTAGCACAATTGGTAGGGGGAAAGGTTGGATTTCAAAATAGTGTAGCAAGTGAATCCAACATGTACATAACATTTTTTGAAAATATGTTGGATTCAAAATATGTTGATGGTGTCCTGCCTGACTTCCAACATGTTGTACTTAAGATTCACATTCACGATCCTTAGCGCTGCAGGCTCCTTATTGCTCCTCTTCTTGATTGCCATGATGGTGTCCTGCCTGATCGCCATAGGTAACACAGAGTAGCCCTCGTATTCAATGTGCTCCACGATCAAATTCACTCTCCTTTCATATGAGATCACATCCTCAGATCGTTTAAAAATAAAAGCCCAAATTCAGTTAAAATTACTAAATCTCAGATTTGACACCTGGAGCCCGAGCGAAGACGTCGGGGCCTCCTCAAGGGTGGAGTTACTGCCATAGACGGGCTCGAGGGTGGAGTTGCAAGTGCCCATTTAATTTTGGAAAATGTTAATTATATTGATTGCTTTAACCTGTGGACTCCTTTGCACCATTGATTTCACTACTACAATAAATCCATATGCAATAAACCTGGAAATTGTGTTCTGAAGCACTTATTTCAGAATTACATATTTACAATGAAACTGTTTCACATGTAAGTAGGCATATAACTATATATAATCCTGGAAAGGTTCATTTTATACATGTTTATATGGCCCTAAATTTTGGATATGTAATTATAAATAGTATCTTATGGAATGTTGGATTCACATAACTATTATATGCGTTATTAAATTCCAGAAGATAAAATCTAATGGTGGCAATTAAAAGGGATTACTTTCGTTAAAAATTTAACCAAAGGGATAGCTTTTAATGGAGTTTGATTGAAGAATTTGCTTGCATATGCAACATACAATGTATATATCTTCCATGTGTATCCCTTCATTCTATGTATTTCATAACATACATATTGCTAAAGTTGGTAGCCTAAGACTGTATGGAAGCTAGGGATGTAAACAAATCCAAAAAATCTGATACATATCTAATTCCAAATTGTATTATGACCTGAAATTTTAACATTCAAAATCTATCCAATTAAAGAATAATGACACATTCAAGTACGCGTGCACACGTGCACAACACACATGTTCATGCTCAGAGTTACATGCTTTTGTTGCTCCAGATTCAAGACATCTTGATTAGCACAATGAACAAAAAGGTTGTTGCTCCAGATCAGCTTTTGTTTGAACATTCCAGTCCATAGATTGTCCACTATCAGGTTTCTTTTTGATGAAGCAAGGAACTTGTGCTTAATATTCTATTTGTTTGTTACCTTATGTCGTACCATGACTTTGGTTTCTTTTGAATGAGCTATTTAACAATGTATCAAACTCCAGAAATAGGGGATTTTACTTCAAATTTAATGAACCAAAAATCTGTGAAATTTAACCTTGTACCTTTTTAAGTTGCAAGAACAAATCCGCAACTTTTTTTTGCTATGGATCCTCTATAAAGAATTTGTGAAACACAAAATGTAAAATCTGTGAAACAAAAAATCCAGAAATAGGGGATGCGTTCGGTTTGATTATAATTTTTTTAAAACTCCATAAACACAAACTTTTTTTGATGCACCTTTAAAAGGCTGAGCAATCTCAAATAGAAATCTCAATAGCAATCAAATAACATACCTTTTGAACAAACTCCAGGATCCTTTGCCGCACCTACAGAAATTTGCAGCTTATTGTTAGGGACTTTAATTCTTTAGGAACTTTCATATTGACCTGCAAAAGGAAGATTACCTTGTTGCAAACCACATTTAGTAGAGATTTGAAGAGTCTCGACATGCCTAGACTTAATATTCTCCGTGAGGGAAATTTGCACATGCCCCACTAATGGGGCTTTTTCATATTGCATGTCTTGGCCTCCATCGTGAGCCTAGAAACCTGAGTATAAGCAGACTTTTGCTCATTTAAATTTCTCAGAATCAAAATAGAAATATCCAGGATCATCATGTGATCTTATTTATGCATAACCGGTTATAGCACACACATAAACTTATTGACCAGACTAAAATAATTCATCCCACATTCCTAATCACATCCAAAGTAGCATGTGTAAGTTAAGAAACCTTAAAATTGGTGTCTAATACAATAAAAATGACCCGAGTTGTCCCCAATTTTAGAGATGGTATAGTCCTAGCTATGATAAATTGTAAAGGAATAGATTTCACTTGCGGTGTCAAAGCAAAAACCATGTTAAAGAGCATGCTAATATTGTTGCTATGCATCTTTATCCCCGTTCACAGACGACTCACAATTCAACACATTCTGATGTCTGAATTCATGTCCGACAGGTTACTAAATCATTCTTCCGTAACTTGTTAGCAGACATTAACGATTATGTCCAGGGCAAGTTTAATGTACAATAATATGAAGAGTTTGATGCTGCAAAAAAAGTACCACAATATGAGTTAAGATGAAGCCATAATAGAAGTATAGCCTTTGGTGGAAAGCTTGTCTAAATAATAAAGTTACAGGAAACAAACATGTTTCTATTTCTGTAATTCCTTCAATATTCCTCTGTCCCTTGAATCTGTGAATATATTCCTCAAAAAATATGTAATCCAACATCCTTTTTCAGTTGCAATTGGATCATACAAACACTTTAAAACTTCAAAAAAATTGATCATTCATCAATTATTTCAGAAAAGGATAGGAAGAAAAGAGAAACACAAATTTTCTGAAAATAAAGTTTTTGTGAATTGGATGCTTGTGAGAACTCTTTCAAGTTGTCTTGCTGACATTTATCAAATGGTTGAGACTCCTGAGGAATCCATAAATGGGAATGTATTTGAATATTTACAGGTAGATTGGATACATGGAGTTCAAATTTGCCATCATTTACACCTGTTAAGAAATACATTTCTGCAAAAAAATCAATACTATTTTGTTGGGGACTTTACTTTGATTCTATCTGCACAACAAAGAGGAAGAAGTTTACTAAAATAACTTCAAGGAGATAACCATCAGAGTTTGTGGACACTTCCATGAGTGAATTCACAAATTCCTTGCCATTCTGAGAGGTACATAGGATGTAAATACTAATCAAAACAGTCTAAAGAATTGTGGAAAAGGAATTCACAACTCAAATAAAAAATTTGTAATGTAAATTTGTGTAAATGTCAATAAGTAAAACCTGTTTTGAATCGGCGAGATTACCAAGTTTAATAGATGGAAAAAAACAATTAATCAAAACACCAAATCTTAATCAATAATCATTAAACCTACCCAAAACCCCATTTCGCTCAATAAATGCACAGTTCTAATCCGCTTTTGTATCTCACAGATTTAATAATAAATTCAGTATAAACTGAAGATAAATTATAAAAATGAAAAAAAGTAAGGATGGAAAATTACGAAGTGACGATATTCAGAACATAACATTATAATGTATATATTGATATGGAGATCTCTTATGGCACAATCAGAATCAACAACCTAACATTAGAAGACAATCTACATTTACATGCACACCCTAATATTTGATATAAGAAACTTCATGACCATAATGAACGATATCTATATTGTTGAAATAATGTCCAAAAGCATTAAAATTTAGCACATTATACTCAGTATTTACATCTGCTCGCATCCTCCACAGACCATAGCCATTATTCTAACTCCATTTAAAGATCGAATCTTCCATAAAATTAATAAATAAAGAAAATTTCCAAACTAACATGTATATGAAAACTGCAGCAAGCACAAATGCAACATTGTTTAGAACATTACCTTGATAATGCTAATATCGATTGTACCTTATCATCGAAACCAGCAAAGAAAAGCCTGCAAAAAAGTTATATATGAAAATCCATCATGTCCATGCAAGAGCTAACAAACGATATATGTGCATGTTTATATTAATACGTAAAATTGACCGATGAATTACTCATAGATTACACATCGATTTTGAAATTTCGCACCTCCCATATACACACAAATTCTATACTTTTTTTGAATTTGTCAAATTAACCCATTATTTTGAACATCTAGCTCTTGACTCTAACCATCTTGCAGATATAATCTTGAGCCAAATTATTCATTTTTTTCTACTTTTCTGAATTAAAGGAAACCCTAAGTACCCTAGAATACTTCTTTCTGCTCTCACTTGAGTTCAATAGCATGACCATGGAGATGGGCAGAATCCCTTCAAAATTGTGCACTAAACCTGAATTTTACTTTTCCATCCAAAATTGTGCACCAAACTGATCTAAAACATGAATGTTGGGTGCACAATTGTGCTCCAAACCTCTATTAACACTAACCTGCATTTTTATTTCCATCTAAATCCTGAAAAAATCACCAAATCAAAATTTTAAAGATCAACAAAACAAATATGCCATGACCTGATGGTATTCACAATTGACACTAACCTGAATTGATGAGTGTCAACAGAATACACAATGTTCATAGCATGCATACATGATGAATATGAGGAATACTATGTCATGAACTGATGGAATTCACTATATAAGAATTGATGAGTGTCAACAGAATACACAATGTTCATAGCATGCGTAATGAGGAATACTATGCCATGACATGTTATCAAATCATAATTTTTTTCTTTCCATCATCTTCTCTATTTTTAGGTTCACAAATTATCATAGTCCCACCAAGATTCAATTTTTCAACCACCAAATCTCATCAAAACCAAAATGCATGTAGGAAAAAAAAAAATCAATAAACCATGATCACATGACTTGGTTCTTACCAAAATGTGACTTCCCCCAATCAACATTTTGAGAACTTTGCAAGCTGTTGATAGCAAAAATAAAGACAATAGAAAGAACCAACACTAAAAGAAAAGACCACTTTTAATATTCATTAATCTTGATTGCATAACAAACTGCATGTCATGTGTTACATGGAATGTAGCAAAGCTTACCCATATTTCCATTGTCATGCGAGTCAAGCCCTGGATCACATCCAGGCAGGTGATCTCTTGCATTTCCTTTCCATGCCTCCTCAAAGCCAACCAACTCATCTTAAAAATAGTAATTATTAGAAGAAGAAGAAGAAGCAATCATATGTTTAGATCTCTAAATTAAAGAACAGTTCCAAATTTTATTGCAAAGAAACCTTCATTTAGGTTGTGTAATGTCTGCAGAGTTTCCACTTTCCCATCAGAATTCAATTTCCTTGTTATTGAATGCCCCTACACATACAAAATGACACAAATTCAACCTTCAGAAATTCAATGGCCAAAAAATATGAGAGAAAAGTTAACTACAGTAACCCATTTTATAAAAATTTCAGTATCTAAACCCAAAAATCTGCTTAATGTAGTGGTTTCCCAACTTCAGAGAAATTTAGTCGGTGGACCATTTCAATGTCGTGCTGCTTCAGAGCAATCAAAACCTACACCCAAAAAAGAGAATTCCAAGAAAAACTAAAAACAATCCACAAATTAAAGAGATTACCATATAAGATCAGCGATGCCCATTACTATTAAAAAGCAGTCATTTTTATAACCCAAGCAAAAGTCTGCATAATTCCATATAGCAGCTCGCAAAAATTATACTTAGGGGAAGGGGGGCTGATGCTTATGTTGATGATATTAGTTCAAACTCGGGAATCATATAGCAGCTCCAAGCAAAAATCAAATTCCATCAAGGAAAAATCAAAAGTAGGTGATCTAAATTTTTTGATAAGCTACTATTTTCGTTCGTGATTGAGCAATCGATCGAGTGATAGAAAAGAACAAAAAACGTACCTTTTTCGAATCTAGGTCGAGAAGCTTTCGAAGATCCCGATGAAGCACCTGCTATGAAGAGAGGTTGAGGGTTTGAGGTTGCCTGCAAGAGATGCGAGCTTGAGGGTTCAGGGTGTTAGCACAGTCCGACGGTGAGGCTTTGAGGGTTTGATGGTGCGTGCGAGAGGTGCGAGGAGAGGTTGAGGGTTTGATGGCTACCCACCGGATGTGAGGGGATGAGGGTGATCCGAATGATTTGAGCAAAATATTTTAGATTCCCCCCCCCGAAATTTTTTGTTTCCCCCGAAATTTTGTGCGGCTTCCAACTCGTGTGACTGGGAAAATGTGAGCTGCGTAGATCTCAAAGGTTGTGCGGGAGATGTTTGTATATGACTGGACTTATGACTGGGACAAAATTCAAAAAATGCTCTATTTTATAGTATGTATGTGTATATATATATATATATATATATATATATATATATATATATATATATATATATATATATATATATATATATTAAAACACTAGGATGGTGGTGCCTGGTCGCTCCCTTCTGAGCTCGCTCACCTTGCCCCCTTGCTGGGCACGGTCTCTGGGTCGGGTGGCCCTGACTACTGGGAGTGGACTACTGTTGGGGGCTGCTCTCTCCGCTCTGCTTGCCCCTCTACACGACGCTGCTCCCCTCCTGCCCGACTTTCTCCTATGGTCTGGTTCTCTGGGCACACGCCCAAGTTCTCCCTCACTCTCCTGCGTGCCCTCTCTAACCGTCTGCCCACCACCTAGCAGCTGGTCAGGCGTGGCATCCGGGATCAGTCTGCATGTGCTCTTTGTGGCTCGTTCGCGAAATCGACTCGCCATCTCTTCTTCCGATGTGAGTACAACTCTTTTGTTTGGGCGGCTTGTCGGATTCGACTTGGCCTTCCTCCTGGCTCCAAATCCATCATCGTTGAAGCCCACATGCTGCGGCGACGGTTTGGAGCCAAGGGGAAAACCACCTCCATGGGCAAGCTCTCCATGATGGTATTCTCTGCGACGGTTTGGCATATTTGGAGAGAGCGGAACTGCCGCATATTCAGATCCCTCAGGTCCCTTGCGTCAGCCATTTTGGCTCGGATCACTCTGGACATCTCAGACGCCTTAGTTGGTTGTGTCCCGGTTGACTTAGACCCTGTGGATACCGCCGTTTTTGAGAGCTGGGGGCTTTTGTAGGCCGTATTTTTGTACACCCCCAGCATTGGTGTCCCCTTTTCTTTTTATGTTCTCTCGGCTTCACCTGGTAGGCCTTGTGCGAGGTGACTGCTTCCCAGCCTCTCCCTCGCCTGTCCTACTAGTTGCACCGCCCTGATGTAGCCCCTGTTCATATCTATACATACACACTTACTTTTCTATATATATATATATATATATATATATATATATATATATATATATATATATATATATATATATATATATATATATATAATATAATGGAGAGCGTTAATCTCGGAGGTGGTGATTCCGGCGACCCAGGCGATTCGGGGACGAAGACGGAGGGAAAAGTAGCAGCAACACCAATCGACAACCCAGGCAGCAGAACGGATTCTTTCAAACTTCCAAGGGCACAAGTTGGTTTCAACCTTCCTAGGGCACAAGCTGGCGGCGATCCTTTGGGCAAAGTCGGGTTTCCCGGCGGCGATGACCTTGGAAAATCTGGTGATCAACCTGCTTCGGGCAACAACAAGGTTTTTGGATCCACCATTCATGGCTACTCTCATATCGGCAATGATGGAGATGATTATTCGGGCTTCAGGAAGGGCGGAAGATCTGTGGATGGTTGGCAAGTGGTTTTGAGAAGGGGAGGTGCTCACAAGGGAGGCAGTCATATGAGAAGGAATTTTGGAGGAGGGTTTACCAAGGCCCCTCCTAAGGTTCAGCCAAGGTACGTGCATCCCAACCACTCTGGAGAGGGCCGTAACATGTTTGATAAAATTCCTCTCAGGCCAAAAGTGCATATCAATGTTAACACAACAGGTACTAAGCTTTCTTGGATTGATGTCTGTACTAATCGGTGGACATATGGCCCAGCCCTAGGAATGTCTCATGTCCCACCTAAGACGCGTGATGATGGCACTCTATGTGCCAGGTTCCCACAAGAGTTAGTAGTTAAAGGAGCCAAAACTTGGAAGAATACGATTGTTGGCTACGTGCTTGGCGATGTTCCTTACTATAGTCAAATGGTTGCTTGGGTGGAGAGATTGTGGAAGAATAAGAAGAGGGTGCAAATCTACAGCAGAGAAAATGGGTTTTTTTATTTCCGATTTGAATCGCAGGAAGAATGTGAAAGGGTGTTATTGGGCGGGCCCTGGATATTTGAGGTAGACTAGTGGTGCTAAAAAAAATGGAGTCTGGATATGCGACATGACCATGATATTCTTACCTCTGTCCCTGTATGGGTTCAGCTGCATGGTGTTCCACTTTACATGTGGAATCTGGAGGGGCTCAATATCATTGCCTCTGTCCTGGGTAACCCTTTGTGTCTGGACAAAGCAACTGAATATTTGGAGCGAATTACATACGCCCGTTGTCTTATTGAAGTTGATGCCTCTTCCCCATTAGTTAATTCTTTTGATGTAGAGTTGGATGAGGGATCTATAGTTTCTATTACTACAAAGTTTAAGGGAGCCCCACCAAAGTGCAATCACTGTATTTGTTTCGGACACACTGATGAGCAATGCCCTACTAAACCTGGCCCCCAAACAACTAAAGAACCCCCTTCAATCCAAGAACAGATGACCAATTGTGACACTGCGGTACAACCTGAAGCAGCTGACATTGCGGTACAACCTGAAGCTGCTGCCATTGCGGTAGGGGTTGAGAGATTAAATGAGAAGCTCCCAGGGGCACCAATCATTCCTGTTATGCATGTTGTAACCTGTGCTCCTTATGACCAATCTGCTTGCTCCCTTCCAGTCGCGGCTGCTAATTTACCTGTAAGTGGGCTCAAGGAAGGGAGCGGTTCACATGACCCCGGGTCAGGGGAAAATGGTTCTGTGGCTTTTAGTTCAGTTCAGATGGTAGCCAGTGATGTTACTAATGCTGGGGATCCTTCCCACATGATTGACGCAAGTAGGATGGAGGTCAATCCAAAATCTGTTCATATTAATCCTTTTCCCTCCTTACTTGCAGAGACTATTGAAGATGAAATTGACAAGGTGCCAGGTGAGCTAGCCATCGACAACCCAGAATGGAATAAAGAACTGGAGGAACAGCTAAGGCATAAGGCGGAAATTAAGGCGGGGAAAAAGAAGCTTCCTTCAAGCCATCCAGTTAGTTCCTGTACCAGGAGGAACACTCGGTCACAGCAGAGTAGTGGCCTTGACTTGCAACTACCTACTATTGATTAATGTCGGTCTTCTATTGGAATACCAGGGGCCTTAATAATCTGGTCCGGAAGAAGGACTTGAAGAATATGATTAAAGCAATAAATCCATCAGCGATTATTCTGTTGGAAACTAAACTGAAGCCTTTAGCTATTTGTAATAAGATTGGGATCCCTAATGGTTGGGTCTCATTTGACAATTCTGCTTACGCACCGGGTGGCCGTATTGTTATAGGGTTTAATCCTGCTGCTTGGAAAACTTCCCTGTTCTCGTGCTTTGCCCAGCACATCTCGGTTCGTTGTACTAATGGGGGAGGTTTCGATTGTATTATAACGGGTGTCTATGGATACAACACTCTAAATGAGAGAAACGAATTGTGTCAATGCATGAAGAGGGATGCGGCCTTGATTGGTAACTCTGCTTGGATTGCGGGTGGAGACTTCAATAATGTTCTTTACACTAAAGATAAAGTGGGTGGAAGAATGCTGGAGGAATCAATGGTTCGGGATTTTCATGATTGCATTAGATGGTGTTCGCTCCTGGAGATGAAGAGCACTGTAAACAGATTCAGTTGGTGTAACAACAGGGTTGGTAAGGACCGAATTTTCGCTCAATTAGATCGGGTATTCTGTAATCCTACCTGGACTAATGTACTGGCAGATTCTTTCATTGAATACTTGGACCCCATGATAAGTGACCACTCGCCTATGCTTGTTAACTTCCACATCCAGGTACCATCTGATCCCAAGCCCTTTAGGTTTTTTAACTATTGGGTCCGCTGTCCAGGCTACAGGGGAACCATTGAATCAAGCTGGAATTGCAATATTAAGGGTACGGCCATGTATTGTTTGACGCAAAAATTGAAGAGATTGAAACTATCATTGCGGGGGTGGGCTGGTGATCATCATGCGGCTAATCTGGTGAAGAAAATTAGAAGGGAGCTGGAGGAGATCCGAATTAATCCCACCATCCATTCGGATATTTCATTACAGCTCAAAGTACAAAATCTCTACAGGGATTTGACTAAAGCTATGAAACTTGAGGAGGAGATGTATCGTCAGAAGAGTCGTCAGGACTGGCTCACCTTGGGTGACAAGAACACCAAATTCTTTTACAATTCTATGAAAGCGAGAATTAGCCGCAATAACCTGAAGCACCTTATGGATGAGAATGGGCGACAATGCGGAGTATATGACAATCTAAAAAGGACTGCCCCATCTTTCTTTGAGAACCTATATAATCAAAATACCTATTGGACCAGCTTTCCAAGACTTGTTCCGAGGCGCATTCTTACTATCAGTTCGGCGAATTGGTTGAGTAGAAGGGTATCAGATGAAGAAATTAAGAGTGCGGTCTTTCAGATTGGATCTGATAAATCCCCTGGGCCAGATGGGTATAATGGATTCTTCTTTCAGCATAATTGGCCTTTAATTGGAGATGAGGTCACTGCAGCCATTAAATCTTTCTTCCGTTCGGGTTCTCTACTCAGGGCCGTCAACCATACTTTCCTTACTCTAGTCCCCAAGAATGATAATGCATCAACTTTAGGGGATTATAGGCCTATTGCCTGCTGCAATGTCTTATATAAGATTGTGAGCAAAGTTATTTGCAACAGGTTAAAAGTGGTGATTCATGAGTTGATATCTCCTAATCAATCAGCTTTTCTGAAGGGTCGTCTATTGACTGATTGTTCTCTACTTGCCCACGAAGAGATCAGAGATTTCAGTAATCTTATGGGTGCCAGAGCCTGCCTGAAGCTAGATCTGAGAAAAGCATTCGACAGTGTAAATCGAGAATTCATTATCTATTTCATGCGTCAAATGGGTTTTCCTGAAATTTTCATAGGATGGATCAAAGAATGCATCATTACTCCAACCTTCTCAGTTTTAGTTAATGGTGCTCCATTCGGATACTTCAAAGGTAATAGGGGTATCCGTCAAGTAGATCCCCTATCCCCCTATTTGTTTGTCATCACCATGGAGGCTTTCTCCTTACTCATTTCTCGAGCTTTAAATATGGGCAATATCCATCCTATGCGCCGTTCTGGTTCTATATCCCATCTTCTATTTGCGGATGACCTTCTGGTGTTCTGTCGGGCAAACAAATCATCCTTCTTGGGCATCAAACACTTATTGGAAGACCTCTCAAATTTTACTGGGTTTCAGGTAAAATGGGATAAAAGTGCAGGTTTGTTTAGTAAGGGGACTAAGAATAAATCCATGCTAGCTGATTTGTTGGGGATCAAGATTGTTACTACTTTTACAATGTATCTTGGGTTGCCCCTTTCTTCAAAGTATCCCAATACTATTAATTACGGTAGATTGATCGACAAATGCAAGAAGAGGATTTTGTGTTGGAATTCATCGTTTCTCTCTGTTGCGGGACGCATTGAATTGGTAAGATCTGTCATCTACGGGATTGTCGCATTTTGGATGATTGCTTTCCATGTCTCGGTAAGTGTTATGAAAACCATTTCGTCTATATGTAGAAGATTCATTTTGGGTGCTTCTAGAGCATGGGCTGGGGAGGATATTTGTAAACCGAAGACAGAAGGTGGAGTGGGGCTTAGACTATTGGAAGACCTAAATGAAGCGACTAGTCTGAAGTTAGTTTGGAGATATCTCACATCTGAAAGTTTCTGGGCAAAGCACTTGAACAATAAATTTGGGACTAGAGTAGGTTTCTTTGCAAGCAAGAGACATTTGTTACAATCGGGCACCTGGAAGAGAATGCTAAAAAGCAGACCAATATCGCAAAAACTAATTAGGCGGAAGGTGAGAGATGGGAGGACAACCTTGTTCTGGATTGATTGCTGGCTACCTATAGGGCCTCTTAAAGACCATCTTGAAATCCCCTATGGAGCCGAAAATAAACCTGTATGTGATTATTGGTCGCAGGCTGCAGGTTGGTGTGCTGACCCGCTTTTAGATCCGGTCAGGAGTGAGTTACTGAAGATCCGGCTGACAACTGGGCCTGATGAATGGGATTGGCTGCCTGGAACCGAATTCACCTTCAAGCGGGCTTGGGAGGGGGTGCGTCAGCCTGGCGTTGCCTTCCCTTTTCACCGTTTGATTTGGTATAAAAATCATTCCCCGAAGATGTCCCTCTCTCTTCTTCGGGCTTTACAAGGTAAATTACTTACTAGGGATATGGTTAGCAGATGGGGGATTAACACGCCTGTTCATTGTGTTCTATGTGATGGAAACCTGGATGAAACTATTGATCATTTGTTCTTTGAATGCGACTATTCAAGCTACATATTGCGAAGATCTTTGTTAAAACTTCAGGTCTCAGATCAAGTTAACCCGGTTTTGGGTGAGGTGGGTAAATTGTTCATCACCAAGTTCGGAGGGAATAATGCAATTGACATACTTGCAAAAACTAGCCTTGCCGCAATGATTTGGCACATTTGGCGGGAAAGGAATCGCCGTATTTTTGATGGGGAGGAAAAATGCAGAACCACCCTTTTGAGGAGATCGCTGCTGACATTAGAGTCCTTGTCCATGATCAAGACCCTACTACCTTGGAAGAGATTACTGCATTCGCCAACTGGGAATTCAGAGACACGGGATGAGATTTGTACACTTTATGTTTCTTCTACATATTTGGTGTAAATTTGGATTGTCTGTATAGTCCCGTTTAGGTTGAGGGATTGATAGTGGAGAGTGACGGCGCTTGTGCCCTATCCTCTCTCTATCAAAAACTCTTCCCTAAATGGGCTATTTTTGTACATTGTACATTTACTCAATAAAGATCACGCTAACTTTTCAAATATATATATATATATATATATATATATATATATATATATATATTAAAACACAACTGTTTTTGAATCCTAGGGCTGACTAGGATAAGCTGACTAGGACAAAGGGGTTGATAGAAAGAGAGCCAGGATTAAATCTTGGGGAATGAACAGTTAGGATGAGAGAAATTTTGGAGGGAAGGGTTTGTATTTTAAATCCCATTTGATATTTGACATTGATGCGGATAGGGAATGGGGCTCTCATTAATTGCAGGTTCTATTTAGAATCACATGCTCTCATTAAAACAGTTTGAATTTTGAATGCACTCTCCTTTTACATGCAGCAGAGGATGATTTTATAAGGAAAAACACGTGGGGCCTACCAATAAAGATAGGTGGACGCGAAGGATTTTTGGTCGCAGAAACACGTGGGGGCCCTCCTACAGCGCCTGCATTTAAACACTAGGGAGACTTCTATCTTGCAGTGGGGCCCACAGATTAAGAGGCTATCTACCTGCATTTAATGCAAACAGCTCCAAACGTGGCTGTAGTCATCTCCTGCTGGCAGAAAACCTCTTCGTCTTCCAAATTGTCAGCTCTTCGTGCCTCACTGTCATCTTCTAAATTATAAAGGCCGGTTCTTTTTGGTTTATTTGGTTGTGAAAGTGGGAGATTCCACTATTCCTCCCACTATTCACTCATTCTCACCCTCACTTTCACTCGTCCTGTTCTTTTGTGTTGGCTTCTTTGACTGTGAAAATTGCAAAACGCACAATAAAGTTATGTGGGACCCACAAAAAATTCCAACATCCATATTCACAACCCACTTTCACCCAAAAAACACAATACTCACTTTCACCAACACTATTCACAACTTCAACAAATACAAATTTAAACACAAAAGAACAGGCCCTAATCTTTACACAAAGATTGAAATTGTCAGCTCTTCATGCCTCACGGGATCAGTGCCTCCGTTCTCTCTCATGTCCCTATATTCCCTAAATTTTCTTGATCGCTAGCATGATTGATCTCAAGTTCGAAGAAATCGATGGAGGCACGGTAATCTGCCCGTGGATGACCCTCTCCAATCAGCTCTTCATCCTCAATCCTTCAACCTCCGATGATCAGGTAAATTTTTTCCTAATCTAATCGATTATTTGCTTCAGTTGGGTCTTTTAAAGATGAGATTCTGTGAGATAGGCATGTTTTATTTTGGGATTGTGTTTTTGCGTTCTATTCAGTTTGGATTTTTGTACTATCTTTTTGATTTTTTTTAATTTGTCGGTGATTAAATCATAGGTTTTGAATCAAAGTTTTGGTGAGTGAAGATCGCGGAATGGATCAAAGGAGTTGGTTATGGAGAAGGAAATTTTTTCCAATGATTTGGTAGAGACAAAGAGATCGGGATTAGTTTCTTCTCTTTCTGAGAGATTCTCCTTTGATCTGGTAATTTTTTCCCAATCTGATTGATTGTTTGATTCCGTTGGGTCTTTTAAAGATGAGATTTTGGGATTTTGTTTTTGGCTTTTGTCCATTCCGGATTTTTGTGATGTCTTCTTAATTTTGTTTTATTTGTCAGTAATTAAGTCTTAGGTTTTGAATGTGAGTTTTGGTGAGTGATAATCATGACGATCAAAGGAGTTGGTTTGGAGAAGAAGGGCCCAGGCAAGACTGAGAGCTTAGGATCTGAGAGCTTAGGATCAGTTTCTTCTCTTTTCGAGAAATTCTCTAATGATCAGGTAATTGTTTAAAGATTTTTGTAGACAATACAGTAAATTTAATTTGAAGAATGACGTGTTTATGATTCAATGCACTTATACGTGATTATTGATTACATTTTATTCATTAAAGACGTAAGCAATCAGCATATTATCTTTAATTTTATCTTCTATATGATAAAAATAAAAAAATATTCAACTTGAAAATTGATTGAAGAATATTAAAACGGGTCATTTTACAATAACATAAGTTACACAACACACTTGCATTGGGTTTGTTTGTTATGTTGTAAATGATTTGAAAAGAAAAATAGAATTTTGGAGAGAATAAAACTTTGTATTTATCGGGTACAAATTAGTGGAATCTTTCGAGAAACAAAATTAGCGAAAAATCACACCGGACATGATTGAAACATATATTTGGTCTAGAAGTAGGAAATACCTCAAATCCTAAGAGGGTTTTTTATTTATTGAATTAACGTTGAAGCTTAGAAGCTGCAAGCTTACGTCTTTCTCCATATTATAGAAAATGAGATTAAAACAGAGAACTAGCATTCATGTGAAAATTCTTTAGCATTTTAAAAAATTACCAATCTGCAAATTTAACTAATATTTTTATGGTGTATAGAGTCATGAAATATGAAAAATAATGGAATTCGAAGCTTTGAATTTGAGTACAATTTACAAACTATTTTTCCTTTGTCTGATCTTTAATTAAAATGCTATCTATATGATCAAAAATGCTGGAAAAAAAGGATTAAACAAATCAATCGAATGCAGCTTAAGATTTTATCTATATTACATTTGACAACCTTTTTTGAATCTTAGGACTGACTAGGACAAGCTAATGTCATGCTGATGTATAGAGATGTTGATATAAGAATGGATATGATTTAATCTTGGTAAAAGAAGGGTTGAGATGAGTGTTGTGAGATGAGAAATTTTGTTGTTTTTTTCTTTGTTTTTCAAACCTCCCACAATCACTACATTTGGCAGCATACCGCTTCTTTCCCCTTTACAAACTATTTATTTGAGTCTACTAGAGTCTCATCCGTAAGAAATGCCTTTTATGGACTTGTTATAGTTGATGACTTCTCTAGATTTACTTGGGTAAGATTGTTACATAGTAAATATGATGCCTTTGAAAAATTTATTATTTTATCTAAGAAAGTTCAAAAGATCCAAAGCACCCCCATTGTCAATATTCATAGTGATCATGGAGGTAAATTTGAGATGAGAACGGGATCACTCACACTATTTCATTCCATCGTGTCCCACCACAAAATTATGTTGTGAAAAGGAAAAATAGAACTTTAATTTAGTGTGCACGCACTATGCTTAGCTATAGCCGTCTTGGACCACAATTTTGGGCGGAAGCCGTCCATAGCGCATGCGATGTGCTTAATAGAATTCTAGTGAGACCCCGTACGAACAAAAATTGTTAAAAATTATTTTATGATAAAATGCCTCAAGTAACTTATTTCCGTATTTTTGGTTGCAAATGTTTTATTAAAAACACACGTCAATTTAGATAAATTTGATTCTCGTTCCGATGAAGGAATTTTTATTGGATATTTTGATCGTATCAAGGCCTATCGGATATACAATAAAAGAACTTCAATGGTTGAGGAATCCTTACATGTTTCATTTTATGACGATTTTGATGCAATATATCTCATGTTGATGATATCTTAGAATTTCTATGTGATAATATGCATAATGTTAAATTAGATTGTTCTATTAGGACTAACTTTTCTAATAATATTGTTGAGAATTTCCAAGTGATCTAGGTGTACCTAAGACGTTTGCTATAGTTCCTCATCATCCACATGACAAAGTGATTGGTAATATCGGTGATGGAGTCTGTACTTGGTCAAGGATGGAGCACTTCATACATTGTGCTTTCGTCTCAACGATAGAGCTAAAGAACATCGACGAAGCGTGTGAAGAGAGCTCATGGATCATGGCGATGGAAAAAGAGCTCATCCAATTTGAACGGAACAAAGTTTGAGAATTTGTTCCTCCTCCGGAAAGCCACCATGTTATTGGAACAAAGTGGATCTTCAAGAACAAGACGGATGGAAATGAAGTCGTCACCAGGAACAAGGCGAGGTTAGTGGCTCAAGGTTACCGACAAGATGAAGGTATAGATTTCGAGGAACCCTTTGCTCCAATAGCTAGATTAGAATCTATTAGGTTATTATTATCATTTGCATCATTTGAAAGTTTCAAGCCTTTTCAAATGGACGTTAAAAGTGCATTTTTGAATGGTTATGTTAATGAAGAAGTTTATGTTTTACAACCACCCGGTTTCATACATGATAAATTTCCAAATCATGTTTTTAAACTAAAAAACGCTTTATGGTTTGAGACAAGCTCTTAGAGCTTGGTATGATCACCTAAAGACTTTTATTTTGGATTTAGGTTTAAAAATGGGTGAGGTTGATTCAACACTATTTACGAAGTATTTTGATTATAACATTCTCATTATACAAGTGTATGTAGATGATATCATATTTGGTTCTACTAACACTTCACTTTGTCAAGAGTTTGCTAAGTCCATGCAGGATGAATTTGAGATGAGCCATATAGGAGAGCTGACCTATTTCTAAGGTCTTCAATTTCGCCAATTGGAGCAAATGATCTCCATCCCCCAAACGAAGTACACGATGGAATTGATCAAACACTTCGGGATGGGGAGTTCTTCCTCTAAGCATACTCCAATGAGCACGACAACACATCTTGATAAAGATGAGCATGGAACGGATGTTGACATTCGTCAATATCGAGGTACAATGGGTAGTTTACTTTATCTTACCGCAAGTAGACCCGATATCCTGTTTGTCGTATGTCTTTGTGCACGATATCAATCACGATCAAAATAATCACATTTGATTGCGGTCAAACGAATTTCCTGTTATCTTAACCAAACACTTGACTACGAATTATTTCATTCAAAGTCATGCACATATGAGCTAGTCTCATATAGCGATACCGATTTTTCCAGATGTAGATCTGCTGGAAAAAGTACTAGTGGCACTTGCTATTTTCTAGGAAATTCCCTTGTGTCTTGGTTTTCCAAGAAAAAAAATTCGGTATCCTTTTCTACGATCGAAGCAGAATATATTGCCGCGGGTCTAGCTTGTGCGTAAGTATTATAGATGAGACAAACACTTAAGGACTATGGTATTGATTGTGGTACATGTGTTATAATGGTCGATAACTAAAGTGCTATATGTCTATCTAAGAAGCCGGTACAACACTCTCGTAACAAACACATTGATATTAGACATCACTTTATTAATGATCATCTCCTCAAGAAGGAGGTTAAACTAGAGTACATCGACACCCAAAAACAAATAGCCGACATTTTCACTAAACTACTCAAGGAAGATTACTTTGTGAGGCTTAGAAGAGAACTAGGGATTATGTGTGAATCTGAACTCTATGAGATCATCATTTTACATGGCATACCATGTTTCTTCTTTATTTCATGTGATATGCCATGTTTCTTGCTATATTTAATTGATTGTGATATATTTCTCGTTTTCATACTTGAGCATTTCTTTTGTGAGATATATATGTGATTTTTGTGCTATGGTTGAGAAATCTTTTTTTATTTTATTTGAATATTTTCAGATTTTGATGCTTGGTTTTGCTTATAAGATCATTTCATGCTTAGTTAGAGTGATTGTATCTTCTTAGCTTGAGAGCTCATTTAGATTTTATCCTAGATTCATAGTAAGCATTCTGGATTGGGACAGACGCCTGGTATAGTCAAACCAGACGTCTATCGTGTCAGAAGTTTGTGTCTCTCAGAAATTTTCATTTGAACAGACATCTGCAGTTCTCTGACCAGATGCCTGCACAGTGGTCCGGGCGCCTAGCTGTTGAGCTTCAGCTGCCTGATCAGTGAAATTTTTGTCGTCATAATTTTTCCCAAGAGCAACTCTTTTTTCTCTTTGTTAACCCAGTCGTCTGATGTGTTATGACCAGATGCCTGCACAGTTGGTTAGGCGCATGGTATATCGTCATCAGATGTCTGGTTCCCCTAAGAATTCTTCAAACCTAATTTTTCTTTCTAACAGACATCTGATACTCTTCTTGCAGACGTCTGGCGCTTCGAAATCTCGTTTTTATTTTAAAATCTCCAGACGCCTGGCTAGCCCACACCAGATGCATGTCGAGGGTTTAAACATCAGATTATGTTTGATCCGATGGTCCAGATCTATTCACTCGATCGATTAAATTCTTTTATCTTTCGATTAGGAATTAAGCTTATTCACTTGTGCCTCTGCTCCTACGCTAGCCTCTACCACTCTCTCTATCTCGACGATTCTCTTTTTGTTTTTCCGTCGTTTCTCGGCTCGTCTGCTCGATTCCGACCGCCTATGTATATTCTCTCACAGTAACTCCAATTTTTCTGATTAGGTTGTCGTGTTCTTCGCCTAGAACTTCCGATTATGGCTTAGGGTGTTTATTCTTGTGTTTTTCACATCACCATGGCTCCCAAACGCAAAGCCGTAGCTTCCAAATCTCCTCCTGGAATCTTCAGCCTACTCCTAGGGTCGGGGGATCCAAGAAGTCTATTCATATTAATCATTCAAATCGTGTGTCTTTCGCCGAAGTCACACATCTTTCTCCGGCTTCCACACAATCTAATCAGCCCCCTCGCACTGAAGCTTCTCCACAATAGCCACAAGCCACTTCTAGACCACCACCTCTTCCTTTAGGGTCTCGTTCTACTCTCTCATTCCGTAACCATGAGTGTGAAGATCAACATTCATTTCCCTTATCCATTCGGATGATTCCAGAGAGATTTATCACCTATGCTGATTTTCCTGGCCTCTCTGAGATTTTTAAGCATGCTTGCCTTTTAAAAGTATGGCGTGATACTCGGACCAAGGAATACTATCCCAACCTAGTACGTTTGTTCTATGCAAACCGTATTAGGGATGACCTTCATCGTCTAGACACTTTTGTCCGGGGATTCCCATCATTCTGATTGTCAAGACTTTAGGATATATTCTTCTCATCTCCTCCTCTGGTCAGTACATTGCTGATATTGATATCGATATGAACGACCACACTCTTTAGTCCAAAGATTTCCTTCATATTCCCCAGCACATCAACGCTTCTATTAAGCCAATAGATCTATAACTGATCTTGGTTGGATTTGCAACCTCATCTTGAAATCCAACATTCTGCCAAAGTATGGGTCTTCTGATTACTTATCTTTCGAGTACTTTCGTTGTCTTTATGATCTCTTAGGAGGGATGAAGATAAACTGGGCGCATGTCATTCTAGATCATATGGTTGACACATCTATCCTGCTGTACCCATCTCTTCTGACCCGTATCTTTATCCACTTCCATATTCCATTAATTCCTAGTGAGTGTACCACCACAAGAACCCTTATCAAAGACACTTTGCGGCGAAAGTTTGAGGCAGCCCTTAAGGTTGCATCAGAAAAGGCAGTTGTTCCCTCTTCCTTTACGGGTCCTTCGGTTCCTCCTCATGTTACTCCATCTCACATCATCTCTACATCCACTAAGAGACCACGTATCTCTGAGGACACTTTTCAAACTCTTTCTACTCAGATCACCAGTTTGGGTGATGCCATGGGTCATGTACTCTCCAAGCTGTCAGATCTGCGATAGTCTCACCTTCAATAGACAGAGCTGATGTGTCAAATTGTTGAGCATCTCGGAATGACTCCTTTAGTTAATGTTCGATGTGATATCATTCCTGATGCACCCCCTCAGTGTGATTCACCTCTTCAGTATGTTCGATGTCATAGTCTTACTCAGTCTCCTTCGGCTGCTGCACTTGGCCCGTGTGGTGTTGCTATTGTTGTTCCAGAGATGACTGATGATGATACTCCCGATGCTCTAGAATCTAGCTCTGCTCCTCCTTCTCCACCTATGGCTTGACGAGTTTATGATTATCTCAGGAGCCTCTTGCTCGCGTGTCCGCAAGCTTCAATATTTATAGTAGCAAGTGAACGGTGTTGTTGTAGCTCTATACGAGTCGTCCTCTAAGAGGCAGTTGTTGATCTTAATTTATTTCTAAGTTAATAGCTACGTGATCGAGTATAAGGTTGAGGATTATAAAAAATAATAGGAAAATCAGTAATAAAAAGCTCTAGGGCCTGGATATCATCACCATTGGACTAAACTAGGATTGATTGGTATTGACCGATTGTCGAGTTCATGAGGTTTGGGAGAGGTCGTCTGATCTAAGGATATTATCTTACCCCCCACTTCCATGGCGCATGATAAGATATCTCCTTATATTGGCCCTACCCCCACTTCCGTGGTGCATTATAGGACTACCTAGCCCGTATCGATACCGATTTCCATCGTGCATCGATACACGCTAGATGCATTATGTTTGACGAATGTCCATAATCGTCCTCTACGACACTTCCGTGGATTAGGAATCAATGTGGCCAACGGGCCGGCCGGGCCCGTTGCCCGCCGGGCTTCGTCGGGCCCCGGGTCGGCCCGGCCGGGGGGTGGTGGAAACCCCCCAAGCCTGGCCCATGGCCCGGGCCGGACCAAAAATTTTTTTTTAAAAAAAATTCAAAAAAATCTGAAAAATTTTATTAACTACATACAATTAAAAAATTGTTCAAAATTAGAAAAAAATATGTTAAGAAGTATTTAAAAAGTTTAAAAAATTTATAAGACCTATATAAAAATATTTAAAACGGTTAAGAATTTTATAATTTGAAGTATATTTAATATAACATTATCAAAAAGTCAAACTGAAAAAATTGATGAATACAATTTTTAAGAAATGTTTAGAATTGAAGTATATTTCTAATTAAATCTATATTAATGAAAAAAAGATATTTAAGCCCGAAATTCACGAAGGTCCCGGGTTGAACCTTTAAATTTCATTAATTAAAATTTTTTTGAGGGGGGGGGGGGGGTCTTACATTGGCCAGCCTTACCCCTCATACAATGGGCAAAACATAGGACTTCTAAATGCTAATACAAGTTAGAAGATAACAATACAAGAAAAAAAAGATAATCATTCAGCTTCTGTATCTTCTTCCTCGGAGTCTTCCGAATGGTCATGTTTATCTTACGAGCGGTTATCAGGATGAAACCAATCCTTTGCACATAATGCCGCTTCAACTATATCTTCTTTAAGCCTTGATCTCCTGTCACTCAGAACCCGGCCACTTGCACTAAAAGCAGACTCAGATGCAACGGTAGAATAGGGACTGATAACAGATCACGAGCCATAATGGTCAGAATTGGAAACCTATGTTCATGCATTTTACATAGTGCCAAATTATCAAAATTTTCATCATCCAATTCAGACTCAGTAAAAGGAAAAGTAATTTCTAAATACTTGGACAACTCATTAGACAAACTTTCTGTAGCTATGGTTTTTTGTTATTACTTCCCAATAATCTGTCGGAGTTTGCTTGTAATTTTAGAACTAACAGGAACAGAAGAAGTGTGTGATGAACTACCATATCTAGCCTCATACGTCGCAAAAAGGACTCTTAAGCTAGTTTTAAAATTGATCATCAACTTCAAATATCATGTTTTCATAAAAGGTTTCTAATAACCCAACTACTAATTCCTCTTTAAAACATGGATCAAAACCCTTAGATAATGAATAAAGCAAAGGAACAGGCTTCCAATATTTCGCTAGTTTAATATCCATTTCTTCTATCATAGGTTGAAGACCAAGGGTAGTGGTCGTACTGTCTCTATACCTCGCTAAAGTGTCTGAAATGATAACTAATTGACCAAGCTTAAAATTGATGTTGAGTAATACATACCCGAGAATTTGCTTGTAGCAACATAAAAACCCTCAAAAAATTCACAAAGATGCTCAATCGTTTTACACTCAAACTCAGTAATGTTGTAATCAGGGTCATATGGAACATGTGTACTAACAAAATAACTAAGCTGAATCTTGTTTTTAAGCATGTAACGCATCATAAGATACATTGAATTCCACCTATGTGGAACACTAAATTTAAACTTTCGGTAAGAAAGTTGGCTATTTCTACATACTTCTTTCTACAAATTTCTCTTATTGGCAGAAGACTGTATGTATAACATAAGGTTCCTACCTTTTTCTAACCAAGCAGCATCACATTTTAGCCCATCCTGTACTATCAAATTCAAGATGTGACAAGCACATCGGTGATGAAATAAAATACCATCAAGATCAGGGTTCAGTTGTCTTTTTAAAAATGTTATTGCATTTGTATTGTTAGATGCATTATCAAGTGTAAAGGAAATGATTTTTTCAGAAATATCATACTCGCAAATAACATTCATAATCACATTAGCAATAACAGCACAGGTATGACCATGTTCTAACAATTTAAAATCGATAATCATCTTGTGAATAATATAGTCGTGGTCTACGTAATGTGGCGTAACACATAAATAGGATAACCCCCATTTTGTTGTCCATACATCGGATGTTAAAGCTATTCTAGATGTTAAGGCCGCAAAAGTTTGTATAATTTTAGATTTGCCGGCTTGAAAGCTGTCGTAGCATCTCTTCTAAGAGTGTTTCTAGACACTCTTCTAAATGCAGGGTTCAGTGATAATTGGTTAACCGTTCTAATGAGGGGCTTTCCCTATAACTAAAGGGTAATTCTTGGCATAGAACTAGTCTAGCCATATCCTTTCGTATTGTATCAGAAGAATATGAGAAAGTAGATAGAGAGCTAGATGTAGCTGTTAAGTTTAAGTTGTCTGCTTAGCCTCTTTTTTGTGAGCATCTGAATGTCTTTTCAGGTGTGTTGTACAATATTTAGCTGAGCCAACGAAATCTGCTCTACAGATTTTGCAAACAGCCCTAAGTCCTTTTTCAAGAGTATAGTTTTCCCAAACTGCAGATTTTTGTTTTCTGGTTTGGGTTGCTTGTGTGGAAGTGGGGCCAACAGTAGTAGCAGTATGTGCATGGGTTGAAGTGTGTGCAAAAGAAGAACCCCCTGGTGACCCACTATGGGGCTAGAGTTATTACTATCGTTCCAATCTTGTTCAGTTGGTGACGTTTCCGAAAAGTCTGGTGATTCGATAGGGTTGTTCAGCATATTTTGATAATAAACTATAATCTTCCGTATTAAAATTAACGTTAACATGTCTACGTGGGCTGTTTGATCCTGACATTATGCTAATTTAACAATAAAAGGAACATGTCTGTAGATATAGCAAAGATGCGGAGAGGTAGGGATGCTGAGAGGTAGCAACCGGATGCCGAGACTCAGGGAGGTAGCAGACTGAGCTTGAATGCGAAGAGGTAGCAGCCGGATGCCGAGACTCAGGGAGGTAGCAAACGGAGCTTGAATGCAGAGAAATATTGGCTGTATCTTGAGAGCGTCGTGAGTTGAGAGCAAGAGCTTAAGATTTGAGAAGAATTTGAGAGTAGAGATGTTTATAATTTGAAGAAAATGATATGAATTGGTGGGGTATTTATAGGATTTTTAGGCCAAAAGACCAAAATAACCCTCCAATATGACCGTTTTATGGCTGTTGGGGGTGTTTTTTGGTCTTTTGGCCAAAAATGACCAAAATACCCCCCATTTGACCGTTTATAGCTACTGGGGAGTTAAAAAAGCCCCCAAAACAGCAATAAAATGGCTGTTTTCCCAACAGCCATTGGCGGCCGGGCCGGGCCGGGCCGGGGGGCTGGGAAGCCCGGCCCGGGTCAGGTCAACGTTAACCGGGCCAGCGGGCTTCCGGGCCTTTTGGCCGCCGTGAATTCAGATCTATGTTAGGAGGGCTCTGATCGATGCCTCACTTCCGTCAGCCGCATCGATAGTATCGATCAATGCATTCGAAAACCCTAGATTAACCCCGACGTCAATCGTGAATTAATCTAATTACCCACGAAGGGGAAATTCGAATTACATTGATAATAATCATCCTAACATATCCCTCATCCTCAATTACTCGACAATTAATCAATATTCATCAATCTATAGCTATATCTAATGGGGTTCAACCCATTGGCCCAAGATGAATCACTACTCACAATCCATGCAATTAGAGATGATTGATTTCATTAAAAAGCAAACATTGCAATATATATGGCAGATATTCAATATCAAACAAATCCACAATCACAAGAGCAATCAATAGAGAGATTCAATATCAAACAAATCCACAATCACAAGAGCAATCAATAGAGAGATTCATTATCCAAAGATCAACTAGAAAACAAAAAGGACAATTAAAATAGACAGAGAATAAGAATGTTTACACCTGATAATTGTAATGATCCCAATTTTAATGTACGCGTATTTATACGTATTTTGGCGTAAATGCGTACATATAATTTTTGGAAGTATGCTCGTATTTTTCATTTAATTATTTGGTGTAGGAATTATTTTTAAAAGATTTTTAACTCATCATTTGTTATTAGTGAATAGAAGTATTTAAGGAAATACCATGTATTTGAGATGTATGGTGTATTTCCTTATGTATTTTTATTTTTCAAAAATACAAATTCCAAAAATCTATAACCATGACACCACATTAGCATGGTGTCATCATGCATGCATACTTAGCTAACAAGTGTGTTAAGCTTTGAACAAGTGTGTGGATGAGAGGATTTGGCGGGGGGGGGGGGGGGGGGGGGGGGCAAAAATCAAAAAGGAAAACCAAAAAATCAAAGAAAATCTCTCATTCTCCCTCACCCACTTCCCCACACAACCAGACCAAAATTCTATCCTCCCCCTTTTCCTCCATTTGCACCACCTCTGCACCACCATCACCACCCCAAGCTCCTCCCACTCCACAACCAAGAATCCCCACTTGTCCCCATCATTTTAACACCAAAAATTCTCCCCAAATTACTCCACAAATCCAACTTTTGAAGGCTAGTAGGAGATTGAAGGAAGGAGACTAGGAGCTCAAATTCATCAAGGAAATAAGAAGAGCCAAAGAAAATTTTGAAGGACTTTTGGAGGTAGAAATTCTTATCACCTTAGTAGGGTTTAGGTTTAGAACTAAGGGTTTAATTAATTAGCAAGTTCTTTAGATTTTGAGTAGAAATTAAGTTTTGAACTTTATGCTGAAATTTACACAGAATTGGCTGATACTTTGGTAGATTGCTGCACTTAATTGGCTACGTAGAAATTCATGAAACAAATATATGTTGTTCATATTGAAGTCCTTAACAACTTTCATTTTTACAAGTTTTGCAAATTCGAATTGAAACATAGAGTAAAAAATTCAGTTTCTAAAACGGGTCGGTGTTTAGACAGTTTTGACACCTTTCAGTAAAACGAGTAGAACTCCATGCACACTTTATAAAATACTATGATCTTGATGCCGTTGGAAAGCTGACTTCAAGATGTTTAACCATAATTTTATTAGATTTTAATTCTGTCCGTAACTTGTAGCAAAATGGACTTGAACTGAACTCAATTTCTGATTCAGAATTCTGAAATTATACCTGTCAGGAGAAAATCCACCATAAATCACATATGTCAACTGAGTTTATGAAAATTTGTCAGTGAAAGGAAAACACCCATATCTACAACTTTTGTGAGGTACAAGACACCAATTCTGACTGTAGATAGGCTTAAAGTGATATTCTTTCTGCTGTAACAGTTTTGACAGATTCATATGCTAATTTTGCTTAGTACTTATCATGGTGTAGTTTTGTTTGAAGTTAAGTTTGTTTGTGCTAATCATGTTCTCAATGACCTGCTCTTGATACATGTAATTATGCAGATGGTTCATGAAATATTCGTTATGTCAATAATGTTTAAGTTCAATTTGTTTATGCTTTTGTGCTCACATTAGTATGTTCATAACGATGAGTTTGTGATGATATTCCATGCAATTCTTTAATTGAGATGATGATGATGATGATGATATTTGTTAAAAGGTGGTTAAAAGCGGTATTCAAGACCGCTAGATGATTCGTTGACAAACGAAGTAACATCTTAAAAACTGAGAGTGAGAATGAGGAATGTATCAGTCCTCCTAAAGGAGGGTGAAACGGGTTTGGGGAAAAGGGGTAAAATTTAGGAGTTAAGGAGCGGATGTATGAATTATGATTTCTCGCCCGATGTGTTGCCCCCAGAAGGGGAGTTAAGAGGGCTAGAGAGGCTGGTGGTGTGCCCGTGTCGCACCATGATGGTAATTGATGGTTTTCTTCGTTTGTCCGACAGAAAAACTGAGCTGGTCTCGCTCCAGTACCTTGCCTCGTTCGGGTACGGAGTTGCGAGAGGCCCCTTCCGGTGCTCATGTTGCAGGTTGTGGTACCACTTTTTCACCCACCCTGGGTGAAGTCCGCCTCCTTAGCGTCCTACGGTTTACACGGGTTCCAAATATGTGAATCAACAACTTATAGTAATTGTCTTTAATTTATAAATGTTGTTATCTCATGTCTCCTTATTTTTGTTTACTTTAATGCTATTGTCCCATGGTAACATGTTCTTATGCTTCCTTTCAATATCTGCATTTCATAATATGGTTTCATATGCATGTTTTGCATGTTCTCATAACTAGGTTCGCATGTTGGAATGTGATTACTTTTATGCACCATGAACCTTACTTGTTAGACTACCCTCCCTAGATAGACAGACCAGTTCTAAAACTGGGACCTACTAGAGTGTTAGGAGTTTCTACTGGGTCACGCGTTGACGTGTCCCCGTTGACTTTCAAGTCATGTGAGTTGGAGGTTGGAGATAGCGGCTGGAGCTTCGGAGTTGGTGATCAGTTGTAATATTGGGTGGTGAGGGGGTATGATGAGAGACTTGTACTTTTGGTGTTTCTTTTCGGGTGGACCTTTTTACTTAGAGTCTTGAAAATGAAGATGTTGGTGTATGTATAAGATGTATCAATGTATCAATAAAATGGAATATTGTACTTTTGTTATTTTCTCAGTGTTTTTATCTGTGATGGAGTTTTACTTGTACTTCCCAGCACATGCGTAGTACCTGCAGCGTTCTTTTGTTCTCTTCCTTTCGCTCTTTCTACGTAACACTCGTTGATTTAGGAATACTTGGGACGGATTCGTACTTCCCGGGTATCCTGGAGAGCGGGTCGTTACAATTGGTGGCCCATGCAGGTCTCCGCACTGCGGCGTGCGTACGGATAGTACGGGTAATGCTCCATAGGGGTAGATATATCCTAAGGTGGGGAGGTGATCAGCCTTAGGGTAAAACCCTGGTATTAGGAAACCCAATGTACAAAGCTCCCTGAGGTTAAGCATGTGTAGTTGTTTGTATATATATATACATGTACGGGTGGGTATGTGTTTGCATGGATATAAAAGTATTATAGTGTATTCGCTTGTATTTCTGTAGTTATGTGTCTATAGATATTTATGTAAATAAGATACACTATAGATACGAGTATGACGACTTATGTGTATTCTTGTAATTTATAATATATGTGTGTATGGTAATGTTGTTTGTATGGATTGAGGTGAATGTAGTATTTGATGAGTGAAATTATGTATAAGACATATTATCTGTGCAATAGACTATTATGTATTATCTATGTGGTAATCTATACTTAGATTATATTTGGGGGGTGTATATGTATGAATAAATGGATGTATATAGAGTTGTAAGTATGGATACTAAAATATGATGTATTAAAGTGATGTTAGAAGATATATTTGTATATGGGTGTCTAATGGATGAGTGTATATATATACGCAGTATCTATGTGAATATGTATTGGTGTGAAAATAAATTTATGTTATATGTGTTGGTATATGGATGTTTGTTGGTAAGTGTAAGTGGAAGTATATTTGAATGTATAAAAGTGTATGATAGTATACATAAGTATAATTGTATGTGTATGCGTACTATAAATGTGGTTGTGTAAATTGACATAGTGAGATATGTATGTATGAATATAGATATAATGGGATGTGTACCATACGTAGTGTGTGAAATATATTGGCTTACTAAATGGTGTGTATAGATATACATAAGTAGGTATGCCAAGTTATGCAATATTGGTGTACTTAATATCATGTGATAATATGTGAGTGTAGCATATGAATAAGATTTATATGCATTGTATATACAAGTGTGTGTGTGTGTATGTGTGTATGTGTATACATATACTGAATTAATATAATCCTTGTGCTATAGTATATAAATATAGTGTCGTATGTGTATATATATACTGCATTGAATATGTGTTACGTTGAATGCTTGTATGTAAGTATATTTGTGCAGTGTATAGGTGGTTAAATATAGATTTACGTGAGTGAATATTGGATATGAATACATATGTATGTATTCTTGTGTATATATATATATATATATATATAAAGTGAGTGTGTACTAGAAGGTTGATACTATACATACATGCTGACAGGACTATTTACTATAGTGATATATACTGTGTACATCCTTGCGTTCAAACTATTATATATATTTGTCTATATAATTGTAAGTGTTCATACTTGTGTGCTTAAGTGATATATTTGCGTATGGTTACCCACTTGCTATGAGTTGCATCATATCAATGCGTATCATTATTGGTGTATGATTATTTACCATAAATGCATCAATAATTGGATTTACCTACTTATGTATGTATGTTAGCAAGTTTGCATGTGTATCGGATGTGATATAATAGTATCTGTATCTATAAATGGTTGTATACTTGGTTGTATACTTGATTTATACCTTGATGTATCTAGGTATATCCATAAGTATGTATGTATAAGTATGCTAACTCTGTGACTTATGAGTGAAATGGTGTGTTTAAATATCGTATGAACATGTATGTATGTAGATATATATAAATACAAGGAGAGTGTGTGATTACCTATAGAGATGTATGTATTTAGATATATCTATATGTATCCATGTAATGGCATATGTCTTTGATCATATAATTGTGTGAATCTTTATGTAAGTACATATGTGTTGAGTGAATACGTGTATAAATATTGGTGTGTATATTAATGCCTTGGGTGTATCTATACATATTTCTACTTATTGCTATGTACGACATTGATACAGGTGTCCATGTGTATAAGTGTACTAGCATGTGTGTACATATTAGTCTGTATATATATGTGAGTGTTCTCATGCAATAAAGATATATTTGTGAGTACATGGATGAATGTGGAATGTATAGTACTATGTATGTGTTGTGATGATTTGTCTGTGTGTATACCTATATTCTTGGATAAGAATGTGTATATATATGTGTATAATCTACGGTATAGTGCATGTATACATGAGTGTATAGTATATACATATAGCGTTGTTTGTATTTCTAGGGTAGGAAAACCCTTAGACTATTCAATCTTCGGTCAGACCTTTAGCATAGAAAGTCCGAGGGCTGACTTGGTTTTTAAGGTGGGTAGAATGTAATGACCCCAATTTTAATGTACGCGTAATTATACGTATTTTGGCGTAAATGCGTACGTATAATTTTTGGAAGTATGCTCGTATTTTTCATTTAATTATTTGGTGTAGGAATTATTTTTAAAAGATTTTTAACTCATCATTTGTTATTAGTGAATAGAAGTATTTAAGGAAATACCATGTATTTGAGATGTATGATGTATTTCCTTATGTATTTTTATTTTTCAAAAATACAAATTCCTAAAATCTATAACCATGACACCACATTAGCATGGTGTCATCATGCATGCATACTTAGCTAGCAAGTGTGTTAAACTTTGAACAAGTGTGTGGATGAGAGGATTTGGGGGGGAAACAAAAATCAAAAAGGAAAACCAAAAAATCAAAGAAAATCTCTCATTCTCTCTCACCCTCTTCCCCACACAATCAGGCCAAAATTCTACCCTCCCCCTTTTCCTCAATTTGCACCACCTCTTGCACCACCATCACCACCCCAAGCTCCTCCCACTCCACAACCAAGATCCCCACTTGTCCCCATCATTTTAACACCAAAAATTTTCCCCAAATTACTTCACAAATCCAACTTTTGAAGGCTAGTAGGAGATTGAAGGAAGGAGACTAGGAGCTCAAATTCATCAAGGAAATAAGAAGGGCCAAAGAAAATTTTGAAGGACTTTTGGATGTAGAAATTCTTATTCATCAAGGAAATGTAGAAATTCTTATCACCTTAGTATGGTTTAGTTTTAGAACTAAGGGTTTAATTAATTAGCAAGTTCTTTAGATTTTGAGTAGAAATTAAGTTTTGAACTTCATGCTGAAATTTACACAGAATTGGCTGATATTTTGGTAGATTGCTGCACTTAATTGGCGACGTATAAATTCATGAAAAATATATATGTTGTTCATATTGAAGTCCTTAACAACTTTCATTTTTACAAGTTTTGCAAATTCGAACTAAAAAATAGAGTAAAAAATACAGTTTACAAAACTGGTCTGTTTTTAGACAGTTTTGACACCTTTCAGTAAAACGAGTAGAACTCCATGCATACTTTATAAAATATTATGATCTTGATGCCGTTGGAACTGACTTCAAGATCTTCAACCCATAATTTTCTTAGATTTTAATTCTGTCTGTAACTTGTAGCAAAATGGACTTGAACTGAACTCAATTTCTGATTCAGAATTCTGAAATTATACCTGTCAGGAGAAAATCCACCATAAATCACATATGTCAACTGAGTTTATGAAAATTTTTCAGTGAAAGGAAAACACCTATATCTACAACTTTCGTGAAGGGACAAGACACCAATTCTGACTGTAGATAGGCTAAAAGTGATATTCTTTCTGCTGTAACAGTGTTGACAGATTCATATGCTAATTTCGCTTAGTACTTATCATGGTGTAGTTTTGTTTGAAGTTAAGTTTGTTTGTGCTAATCATGTTCTCAATGACCTGCTCTTGATACATGTAATTATGCAGATGGTTCATGAAATATTCGTTATGTCAATAATGTTTAAGTTCAATTTGTTTATGCTTTTGTGCTCACATTAGTATGTTCATAACGATGAGTTTGTGATGATATTCCATGCAATTCTTTAAGTGAGATGATGATGATGATGATGATGATGATATTTGTTAAAAGGTGGTTAAAAGCGGTATTCAAGACCGCTAGATGATTCGTTGACAAACGAAGTAACATCTTAAAAACTGAGAGTGAGAATGAGGAATGTATCAGTCATCCTAAAGGAGGGTGAAACGGGTTTGGGGAAAAGGGGTAAAATTTAGGAGTTAAGGAGTGGACGTATGAATTATGATTTCTCGCCCGATGTGTTGCCCCCAGAAGGGGAGTTAAGAGGGCTAGAGAGGCCGGTGGTGTGCCCGTGTCGCACCATGATGGTAATTGATGGTTTTCTCCGTTTGTCCGACAGAAAAACCGAGCTGGTCTCGCTCCAGTACCTTGCCTCGTTTGGGTACGGAGTTGCGAGAGGCCCCTTCTGGTGCTCGTGTTGCTGGTTGTGGTACCACTTTTTCACCCACCCTGGGTGAAGTCCGCCTCCTTAGCGTCCTACGGTTTACACGGGTTCCAAATATGTGAATCAACAACTTATAGTAATTGTCTTTAATTTATAAATGTTATTATCTCATGTCTCCTTATTTTTGTTTACTTTAATGCTATTGTCCCATGGTAACATGTTCTTATGCTTCCTTTCAAAATCTGCATTTCATAATATGGTTTCATATGCATGTTTTGCACGTTCTCATAACTAGGTTCGCATGTTGGAATGTGATTACTTTTATGCACCATGAACCTTACTTGTTAGACTACCCTCCCTAGATAGACAGACCAGTTCTAAAACTGGGTCATACTAGAGTGTTAGGAGTTTCTACTGGGTCACGCGTTGACATGTCCCCGTTGACTTTCAGGTCATGTGAGTTGGAGGTTGGAGATAGCAGCTGGAGCTTCGGAGTTGGTGATCAGTTGTAATATTGGGTGGTGAGGGGGTATGATGAGAGACTTGTACTTTTGGTGTTTCTTTTCGGGTGGACCTTTGTACTTAGAGTCTTGAAAATGAAGATGTTGGTGTATGTATAAGATGTATCAATGTATCAATAAAATGGAATATTGTACTTTTGTTATTTTCTCAGTGTTTTTATCTGTGATGGAGTTTTACTTGTACTTCCCAGCACATGCGTAGTACCTGCAGCGTTCTTTTGTTCTCTTCCTTTCTCTCTTTCTACGTAACACTCGTTGATCTAGGAATACTTGGGACGGATTCGTACTTCCCGTGTATCCTGGAGAGCGGGTCGTTACAATTGGTGGCCCATGCAGGTCTCCGCACTGCGGCGTGCGTACGGATAGTATGGGTAATGCTCCATAGGGGTAGATATATCCTAAGGTGGGTAGGTGATCAGCGTTAGGGTAAAACATGTTATTAGGAAACCCAACGTACAGAGCTCCCTAAGCTTTGAACAAGTGTGTGGATGAGAGGATTTTGGGCGGGGGGAAACAAAAATCAAAAAGGAAAACCAAAAAATCAAAGAAAATCTCTCATTCTCTCTCACCCTCTTCCCTACACAACCAGGCCAAAATTCTACCCTCCCCCTTTTCCTCAATTTGCACCACCTCTTGCACCACCATCACCACCCCAAGCTCCTCCCACTCCACAACCAAGATCCCCACTTGTCCCCATCATTTTAACACCAAAAATTGTCCCCAAATTACTCCACAAATCCAACTTTTGAAGGCTAGTAGGAGATTGAAGGAAGGAGACTAGGAGCTCAAATTCATCAAGGAAATAAGAAGGGCCAAAGAAAATTTTGAAGGACTTTTGAATGTAGAAATTCTTATTCATCAAGCAAATGTAGAAATTCTTATCACCTTAGGAGGGTTTATTTTTAGAACTAAGGGTTTAATTAATTAGCAAGTTCTTTAGATTTTGAGTAGAAATTAAGTTTTGAACTTCATGCTGAAATTTACACAGAATTGGCTGATATTTTGGTAGATTGCTGCACTTAATTGGCGACGTATAAATTCATGAAAAATATATATGTTGTTCATATTGAAGTCCTTAACAACTTTCATTTTTACAAGTTTTGCAAATTCGAACTGAAAAATAGAGTAAAAAATTCAGTTTCTAAAACTGGTCTGTTTTTAGACAGTTTTGACACCTTTCAGTAAAACGAGTAGAACTCCATGCATACTTTATAAAATATTATGATCTTGATGCCATTGGAAAGCTGACTTCAAGATCTTCAACCCATATTTTTCTTAGATTTTAATTCTGTCTGTAACTTGTAGCAAAATGGACTTGAACTGAACTCAATTTCTGATTCAGAATTCTGAAATTATACCTGTCAGGAGAAAATCCACCATAAATCACATATGTCAACTGAGTTTATGAAAATTTGTCAGTGAAAGGAAAACACCCATATCTACAACTTTTGTGAAGGGACAAGACACCAATTCTGACTGTAGATAGGTTAAAAGTGATATTCTTTCTGCTATAACAGTTTTGACAGATTCATATGCTAATTTTGCTTAGTACTTATCATGGTGTAGTTTTGTTTGAAGTTAAGTTTGTTTGTGCTAATCATGTTCTCAATGACATGCTCTTGATACATGTAATTATGCAGATGGTTCATGAAATATTCGTTATGTCAATAATGTTTAAGTTCAATTTGTTTATGCTTTTGTGCTCACATTAGTATGTTCATAACAATGAGTTTGTGATGATATTCCATGCAATTCTTTAATTGAGATGATGATGATGATGATGATGATGATGATGATGATGATATTTGTTAAAAGGTGGTTAAAAGCGGTATTCAAGACCGCTAGATGATTGTTGACAAACGAAGTAACATCTTAAAAACTGAGAGTGAGAATGAGGAATGTATCAGTCCTTCTAAAGGATGGTGAAACAGGTTTGGGGAAAAGGGGTAAACTTTAGGAGTTAAGGAGCGGACGTATGAATTATGATTTCTCGCCCGATGTGTTGCCCCCAAAAGGGGAGTTGGAGAGGGCTAGAGAGGCCAGTGGTGTGCCCGTGTCGCACCATGACGGTAATTGATGGTTTTCTCTGTTTGTCCGACAGAAAAACCGAGCTGGTCTCGCCGCAGTACCTTGCCCCGTTCGGGTACGGAGTTGCAAGAGGCCCCTTCCTGTAACGACCCGATTCCCGGGCCCGTTACTTTTTGGTATTTGCGTAGGTCCTGCAGTTAACCAGTGAAAACAAAATAGCCACGATGCAGAGATGTACAAAAATACCCAAAATAGTGTCCAATTATTACATCCATATTGTACAAAAATGGTCCAACAATCGTACATGAAGGAAGGTAAATATAACTGGAAACAACTCTGAAAGCTGCAGACTCATGGTCAAATTCTGGCGCTATTAACTCTAGAGCATCTGCCTCCATATGTACGTCGTCTACGGTGCCACATAGATGAAACCGTAGGTAAGTCACAACAATTCTAGCAATAGAAACAAAGTAGTGCAAAAGTATGGAACAGACTATAGTAAACAAAAGATGGTCAGATAGGTACAAAAGTAAAGTATGAGCTGACAGGTATGTAAGAGTGAATACTGGTAACTATTCAGAAGTGATGCATAAAGTAAGTGCAAAAGTAACGACTGTGTCGTGGCATGTGGTAGTAATAATATTTTGACCAATGGGATGTCAATAGTAAGACAATCAGGTTAACAATGTTTTGACCAATCGGTAATGGGATGACAATAGATAGACCTAGTAATACTTAAGAAAAGATGAGCGTCGTTTGGCTATCTAATAGTGTAGGCGGGCCTAATAATAAGAAGTCTAACTTAACTTTCAAATCAGCCAGTCAGTCAGGGCTTGAAGGCACAGGTCACTTCAAAGACCGCAGGAACAAGTCCCTTGGTTGACCAACCCCCTTCCCATTTCCTTTCTAGACACTGATTCAGTCGTAATTCAAGACCGCTCATTATTAAACCGTTCTATCACGTTCGAGTAGTCTCGACTTGGTCCGTAGAATAGTAGTAGTCGTGACTGAAGCAATGATATCAATCAATTATCAAGTGCAACATCAATCAAACCAGTGCATCAGTCTTAAATGCCGCAAGGGCCCAATAGTGTGCTCCGTAAATGCCCGAAGGCCCAATAGTGTGTTCCGTAATGTGCTCCGTAAATGCCCGAAGGCCCAATAGTGTGCTTCGTAAAGTGCTCCGTAAATGTACATCAGCCTTGGCTCAAGTGTACGATATGCAACCAGAAGTGCACCCATCCCACGGAGCAACTCGTGGAATATCTACCTACCATTCCTGCAGGGTGATGGTACAGCTTAACTAATAAGGGTGGACCCGGTCACTCCCGCACACTTCGTAGCTCAAGACTACCCCGTATCCCGTGTATTATCATAGTCCAATGTTCATACCAGTGTTTGTATCAATATGGCCTCATGGGCCCTGGTATCAATCACACTAGTGCAACAGTCTTAGCTCGAGTGTACGCTATGCAACCAGAAGTGCACCCATCCCACGGAGCAACTCGTGGAATATCTATCTACCATCCCCTTCAGGGTGATGGTACAGCTTAACTAATAAGGGTGGACCCAGTCACTGCCGCACACCTCGTAGCTCAAGACTACCCCATAACCCGTGTCGTATCACATTTCACATTTACCATCGTATCTGTATCTGTGTCCGTTTCCATATCTGTATCCGTATGGCCACATAGGCCCATCATTTCATACATCCAACAATGAGTACAACACATACATATATATGGTATTTGCTTGCTGAAAAGTCAAGGCAGAAGCCTCAACAGAGAATATCAGTCCTGAGCAATTCTTTGAAGTCCAACAACTATGATATCCAATTCCATAAAAGTGCACTATCTCAATTTAGTCCAGAGCAATGCTTTGAAGTCCAACAACTATGATTTTTAATTCCATAAAAGCGTACTATCTCAATTTAGTCCGAGCAATACTTTGAAGTCCAACAACTATGATATCTAATTCCATAAAAGTGCACTATATCAATTTAGTCCGTTGATCATTCCACTATTGATTAGTTCTCTAGTTAATTAGGTCTCTAATCATTGGTCCAAGTCAAAGTTTTTCTTAGACTAGATGTCATGTCCTAAGTTCGTACAAGTACACTGGCTAGATTTCTAAAACTAGAATTAGAGTGACTTACCCTTTTTGAGATCGTCGTGGTAAGACGAGGCTGGAGCTAGAGCTTCTAAAGACGTCGGTGCATGAAAATTGGTACCTGTAAACACCAGAAACCATTAGTTACAGGCTACCCTATTTTCCATCTATTTAACTTGATTGTTTCGATTTTTATAATCGATTGAAACGTCGTCAAAAAGTGTTCTGAATTTTTCTATAGCCTAGATATAAGTAAAATAATTTTATCGTAGGAGGAAATATTTTTCTGAAGTTTATACTAATTTTTATAATTTTTAAAAGCTTAAAATCAATTTAAAAACTAATTTTTTATTAAGTACGTAATTATTCAATAAATTATTCTGGATGCAATCTGCATCGGAAAGTTGCAAATGAACTGTCAAAATGACCGTCTCGAATAGTACTTTAACATATATTGTTATCATATATTATTTTACGTGAAAATAATAAGTTATAGATTTTTGAATGAAAATAACCAATTTTACTTTTAGACTTAAAAATTAATTTTGGAAAATCTAAGCGTCCGATTGAGACGAAACTAGTTCCATTGGGTCCAGAACGTTATTTCTGATTTTCTGGGCATGGCCTCATATTTTTCTGGGCCCTGTATGGATTACTAGGAATTTAAACCCAATAATATCATTTAATAAATATTAGAAAATACGTAAATATGTTTTAAAATACGTATTTAATACGTATTAGCTTTTAAAAACCAACGTTCGTTTTTTATACCTCTCGAGAGAGAGAGCGGAAGCGGGAGGGAGATGGGAGCGGCGCTCAAGGTGAAGCGACGGCGGCGGACGAGCGGTGGGTGACGGAGCTGCTCTAGGAGCGGACCCAGGAGGCGGTTGTGGGCGAGCGAAAACAGGGGATAGGAGGCGGTGGTGGTATACGGCTGCTTCGGGTGGCGGGGGTAGCTGAGGTCGGATCGAGCAGCGCTCGGCGAGGAGGCAGCGTCGAGGCATCGACGTAGAGCTCGGGGACGGTCTCCGGTGGCAGGGAGGAAGGCGAAGCGACAGCAGGCGACGGGGCTCGGTTTCAAAGCGGGGAGCTTCGGAGACGAGGGGCGGAGGCCTCGGGCTCTCAGGGTGACGCTGAGGGGCTCGTCGGAGCTGTGGGTGTCGCCGTGGAGGTGGCCGAGGCGGACGAGTAGGGGCGGTGGTCCGGAGCTCACGGCGATCACGAGGGAGGAGAAGTCAAACAGCGGAGGTCCTCGTGGGTGGAACGACGTCGGAGAGCAGTCGGAGTGGCCCAGGCGATGGCGGAGCTCGAAGGGGGTCTTCGGGAGAAGCTCCGTCGTCAGCGAGGCGGGGGAGCTGCAGGCTGAGCTCTAGTGTCGACGGCGTGTGGTGGTTGTTGAGGGCTAAGGAGAAGACGACGGCGACACGTCGGTGAGATGGGGAGGTCGGGGCACAGGGGAGCGGGTCTGCTCGGTGGCGGGTTGCGGGCGGTTGTGGGCTCGCCGACGGACTTGGATCGGAGGTGTGGGTTCGACGAGGGGGAGAGAGAGAGAGAGAGCGGTGGGAAGGCTGTGTGCGTGTGTGAGTTGGGTGCATGGGTTAGGTTAGAGAGAGAATGAAGAAGAGATAGAGAGAGCTTGTGTAGGCGGGTTTGGGTAGGAGATAGGTTTGCCTGTTGCGGGAGTGGGCTTGAAGAAGAACGGGGATTAGGGTAGGGGTTTTTATGCTAATTAGAAATTAATTTAAAATTTGGGATTCAAGTCAAACCTAATTAATATCTTAGGTAAGTAATTAATGAAATAGTTATATCTTTTTGACTAAACTTAGAAAAAGTTTTGAAACGTGTTCACGTGTAAATCATTGAGGTTAGAATAATTAGTAAATAGATTAAGTTAAAAAGGTAATTAGTGAATGTAATATTAAAACACAAAAATGAAATTACGATTTTGCCCCTACTAGTAAATGTGTCCAAAAAATTACGAAAACATACCCACGGGTTCGTATCGTCGCGAGGATCGCTAATACGAAGTCCGTTTCAGGGTTTGAGCTACGGAAATACTAGTTTTAGGACAAAACGTTTAGGAAGCGGGTATGCGGGTTCTCTATTGGTTTGACTTCAGAAAATTACGAAATTAATGTGGGAAGCCCTAAATGATCATTGAATGTTACTGTAAAAGTTTGAAATCGTTTCGAGGTCGTTTGTATAGAAAATAAATTCATTAAGTCAAAACGGTAATAACTGAAAATGAATTTTATCAGAAACGTTTTGAGTATTTGATGAAATCTGATTTTACTAAAATACTCCATAACTAGTCTGGTACTTCAAAATATTTTTATAAAAAAATTTTGAAATCAGTAAAACTCCTGACAAACCATTATAAAATAGTTCACAAATTGAAAAATTGGTCAAATACGTAAATAGTTTGTCTTGATGAAAACAGGCCGTTACATCCTACCCTCCTTAAAATAATTCCGTCCTCGGAATTTAAAAATATTTTTGAAATAAATAATTGATGTTATGAAGAAGCTCAAGCAAATAAATGATAGAAAAGATAGTAATCTAGTAAATCAGGTTGTACATAACATGAAATATAATGTGATATCACAGTATCAAGAAAGCAAGAGATGTTACATATGAATACATACCATTGACATCACCATAGCTTCCGTAACCATTCCTGAGACCAGTATCATTACAATAGTTATTCTGACTTCTCAAGTAGTCGAAAATTAACATGAGATGATAACATCACATGAAAATGAGGGCTATTATGATGACAACATTTGTTCGAACTTGGAACTTGAGGTGATAAGCCAGTAGCAAGCTATTTACACCACATAAACCGGAAGACCATAGAGTTTATTCGTGCTACTGGTGACTAACTGGATCTAGCCACAGATGTCGTTCATAATATAGAATGTGACGATTAATCCACGGGTACCAACAACATCAATCTCCATAATGCCCAACCACATGCTAACGTCCAGATCAACGCCCAAAGGTAAGTACAGGGCCAACCCCCAAAATCAGTACTCACTTCTAGTATTCCTTCCATCAATCTCCATAATATCCCACAATAAGGCAAGATCCAAGCTCTCATCCAGAGCCAAGCACAAGGCCTACATCCAACTTCAACTCCCAAGGCCAATATTATGCCAATAAGCATCGCCATCACTCCTTCCGTAGACCAATACTTGACATTCGCAACACCCAACATTACCGAACAAATAAACAACCAAAAACACACTTTTCCGCAAACCAAAAGGAGTAGTCGCAAGAGGAAGCCTAAACGGGACATCAATCTGGGTGAGACCCAGGGCAGAGAGCTCAAGAGAAGCCCAAGGATAATGGCTTCCCAAGATCTCAGCCACACGGCGGTAGCGAAGGTGGTGGCGAGGGTCGTCGCCAAGGCAAAAAATCCCAAAACATATCGGCAGAGGGCCATCGGTGGTTGTCGTTTTATGGTGGCTGTGACTGCTTGACGTGGCGGGTGTCACTGGAGTTGGGTGGGGTGGTGGAGCTTCGGGTGAGGTCGGAGGAGCTTGAGGCGAGATGGGCCGAGTTCGCTTGGGGGAGAGGCCGGGAAGAGGAGTGGAAGTCGATACGGCGTAGGGGAAACTACGGGGTGGCTTGGCGAGGAAGAAGAGGGGGGGTTTTTAAAGAAAAAGAGGGCACCGAAAGTCGTCGGTAGGGTGGGGTAGGGTTAGGCATGAACGGGGCTCGAGGTGAGGATGAGGACAAAAAGCAATAACGAGGGGCAGGTGGTAGGTGGGAAAGGAATTCAAACCTATGGAAAATCGGGCACAAGATATAAAGTAGGGGGTTAGAATAGAAATACGATCTCAAGAAGACGTAACAACCTATACTTGCACGTCGGGTTTGGCTCGTCTCAAATCCTTTAGCATCATCCTCCAATACTTCTGAGTGTCCTTCAATTTACTTCTGTTATCGAGCTACCCTCCTTAAAATAGACGTAGCGAGTTTTCAAAGTCAATCGAAAGGTTATCAAGTTAAAGGAAGGGTGATGGGAATCAAGGAAGTCCTAATGAAGATGATAATAAGGACGCTTCACCTGTATATCCAATACGGGTGAACACTCGAGACATCCTGTACTCGAGAGTTCTATTTGAGTATTTTATACTGTACATCCTAATCTTGCTATATTGTTCACGAGGTAGGTAGCGCGGACCTGCGTGGGCCACCAAAGCTGTAACGACCCGATTCCCGGGCCCGTTACTTTTTGGTATTTGCGCAGGTCCTGCAGTTAACCAGTGAAAACAAAATAGCCACGATGCAGAGATGTACAAAAATACCCAAATAGTGTCCAATTATTACATCCATATTGTACAAAAATGGTCCAACAATCGTACATGAAGGAAGGTAAATATAACTGGAAATAACTCTGAAAGCTGCAGACTCATGGTCAAATTCTAGCGTTATTAACTCTAGAGCATCTGCCTCCATATGTACATCGTCTGCGGTGCCACATAGATGAAACCGTAGGTAAGTCACAACAATTCTAGCAATAGAAACAAAGTAGTGCAAAAGTATGGAACAGACTATAGTAAACAAAAGATGGTCAGATAGATACAAAAGTAAAGTATGAGCTGACAGGTATGTAAGAGTGAATACTGGTAACTATTCAGAAGTGCGTAATGCATAAAGTAAGTGCAAAAGTAACGACTGTGGCGTGGCATGTGGTAGTAATAATATTTTGACCAATGGGATGTCAATAGTAAGACAATCAGGTTAACAATGTTTTGACCAATCGGTAATGGGATGACAATAGATAGACCTAGTAATACTTAAGAAAAGATGAGCGTCGTTTGGCTATCTAATAGTGTAGGCGGGCCTAATAATAAGAAGTCTAACTTAACTTCCAAATCAGCCAGTCAGTCAGGGCTTGAAGGCACAGGTCACTTCAAAGACCGCAGGAACAAGTACCTTGGTTGACCAACCCCCTTCCCATTTCCTTTCTAGACACTGATTCAGTCGTAATTCAAGACCGCTCATTATTAAACCGTTCTATAACGTTCGAGTAGTCTCGACTTGGTCCGTAGAATAGTAGTAGTCGTGACTGAAGCAATGATATCAATCAATTATCAAGTGCAACATCAATCAAACCAGTGCATCAGTCTTAAATGCCGCAAGGGCCCAATAGTGTGCTCCGTAAATACCCGAAGGCCCAATAGTGTGTTCCGTAATGTGCTCCGTAAATGCCCGAAGGCCCAATAGTGTGCTTCGTAAAGTGCTCCGTAAATGTACATCAGCCTTGGCTCAAGTGTACGATATGCAACCAGAAGTGCACCCATCCCACGGAGCAACTCGTGGAATATCTACCTACCATTCCTGCAGGGTGATGGTACAGCTTAACTAATAAGGGTGGACCCGGTCACTCCCGCACACTTCGTAGCTCAAGACTACCCCGTATCCCGTGTATTATCATAGTCCAATGTTCATACCAGTGTTTGTATCAATATGGCCTCATGGGCCCTGGTATCAATCACACCAGTGCAACAGTCTTAGCTCGAGTGTACGATATGCAACCAGAAGTGCACCCATCCCACGGAGCAACTCGTGGAATATCTACCTACCATCCCCTTCAGGGTGTTGGTATAGCTTAACTAATAAGGGTGGACCCAGTCACTGCCGCACACCTCGTAGCTCAAGACTACCCCATAACCCGTGTCGTATCACATTTCACATTTACCATCGTATCCGTATCTGTGTCCGTATCCATATCCGTATCCGTATGGCCACAATGGCCCATCATTTCATACATCCAACAATGAGTACAACACATACATATATATGGTATTTGCTTGCTGAAAAGTCAAGGCAGAAGCCTCAACAGAGAATATCAGTCCTGAGCAATGCTTTGAAGTCCAACAACTATGATATCCAATTCCATAAAAGTGCACTATCTCAATTTAGTCCGGAGCAATGCTTTGAAGTCCAACAACTATGATTTTTAATTCCATAAAAGTGTACTATCTCAATTTAGTCCGAGCAATACTTTGAAGTCCAACAACTATGATATCTAATTCCATAAAAGTGCACTATATCAATTCAGTCCGTTGATCATTCCACTATTGATTAGTTCTCTAGTTAATTAGGTCTCTAATCATTGGTCCAAGTCAAAGTTTTTCTTAGACTAGATGTCAGGTCCTAAGTTCGTATAAGTACACTGGCTAGATTTCTAAAACTAGAATTAGAGTGACTTACCCTTTTTGAGATCGTCGTGGTAAGACGAGGCTGGAGCTAGTGCTTCTAAAGACGTTGGTGCATGAAAATTGGTACCTGTAAACACCAGAAACCATTAGTTACATGCTACCCTATTTTCCATCTATTTAACTTGATCGTTTCGATTTTTATAATCGATTGAAACGTCGTCAAAAAGTGTTCTAAATTTTTCTATAGCCTAGATATAAGGAAAATAATTTTATCGTAGGAGGAAATATTTTTCTGAAGTTTATACTAATTTTTATAATTTTTAAAAGCTTAAAATCAATTTAAAAACTAATTTTTTATTAAGTACGTAATTATTCAATAAATTATTCTGGATGCAATCTGCATCGGAAAGTTGCAAATGAACTGTCAAAATGACCGTCTCGAATAGTACTTTAACATATATTTTTATCATATATTATTTTACGTGAAAATAATAAGTTATAGATTTTTGAATGAAAAAAACCAATTTAACTTTTAGGCTTAAAAATTAATTTTGGAAAATCTAAGCGTCCGATTGAGACGAAACTAGTTCCATTGGGTCCAGAACGTTATTTCTGATTTTCTGGGCATGGCCTCATATTTTTCTGGGCCCTGTATGGATTACTAGGAATTTAAACCCAATAATATCATTTAATAAATATTAGAAAATACGTAAATATGTTTTAAAATACGTATTTAATACGTATTAGCTTTTAAAAACGAACGTTCGTTTTTTATACCTCTCGAGAGAGAGCGGAAGCGGGAGGGAGATGGGAGCGGCGCTCGGGGTGAAGCGACGGCGGCGGACGAGCGGTGGGTGACGGAGCTGCTCTGGGAGCAGACCCAGGCGGCGGTTGTGGGCGAGCGAAAACAGGGGAGAGGAGGCGGTGGTGGTATATGTCTGCTTCGGGTGGCGGGGGCAGCTGAGGTCGGAACGAGCAGCGCTCGGCGAGGAGGCGGCGTCGAGGCATTGACGGAGAGCTCGGGGACGGTCTCCGGTGGCAGGGAGGAAGGCGAAGCGACAGCAGGCGGCGGGGCTCGGTTTCGAAGCGGGGAGCTTCGGAGACGAGGGGCGGAGGCCTCGGGCTCTCAGGGTGACGCTGAGGGGCTCGTCGGAGCTGTGGGTGTCGCCGTGGAGGTGGCCGAGGCGGACGAGTAGGGGCGGTAGTCCGGAGCTCACGGCGATCACGAGGGAGGAGAAGTCGAACAGCGGAGGTCCTCGTGGGCAGAACGACGTCGGAGAGCAGTCGGAGTGGCCCAGGCGATGGCGGAGCTCGAAGGGGGTCTTCGGGAGAAGCTCCGTCGTCAACGAGGCGGGGGAGCTGCATGCGGAGCTCTAGTGTCGACGGCGTGTGGTGGTTGTTGAGGGCTGAGGAGAAGACGACGGCGACACGTCGGTGAGATAGGGAGGTCGGGGCACAGGGGAGCGGGTCTGCTCGGTGGCAGGTTGCGGGCGGTTGTGGGCTCACCGGCGGACTTGGATCGGAGGTGTGGGTTCGACGAGATAGAGAGAGAGAGAGAGAGAGAGAGAGAGAGAGGGAGAGAGAGAGAGAGAGAGAGAGAGCGCGCGCGGTGGGAAGGCTGTGTGCGTGTGTGAGTTGGGTGCATGGGTTAGGTTAGAGAGAGAATGAAAAAGAGATAGAGAGAGCTTGTGTATGCGGGTTTGGGTAGGAGATAGGTTTGCCTGTTGCGGGAGTGGGCTTGAAGAAGAATGGGGATTAGGGTAGGGGGTTTTATCCTAATTAGAAATTAATTTAAAATTTGGGATTCAAGTCAAACCTAATTAATATCTTAGGTAAGTAATTAATGAAATAGTTATATCTTTTTGACCAAACTTAGAAAAAGTTTTGAAATGTGTTCACGTGTAAATCATTGAGGTTAGAATAATTAGTAAATAGATTAAGTTAAAAAGGTAATTAGTGAATGTAATATTAAAACACAAAAATGAAATTACGATTTTGCCCCTACTAGTAAATGTGTCTGAAAAATTACGAAAACATACCCACGGGTTCGTATCGTCGCGAGGATCGCTAATACGAAGTCCGTTTCAGGGTTTGAGCTACTGAAATACTAGTTTTAGGCCAAAACGTTTAGGAAGCGGGTATGCGGGTTCTCTATTGGTTTGACTTCAAAAAATTACGAAATTAATGTGGGAAGCCCTAAATGATCATTGAATGTTACTGTAAAAGTTTGAAATCGTTTCGAGGTCGTTTGTATAGAAAATAAATTCATTAAGTCAAAACGGTAATAACTGAAAATGAATTTTATCAGAAACGTTTTGAGTATTTGATGAAATCTGATTTTACTAAATTACTGCATAACTAGTCTGGTACTTCAAAATATTTTTATAAAAAATTTTTGAAATCAGTAAAACTCCTGACAAACCATTATAAAATAGTTCACAAATTGAAAAATTGGTCAAATACGTAAATAGTTTGTCTTGATGAAAACTGGCCGTTACACTTCCGGTGCTCGTGTTGCTGGTTGTGGTACCACTTTTTCACCCACCCTGGGTGAAGTCCGCCTCCTTAGCGTCCTACGGTTTACACGGGTTCCAAATATGTGAATCAACAACTTATAGTAATTGTCTTTAATTTATAAATGTTGTTATCTGATGTCTCCTTATTTTTGTTTACTTTAATGCTATTGTCCCATGGTAACATGTTCTTATGCTTCCTTTCAATATCAGTATTCCATAATATGGTTTCATATGCATGTTTTGCATGTTCTCATAACTAGGTTCGCATGTTGGAATGTGATTACTTTTATGCACCATGAACCTTACTTGTTAGACTACCCTCCCTAGATAGACAGACCAGTTCTAAAACTGGGTCCTACTAGAGTGTTAGGAGCTTCTACTGGGTCACGCATTGACGTTTCCCCGTTGACTTTCAGGTCATGTGAGTTGGAGGTTGGAGATAGCGGCTGGAGCTTCGGAGTTGGTGATCAGTTGTAATATTGGGTGGTGAGGGGTATGATGAGAGACTTGTACTTTTGGTGTTTCTTTTCGGGTGGACCTTTGTACTTAGAGTCTTGAAAATGAAGATGTTGGTGTATGTATAAGATGTATCAATGTATCAATAAAATGGAATATTGTACTTTTGTTATTTTCTCAGTGTTTTTATCTGTGATGGAGTTTTACTTGTACTTCCCAGCACGTGCGTAGTACCTGCAGCATTCTTTTGTTCTCTTCCTTTCTCTCTTTCTACGTAACACTTGTTGATCTAGGAATACTTGGGACGGATACGTACTTCCCAGGTATCCTGGAAAGCGGGTCGTTACAATAATCCCCTGAAAAAGCTCTAAAAACTCTGCCAAAAAGCATCCTCCTGTGCAGAGAAGGAAGAAACGTATATATACCCTCTCAAAACCCCAAAAAGCCCAAAATATCCCTTGACGGCGCCCACTCGGGTCTAGAAACGTAAGTAGACACAGCCGCGTCAAGAATAACACGGTTGTGTGGACAAAACTATGCAAAAGGGGTCTAGATTGTTACAGGTAATGCAGCCACATGGTTAGCGCACGTGACCGCGTCGTCTGAGGGTTAACAACTCCAAGATCTGATCTAAACGGCCGTGCGAAGCGGCCGTTTGGCTTCGGCTTCACTTGGGATGACTCGGTCGTGTGGATCTCCAATGACGCGATCGCGTGGTTCTGAATCTTTCTTCCTTCAGCTTGTCACGACACGGCCATTTGGCGTGGGTGACTCGACTGCATGGCTTCAGAATCAACTTTCTTCAGATCATGGCGACGCGGTTGTTTGGCTCTGATTACGCGATCGCGTGGCTTCATATTTGGTTGTTGTGATGTGTCCTGGTCGACGCGGCCGTGTGGCTTAGTCCACGCGACTGCGTGTCACACTTTTGAGCTCATTTCCATTGTTTTTTATCTCCAATCGCTTCTCGCTTCATTTTGGCCCCTTTTCTCCCACTTTTGATCCCCAAAATCCCTGATTTCTCCTGCAACACATGAGAAATACCAAATGCATAAAAGGAAACAAAAAATGGAGAAAATAGCGTGAAACGGGGGATGAAATGATATGAAATGTGCGTGGAAAGAGTGTAAAATATATGTAAATGTGGCACACATCAAAATCCCCCAAACTAAATGATTCTAGGATAATATTACATTTTAACCCCTCATTTAGACCGTATTTTGTGTATATGTAATATCTATTTAATCTCTAATAAGTGTATTTTTGTAATATCATTTAATAATAGAGTATATCACTTGCTTAAACGCAAAATACAATTTTAGGGCCTAATTTTGTCTCAATTTTATTTTCCAGGTTAAGCTTGCAATTTTCCGAATCCAACGGTTATTTTTCCTATTTTTTGGAGGTCGGCTCAATTTTCTATGAACTAGAAGGCCAGTAAAAGTGTAGGAAAAGAAGAAATAAAAAAAATTATCGCTGATGCCAACGCTGGCATCAGCAATCAGTTGGCGTCAGCTCCCGCCCGCGCTGCAGGTGGGTCTCATCCAGCGGGCGCCAACCTGTGCCCACATTCATTGATTCGGGCCCGCGTCGACAGAAAAGCGGGTGCCCGCCTGCTTTGACCACACGAGCAGCGCCCACCAATGCTGAAAAAGAGCTCCTCCAGCCTGTTTTAACCACGCGGGCTGCGCCCGCCTTTGCTGAAGAAACCCGCAGACCCGTTTATCTGTAAATATTGGTTTTTGGCTCATAACTTGAGCATCCAAGCTCCGAATTGAGTGATTCTTGAGCCAAAATTCTCTCCATCAAATTCCAGACAAGATTTTGCAGCTTTGGGAGAAGTTTGGGCTCATTTAGGCTTCAAAAGTGGTGAAAAACTCCTTGTTTTCCCTTGTTTTTATTAAGATTGTATTAGATTTGTATTAAGATTTGTGTTAAAATCATGTTTGTATTAATGAAACTGTCACGCGCCGCTTCCCAAAATGGACGGAAGCGAAACGTGACGAGGCCCGCTTAGGCCAGAGCTTGAGAAGCTCGGACCCAATAAGCGTCTGTAGAGGTACCATTTTAAAGGATTTTCAGGTTCTTGCATTAATATAGTTCGAAACAACAGAAAGTACAGAAAAGAAGTTGCATTCATTAAATAGAGATATAATATCCAACTGGTACAAAGTCTAAAAGAAGCCTAAGCATGGCAACAAAAGATTTAAAGACAAACCTAAAAGTAGTAACCTCTGAAAGTGACGACTAAAAAAATGACCGCTAGGTCTGGTCCTCGTCAGGCGCGTACTCTGGGTCGACGTCCTCGGCTCCACGTACTCCAGTAAGTCTGCCTCGTCCACGAACTCTGGCGGAACACCTGACGTACAGGACCAAAAGAAGGAACTGTACGTCAGGTAAGGTCTACAAAAAGGGTTAGACCAAACTGCAAGTGTACCGAACTTTTAAACAACGGTTTACTGGTTGATTATCATGCTGAGATTCTATTTCACAAAAGTTTACTAGTTGGTTAGCATGCTGTGGTTATAACAGAGTAACACAAAAGGAAGTAGCGCAGCAAGAAAGTAAAACGGGACAGGTAGTAGTCGTAGCGTGTGCTACCAACTACAGGACTAACCTACAGGTGTCAAGACAAGACGGGACGTGACGGAAACAAGGCAAGACAAGACAAGTGAGACACGAAAAGGGTTCACGCCTTACGGTTCGAGGGGGATCAGACCCTCTTGCCGTGCGCATGCTCAACCCAACCCCAAACCCCAAGACAAGACAAGACATGACACCAGTACAAGGGATCACTCGCTCTAGCTTGGCGAGTGCCCTATTGCCCGCAGGCTGAGAATCAGTACAAGGGATCACTCTCTCTAGCTTGGAGAGTGCCCTATTGCCCTCGGGCTGTGTATCAGTACAAGGGATCACTCTCTCTAACTTGGAGAGTGCCATATTGCCCGCAGGCTGTGAATCAGTACAAGGGATCACTCGGAGAGTGCCCTATTGCCCAGCGGGCTGTGCAAGACGGGACGTAACGTGACAAGATGGGAAGGGTTATTCTAGGGTGTCCACACACACGCACACACATGATAGCCCTATGATATCAAAAGTTGTTGTTGTCGGGCTCAGACTTCGTCGTCAAGTCTGAGCCGTCAGGAGTCGTCCCGGACGCTATCATTTCACGTCCAGTTCTATACATTCACAGTCTAACAGTTCTAGCAATCTAAGACCAAAGAACGGTCAAAAACGCAAGTGGGTACACTTGCATGCGATGGCGAGTGTGTCGTCCTCTCAAAGCGTCTCATCCAAGCGTCTCGTCCAAGCGTCTCGTCCGTAGAAGTCCGTCTGAAATATCGCCACGGCGACGATGTCAGGTCTCAAATTCATCAAATCCTATTAGGTTTCGTTTCTAGGTTTTCGGGACTATCCTATTCGTCAATAGTCACTTTTTGATGTTTCAGCCTAATCGACGATCTATCCTATGTGCATAGTCAACAAAGTCCATTCGTCGATTTTCTAAGTTCGTACAACGTTTTACAGGTGCTGGAAAAATAAATTTAGTTCAAGTTGACGGTTTTTAGTTTATGGTTCAGTCAGCTATTGTGGGGGTTTCTATGAGTTTCGGGGAACCAACCTGAACCGGAGTTTGTCGAAGATAGGAAGTCGTGTCTGATCGGAGAACTCCTCAGCTTCAGATCTGATCCTTGCACGATTCTCTAAAAGCTGGAACTTGCGACGAAGGCCTACGACGTGTCGCAACGTCGTAGACGGCAAATCCGCGAAGTAGCACGTCCAAGTGGGGCCCATAGCAGTGCTAGGGGTCAATGGGGGACCCACAACACCTCTGGAGAACTTGGGGGGCCCACCCAGGAGTTGGTGTGGGAGAAACAATGTTTGGACGAAGTTCTGTCGGTCGTTCACTGCTGGTGCGGGGGTTCCTCTCGGTCAGACCGAGAGGAGCTCTCGGTCGTGCGAGTTGCAACGCGGCGGGGGCGTTGCAAGGCGGGCGCTTCGGTCGCAGCGGGTCGGTGCGGAGATTTTCGTCGGTCGGGCGCTTGGGCGGGGCTTGCAGCGGAGCGGGGTGCGGAGCGGCCTTCGGTCAGACCGACGGGGCGGGTCGGTCGGGCGCTAGGGTGATGCGGAGCGGTGAAGCGTGCAGGCGAAGCGGCTGTGCGGGGTAAGTCTCTCGGTCAGACCGAGAGACGGCCTCGGTCGGAGCGTGGCGACAGCGGGGGGGCTTGCAGCGGAGCGCTGCGAGCAGCGATGCGGGGAGCGGCTCCGGTCGTGCACGGGGATGTGCGGGGGGAGCTCCGGTCGTGCACTGGGCGATCGTCGCAACGTTGCGACGAACGTCGGGAAGGTGTTTTTGACGGCTAGTGTTTTTGTAATGCGAAAATAACCTATCCTAGGGCTAGTATAAATAGGTTAGAGCTAAGGTTAGGGTTTGTGTTTGAGAAAACGTAATTAAAATAATAAAAATAATTAATATAATTTAAAATTACTCTCCTCTCCCTCACGCAAGATGGGTGCGGCCAAAAATTCTGAAATTTGGTCAAAAAATTCTTTAAAGCGTTATTATATTATAGGAATTTTATTATAATTAAAACACTTATCAAAATAGGTTTTAAAATTATTTAAAACTTTCAAATAAATGGTAAATAGTTCAAATTAAGTCCAAAAATTGTAAAATAATTATGGGATGATCGAGACGACGAAAGAAAGAGAGTGAAGAAGACGGATCTAAATTTTGACGTCGAGCGACGAAACTAAAAATAGAAACGTATCGCGTCAAAACAGAAAGTCACGACGTCACGTCAAATAAGTTAGTATCGCGGAAGAACGACTCGAGATATGTCATTCCAAAGTTATTGCACAACCTAATACTTTTAGAGACGATCACGACGACATATCACACAAAAACGTTCAAAAACAAATAAAGTCTAAAATAAACACGTGTACGATCAAAAGCACGTGCTCGAAGAAAGTACGATAGAAACAGGCCGTTACATTCTACCCACCTTAGAAATGATTCCGCCCTCGGAATCACTCACACTAGTAATAATATTACCCATATAACCTTATACCCGCAACTATCATATCTACTCATAAAGATTTCTAATCCTGTAACTTCGAACAACGTTCCTCAATAATCCCTCATAATCCATCTTTTCACTGGGCAAAGCCACGACTAAACTCACCTCCTAATAATATAGTTCCATCACTACCGTTCCAATTTCCAACTCCAAGTTCTCATAAAAATAATAATCCTCTTCTGATATCGTACCACTCCACTAAACATCATCATCGCTCATTAATATCTTCTAAATTTCTAAATCTTTTCTCAATATTAATAAATCTCCAAAAAGTGAGATTCTAGTCATCCACCAATCCAAGACAAAAACATTTGTCTATCCTATAATACCTTCACCAATCAGCAATCGTCGTGTCTTCAATACATTCTCGTCATATCTCCCCATAAATTCATCCACCAAATAATTTGATCTGTCAGAATTACCCCTCATCCTACTCACTATAACTAATCCCAACCAATATTAAGTCCGACTACCTAAACATCCATTAATCTCAACACGTCGTGTTACTCCCAATGTCTTCTCACGTCAACTCAACAATCAAGTCTCGATGCTATTAAAAGCTCTACTCCATCTCATGATCACCCTAACTCAAACTATACTCCGCAGTTACTCCTATCTACTACCCGTCTAAGCCTTAAGTCTGATGAGTTCTCATCTCCCCGCATATAATTTCATCCGACCAGAATTTCCCATTGAGTCCGCCTCACTCCGGTTTTATAAACAAGTCTTTGGACAGTCCATTCTTTTCATCCTAAAGACATTCTAATCCATCATCCTTGTGTTCCCAAAATCAATTAATCATTGACATAATAAAACTCATCTCACTCCAAGCCTACCTGCAAACAAAATCCTATAACGATAATAGATAGGCCCAATTAATATAACAACCATAAACAATTTTTTTTAAGGGAGAAAGAAGAGAAGAGGAAGAGAGACTTAAGGCCAAAGAAATATTTTAAAACATTTGGAAAAAAAACGTGTGGTGTTGTGGTAATGGATGAGGGAGGTTAAGTGATTTGTGATCTTGTGAGCTAGTTTTAAAACTTTAAAGATTTGGTTTAAAGAAAACAAGATTTTGATACAGTCACATACAACCAAGATAAACCATTCATTAAAACTAAAACTAAGTCTAAGGATCTGCCTGCGATGACGCTATTATGGGCCACCACTAAAACCTGTCACGCCCCGCTTCCCAAAATGGACGGAAGCGAAACGTGACGAGGCCCGCTTAGGCCAGAGCTTGAGAAGCTTGGACCCAATAAGCGTCTGTAGAGGTACCATTTTAAAGGATTTTCAGGTTCTTGCATTAATATAGTTCGAAACAACAGAAAGTACAGAAAAGAAGTTGCATTCATTAAATAGAGATATAATATCCAACTGGTACAAAGTCTAAAAGAAGCCTAAGCATGGCAACAAAAGATTTAAAGACAAACCTAAAAGTAGTAACCTCTGAAAGTGACGACTAAAAAAAATGACCGCTAGGTCTGGTCCTCGTCAGGCGCGTACTCTGGGTCGACGTCTTCGGCTCCACGTACTCCAGTAAGTCTGCCTCGTCCACGAACTCTGGCGGAACACCTGACGTATAGGTCCAAAAGAAGGAACTGTACGTCAGGTAAGGTCTACAAAAAGGGTTAGACCAAACTGCAAGTGTACCGAACTTTTAAACAACGGTTTACTGGTTGATTATCATGCTGAGGTTCTATTTCACAACAGTTTACTGGTTGGTTAACATGCTGTGGTTATAACAGAGTAACACAAAAGGAAGTAGCGCAGCAAGAAAGTAAAACGGGACAGGTAGTAGTCGTAGCGTGTGCTACCAACTACGGGACTAACCTACAGGTGTCAAGACAAGACGGGACGTGACGGAAACAAGGCAAGACAAGACAAGTGAGACACGAAAAGGGTTCACGCCTTACGGTTCGAGGGGGATCAGACCCTCTTGTCGTGCGCACGCTCAACCAACCCCAAACCCCAAGACAAGACATGACATGACACCAGTACAAGGGATCACTCGCTCTAGCTTGGCGAGTGCCCTATTGCCCGCAGGCTGAGAATCAGTACAAGGGATCACTCTCTCTAGCTTGGAGAGTGCCCTATTGCCCTCGGGCTGTGTATCAGTACAAGGGATCACTCTCTATAACTTGGAGAGTGCCATATTGCCCGCAGGCTGTGAATCAGTATAAGGGATCACTCGGAGAGTGCCCTATTGCCCAGCGGGCTGTGCAAGACGGGACGGAACGTGACAAGATGGGAAGGGTTATTCTAGGGTGTCCACACACACGCACACACATGATAGCCCTATGATATCAAAAGTTGTTGTTGTCGGGCTCAGACTTCGTCGTCAAGTCTGAGCCGTCAGGAGTCGTCCCGGACGCTATCATTTCACGTTCAGTTCTATACATTCACAGTCTAACAGTTCTAGCAATCTAAGACCAAAGCACGGTCAAAAACGCAAGTGGGTACACTTGCATGCGATGGCGAGTGTGTCGTCCTCTCAAAGCGTCTCGTCCAAGCGTCTCATCCAAGCGTCTCGTCCGTAGAAGTCTGTCTGAAATATCGCCACGGCGACGATGTCAGGTCTCAAATTCATCAAATCCTATTAGGTTTCGTTTCTAGGTTTTCGGGACTATCCTATTCGTCAATAGTCACTTTTTGATGTTTCAGCCTAATCGACGATCTATCCTATGTGCATAGTCAACAAAGTCCATTCTTCGATTTTCTAAGTTCGTACAACGTTTTACAGGTGCTGGAAAAATAAATTTAGTTCAAGTTGACGGTTTTTAGTTTATGGTTCAGTCAGTTATTGTGGGGGTTTCTACGAGTTTCGGGGAACCAACCTGAACCGGAGTTTGTCGAAGATAGGAAGTCGTGTCTGATCGGAGAACTCCTCAACTTCAGATCTGATCCTTGCACGATTCTCCAAAAGCTGGAACTTGCGACGAAGGCCTACGACGTGTCGCAACGTCGTAGACGGCAAATCCACGAAGTAGCACGTCCAAGTGGGGCCCACAGCAGTGCTAGGGGTCAATGGGGGACCCACAACACCTCTGGAGAACTTGGGGGGCCCACCACAGGAGTTGGTGTGGGAGAAACAATGTTTCGACGAAGTTCTGTCGGTCGTTCACTGCTGGTGCGGGGGTTCCTCTCGGTCAGACCGAGAGGAGCTCTCGGTCGTGCGAGTTGCAACGCGGCGGGGGCGTTGCAAGGCGGGCGCTTCGGTCGCAGCGGGTCGGTGCGGAGATTTTCATCGGTCGGGCGCTTGGGCGGGGCTTGCAGCGGAGCGGGGTGCGGAGCGGCCTTCAGGTGCGGAGCGGCCTTCGGTCAGACTGACGGGGCGGGTCGGTCGGGCGCTAGGGTGATGCGGAGCGGTGCAGCGTGCGGGCGAAGCGGCTGTGCGGGGAAAGTCTCTCGGTCAGACCGAGAGACGGCCTCGGTCGGAGTGGGGCGACAGCGGGGGGGCTTGCAGCGGAGCGCTGCGAGCAGCGATGCGGGGAGCGGCTCCGGTCATGCACGGGGATGTGCGGGGGGGAGCTCCGGTCGTGCACTGGGCGATCGTCGCAACGTTGCGACGAACGTCGGGAAGGTGTTTTTGACGGCTAGGGTTTTTGTAATGCGAAAATAACCTATCCTAGGGCTAGTATAAATAGGTTAGAGCTAGGGTTAGGGTTTGGGTTTGAGAAAACGTAATTAAAATAATAAAAATAATTAATATAATTTAAAATTACTCTCCTCTCCCTCACGCAAGATGGGTGCGGCCAAAAATTCTGAAATTTGGTCAAAAAATTCTTTAAAGCGTTATTATATTATAGGAATTTTATTATAATTAAAACACTTATAAAAATAGGTTTTAAAATTATTTAAAACTTTCAAATAAATGGTAAATAGGTCAAATTAAGTCCAAAAATTGTAAAATAATTATGGGATGATCGAGACGACGAAAGAAAGAGAGTGAAGAAGATGGATCTAAATTTCGACGTCGAGCGACGAAACTAAAAATAGAAACGTCTCGCGTCAAAACAGAAAGTCACGACGTCACGTCAAATAAGTTAGTATCGCGGAAGAACGACTCGAGATATGTCGTTCCAAAGTTGTTCCACAATCTAATACTTTTAGAGACGATCACGACGACATATCACACAAAAACGTTCAAAAACAAATAAAGTCTAAAATAAACACGTGTACGATCAAAAGCACGTGCTCGAAGAAAGTACGATAGAAACAGGCCGTTACAGAAACTTGCTATTTTTGTTACCATGCTTGGCTAAGGTACTGTGGATGTGTTGTGTGGAAGTTAGCATTGCTAGGATTTATGCTTTCATGTCTCCATAAGTTTTGCAATTATTGAAACTGTTAAAAACGTTGATTTCTTCATTTGTTGAAATATGCACAATCTGTAGATGAATCCGCTTAGGATGACATGCCGCGAGGCATCGTCTACGTGCATCAATCCGTAGAAGAGCCCAAGGAGGGTGATGAACCACGAGGTTCATCTTTTATATTTTATTATTCAAAGAAATTAATTGTTTTTACGATTATTTTTTAATTGAAAATCATCGTTTTTAAAGCTTTATCTTCCGATCCCCATACCTTGGCATGGATGCGGGATTGAGAATCTATGGAGAATGAATAGCATAACCTACTGTAACACTAACGAAAACACAACACACACACGCTTGTTGTAAATCATATTTTCATGTTCACGTTATTTTATTTTCGTAAAATCTTAAAACGACTTTTACCTCACGTAAAACCCAACCAAAAAATTCGCATTCGAAGGGTGGTTCACCTCTCATCAAATAATTTTTCTCGATTAATTTTAAATTGTAAAACTTACAGGCTACTTTGTCCCTGAGGAATACGATCTTGGACTCACCAGGTATACTACTTGACCGAATTCCTTTACTTGGAAATATAACTGCAACATTTTGAACCAGTCAATTTTTTGGCACCGTTACCGGGGACAACGGTCTACATATTTTACAATTTCCAATTAACTTGGAAAATTCGGTGAGATCGTTGCACTTTTTGTGTATAAAACTTTGTATATCCACTTTTGATTTGAATTATTTTGTTTTGTTTTGTTTGCTTGCTTTAATATCGCATTAATATTTTCAAAACCCATAAAAATTAGCTTAAGATAAAACAAAAACAACAAAAAATCATCTTTTGTGTTCTTATTTGTTTATGTGGCTTAGAACCCCAAGGAAACATAGATTAGTTAGACACGTGAATATGGCACATAACACAAATGACACCAGTGGGAATGACAATGATGACCACTCTCAAACTTTTGGAGATAGGTCGCTTAGAGATGTGCGCTTCTGGCTCATGCATCGTGCTCCCTGTCTATGCTAATTCATTTAGTCTAAAACCAGGAATGGTTCAACTCTCCCTACTATCACGGTATGGAGATGGAGAATCCATACTTACATATAAAGGAATTTGAGAATGTTTGTCTAACCTGTGTGGATGGACAGACGAGCAATGAAACTATATATCTTAAACTCTTTCCATTTTCACTAAAGGATAAGGCGAAGAATTGGCTCAATGATTTACCTACGCACTCTATTACTTCATGGGTAAATTTATAGGCTGAGTTTCTTAATAAGTTTTTTCCTTTGCACAGGACTCAGTGGCTGAAGATACAGATTGTGAACTTCTCGCAGAAGGGAAATGTTGCATGGGAGATGTTCAAAGACTTGTTGCTTGCATTTCCCAACCATGGATTCGATGAGTACCGCCTCATAGGCTTCTTTTACGATGAGCTTCCACCTTCCATGAAGCAGTTTGTGGAGATGATGTGCAATGGAGAATTCTTCGACAAAAAGCCTGCTGAGGCATGGGATTACTTGGAATCTATAGCTGAGAGTGCACAGACATGGGAAGCAACTCCTGAATATGATCATACAGACCAGCCTCGATCTTCATCCTGTGGAGGCTCATTTACTTAAAAACCCTGAGGAGGCGTTGGAAGCTAAGATGGAAGCCCTCATCACTAGGAAACTCCAAAACCTAGAGATGAAAGGAGTGATGGTGGTGGCTATTGAAGAGAAGTGTGCTCTTTGCGACAGTCTGGAGCACAATACATCGGGGTGTCCAACCATTCCAACACTAAAAGATGTGCTGAAGGATCCTAGTCAGATAAATAATATTTCAAATTCTTATCCAGGCCAAGGATTCAACCCGAACACATATAGTTCCAATTGGCGCAACCACCCCAATCTCAGTTGGCAAAGCAAGCCACAAGCTTATCAACCATGTAGGCCACCACCTCAAAACAACTACCAAGGTGGAAATCAGAGGAAGGAGGAGGATTCTAGCGCAGATCCGAATTTTTAGACACTCAGTGACCCGCTCCAATAGTTCATGCAGCTGCAGCAGAACCAAAATCAATAACTTCAACAACAGCAGCAAGCTCAGTTCCAACAGATGCAACAACTTCAGCAGCAACAATAAACTCAGCAAACTCAATTCCAACAAATGAATGATGGTATCACAAAGCTTATGGCAAGTTTGGAGAAGGGCAAGCTCCCTGCTCAAACACTCCCGAATCTCAACACGAGTTCATCGTCAGCAAACAACAACATCAAACCATGCCAGGCGGTGACTACTTTGAGGAGTGTAAAAGAAATTCAAAAGCCTGAGCCGCCAAAGGACACTTCTGAGATGGTGGTAGAGGAAGAGGAACGTGAACTGTAAGGAGTACCAGAGGAGAGTTTAAGCAAGGACATAGACGCTACAATGACGAGAGTTCTATTACCCGAGCCTTACTCTCCTCCCGCACCATACCCACAGAGGCTCTTACCTCCAAAGAAAGATAAGTATCAATCTGAAATTCAAGAAATTTTTCAAAGATGTCATATTACTATTCCACTATTAGATGCCATTAATCAAATCCCTGCATATGTCAAATTTCTTAAAGACATCTGTATTGTCAAGCGAAATCTCAATGTTAAGAAAAAAGGCATTTTAACTCAATAGATCAGCTCCATATTTCAACATAACTCGCCACCCAAATTCATGGACCCAGGATCTCCTACCATTTCTTGCACCATAGGCACAAACAGATAGGTCAGGCTCTCCTTGACTAAGGGTCCAGTGTTAACATTTTGACATACCATGTGTTTACTCAATTAGGGCTTGGGGAATTGAAAGCCACACATGTTAATCTCTAGTTAACTGATAGATCTATGACAATCCTGAGGGGATGTGTTGAGGATGTACTTGTCCAAGTAGATAAGTTTTATTACCCGGTGGACTTTATTGTATTAGACCTTCAGGGACACTAGTCTGCCACTCCAACACCCATTATTTTAGGTCGTCCCTTCCTAGCTACTAGTAATGCTATTATTAACTGCAGGAACGGTCAACTTAAGCTTTCTTTTGGCAACATGTCTTTGGATTTAAATATTTTTAATGCTTGCAAGTTGCCAACTTATGTAGAGGAGTATGAGGAGGTAAGTATGATTGACGCTCTTGTTGCTGATCACTTTGACGAAGAGTTTGTTTCTGATATTGATTTTTTTGATCAGTTATGTGACGGTATTGATGATAAATCTTTTTTGCTGGAAGTTAGAGAGGTGTCTTGCACCACCTGGGTGCCACGCTTTGAGCCACTACCATTGGAGACACCGTGCCAAATGCCATCTGATCTGGAGCATCCACATATGGAGCTCAAACCATTGCCTTCATATTTGAAGTACGCTTATCTTAGAGACAACTATACATTTCATGTGGTAATATCTTCCAAACTCTCTTTAGATCAGGGAAATGAATTATTAGTTGTTTTGAAGAAACATAAGGGGGCAATCCGATGGACAATTGCTGATATTAAAGGTATTAACCCTCTTGTATGCACACACCATATATATTTAGAAGATGATACCAAACCTACCCATGAACTACAACGAAGGTTGAACCCAACCTTAAAAGAAGTAGTTAAGTTGAGGTCCTCAAATTGTTTGATGCGGATATCATATACCACATTCCTGGTAGTATGTGGGTTAGTCCAACCCAAGTTGTACCAAAGAAATCTGGGTTAATTGTTGTGAAAAATGAAAATAATGAATTGGTACCCATGAGAGCAGCCACTGGTGGTGTATGTGCATAGACTTTAGGAAGCTTAACTCCAAGGCACGAAAAGACCACTCCTCTCTTCCCTTCCTAGACCAACTTTTGGAGAGAGTGGCTGGACATGAGTTTTACTGCTTCCTAGATGGATACTCCGATTACTACCAAATAGAAGTAGCCCCAGAAGATCAGGAGAAGACCACATTCACTTGTCCCTTTGGAACTTTTGCTTTTCGGAGGATGCCATTTGGTTTGTGCAATGCTCCTGCAACTTTTCAACGGTGTATGTTAAGTATATTTGATGATATGGTTGAAAAGTTTGTAGGAGTATTTATGGACGATTTTTCAGTATATGGTAACTCATTTTCTGATTGTTTGACTAACTTGGCTTGTGTGTTGAATAGATGCATCGAAAAGAACCTGCTTCTTAACTGTGAAAAATGTCACTTCATGACCAATGAGGGCATCGTCCTTGGTCACATAGTCTCCAGGGAAGGAATGCAGGTAGACAAATCTAAGGTGGAAGTCATCGAAAAGTTACCTACTTCCAAATGCGTTAAGGATATTCGGTCTTTCCTTGGTCATGCCGGATTCTACAGGCAGTTCATAAAGGATTTTAGTTTGATTTCACGTCCTTTATGCACACTTCTTATGCATGACACTGAATTTATTTGGACAGAAGAGCGTACAAATTCTTTTAATACTTTAAAACAATCACTTATATCTTCTCCCATTTTGCCGTTACCTGATTAGACACTGTCGTTTGAAATCATGTGTGACACCAGCAATTTTGCAGTTGGTGCAGTTCTTGGACAACGAAAAGACAAATCTCCGGTTGTCTTTTACTACGCAAGCAAAAGCTTGAATAAATTTCAGAGGAACTACACTACCACCGAGAAGGAGTTGCTTGCCATAGTCTTTGCATTGGAAAAATTCATGAGCTACATTTTGGGATTTCCCATTATTATTTTTACTGATCATTCTGCTCTTAAATATCTTTTGTCCAAGAAAGATGCAAAGCCAAGAATTATACGTTGGATTTTACTTTTGCAGGAGTTCCAAGTATAGATTAAAGATAAGAAAGGAGTTGAAAATCATGTGGCCGAGCATCTTTCACGGCTAACCATTGGTACAGAGTCTGCTTCCCTTCCTATTGAAGACTCCTTCCCAGATGATCACCTATTTGCTGTCTCCACACTTCTATGGTATGCAGATATTGTCAATTACTTGGTGACTTGTAAGACCCCCTCAACATGGTCAATTCAGGATTAAAACGGTTTAATCATGAGGTAAAATCATTTTTCTTTGATGATCCATATCTTTATAAATATTGCAATGACCAAATTGTGAGGAGATGTTATCAACTCAAGAAATAGATAGTGTCTTACACTTCTGTCACGAGAGTGCATGTGGGGGACATTTCTCGGCTCACAAAACTGTGGCTAAAATTTTACAATGCGGATTTTATTGGCCAAGCATGTTTAAATATACCTTTTCATTTTGTAAATCATGCTTGCCTTGCTAGCAGTTGGGGGGATAACTAGGAGGAATATGATGCCATTGAACCCCATATTAGAAATAGAAATTTTTTATTGTTGGGGTATTGACTTTATGGGACCCTTTCCCCCTTATTTTGGACATACTTTTATTTTACTCGCAATTGATTATGTGTCTAAATGGGTTGAAGCCATCCCTTGGAGGTCAAATGTTGCATCCATCGTGCTCACGTTTATGAAGGAAAATATCTTTGCACGCTTTGTGGTGCCAAAGGCGATGATAAGTGATGGAGGCTCCAATTTTGGCAATCACCTTTTTGTGAGCTTGATGACGAAGTTTGGGGTGAAGCACAAAGTTTCTACACCTTACCACCCCGAACTAAGGGCCAGGCGGAGTTGGCAAACAGGGAGATAAAGAATATTCTCCAAAAGACAGTGAATCCTTCTAGAAAGGATTGGAGCATCCGTCTTCCTGAGGCATTGTGGGCATACCGTTCCGCCTACAAAACCATAATAGGGATGTCTCCTTACCGCATTGTCTATGACAAACATTGTCATTTAGCCGTCAAAATTGAACATAAATCTTTTTGGGCGGTTAAAAAATTAAATTTTGATGCTGACTCTTCTTCTTTTCGCAGGTTGCAATTGGTTGAACTTGAGGAGCTGAGGAGAGAAGCATATGACAATGAAAAATTGGCCAAAGAAAGATTGAAAGTTGCACATGATCGCATCATACTGAGGAGAGAAATTGTTCCAAGCCCAAAAGCGCTCTTATTCACGCTTGCATCTCTTCCCAGGAAAGCTACGCTCCAAGTGGAATGGACCTTATATTATAAAAATGAGTTATCCCCATGGAGCGGTGACCTTAATCAACCCAAAGGATGGCAATGAGTTCAAGGTCAACGGACAACGCTTGAAGAACTACTAAGAGCCCTGGCCACAGGAGGATGACACCATGCTACTTACAGCCCCACCTTCGGGTGATAACTGATTAGGTATGTTCTTTCCATATCTCTTTAGTATTAGTATATATAGTAATAAATAGATTTTCTTCGTACCCTTCAAACATCGAGGACTATGTTTACTTTTAGTTGGGGGAGGAAGTGTTTGCATACAAAAAAAGTTTTCATATATAGTTTGCTTATGTTTGCATTACACACACACACACACACACAGAGAGAGAGAGAGAGAGAGAGAGAGAGAGAGAGAGAGAGAGTGTGTGTGTGTGTGTGTGTGTGTGTGTGTTGTGTTTTTTACCAAAACCTTTTTCACCAAAACCACATGTATAGCCTTTTTAAAGTGAAAATTCCATCATCTTTAATTAAACATCCATATTCATTACGTTCATATATAGATTGATTGAGGATGATTTACACATACATATAGCTTTAAATTTGTGATGATTTCCATGTAAATTAATGCATGTATCCGCAATTATATCTCGTGAAACTACTGTTTGGTGTTACGTATTTTTCATGTCACGTATGCGTTTATGAAATAGTGATTATGTGAAGAAGGTTATAAATTCATAGGATACCGGCCAACCACATACACAGAGCTTGTTGCTTAGTAAGTGATGGAGAAATCTACTCAAACATATCTCATGTACAACAAAAAAAGAAAGAAAAGAGAAGAAAAGAAAATAATAGTGAATAAAATGCACCATTCTTCCAGTTTTTATTTAGTAGCCGGGTCATCGTGCCTCAGGAAGCATGGGGATTCGCGTCAAAAAATGAAGTATATGGGAGTGCATAATAATCTTTAGACATTCCGAGTTATTAAGTCTGAGGGGGTTTTCAAAATTTAATGTCCTAAAACCGTCTGGTTTGGGAGTCATTGACCTAACGCTCATTACATGGATTGTTCTAAAGTGTTATTAAAAAAAGAAAAAAATTAAAATGAAAAAGAGATGAAATATGTTGAGTAGATTCGAGATCATGATCTTACGATGAGTTGGTTGTAGTGATAGCCTAATTCTAGAAGATTTACAACCTAGGACACTTGATTATCAAATTAATTAAACAATTGCATGTCATAAATTTGTGTGATACTGAATATGTGTGGATTGAGATAAAATTGTGAATTTTTGCATTAGTCCATGAAAATACATGATATTTGTTGAAATTTGTTGGGTAATATAATTCTTAATTCATTTTATGCTTACTGAAGTGAATATTGGGTGTACAACATTTTGGAATATTAGCTTATTTTGCTAAGAGACTAGAAAAAAGCTAGTTGGGGGTGTGATTCTAGGATAATATTACATTTTAACCCCTCATTTAGACCGTATTTTGCGTATATGTAATATCTATTAGATCTCTAATAAGTGTATTTTTGTAATATCATTTAATAGTAGAGTATATCACTTGTTTATACACAAAATACAATTTTATGGCCTAATTTTGTCTCAATTTTATTTTTCAGGTAAAGCTTGCAATTTTCCGAATCCAACGGCTATTTTTCCATATTTTTCGGAGGTCGGATCAATTTTCTATGAATTAAAAGGCCAATAAAGGTGTATGAAAAGAAGAAAAAATACAAAAAAATTTATCGCTGGCGTCAGCCCCCGCCCGCGCTACGGGCGGGTCTCATCTAGCGGGCGCCGACCGACGCCCACATTCATTGATTTGGGCCCGCGTCGACAGAAAAGCCGACACCCGCCCGCTTTAACCACGCGAGTGGCACCCGCCAATGCTGAAAAAGAGCTCCTCCAGCCTGTTTTGACTACACGGGCTGTGCCCGCCTTTGCTGAAGAAACCTGCAGACCCGTTTGCCTATAAATATTAGTTTTTGGCTCATAACTTGAGCATTCAAGCTTCAAAATTGAGTGATTCTTGAGCCAAATTCTCTCCATCAAATTCCAGACAAGATTTTACAGCTTTGGGAGAAGTTTGGACTTGTTTGGGCTTCAAAAGTGGTGAAACCTCCTTATTTTCCCTTATTTTTATTAAAATTGTATTAGATTTGTATTAAGATTTGTGTTAAAATCATGTTTGTATTAATGAAACTTGTTGTTTTTGTTACCATGCTTGGCTAAGGTACTGTGGGTGTGTTGTGTGGAAGTTAGTGTTGCTAGGATTTATGTTTTCATGTCTCCATAAGTTTTGCAATTATCGAAACCGTTAAAAACGTTAATTTCTTCATTTGTTGAAATATGCACAATCCGTAGAGGAATCTGCTTAGGAAGACATGTCGTGAGGCATCGTCTACGTGCATCAATCCGTAAAAGAACCCAAGGAGGGTGATGAACCACGAGGGTTCGTCTTTTATATTATATTATTCAAAGAAATTAATTGTTTGTACGATTATTTTTTTAATTGAAAATCATCGTTTTTAAAGCTTTATCTTCTGATCCCCATACATTGGCATGGAAGCAGGATTGAGAATCTATGGAGAATGAATATCATAACCTACTGTAACATTAACGAAAACACAACACACACGCTTGTTATAAATCATATTTTCACGTTCACGTTATTTTATTTTCATAAAATCTTAAAACGACTTTTACCTCACGTAAAAATTTGCCTTCGAAGAGTGGTTCACCTCTCATCAAATAAGTTTTCTCGCTTAATTTTAAATTGTGAAACTTGTAGGCTACTTTGTTCCTGAGGAATACGATCATGGACTCACCAGGGTTACTACTTGACCGACTTCCTATACTTGGGAATATAACTGCAACATTTTGCACTAGTCACTAAACTCTTTCTTGTCCTCATGGAAGACATGAAAGGATAGTGCTTGGATAAATGCAAGCAAGCAAGCTAATGATGACATTAAGCTTGATAATTTTACGATTTCGAGCGTACATACGTGATCGAATAGAAATTTAAAATTCATAGAAATAAAATACGACAATTCCTCTCTATTGGTTAGGATATAATCTTTGGACATCGCTTCTAGCACAAATAGTCAGATAATATGCTAAAGTCACGACTACACTCAAGTCCTAGGATATTTCTTCTAACCCGTCTCTAGGTTGAAAACAAAGGAATCGAAGTTATACGATGGTCGATGGAGGGATAAGTCTAGGATAATGAGTTATTAGCCCATCGAGGAGGTGGTTCCTTCGATATATCGATGTTCCTTAATTCATGGAGTTGCTTTCTTATTCATGCTTTTAATTTTCTTTCTTTTCATTTTTTTTTTCATTTTTCGATATATATATTTTATTGTTTTTGGGATTATACTTGGTTAGTGTAAGGAGCGTTGGGTCGATGACTCTCAGGTCAGACGACCTTAGGGCACCGGGCCAAGAAAGACCCCTCGGACCTACTAGCTCAAACCAATACAAATACTTATTCGAATGCGCTCCCCCAAGCTAAACCTTTCGACACGCGGCCCCGACGCTTCTTGAGGCGTGGGGATCTGGCTACTCAGTGTCGATGGAAGAACGGTGCATTTATTTTTTATATAGACACAAACAAATATATTTTTCCTTTTCAAAAGCATATGTAGATCAAGCGACAACAATCCTTAGTACTAGGTAATACATCGTTATCGAAGTCCCGAAGGGTTATAAAACATTATACTTGACTATCAATCTATCGCTCCATGTATAAAGTGGATTACTAAGGGAATTTCAACTTAGCATCAATATCAAGTATTTTTATCCTAGAGGCTTTGAGAATACTCATGATGTGCATATTAAGTGGGATTCAGAGCTAAAAGCTTATCCTAATCAAATATCCTAAGCAATATCAAGAAATCGAGCGTAAAAGTGGAAAATGAAATTCAACTCGATTTATCACGCATATAAATCTCGAATTCGAAAAATTCGAAAAATTCTCAAGGCGAATGCAAGTATATACAAATGGATGCAGGGATGTTGCAAGATGCATGATGCGAATGCAATTATTTTTGTTGTTTTTGATTTGTTTTCAAATTTTTATGGTTTTTTCAATGAATATAGTAAATAAAACAAGCATGATGCATGGTAAAAAAGAAAAAGAGAGAATGATAAAGGAAAACCAAAATATAATCAAGAAAAATATGGATATGTGGATGATTAAGGAAGAAAAGAAAAGAAAAGTGGGCATAGAAATGCTCCTCCCCTAAGCTAAATCAAGCGTTGTCCTCGATGCGATAAACTCATGAATGTGTGAGGACGAAAAGTGTGAGGGGGGAAGAGATTGGTAATCTCGTCATGTGGTGCCACCGTCAGGTGGTGGTAATGTGGTTGGGGGGTGTTAGTCAGAGGGTGGTGGGTATGCAGCATTTGTGGGTGGTGAGATGGGTGGAGCAACAGTAGATGGAGTAGGTGAAGGAATATGTGTGGATGTAAATGGACATGCAGACGATGATGGATGAGGTAGGGTGGCATGAGTAGGAGAGTGGGGAACGAGTATACCCTAGTAGTCGAAGCTCCTTGCTACGATGGCGAGGCTCCTAATCTTTAGTCGATCTCCCCTAAGCTAGCTACGGGCTCGCGTCGTGTTGAAGTTGTCAGAAGTCCCCCAAGTCGACCATTCTAGGGTTTCTCCTTTGGCCATTTCCACGAAGGGGATGCTAGGGATAGAAGGTTTGGAGGACAGGAGAGGTGTAGGAATGCGATTTTGGAAGAGGAGAAGAGTATGGAATGTGTTGATCGATCGGAGAGGAAGAAGAAGAGAGGAAGTCGAAACGTTATGAAAATGTGAGGAGAACTCGGTCGTTTCGACGTTTTGGGCCTTATAAAGATGGGCTACACGGTCGTGCAAACGATCGCATCGTTTCGGTCTCAGCCGTGTCGTTTTAGAGAATGAGACCCTAGGCATTTATGGATGATGAGGCTGGTATGATGTGGTCGCGTCGATGGCATATCAACCGCGTCGTCGAGGGAAATGAGTGGCCAAAAATTGGATCCACTCGGTCGTGTCGATGGAATGACGCGAACGTGTCAGTCGAAAAAAACTTGGGGCCAAGATCCCGTGAATTGGGTGGATTACGTGGACGCATCGCTTGGACGAAACGATCGCGTCGTTTAGGTGAGCTTTTTGTCATTGGTGATGGATTGACGAAACGATCTTTTCGTTATGGATGAAACGACCTCGTGGAGGGAGTTTTTGGGTGGAAATCTTGGCTTTGGAAGTGGGTTAACGTGGTCGCGTCGCTTGGACGACACGACCGTTTCATCAATAGGGGAAATATATTTCCAAGAAATCCAGAGAATTGGCCTCCTTATGCGGCCGCATGGTCAAACTGAAGCTGCCGAGTAACTCTAAGCTTCCCAGCTTCAAACCCCTTCTCCTTTAGCTCCAACTGATGCGGTCAAGCATGATACATCATGCGACTGTGTCGACCAGGACATGCTGCTTAAATTTTTCCTTCAATTGCCTTCCTCTGAGCGGCCGCATGGGGTATCCCACGTGGTCGTGTTCTTCTCCCTGCAATGAGAATTACTTGGAATCAAGTTGGGGGTTTGAGGGTATTTTTATTTACTCAAAATTGAACTATTCTAATGAAAATGAAAATGAAAATGAAATCTAGAAAAAGTTGAGAACTTGGGTTGCCTCCCAAGAAGCACTTGTTTTAAGTCTTTAGCTCGACTCCCTTTCAATTTTTCATGACGGCTCTGGGGTGGAGAGTATTAAAATCGTTTCTTCTCTAGGGGTTCGCCAGCATTGTAGTGCTTTAGTCTTTGGCCATTAACCTTGACGGGCATATTTCCTCCTACTATCTCGACTGCTCCGAATGGGTATACATGCGCAACTTTGAAAGGTCTGGACCATCTTGAACCTTCCCATAAAATAGCTTGAGCCTCGAATTAAAAAGGTGCACCATGTCGCCTTCCTTAAACTCCCTCCTTATGATGTGTTTGGCGTACAGCCGCTTCGTCTTTTCCTTGTATATACGGGAGTTCTCGTAGGCGTCAAATCTGAATTCGTCCAATTCGTTCAACTGTAAGGGACGGCGCTCTTGCGAACTTTTGCTGTCATAATTCAGGTGTCTAATAGCCCAATAAGCCTTATGTTCGAGCTCTACTGGAAGGCTGCACGCTTTCCCGTAGACTAAGAGATATGGAGAGGTCCCGATTGGAGTTTTGTAGGCAATCCGATAGGCCCACAGTGCATCATCCAATTTCATTGCTTAATCTTTTCTCGAATTTGCTACCATTTTCTCTAAGATACTCTAGATTTCCCGGTTTGAGATTTCTACTTGTCCACTCGTCTGAGGGTCTAGGCAAGTCTGATGCGGTGGCACACTCCATATTTCTTAAATAGGGCTTCGAACTTGTTTTCGATAAAATGTTTTCCTCTGTCGCTTATTACCACCCTTTGGACTCTAAATCTGGGGAATATATTCCGTTTGTAAAACTTGGCGACCACCCGTGCATCAGTAGTTGGTGAAGCTATTGCCTCGACCCATTTAAAAATGTAGTCCACCGCAACCAATATATAATGGTTACCGATGCTAGATGGGAACGTGCCCTTAAAGTCAAGTCCCCAAACGTCAAATAATTCCACCTCTAAGATGCTGTTCAGTGAATGGAGTGGCTATCTAAACGGGATTCGTCTCCTCTGATATGGGAGGTTAGTGTTACAGTGAGTCAATGGACCCATAATAAATCACTGGTCAGGTTAAGGGATGAACTTGTTAAGAGTTAACAAATCTCACCCAACAATTAACTATGGGATCACATATGACTCAAGGTTTTAAGGTGTAATGGATTTGACGATATTTGTGCCATAGACACCTTAGCGACATGCTCTTAATGAAAGGACCAGGCTGCACTGTAGTTGTCACTAACCGACATGGATTTGGTCAGAGAGATTCTACTCTTGCACCAACCAGATAATGAAAATTTTGACATGGAGGTAAGGGCGGAGGGAGACGGGGGCATGAGGGGGCAGTTGCCCCCTAAGATTTTTCGTTTGATTTTTTAAAAGCCCAACTTTGCCCCCCAAGCCCAGTGAAGGCCCACCTATTAAATCCCATAAGAAGCCCTAAGCCCTTTACTTCTCATTAAAAAAATGCACCCTGCTTTTTATTTGCAAACGCTGCAAATGCAAACCCCGCGGCACGGAAGTCGAAACCGTAGGGCCTCAGTTCCTCCTCTACCTCCCTTCTAGCCGCCGCGCAGGCGCCGCAAAATAGTGAATCGGATTCTGTCCTCAGAGGTAAGAAATTGAAACGAATTGTTTTTTCTTTTGATATCTGACTCAGTGCTTCTTAAGAAACTATTAGGGCCTATAAAGCTTCTCAAATATTTTAGGTGTTTTATTTATTCCCCCCTTTCCTTTGAATTTTTTCATTCTTAATTTTTCTTGTTAAAGAAAGACGCAAGCAAACTCCCCTCCAAGAGTTTTGATGAAAAGTGTTGTGTCCTGTCATGTGTGTCTACATAGGCGACTTCGTTAAAAATTTTACAGTAAAGAGGTGCATCTATTTTCCCTAAAGAATGACTAAGTTAATAATAAATAATGATTAAGTTAATTATTTATCATTCTATTTACAATAAAACATGCATATACATTAATAATAAATAATGATCTTTCGGTTGGGTGGGTCACATCCATTTGCCCTAATTTTGGCATTTAGCAAGATGGGTCAATTAAGGCAATATATTTGATAATTTTTGCTACTGCTAATATCTTTGAATCTTTCCAAACTTTTGGAAAAAAGGGCTAGCATCTTTAGAATGATGAAGCAAATGAAATTAACGGGAGAAGTGGTAGCAAATGGGCTCGCATGTCAGGCTTTGTACGAAACTTTCACCATTTACTTCTAATTTTGCATCATTATTGAATCATTATGGATCTCAAATGACAGAAGCGATTAGGGTTTTTTTTCGCTTCTCTGGTGGTTGGCGTCACTTCGCTTTTAGCCTCCGCTCGTCATCCGCTCGTCTAGCCACTGCAAATCACCATTGGTAACGCTCTTGCTCTCTAATTCTAAATGTTATTTTTTGTGAATTGTGATTCCGATCCACAATTAACCACCAATATTTCTGCACCAATATTTTTCGTAACCAATTTCATTATATTAAGGTTTTTAATACAAATTGCCATGCTTGGTGTCAAGTTAAAATTTATTTGATTAACTTGTTTTAAAGAACTTGAGATTAATATTTGAGGATGCCAATACTAATTACCACTGTTTCAAGTCTAAATATATAGTTTTGAGTTTAATATTCAATTTTTCATGTTTAATTTTGAAACATGCAGGTTTATAAACTGAATTAACATGTCACTAGAGAAGTATTTCAAACGTAAATCTCTTGGGGTTGGAGAGTCATCCAATGATCATGTTGTTCAATCAAGTTCAAAGAAAAGTCATATCGAAATCAACTCTGACGAACTCATTGCTGACCCTGGCCTAAGAAGACCAATACACGAATATGATGTGAATGTTAGAGATGAAATTCGAAGAGCATATTTACAAAAAGGCCCTTGTCAACCTTTACAGCATGATTTTCCTCAAAAACAATTTGGAAATGTATCTCAACGCTTCAATCCGGCTTGGTTTGGTGCATACCCAACTTGGTTAGAGTACAGCATAGCTAAAGATGCTGCTTTTTGCTTGTATTGTTATCTTTTCAAGTCCCCTGGGGGTAAGGATTCGTTTGTTTGTGATGGATTTTCAAATTGGAAGAAGAAGGATAGATTTGATCTTCACATTGGAAAGCCCAATAGTGATCATAATGTAGCTCGGATAAAATGTGAGAATTTAATGAATGAAAAACAAAGTATCATACCTTTGTTATCTAAGCTGACAACACAGAGTCAATGTGATTATCGAACTCGGTTGAATGCTTCAATAGAGTGTGCCCGTTTTTTGTTGCACCAAGGGCTTCCTTTTCATGGACATGATGAATGTGAAAGTTCAAGTAACCAAGGAAATTATCTAGAGCTCTTGAGCTTTCTTTCTAGAAATAATGAAGATATTAAACGAGTTACTTTTAATCAAGCACCTGGGCACAACAAATTAACCTCTCCAGATATTCAAAAGGACATTACTCAAGCTGCTGCAGAGGAGATTACTAATGTGATTATCAAAGATCTAGGTGACTCATTATTTTCAATTTTAATTGATGAGTCACGTGATATATCGATAAAGGAACAAATGGCAGTTGTTCTACGATATGTAGATAATAATGAGCATATTATTGAACATTTTATTGGTATTCAATATGTGGCAGATACTGCAGCTAGTTCACTTAAGGCGGCTCTTGAATCTTTGTTTTCTACACATGGGTTAAGCATATCAAGATTGCGTGGTCAGGGTTATGATGGAGCAAGTAATATGCCAGGTGAATTCAATGGTTTGAAAGCACTTATTTTGAAAGACAATCCAAGTGCATACTATGTATATTGCTTTGCTCACAGGCTTCAATTGACTCTCGTGGCAGTCACGAAGAAACATAATGGAGTTGGAGATTTCTTTAATTTTATTTCTACCATTCTGAACATAGTTGGAGCATCATGTAAAAGGATGGAGGTGATTAGAGAAAAACAATATGCTAGAATTATTGAAGGACTGGAAAAGGGAGAAATTTCTAGTGGACGGGGTCTAAATCAAGAAACATCTCTCTGAAGATATGGTGATACACGTTGGGGCTCTCATTATGTTACAATTGTTCGTCTACTATTAATGTATTCATCAGTTCTTGATGTTCTTGAGATTGTAAGGGAGGACGGGGTGAACTGAGAACAGAGAACGGAAGCAGCTTTCTTAACAGATATTATGGAATCATTTCATTTTGTATTCATGCTTCATTGTCTAAGAAGGATATTAGCAGTTACCAATGAGTTATCACAAGCATTACAAAGAAAAGATCAAGATATAGAAAATGCTATGGGCTTATTGAAAACATCAAAAGATCGATTGAAAATAATGAGAGAATGTGAATGGGATCTTTGTTAAGAGATGTGTCATCATTCTGCATCAAACATGGTGTTGATATTCCAAACATGGATGCTGAGTATAAACTCCGTGGGCTTCAAGACGAAAATCTCAAGGCATTACAAACATACACCATTTTCGCTATGAATTATTCAACAATATAATTGACATGCAACTTAATGAATTGGATGATCGTTTCACTGAGGCAAGTACGGAGCTACTTCTTGGCGTAGCATGTTTAAACCCAAGTGACTCTTTCTCTGCTTTCAATAAAGAAAATCTTATTCGCCTTGCTCAGTTTTATCCAGAGGATTTCTCTGATGTGGACCTTATGGTACTTCATGATCAACTTGATACATACATTATTGATGTCTGTAGTAATGATGAGTTCTCTACTATTAAAGGCATTGCTGATCTAGCAGAGAAAATGGTAAAAACAAAGAAGAATTTGGTATTTCCATTGGTATATAGGCTCATCAAACTGTCATTACTTTTACCAGTTGCAACTGCTACAGTGGAGAGAGTTTTTTCTGCTATGAATATTGTTAGTAGCAAATTGCGAAATAGGATGGGAGATAAGTGGATGAATGATAGTTTGATTGTCTACATTGAGAAAGATATCTTTAATGAGATTAATAATGAAGTCATTATGAAGCAGTTTCAGAACATGAAAACTCGAAGAGAACAATTATAATGTGAGTTTCTTATTTTAAATAAATATTCTTAAATTAATTAATTTTTCATTTGTTTTGTTTTCTATACTTTTACATGCTTTTAATTTTGTTAATCTATTTGCATAATGAGTGTTTTCTTTTCTGCAGATATATGATGACATGGATTTGCATTTTTTGCAAAATTGCAGTTATTATCAAAAAACTGGACATGAAGTTAACAAGGGGTATTTTGTGTTGTTCTATCTCTTTTATTTATAAAATATATTGTAACGCAAAGTACTTAATAAATTTATTGTTTATAGATTATTGATTATTTTTGCTTATTAGTTTTTATTGCATGTAGAAATTATTTTATAGTATTAGTTTATAATTTGCCCCCTAAATGAAAACCTTCTGACTCCGCCACTGCATGGAGGTCGGCACACACAGCTAGCACCTATACCATACCTATGACATGATGTGATCATTTCACTACTAGAGTAGGAATCGGGCTTTTAGAGTCTCGCAATGATGATGGCTTGTCATGAAAAGCGAATGAATAAAATCGTGTATATGTGATGTACAAGAGGTCGATCACAAGAGTTGTGATCATTAGATGGACATAAATTCATCGCAAAGAGTTGCAAGTGCGTGAGATGAAATGATCGTAAAGAGTTATGAACATCTCAACCAAAGAAGAAGAGGCAAAACTAATCCACTAATTAGGGTTGCCTCTAGTCAACTAATCAAGTGATTAGTCGACCAGATGCTTGCCCTATTGAACTAATCAACATGTCAATACTTTGGGCTCCCCATGTGTTTCATGCCAAGATTTATTGGGCTTTCCATGTGTTTCATGCCAAGACTTGTATTATTCTTCTTCATGGATGTATAAATAGGGAGCCACCCTTGTTCTCACAAGACACACACAATAATCTCCAAGTGTTGGAGAACCCCTAAGAAAGAGAATAAAATTCTTGCTACCTCTAAGTGTGGAGAAAGTTCAAACTTCTTTAGAGGGAGAACATCTCACACTAATCATAGTTTTTCATTCTCCTCCGTTCTACTCTAGCAAAGGTTGGGAGGACGATTTTAGTTCTCATCAAGGTGAACCTTCTAAGGCGCTAGTTGGTGAGCACGTTGGGTCTTCTCTAGAAAGATTTGGATCCATGAGTGTTAAGGCCAAAATTGATCGAGACAGTTGTCAAGCTGACGTAGACTCGAGGTGCTGAGTCGGAGCCTCGTCAGCAGTTGGAGTGGGACCCTGGTTGGAAGAACCAGGGTCGAGTAATGGTAAATGGAGATGATGCGACCTTCGATCGATCTTCGAGCGATAGTTTTGTCGATCGTTTGAGTCTGGGGAGCTCGACGTCGACCTTCGACGTTGAATGACGACCGTCGATCTACACCACAGGGACTTGTTAGGGGGTCGGATCTGGGTTCCGACCCAAATTCCCTTCGATGCTTAAGTTAGTATGGAACTTAAGGGAGAGAGGGAGCTTGGTGCAACTGAGATCGACCCACAGAGGGTTCGTCTCGAGACTGGTGACACAAGATCGAATATAAGAAATGTAAGCTGAGAAAGTAGAGTTCTATGTCTTAGACCTCTTACCTTGAAAATGGGAACCCTTTTACCTTTGTTCTTCGGTTTATTTATAGGTAATTCCCCCTTGATGATGTGTAACCGTCCCTCATTGATTTGGGTACAATCTTCTCCGGGATTCGAGTTAACGGCTGCACATTTACTCGGCCCCATTAACTTTCCCCTGAATGTTAGTGCCAACCTAACGGTCGAATGACACATTCGTCTGACTCAGCGGTACCCCGCTAAGAGCGTGGGGGGTATTGGGTCGCAGATGCTAAATGGGTCGGGTATGCAGATACTCCAGTTGGATTCGTACTCGTGCACTAACAATGGCCCCCATCATTCTCACCTCAGAAATCGTGCTGACTGAGACCGAATGATGAGTAATCTCCTTAAATGCGTACGGTTTTCGAAATATCAAATTTGATTTGTGCCGCCAAAAACCCTTTCGCCTTTGGAGCGATCTCCGACATTTCTCGTGGCTGGCCTTGGACACGTGTCACGCATCGAACGTCAGCCGGTTGGATTTCTTCATGTAAAATAGAAAAGTGAGAAAAAAGTAGAGATCTTTCTACTTCATCTTCATCCTTGTTTCGTAAGTTTTCTTCTAGCATCGCCTCCTCGAAGATCGCCGGTTTCAATTTCAATGTGTCCTCTTTCTTCGACTCTGATTCTTTTTAGTTTCGTCAGGTATGTTTGCTTCGGTCGTATTCAAGGGGCCGACCTACGAGGAGCTTGTGGCGCGCCTCCGGGCCCCTCGATGCGTGGACGTTCCTGGGAAGGAAAAAGGAATTTGGGTTGAGCCAAGCCTTCCCATTCACCGAAGGGATTGGAGGTCGAAGGTCCCTGGAGTCATCTTAGATATGGCCCCAAGGTTTTCCCTCGATCTGACTGCCGAGGAGTGGCGAGGTTGCTTATATGATCCTTTTAGGGTTAGAGTGCCCGATCCGGATGAGAGAGTGTGTTTCCAATGGAAAAGTGAGGTTAGGGTGTATCCAAAGATTTTGCTTAGGACTCCGATTCCCCCTTCACCCCTTCATCATGGAAGTTCTATGCTCTTCGGAGTTTTCCATCTGTAGACTCGCTCCTCAGGCTTTCCCTACCTTAGTTGGCTTCATCGAGTTGTGCGAGCTTTGTAGGGTCCATCCGACCCTTGGGCTATTCAAGTATTTCTTTAGGATAATAGCCGACCCTCACCGAGTGTGGTACCATATCGCTGCTCGCCCTGGCATGAGGCTCATATACGACCTTCCAATTTCTGACCCCGGGTGGAAGGATACCTTTGTGTTCGTCGTCCTTCCTGATCTGGGCCCGTTGCTCAATGGTTGGAGTTCCACGAATCCTAAGCTTGCGGTGGAGTCTCGGTTGTCATTGGAGGAGGTCAGAGCCAGGTTGTTGCCGGGCGAGGCCGAGGCAATGAAGTCCCTTTTGAGTTGACCGAGACAACAAAGGTCGATTTAGTATTTGTTGGATGATCACACGCTAAAGATCCTTCTATGGAGCCCGGGTAATGTATCTCGAATCTATGTCTTTATCTCCGCCACTCACGATAATTATGTTCGTTGTCTGCAGATATGATTAACGAAAACCGACGAAGTGGCGAGTCCAGTTTGGACCGAGTCTAGAGGGAACAGTGGAAGAAGAAGAGGACGGTCAAAAGGTCAAGTGCCCGTACCAAACAGTCGAGTGCACACGTCGAGGGATCCGGCTCTCGGTCTCCTCTCCACATCCACCAGAGCTCTTCTTCCGAAGGGGGAGAGACTAGGCAGACATCCAGGCCTTCTTCCCGAGCCTCTTCGAGGGAGGCCTCCAACCAGGCTCCTGTGCGGCCCGCTGTGCCCTTGGCTTCCGTCGTGGTTGCAGAGCCGCAGGAAGTGGTCAACGTCGACACTGTCGACGTTGTTGAGCCGACTGCAATGGTTGGCCAGAAGAGGGAGATGCCCTCCCATGGGGAGGAGGAGTCTCCAAAGAGGAGGCGAGTGGAGGAGGAAGATCCCATGGGAAAAGGTAAGGGGTCGCTCCTCTCGAGCCTCCGGAGGTGGTGGAGACCAATTCGGTGACTCAGGCCTCCATGACGCCCCTTCTAGATCAGTGGCCTTAGGATGACATTGTGTCGCCTTCTCCTTTGATCGGCTCGATCCCTGGGGAGTTCGATCGAGTGTTACTGCTCAATATGCTCTCGTCTCGATCCTCGGGGCTAGTCTAAGGTGACTTTCAACTACATCTCTTTGCCATTGGAAAGGAGGAGTCAGCCTTGAGGGACTTTGGGACGACTACCAGGTTGGTGGAGAACTTGATTCTCCCTAAGGATCTAGAGCTCCTGCAAAGGTTGGACCTCGAAAGGGTGGCCAACTTTTTCGTGGGGAGCGGATACTAGGTATGTCACACACGCCTTTGTTTATCGTCGTCCAAGTCCGTCGTTGTCTTTGACTAGCCCTTGTTTTTTGCAGATGTCTGTTCTCGGGGCCGTGCTGCACCGTCAAGCTACCGACTTGATCGACGGAGGTCGGGAGGTGGCGGATGCGGAGCGCAAAGTGATTGGCCTCGAGGCACGGGCAAAGGAGGCGAAGGAGGCCTTGGGGAAAGCCCTCACAGACAAGGCGACGGTCGAGTGGGAGGCTTCGGAGGCTATGGATAGCTTGTCGTCGCTATCGGACCTCTACAAATATGTCGAGCTTCAGTGGCGGTTGGAGAGATCCCAACTTGAGGAGGAGCTTGACGCCTACAAGAAGGAGACGATCGAGCTTCGGGCCAAAGCTTGCGACTCCGAGAGATGGGCAGAAGCTTGCAAGCTGGAGATGTCCGAGCTTCTGGCCAAAGTCACAGGGCTCGAGGAGGCTGCTGTGAGGGAGAAGACAGAGCTTACGACAAAGCTCACAAAGGCGATGGAGGCTTTCACCAGCATCTTTGTGTCAGGAAGCGCCCCCCTCCCTCTCAGGTCGGTAGGCCTTCTGTTTTGTCTTTTTGTAATTTTCTTTTATTCGAATAAATGAAAAAAGATTTTGCGACCTTTCTTCTTTACTTGCATTTCTTCTTTATTTGAATATCAGCGTGTGTATGGCCCCTCAACGACCTAACTTTAAATTTCATTGAAATCTTTAGGCAAGTTATGTCGTGGATAGGTTAGGTGTATTCAATCAATGAATGTAACCTTTTAAACCATAAATCACGTTTCATTGGATAGAAATGGGTGAACCTCTTTCGACGTATACGCCAAGGTCGTCCAGCGGCAAAGGGGCAAGGCCCCTTCGACTTATGGCCGACGAGTATCGGGGGTCACTCAGTGGCGAGGGGGATCCCTCGGCTTACGGCTGAGGATATGGAATGTTTGGTTGCGAAGGGCAAGGCCTCTTCGACTTATGGCCGACGAGGGTCGTTCGGTGGTGAGGGGCGAGGCCCCTTCAACTTACGGCCGACGAGGGTCGTTCGGTGGCGAGGGGCATGGGCCCTTCGTCTTACGGCCGACGAGGGTGTTTCGACTGATGTCAGAGAATGATCTACTTTGTATTCATAATGAACATGCATAGGATAAAAGACAAAGATGGATTTCGATCATTTTACCCCGTTTGTACAATCATTGATAATACTTCCGCAGATGCTTAGTGTTCCAGTGATGAGGAAGTTCTCTATCATCCAAAGTAGCGAGTCGGTAGATGGCAGGACCGAGTACATCGATCACTGTATAGGGTCCTTCCCACTTCGCAATGAACTTCCCCTGCTTGAGAATCTCGGGAGTGAAAGCGGCCTTACGCAGCACCAAGTCGCCCACACGGAAGCTGCGTTCGCGGACCTTCGAGTTGAAATAGCGGGCCATATGCCCTTTTTGTTCGATGAGGGTCGCTCCCGTTTGCTGACCTTATCTACCAGTTATAGGTTGAGCTCGAGGCCTTCTGAGTTTCTTTCTTCATCATAGTATTGGAGACGAATCGGTCGTTTATTGACCTCGATTGGGACAACGGCTTCGCATCCGTAGGCCAACATGAACGGTGTTTCCCCCGTCGAGGTTTTGTGGGTCGTTCTGTACGACCATAGTATGTCGGGGATTTCGTCCAGCCAAGTTCCTTCGAGCCCGGTTATTCTCTTCCGCAGGAGCCCGAGGATGTTTTTGTTGGCTGCCTCTGCCAAATCGTTCGACTGGGGATGGGCGACGGAGGCGAAGTGCAACTTGATCTTCAGCTCTGAGCAGAAGTATCTGAAGCCAGCGCTGTCGAACTGTGTCCCATTGTCTGTCACTATGGATTGTGGGATGCCAAAACGACAGACGATGGACTTCCAGACGAAGCATTGAGCTTCCTTCCAGGTGATTCGAGACAGATGTTCTGCTTCGATCCACTTTGTGAAGTATTCGATCGCCGCTATTAAGTATCTCAGTTGCCCACTCGCTGGCTTGAATGGTCCAATGAGGTCTAGTCTCCACTTGGCGATGGGAAATGGACTGACGATGGGGATCATATCAGTTCGTGGGGCCGAGCTGACCTTTGAGAACTTTTGGCAAGTCGAGCACCGTCAAACATATTCGATGGCATCTTTGAACATCATTGGACAAAAATACCCTTGTTTCACGGCCTTCAAAGCTATGGATTTTCCTCCACAGTGGTTTTTGCAATCACCCTCGTGGAACTCCTGGATCACGTAGTACGCTTCCTACGGGGCTAAGCATTTAAGATAGGGGAAGATGCCATATCTGGCCCATCGTCTTTTGTACAATGAACCATCTAGCAGGACAAATTGGTAGGCCTTTCGTTCTAGCTTTTGTGCTTCCACTGGGTCGGTCGGCTTCTCCCCTGTGTTTAGGTAACGGATTATCGGGTCCATCCAAGTGATCTCTTGGTCGAGGCTTAGCAGTTCCTGTGCCAGCTCGCTGGGATGGAGTAGACGTTGTACATACATGGTCTGACCGACTCCCACGAGGTAGGAGGATGCAAGCTTCGACAAGGCGTCAGCTCGATGATTCTTCGACCTTGGCACATGATGAATTTCTACGCGTGCGAATTTGGCGAGCTCTACTTTAGCGACTTGTATGTAACTCTGCATCGAGTCGTCACGGGTCTCGAAGGTCCCATTCAGTTTGTGGACGACGAGACTGGTGTCGATGAGTAGATGGACCACTCTCGCCCCTAGGGCTCGAGCCAGTCGGAGTCCGTTGATGGCCGCTTCATATTCCGCACCATTATTAGTGGTTTGGAAATCGAAGTGAAGGGCGTATTTGAATATATTACACGCTGATGTTTGGACGATTATTCCGGCCCCGCTTCCATCTTGTGTGGCCGAACCATCGACTTGTATGATCCAGGTTCCCTCGTCTTCAATTGCGTCTTTCCCTCTGTTTGGTAGATTGATGCTTGTTGAGGATGAGGGGGTAGCCTCAGGTAGTATGCTAGTTGCATATACCTCTTCCCACAGGCCATCATTATAGGTGAGTTCGATGATAAAGTCGGCGAGGGCCTGCCCTTTGATGGCGGTCCTTGATTTAAACTGTATGTCGAATTCGCTTAGTTCAACCCCCATCTCATCATCCTCCCTGACAATCGAGCCTCTTCAGGGTCTGCTCTAAGGGAGTGTCGGTGAGGACCAGGATGGTGTGCACTTGGAAATACGGTCGCAGCCTCCTTGCAGATTGGACCAGTGCAAAAGCCATCTTTTTGATCCTCGAGTAGTTGACCTCCGCACCTCGGAGAACCTGAATGACGTAGTAGATGGGTAGTTGTACACCTGCGTCTTCTTTGATGAGCACCGAACTTACGGCCTCCTCGGTGGCGGCCAGGTAGATGATGAGCTAATCATCTTTATTTGGCTTGGTCAGGAGTGGTGGGGTGCGAAGGTACTCCTTCAACTCAGAGAAAGCTTTTTTGCAGTCTGTATCCCATTCGATGACTTTCCTGCCGCTTGACACGGATTCTATCGCCTTTCTCAGCACCATGAAGAAAGGCAATGACCTCTCGGTTGACTTAGACAAAAACTGTCCTAAGGCTGCCATCCTTCCGTTCAGCCTCTGGAGCTCTCTGAGAGTCAAGGGCTCCTTCATCGTGATGATGGCAGCGATCTTGTAGTGGTTGGCCTCGATCCCTCGATTCGTCAGCATGAAGCCAAGGAACTTTCCCGACCGAACCCCGAAGGTACATTTGGCCGGGTTTAGCTGAAGGTTGTATCGCCAGATCTATGCAAATATCTCTCAGAGGTCTGTGACGTGATCCGTTGGCTTCTTCGACTTGACCAACATGTCGTCGACGTAGACTTCTAGGTTTCGTCCTATTTGAGCCTCAAAGACGCCGTTCATCATGCGTTGGTACGTGGCCCCTGTATTTTTCAAACCGAATGGCATTTTGGTGTAACAAAAATACCTCGATCAGTGATGGAAAGAAGTTTTCTCCTCATTCTGGTGCCATCTGAATCTGGTTATATCCTGAGAAGGCGTCCATGAATCTGAGGAGTTCGTATCCTGAAGAACTTTCGACCAGATGGTCGATTTGTGGCAAGGGGTAACTATCCTTCGGGCACACTTTGTTAAGGTCAGTGAAGTCGACGCACATTTTCCATTTGTCGTTAGCCTTCTTGACCATCACGACATTTGAGAGCCATTCAGGGTACTTGACTTTCCGAATGAAGCCAGCTTCTAGAAGTCGATCCACTTCTTCGATCACAGATTTCATCTTTTCGCCTTCCATGTTTCTCTTCTTTTGCTCCATGGGTCTGGAGGTCGGGTCGACCTCCAGCTTGTGGGATGCCACCTTGGGGTCGATGCCGGGTATATCCTTCGGGGTCTAGGCAAAGATGTCGGCATGCTCTCTTAGGAGGGTGATTAATTGTTCCTTTAGGTCGAAAGGGAGCAGCGACCCAATAGAGACAGTTTTTCCTTCCTCTTCAGAGACTCGGATGTTCTCCGTATTTTCGACTGCGACATGCCGTCGATCTTCGATCCGTGGGTCGACTGGATCTGCCTGCTTGATCCTCCTCAGGGCGATGGATAGCATGTAGCACAACTGCGCCTGTTTCTGATTTCCTTTTGCTTTTTCGACTCCTTCGGGGGTCTGGGACTTGATCATCTGATGGAAGGTTGAGACCACCGCTTCTATGGCATTCAATAGTGGTCTTCCGATGATCTCGTTATACGTCTAGTTGATCTTCACCACCATGAAACTGGTTAGGTGAGTGATTTGTCGAGGATACGTACCGAGGGTCACTGGTAAGGTGATGATGCCTGCTATCGGGGTAGAATGTTCGATGAATCCCACCAGGGGCCTCGTACAAGGCGTCAACTCCACGGATGACATTTTCATCCTCTCCAACGTAGTGAAGAAGAGTATATCGCACGAGCTTCCGGTGTCAACAAGCAATCTTTTTACGACGATCTCTTTGATGGTGGCCGTGACGATGACGGAATCATTGTGCAGTAGTTCCACACCTTCTAGGTCTTTCTTCCGAGAAGGAGATAGGTGGTGTAGAATCTTTGGGGCGCTTTCGCCCCACGGATACTGTCATTAACCTCCCAACGTAGGAGCTTTGGAGAGAGGTTAATAACTCTGGGGCGGGGGACCTCCCGTTATCATGCTGATGAGTCTGACGCTGGGAGGTCTCGTGCCAACCTCGGAGGATGTAGATGGGCGGGTCGACATGGTCGAGTAGTTCATCAATCGGTATGTCAACTCGTGGTTTCACACAGATGGCGCCAAACTGTTAAGCCCAAAATTGACCGAGACAGTTGTCAAGCTGACGTAGACTCAAGGTACTGATTCGAAGCCTCGTCAGCAGTTGGAGTGGGGCCCTTGGTTTGAAGAACCAGGGTTGAGTAATGGTAGATGGAGATGATGCAACCTTCGATCGATCTTCAAGCGGTAAATGCGTCGATCATTCGAGGCTGGGGAGCTCGACGTCGACCTTTGACGTTGGATGACGACCGTCAATCTGTACCACAGGGACTCATTAGGGGGGTCGGATCTAGGTTTCGACCCAATTCCCCTCCGATGCTGAAGTTAGTATGGAACTTAAGGGAGAGAGTGAGCTTGGTGCAGCTGAGATCGACCCACAGAGGTTCGTCTCGAGACTGGCGACGCAAGATCGAATATAAGAAATGTAAGCTGAGAAAGTAGAGTTCTATGTCTTAGACCTCGTACCTTGAAAATGGGAACTCTTTTACCTTCGTTCGTCGGTCTATTTATAGGTAATTCCCCCTTGATGATGTGTAACCGTCCCTCATTGATTTGGGCACGATCTTCTCCGGGATTCGAGTTAACGGCTGCATATTTACTCGGCCCCATTAACTTTTCCCTGAATTTTAGCGCCAGACTAATGGTCGAACGACACATTTGTCTGACTCAGCGGTACCCCGCTAAGAGCGTGGGGGGTATTGGGTCGCGGATGCTAAATGGGTCGGGTATGCGGATACTCCAGTTGGATTTGTACATGTGCACTAACAATGAGTATTGCTAAAGTATACTCGCCTGAAGGTGTGGTTTTTTATTTAAGCATTAATTTCTAGTTTTGTAGTTAGATCTCTGGGTTATGTATGATTGCTGGAATAAGAAATTTTTGATTTTGTGTCTTCTGTCGCATTATCTAAAATGTTTATTTCACTAGTAAGATAACCTTACTGTGGTATTAGAGCCACACTGCAATCTAATTTTTATATTGATTTAAAAACAAATAAACTAATAAAAATCGGATTTTTAATAGTCACAAACCCCAACATTGTGTAAATCTCCTGATAGGCTAATTAGTCGACTAGTGGGTAACCATTAGTCGACTAATAAGTAAATTATTCGACTAGCTAGAAATGCTTGTCAACTAATACACCATTAGTAGATTTGCGACTTTGTTGTTTGCGTGTAACGCCCCATGCACAGATGCCATTACAGAATCTATAATTGCGTATGTCTTGCAGGTACCAGTGAAAACAGAATAAATGCACACTAGAAAATGCCATGTGTTTCAATACTCAATATCCAACATTAAAAGAGTTACAGAAACATATATCAAAATAGTAGAGTACAATCACAATAATGGAAATAAACAGCTCCTCTGCAAATCCGACCTTAAAAGTTTTCAGTCTCCACGGGATACTCAGTCTCTTCGTATGTCGGTGCCTTTTCTTAGGTCGACTCGTCACTTAAAGAAAACCACAATATAGAAAGAATGAAGTGGACAATATTTACAATAGCTATCAGTTAAAACATTAACATACAGACCTAACAGAGCAGTAATAGGCTAAGTACAGAGGGCAGCCGAGCTAACGTATAAAGACTAGGTCGGAATTCTAAATAATCAGTTACTAAGGTCTGATTTTTTATCATTAGTTCATAGTTAAAAGACTGGAGGGAGATCTGAGAGCCACCTCGTTCCACATGTGAGCTCACCCCGACCATAAATCATTAGTCCAAACAAGTCCAGTAAGGGACATAGTCAAGTTTAGTAGTGATTGATCATTTAGTCATTACAAACAATGGTCTCGGTCGCCTCGTCCATCTACGAGTTCCTAAAACCCCATGTGTTCAGTTCAGTCTCAGTTCAATAATTCGATTACAGTTTATTTCTATCTGACCTAAGTTATGTAGCTATGGTAATGCGTTCAGTTCAGTATCCATAACAATCAGGTTAGTTTATCTGTAGTTTAGTAGTTCAGTAGTTTAGAATCAATATCAGTTTATCTGTAGTTTAGTAGTTCAATAGTTTAGTATCAATATCAGTCTGCACGACCTCTCTACACAACTTAGTCAGTATCTAAGCAGTTCGGTCAAGTTCTACATTAAATAGTTCGGTCAATATCTATTATACAATAGTTTGGTTAACAATCACAAATTATGCAATTCATTCCAAAACAGATCTTAAATAAACAGTCTAAAACAATGCAGAGCTGAAAGGTAACTTATTAGGAAAGTAAATGAAAAAACAACTCATGATCAGATTCAAGGCCGGCACTCATTCTATCAGACATTGCTATTCTACCAAGTTTAGTGACTGACAGCCCTTCAATATGCGTGGCAATGAAAATTGGTCGGTAGTCCTCTGATATAGTTTGGTAACCAAATGTTCAGAGCAATGACAACAAATCAGGTCGACGACAGTCGATTGGTAACAGATAGGAACAACAGTAATATGTCGGGTCAATAAATTAAGTCGGCATTAATCAGTGCAGAAAATAGAATAAGTCGGTAAGTAGAAGCAAGTCAGGCAGAACTGTTTTGGTCAATAACACGAAACAGGTCGGTTTGTTAGATCAATAACACAAACATGACGATAACTAAGTTACAGACCAATAGGCAATAATAAGTAAGATCGGCAGTAACAACAGATCAAGTTAGATAAGTATCACAGACCAAGTCAATAATATCGATTAGGTCGGTGTCAACAATAGTTGGGTCACAATGTTCAGAACAGATCGAAAATAACTAATGAACCAATGTTGGTAACATTCAGATCGGTCGATGAGTGATAGTAGATCAGATCAATAGTGTATGGTACATGTCAATAAAACAACAAAACAGGTCGGTAGTAATACAAAACAAGTCGGTAGGTGCAGATTACTAGACAACAGTCATGTCCGAAATATAGCTCAGTCCGGACTTCTTCTAACTCGGTCGGTGCCATGTGATAATGAGTTCTAGAATAAGGTTGAGCTCCGGGCGCCAACTCAATCGCGAACTCTACATCACGATCTAGAGGTAATCCCATGAGATCATCCAGAAATATGTCTAGAAACTCCCGCACTACCTATGGCCTCTCCGATGCAGCATCCATAGCAATCAATACAGTATCTGTGAATCTGGTTCTGTACTCGACATGTTCTTCTGATCTGCTCCCTAGTAAACTCAAATCTCGAGGGGTTCAGAATCTTAAACATTACTCTTCTGTGTTGGCAATCGATCGTGGCATGACAGGTCCCCAACCAATCCATCCCAAATACTGCGTCGAAGCTCGGTATCTCGATCACTAAGAAGTCGGTGTAGAGTTCTCGTCTGCAAATCACGACGGGCTAATTAGGATATCCGATGGTCATCTATAATACTCTATTTCCTATCTTGACATCCTAACTAGAAGAGATCAATGAGATTGGAATAGTGTGTTGGTTGATTAAACGAGCCGCCATAAAACAATGAGAAGCTCCCGAATTAACAAGCGCAAGCACATGTTTACTAGTTACCCACACGATAACTACGGTCGTGAAACTAAGTCTAAGCACACCATATGCAACATAGGTTATCAGAAAGAAAATTGTATAGTCATACTTGTGATGCATTGGACAGTAGCTTTTGCCTCCTCTGCCGTCATGGTGAAGGTTTGGTGCCTAGGTGGTGAAGCCTTGGGTTGTGCCTGTTGAACTCACTCTGCTACAGTGGGGGTCCACACAGTGTATTGGAAGGGGTTTGAGCAAGCTTCCATAGGGCTTTTCCATCGTTTAGCCCAAGGCTTAGTAGTCATGGAGAAGAAGAAAAAGAAATCATAAAACACTTTTTATGAAAATGCCCTACGAAATAAAATACTAAAACCCCTTTGCAAGATCTTTTACTATCTAACGAGAAGGGCGAACCTATCTTGCAAATATAGGTTTAAATAATTCTGCTATTAAAATAAATTTTAAAATTCATACCTTAGGTTTTTGATGTCACAAAAACTCTTCCTTAGGATGACGCCATGAAGCGATCCAATGCCTCGTTAAGAGTCGACCACTTGTTCCAGAAAGTTTCACCTGAGCTGAATCCCCACCTCAAGCTCCGGATCAGATCCAAACTCTCTTCAAGTTTTGTTAAACCCTGAAAAGGGAATAAAGAGGAAATGAGGAAAAATATTTGGTCGCCTTTTAATCAAAGTTTGCTCAAATAATTTAAGAAGAGCTACTTTGATTAATGCTTGGTGTAAGTTTAGGAGGACGAGGAGCTCCATATTTATAGGGAGAGCTGAGCCTTCAAACTAGTATTATAACTGGTGTGGTACTAAAAACAGAATGCAAATTAACTCAAGTTTTTTCCCTTTCAAGGATTAAACTTTGAGTAATTAATTCTCCATATCTGTTAAGCCTAAGAATGAAAATGATATATCATTTCAAATAGCTTCAAATGGAGATCGCATAGAAATAAACGGCGCAATATTGTGAGGGTTTTTGACCCCTCAAACGATGCCTCAAAAATCACAAAATCTGTCCCAAAAACACAGTCACACATTGTGCAGTCTGTGGAGCCCACTGTGGCCCCCACCGCGACCCGGGTCAAGCACACCCGCTAGTTGGGCGCTCGGGTCGGGTGCCTGCTCGGGTCGGGCAGTCACTCGACCCAATGCGTGACCCACTTAGGTGTTGCCTGGGCCAGCGGCCCAGCGGGCAACGCTGGGCTCAAGCCAATGCCCAGCACTAGGCTTAGCCAGTGCGTGTGCTGGGCTTAGCCCAGCACCAGGCGTGTGCTGCCAAGCACGTGCTTTTAGCCCAAGCTGAGCTCGGGTTAGCCTGAAATGCACTCGGGCTAGCCCGAGCCTGCGCTTAGGCTAATACAAATGGGTCCATGACATTCCTGGACCCGGTTTGGGCATTTTCTATGCTTTTCATGGCATGGTTTTTCGTGTCACATGATATGTGACTGAAATGCTCTTCGCAACAATTTATGACCATATTAATTCCTATTGTAACGACCTGTACTCACTTTTCGTAATACGGCTGTGAGTATAGCAATTTCGGGTACCTGATTGGTTTTGTTGCTTTGTATGTGAGTCATGTCTTTGAGTCGATAGGGCCATAGCACCTTGGTTGCATCCTTAGCAAGCTCGACCCTGACGTGTGCCCAACTTGGAGTTACTGTCGCCTTTGGACCCCGTAACCTTTATACGCTTTGTCGTGCACGTAGTCTTGTTCGTGCAAGTATTTATTTTAGACTTCGTCTGTATCCGAACCCTATGGTGTGATATGACATTGTGACCCTCTCGAAGAATATTAAATTGTGGATTTATTTTGGAAAGTCATATCACGGGTCGTTCTTCCACGATTTGACTTTGTTTGAAGAGACGTCGCGATTTTCACTTTTGTCGTAAGACCTTTTTATTTTTAATTTCGTCCCTCGTCGTCAAAATTGTGATCCATCTTCTTAGATGCGTTTCTCTTGTCCGTGCAGTCACCCAGTATTTATTTCATAATTTTTGGGCTTCGTTCGACCTACTTTCACTTTTGCCCAGTTTAGATATTGATTTAACCCTAAGATTCACTTGGCACATATCCCTTATTATTTAATAATAATCCTTATATCCTCCAATTGTTGACTTAGCCAGCCATTACTTAGCTTTGGCCGCACCTATCCACGCATGAGAGAGGAGAGAGAGAGTTTTGGTTGTTTATAATAACATTTCTTAATCAAAAACAAACCCTACTAACCATATAAGCCCTAGACCCTACCCACATGAGCTGCACCATTCCTCTCCTATTTAATAATGACCTAGGACTATACTTTTCGCAGCAAACAAATGAAACGACGCCGCCCTCTAAAAATTCTCACAGCAAACCTAAAGCCCGCTGCCTCCCTTATATTTTATGCTCGCAGCCTTCACCCCGCGCCCCCGACTTCGACTTCCGACCCCGACGGCTTCTCCGGCGATCCCCAAACCCAAGTCAGCCCTCTTCCGCCGTTATCCCGCTGTGAACCGTCGTTTTGCGTCGACTGCAGCATGCGGCAGCGCTCAGCGGCGCCCAACAATACCGCTCAGGCCGCATCGCCGCTCAACGTCGCCAGCGGCAGCCTCCTTCCCATCTCCGTGCCTCCACGACCCCCACGCTGCCTAGCTTCACCGGTGTTCTCCAGTGCCACAGTGCCCAGCGGCCAGTCCCCGCTTTCCTCTGGCATTCCCGAACATCTCCCCCTCGCCAACGCAAGACAGTTGCAGCCCTGCCTCACGGCAACGCCCACGGCCATCTCTCCGGCCATCTCCATTGCCGAGCACCTCATCCTCCTCCTTGTAGCCATGCAAACCACTCCCCATCTTCTTCAACTGCCGTGTACCCTCATGAAACCACCCTGCGGCTCCTCCTCAGGCTGAACATCCTCCGGCCATCTCCCAAGTCATCAACCCTTGATCTCCTTCATACAACAGCCGCCCATATCTGTAGCAGTCGGCCTCCCTTACCAACAACCTCTCCGAACTTCCCGGCAGCCCCTACCATGCATAAGCGATGTTTCTTATCGTCCCAATCAGCCCCAACGACGCTCAACGTTGTAGTCTTCGTGTACGTCGCCCCGTTCATCTCGGTTCATTGTTACGGCTCCCCGTGAGCCGTAAAACGCCTACCGACCTATTACTCGCTGTTTGGAATCTTGTTCGCTGATTTGGTTGCTGCCCGAGAATTGGCGAGCGTGGAATCTTATTTGGAATCTGGACGTGGAGCGTTTTCTATTATTCCAACCCCTAGCGTCGCCACCCGACGCCAGTGTAGCTCTCGCGTCTAAGGGTAAATTTCTGAACACTTAGGACCCCCAACCCATCCATGTTAAACAAGATAAAAATCGGTATTTTAATTGTCTGGTAATTCACTAATAAAGATAATTTAATTTGGGACTGTAGGCTGGTGATCCGAGCACATAGGTAGACTGGACTGATTGGACGGTTTTTACAAAACGGTTGATTGCAGGCAAGTGAAACTTGCCAATTTGTACTTTGGGCCATGTCTTAGGCCATTTCCCTGTTTTTAGCGTAAAAGAGACTAGGCGACGAAATGATACTCGCCTAGACGCAATTTTAAAATCTAGCTTGGCAACGAAGCTAGATCTGACACCCTGCCATGTCATTTATTCATTTCACCTGCCATGTTTAAATTCCATATCTGTACGCACTTTACTTTTGCTCTGCCATGCCTGTGATGTTTAAATTCTTTATCTGTATGCACATTACTTGTAATCTTGCCATGCCATGCATCATTCCATGCTTGAATGTTTGTTTTCGTAGCACACGCTACTTGTACTTCCTTGTTCAGGCTAGGCACCTGTGTTGCAGGCACAACCCTATGCCAAATACACTTCCTGGCTCATGATCCAGAAGCGGGCTACAAGTGTTGGTCAAAAGCCAATGCCCGATACACGTGGAGGGGTAGGGATAAGCGATCACTTGAGCGTAGGAGTTGGCCCGTACAGCCACTCCAGCCAAAAGGTGTAATCTCTGAGCACGACATGTTTACTTGACGTGTTTACTTGACGTGCTTACTTGACTTGTAAAAATCCATGTGAATGATTTCCCTTGCCATGTATAACTTGTTGCCATGTGATCGCGCCCCGGCGTACACGTCCCGAGGCGACGGTTGTAGTTTTACCGCAAGCGCACGGCAAAGTGGCGAGCGGGTATCGAACACGAGGAGGTGGTGTTGGTTCCAATCTATCCTAGGTTGGTTTGACTACGATGGTTTTATTGGTGGATATGGTTATGGAATGATATAATGGAAATGGTGGTGGATGTCGGTGTCGATGATAAAGAAATCGGTCAAATATCGATTTAAACACAATATAATAAAAGAGGGAATTTGCCTTGCGACGATCCTGTCACAATCGTCGGGCAAAGTATGGGGATATGAAATCAAATAAAGACGTCTAGGGCTAGGGAATCCCCACTACGGACCGTCATGCATCATTGTTAATAGTGAATCTCAATATTACTAGACTTGCGTTGAGGTGAACTAGTCGCAACTTAATGTAGAACCAAGCTCACGCTCTCGCGCTATTGCCGGTCTATAGCAAACCTAGGTTAGGGCCCAATCTCTTGCAAACCCTAACCTAAGCCACTAGCATGAGGATCGACATCATCGTTCAATCACCCGTCGAGCCCACTCTCGTGCAAACTCGAGTTACGATCTAGGTTGTGATAGTTCGTATTCGTCCAATCTCTTGCAAACGAATATGGGTATAGATTTACAATTAAAAATCCTAGCTTTGGTCCAATCTCTTGCAAACCAAATCTAGAGAAACCCAATTGTAAACCTAAATCGAATATCTAGGCCTTCCCATCGATTAGAATCCAATCTCTTGCAAACCCTAGATCGATGGAAATCCCTAGCTATCCGTAATAAATCAATCACAACCTAATCCTCCTAGCAATTCTAGCAATTTAGAAATTCATTCATCACAAATATGAAATTAGATCCATAGGGTTCATCCACATGCCCTAGAACATCAAATCTACTCAAGCATAGCAACAACGATATAGGAATCAATAAAAACAATTGCTTGCATGTAAAAAGATAGCAAATCAAAGATTCAAATAATAAGAATAGAAATACTTAGCTTTGATGAAGAATTCCAATCCAAATACAAGCTTTTTGATCCAAGAGGGGGCCTAGGGCATGGCCTAACCTCTAAAAATAACTCTAATAAAACATAATGGGGATCCCCTCTAATGGTGGCTACAAACCCCTTAAATACTCCCCCAAAACCCTAGCAAGAAACCCTAGAAAACCCCTCAAATTCGTGCCCAAAAACAGCCCAAACCGCAACTTAAAATCTGGGCCCAGGCCGCACTCGGCCGAGTGGAATATGTGACCCGGCCGAGTGACACTGACATGCAAATTCCAGCACTGCAGCATCAACTTGCAGAAATTCCCCAGATTTCATCCAACCTCCGATTTGCGCGTTCTTGGCGGCGTTGGAATCGTCATGAAGTCTACTATCCATAAAAAATATGAGAAAAATAATTTGATGGCTGGAATGATAGCAGATTTGAAAAGAGTAGGAGGATGTCTGAAAATCTGGGCGCCGTGTGTCCTCGGCATCACTCGGTCGAGTGGCAAATGTCACTCGGCCGAGGGGCATTTGGTACTCGGGCGGACGGCTTTCTTCACTCGGCCGAGTCGGGCTTCTGGGGCAAACTGACGGATTACAGTAAGTTGGACATTTTGGCTTGCCGTCGTCTGGGTGCCACTCGGGCGGACAGAGTCTCCGCACTCGGCCGAGTCGGCGTGCGATGCTCGGCCGAGTGCACGCTGATACATCTCTGTTGCGTGTCCGATCTGGCCGGCCGATCGGGGTCTCAATGCTCGGCCGAGTGACTCCTTCACTCGGCCGAGTGGCATGCTGAAAATACCCAATCTTCATCTTTTCGCTCCCCCGTCGCTCCTACGGCGTTCTTTCTTCTTCCACTCCTCTTCCATTGCAGAATAACCCTGAAAAGAGCCTTGGGTGACGCTCCGGAGTGGGTGCAAGTCCCTTAAGCTCCTTTTTGCTCCCGATCGCTCCATATTTCCTGAAATCCGACAAAAACAAGAAATAGTGAAAAGTAACGCAATATCGTCGAATACTCGTGAAAAGCGTGATATGGATGATCGAAATGACATGCAAATATGCAGAAAAAAGTTGTAAAATATGGACCGATCAAAATCCCCCAAGCTTACCTCTTACTCGTCCTCGAGGAAGATAAGTAAAAAGACGAACTCGGGAGATGAAAAATAAGGGAAATGAAATAAAAGAATACAAAGTGGAAGGGGTCGCTAGATTATACTCTCAGATCTCAAGCCATAAGCTACACATCACGATGACTTGGAAAATACAAATCACATGCTATTAGGATTTCATATCTTTCATAAACATGGTACTTGCAAGCTTTTAAGAACAATAAGAGGGACTCTCTAAATTCATACAATCAATTCATATCCACATCACGCATTTCATAGAATTTAATATACAAATGTTGGCGATGCACTTTTCAATCAAAAGTTATAAATGAAGCATATAAGATACACACCAAGCATGCAATAGAGAATAGAATAAAAGTCATGGCATTCACATATTTATTTCAAATCATGAAAAATCTCCATATCTAATATATTTTGCAAAGTCTAAGCATTATCGAATATTCCCATTCATGCACGTCTCCACTCTAATGTCATACTTACTCATATGGTCAAATGAATTCACCCCCCCAAGCTTAGCTTGAGGCGTCGCATCCAAAGGAATATAATAGTGGAAAATGGGATTTTTGCCTTGGTTTTCCCAAGTATTTTGTGGCTCCAATATTGAGATAGAGAAATATATTTTTTTCTTTTGGACTTTGTTTCTCATTTTTCTTTTTTTTTGGATTTTTGTAGGAGCTATATGATTTGTATTTTTGATTTTTGGCTCCTTTTTGGACTTTTTGGAGCTAACTTTTTCTTTTGTGGGGATTTTTGGGAAATAGATGCGATATAATTAGCTTTAGGAGGTGAACTCAAGTGACATGTAGAGAATAAAAAGATATATGTGGAGAAAGAAATAATGTAACACTCGGTTCACTCTAAGATGTGCACGAACGGTTCAATAAAATAATACTTCAACTAAAACTCATATGTAAGCATGGATATTCTCAATCATCTCAATAAAAAGTGAAGTCAAGCGGTAAAGAGTACTTTCATATCAAGCATGCAACAGAAGGTGAATAAGATGATAAGGCAGATGCTCCCGTTATACAATTGATGCGTGAATCTTGGTGCACTTCCAACAAAAGCATACTAAACGCTAATTCATACATTCAGTTTCAACTAATATCATGCATTCATATAGAGAAATCATCAAAAGAATATATAAGCAAGCACATGGATAGCAGGATAATGAAATACTCGAAGTAGCATGGCAATGAATAATAAGCATCGTGATGGTTGCTAAAGCAATAAGAGATATCATCATAAGGAACAAATCTAGCAAAAGAAGGAAAAGAAGGAAAAGAAAATGAAGAAAATAAAATAAAAGAGAGGAAAGAAGAGAAAAATCAAGCACACAATATGATGCATGAACACACATAAAAGGAAAATAAGATGGAAAATTCAAAAAGATGATGCAAAAATTTTGAAAAATTTTAAAAACCCTAAAATAAAGTAAAAATGCAACTAATGCATCTAAATGGCATGGAAATGCACTCCCCCAAGCTTAAACTTCACATTGTCCTCAATGTGATCATAAAAGGAAAAATACGAGGAACAACGATAAATATGAGGGAGGTGAATGAAAAATGATGAAATGAATGCCATGAATCCCAATGCAACTACATGCACATACAATGATGCATGAGAGCGCTTTCCCCCAAGCTTATACCAAACAATCCTATTCAAGTGACTCAATCAAAAATGTCATGGCTTTGTAAAGCGTGATCAAGTCAAATGAATAAGAAAGTGAGTATTCACTTGAAAGAAATGCTCGATGGTGGTTAGCAAAAGGATGTGGCGTATCAAAATATGGAGAGGGGAATTAATATATATAATGGGTTTGGGGTGTAAAAGATTTTTGTTGCCATCATATGAGGTGATATTTATTCAAGCAAATCTATACGGTCCTCTCGCTGTCGAGAGGATTCGGGTTTATTGAAAGCATAAAAATTTCTACACTACTGGATTGATATCACCTATAGCAAAAGGCGGATCCAGTATCTTTGCCGGTGCAGGCAACTGCTCCAACTGCTCCTTCCGTGGCTCCGCCAGGCACGTGTGTCCCCGGACTCCATCAGATTCCAGCAATGCGGCTCCCAGCACCTCTCCAAGGACTCCACCTGTACCCTGCAAGAGATAAGACGCATCAATCTGATGTGGATAATTTTTCCCCATAATAAATGTATTCCAAAGAGGGTCATCAACATAAGTATTTAAAATTAAAGACGGGTGACAACACTTCCCTGGAAATAAATCTCCACTCTCGTATACCACGTCGATCAACTCCTCATTGTTCGCCTCAGGTTGTTCAGGTAGCTTGGGCATATAAGCGTAGGTCTCATCAGGCAGCTCCTCATCATCGTCAGACTTATCCCATCGCACCTCCTGATCATATTCAATAGCGTCCATGGGTGCTAACTCCTCGCTCTCCTCCTCGTATACGTCCCATCGTACCTCTTGATCGTATGTACATGAATCCTGCAAAAGGCACGATGAATCGCCAAAATCTGAATCATAAAAAACATCATACACGGGAGGAGAATCAAATGTAGGAGATGAGGGAGTAAAGAGATCTCCCTGAAGGGGAGCCATAAGCTCTGTGGGATTGTCCTCAACATCAGTGGAAACGTGGTCCTCTGAGGGATGCTCAGCCTCTGTAGAAGGTGGGGATGGCTGCGGTATCTCGAAAGGAGGGGGGCACAATTCGGGCTCCATCTGTGTGCAGATGTCATCGTCCAAAGTCACATCCTCCTCGATGGTCTGCTCCACTACTGTATGCATGACCTCCACAATAATATCCTCTGATGGTATAGGCTGCTCTGACTCAGGTGGGTGGCAGGGGGAGGCGACGACGGCATAAGGTGGCTCTATAGGCTCATGTATCTCGACCATGGTGTAAAAATGGGTCTTGTGCCCCTCAATTAGAGCGTAGACTCCATCATCAATTTTGCCTGTAGAAGAGATACAATGAGTAATAAAGTTTTGAAATTCAAGCTCAAAAGGATCACCTGCCGTTATTGTTAATGGACCGGAATTTCGAACTATGTCGACAATGTTTCTCAATAGGTCCGTGTACGTGTCCTCCTTTGGCAACTCAGATGTCTCTATTTGTGGAGTGTTGATGGTATAAAGGTGGATATGATCACCTTCAAGTGAAGCATACACTCCATCTATGATAGTACCTGCGCTAGAGACATTAGCCATAACAAAATCGATGAATACTTGGTCGTATGGTTTACTTACCGTAACGGTTAGTGAACCGGTAGATCGAGCATCATCTATCATTTGCTCCAAGGCTGCTACCAACTGTAGATCACTGAACTTTCCCACTTGCATCCTCTTCAAAAACTCACGTGAGGGTCCCTTTAGCCTTCTAGTGAAGATATCAAATAGCGTGGAGTCATTCCACTCGTTGTCTGACTCCGTCTGGAACATTTCTAACATTCCTTCAAACCTAGACAAGGCTTCCCCGAAGGATTCTCCATCAGCCTGATAGAATGCAGCGAGATATATGTAGGATTGTATAGAGCCCGCTCGCATTTTCTTTGGAAGCACCATTGCTGCAACAACTGTACCTGATCAAGCAAAGTAAACAACCTGGAAAAGACGTCAGTGGTACAAAGAGAGATAAAGATAATAATAGTAGCAGGTGGTGGGAAAAAAAATCTCTCAATATTATTTTTTTTTGTTTTTAATGTAGTCTAATCAACCTAATTGTGACAAATTGGCACCCAACGGGAAAACACCTCCCCGGCAACGGCGCCAAAAACTTGATCGCGCCCCGGCGTACACGTCCCGAGGCGACGGTTGTAGTTTTACCGCAAGCGCACGGCAAAGTGGCGAGCGGGTATCGAACACGAGGAGGTGGTGTTGGTTCCAATCTATCCTAGGTTGGTTTGACTACGATGGTTTTATTGGTGGATATGGTTATGGAATGATATAATGGAAATGGTGGTGGATGTCGGTGTCGATGATAAAGAAATCGGTCAAATATCGATTTAAACACAATATAATAAAAGAGGGAATTTGCCTTGCGACGATCCTGTCACAATCGTCGGGCAAAGTATGGGGATATGAAATCAAATAAAGACGTCTAGGGCTAGGGAATCCCCACTACGGACCGTCATGCATCATTGTTAATAGTGAATCTCAATATTACTAGACTTGCGTTGAGGTGAACTAGTCGCAACTTAATGTAGAACCAAGCTCACGCTCTCGCGCTATTGCCGGTCTATAGCAAACCTAGGTTAGGGCCCAATCTCTTGCAAACCCTAACCTAAGCCACTAGCATGAGGATCGACATCATCGTTCAATCACCCGTCGAGCCCACTCTCGTGCAAACTCGAGTTACGATCTAGGTTGTGATAGTTCGTATTCGTCCAATCTCTTGCAAACGAATATGGGTATAGATTTACAATTAAAAATCCTAGCTTTGGTCCAATCTCTTGCAAACCAAATCTAGAGAAACCCAATTGTAAACCTAAATCGAATATCTAGGCCTTCCCATCGATTAGAATCCAATCTCTTGCAAACCCTAGATCGATGGAAATCCCTAGCTATCCGTAATAAATCAATCACAACCTAATCCTCCTAGCAATTCTAGCAATTTAGAAATTCATTCATCACAAATATGAAATTAGATCCATAGGGTTCATCCACATGCCCTAGAACATCAAATCTACTCAAGCATAGCAACAACGATATAGGAATCAATAAAAACAATTGCTTGCATGTAAAAAGATAGCAAATCAAAGATTCAAATAATAAGAATAGAAATACTTAGCTTTGATGAAGAATTCCAATCCAAATACAAGCTTTTTGATCCAAGAGGGGGCCTAGGGCATGGCCTAACCTCTAAAAATAACTCTAATAAAACATAATGGGGATCCCCTCTAATGGTGGCTACAAACCCCTTAAATACTCCCCCAAAACCCTAGCAAGAAACCCTAGAAAACCCCTCAAATTCGTGCCCAAAAACAGCCCAAACCGCAACTTAAAATCTGGGCCCAGGCCGCACTCGGCCGAGTGGAATATGTGACTCGGCCGAGTGACACTGACATGCAAATTCCAGCACTGCAGCATCAACTTGCAGAAATTCCCCAGATTTCATCCAACCTCCGATTTGCGCGTTCTTGGCGGCGTTGGAATTGTCATGAAGTCTACTATCCATAAAAAATATGAGAAAAATAATTTGATGGCTGGAATGATAGCAGATTTGAAAAGAGTAGGAGGATGTCTGAAAATCTGGGCGCCGTGTGTCCTCGGCATCACTCGGTCGAGTGGCAAATGTCACTCGGCCGAGGGGCATTTGGTACTCGGGCGGACGGCTTTCTTCACTCGGCCGAGTCGGGCTTCTGGGGCAAACTGACGGATTACAGTAAGTTGGACATTTTGGCTTGCCGTCGTCTGGGTGCCACTCGGGCGGACAGAGTCTCCGCACTCGGCCGAGTCGGCGTGCGATGCTCGGCCGAGTGCACGCTGATACATCTCTGTTGCGTGTCCGATCTGGCCGGCCGATCGGGGTCTCAATGCTCGGCCGAGTGACTCCTTCACTCGGCCGAGTGGCATGCTGAAAATACCCAATCTTCATCTTTTCGCTCCCCGTCGCTCCTACGGCGTTCTTTCTTCTTCCACTCCTCTTCCATTGCAGAATAACCCTGAAAAGAGCCTTGGGTGACGCTCCGGAGTGGGTGCAAGTCCCTTAAGCTCCTTTTTGCTCCCGATCGCTCCATATTTCCTGAAATCCGACAAAAACAAGAAATAGTGAAAAGTAACGCAATATCGTCGAATACTCGTGAAAAGCGTGATATGGATGATCGAAATGACATGCAAATATGCAGAAAAAAGTTGTAAAATATGGACCGATCACCATGTATAACTTGTTGCCATGTATAACCTGCTGCCATGTCATACTTGTCGCACTTTACTACTTGTTGCATTCATATCTTAAACTGCCATGTCATCGCATACTTTTTAGAACTGCTAGGTTGTTTCCTCCTTTTAGTTTCCTTGCACAAGTCTCTTGTAGACTTGCTGACATGCGCCCTTGTCTCTTTGGGTGTCGCATGTTAGTTGCTGAGCCAGAGCCTGTTGTTGAGGACGGAGTGTTTGTTGACGTTGAGCATGGGACCACCGTTGACATGGAGTACGAGGACACAGACGACCAGTCGTAGAGACGTAGTTCTATGTTGCTTCTAAATAGTTCTTGTTAGGTTGTCGGTGCGTAGCACCTTTCCTTTTCTTTCTATACGTTTGATTATTTCTGTTGGCCATGCTTGGGCCTTTTAGACTCTTCTTTTTAGCCTGGTGGCTTTTCTGGGATGTTGGAATTTATTGTGGACATTCTGAGATTGAATAATTTTACCTGTCTCTTTTCTTTTTTATTATCTTTGTTCTGTTTCGCATTTGCAAGGACCTATACTTGGTTGTTCCAGACGCTTTACAGACTGGAGCCTCACAGCTCCAAGTCTGAGTGGACTTCTCACGCCTCGCCTCCATTTTAGGGAAGCGGGTCGTGACACCTATGCATCATATGCATTTTCATCTTATTACTTGGACGAGAATCTCATCTTATGTGAGACCCTACAGCCTGAGCCTACTACAGGTGGGACTCATATCCCCTGACGACAATGACCACGAGCAGCAGTTACCGTCCCTGATTTGGTATCATCATTACGTGGTCTGTCTTTTGACATAAATATTGTCGGTACTATCCTTGGCTATGTCAATGATGAATTCCGCAGTTTTAATACATTCATCAACACTATGTCACTGCGAAGCCTATAGTATGGTTGACTGTCAACCCCTAAAAGCTTTGTGATCGATTAGTATTGTTCGATCTTAGCTTGTCTTTGTTGGATCATATCCATTACACCGCTGCCAAGTATTTTCGATAAGGACTATACGATTCTGTGATACAACTCCCCACATACAGGAGTGACGAATCCTCTCTTGGCCACTACTCCCCTCGAAGCTTTAAGTGCCACCCAACCTAAGGCCTTCAGCAGGCCCTGCCTAAGAGCTAGGTCAGAGATCTAAGTGATACCGTTCATGCACATGCTTGTACAATGGTCTCAAGTCAAAAGACCATCTTGCTTATCATCACTTAAGAGCTACCATTGACAGTCTTGTATGTGATATCCATGTAGCAGCTCACATTGGTTCATTCAGTGAACTCATTCTCTAATGAGCACATGTGTCTCATCTCTGATTGCACTAAATCGAACGATTATGAGATCATCACCACCAACACTTGGTGAAGACAAACGACACAGTAGTCTATCTGATGCATCGATGTCCTTTCTCGATGCATCTACGACTACTAACAGTTTTAGACTTATGCTACAAGCGGTCAAAACATTTCTCCATGATCGTGATCATCATCTCGATGATACATGTTCGACCTTGCACTAAGTCTCATGACTTTATCTAAGTATAAAATGCAGACAAACATTTATAATTATACTCGGATAAATATTACCAATAGCATACTATCATTTTAAACAAGATGTCCCAATTATAAATAATTGGCCTCGAGAGCATACAGTTCCTCACATCTCCCACTTGCACTCATGCCCAATCATCCTAGTTTCACATACCACTTTTACACATGAGTCTCTCTGGACAATCATGTTATAGAGCCTTCTTGAATGGATTTCCTAAATTTGTCTTCTTCAGACACGCATGGGTTCTATGTCCTTCTTCGATTCTATATCAAATATGAAGTGGTATCAATGAGGAATATCTTTGCAGCCTCGGTTTCTTGACCAAATCTATAGTCTTTCGTAAGTACTTTGAGAATTGTCTTGGCTACTTTCTACGTTCTTCTCCAGGGTCAGACTGATATCGACTTAATACAACGACTGAAAAAGCCACATCTGGTCTTGTATGTATCGCGGTATACATGATGGATCCAAATGTCGAAGCACATAGGATCCCTATCATGCGATCTCTCTTCAAGTCAGTCACTAAAGACATCTTCTTGAAAGAGTTATACCAGATTAGCAAGTATGAAACCCCACTTACAATGCTAAACCATTTTAGCATGGTGTCAATTTACTTGGACTGGGAGAGACTCAGCATCCTATTATATCTATCTCTATAGATTTTTACATCCAATATAAATAATGCGTCTCCCAAATCCTTCATGGAGAGTTTATTTGACAGTCATCCTTCTAATAGATTTCGCTCCCACTAACCTCGAGACCTTCTGGCTGAGTCATGTAACATTTACATCCTTCTGCCAGATTTCGTAGTCATAAGCGATAGCAAGTATAATTCGAATAGACTTGTGAGTGGCTTCTTGTGAGAACGATTCGCAACCAGCCCCGCCTTGCACGTTTCTAATTTTCATCTATAGCTATCTTTCTCCTTGAAGATCCATTTGCAGCCAATTGGAACTTTTCCCTTGGGCACGTTTACTAAGTTCCATATCTTATTAATGCGCATGGAATTCATTTCGGCTTTATCGCATAAAGTAACTTCTCAGAGTCCTGCTCTGAATGGCTTCTTGAAAGCTAACATGGTCATAATCAACATGATGCTATCCTTGACCTTTTCGTCTACAAAAAAATGTAATACCTCTCAAGGGGTTGAGTAATCCTGTTAGACTTCCTAACGACTAACTTGGAAATATCAGAGTTTGCCTCTCCCGATGGTTCTGTCACCTGTTGGGATTTTAGACATCAGTACTAGGAATGGCCCCAGATGGAGGTTGGTAATTCAGCATCACTCTTCATGAATCTCACCATGTCAAACAAAGTGCAATTTCCATTTGACCTGAGAGAGAATCTCATTCTCTTTTAAATACGCAAGAAACTCATGGCTTAAGTGTTTCTTCCTTGATCAAATCGAAGGATTTTTAATACTATGATAGTTTGTTACGATATTCCTCAAATCGCTTGAAATTATTGGACTTATGGTTCATCAAGAACATGTGTCCATATTTAAAGTCATCTATTTAACAAATGTAGCAAAATAACCCTCTCTGGCTGACGTAGACGAGTGGCTGCATACATCCGAATGCATGAGATTCAAGAGTTCACTAACTCCACTTCCTTTGTCATACAAAAGGGGGTTTGGTCAATTTACCTTTGAGGAAAGACTTACAGTGTCGTAAGACTCATAATTCGAGAGGCTTAAAGACCACTCTTATATAACTTGCAAGTCTCTTCTCTATGATATGATCTAGTCTACAGTGCCAAAACAGGTTTCATATGTTTCCTTGTGTTTTCATGTATTAACATTTAATACATCATCGTCATTCAAAGTATATATACACCATAATCCCACATTCAAGCAATTTTACCATCAAAGAAATAAGTTCATAATTCTTCATTGATTGTAAATATATTTCCATCTCTAGTCAAAACCGAGACAGAAATTACATTGCATAGAAATTATTGTGACATAATATTGCTTTATAAGCAATATTGTGATGCTTGCCAAGGTGTATCGGATGTCTCCTGCGGCCCCAGCAGCAACGCTTGCTCCATTGCCGACCTTGAAAGCGACATCTTCCTTTTATGCCTTCTATTCATTATCAGCTCATGTAACCAATTACAGATATGAGAAATCACATTGGTATCAAATACCGCGCATTTAGAAGTCACGAAGGGAACTATACTTTGTATAACAATTATACATGAAGTTGAAGCGTCAGTATGCCCCTTCTTATTTTGTTCCAGGAACATCTTGCAGTTCCTCCTCTAATGCCCTTTCTTATGATAGAAATAACACTTTGCCTCGGTCAACCCCCTTTTAGCAACCTTTCACTTACCCTTACTGATTGCCTTCATTGGTTGAAGAGCCTTCTTCTTCTTTCTTTTACCCTTAGGCTTGGAGTGAGAAGAAGAGCCGACAACTAACACATGAGACTTGTCCTTCAAGCCATCCTCAAATTATCGAAGCCTTTTTAGGAGTTCAAGAAGTTCAACCTTGATCTTGGACATAATAAAATTACTTATGAACGGGGCAAACTTCGAGGTAAGAGAATTTAGGACCAAGTCCGTAAACAGCTCATGATCCATCACGAAACCAAGCTCTGCAAGATCCTCTATATACGTAATCATATTGAGCACATGGTCATGCACCAATCCCCTACTCATCTTCGTGTTAAACAATTTACACGAAGCCTCGAACCTTGCAGTTTGAAATGATTTCACATACAACTGTTTTATATTGAGGAAAATGCTACAAACATCCATATGTTCGTGCCACCTTAGGAGCTCGTTGTCCATAATGTCTAGAGTGAGGCAGTGAGCTTTTTCGTCATCCAGGATCCATTGCTTATAAGATTCAACAATCTCAACTTTTGCTCCCCCTAGGTGGTTCTTTAGGGATATGATCTTTGAGGACAGAGTCAATTCTTTCAAAAGAAAGTGCAAGTTTAATATATCTGAGTCATTCTTCATAGTTATTACCAGTGAGCATTTTCTTGTCTAAAATAAGTTTAAGTCCAGATGACATAGCTGCAAAGAATAAAACACCTAAATTTAGCATGCGTTCATTATTTTTAAATATAGTTAGATTGGTTTTTATTTAACCGTATCCTCCCACTATTTTAGAGATTTTCTCAACCCATAGAGATAGAACAAATAGTGATATTTAGTGGGAAAGGAACCCAACCGCCTTTAATTTCACAACCTTGGGTGTGTCCAACAAGTTGCTAGACTCTGCGATCGGTAGATGACTCCTCATCAATCACATCGTATGTGATTCCCTTATCGGTTTTTTTACCCTTAGTCACTCATGACCTTGAGTGTGCCCAACAAATCATAATGACTAGTCTAGTCGGACCCTTGCTTTCTTGTCCAATCCTAACTTACACAGGTACTCGGTTATGTTCACGATGTGACTGTTCGGGTTAGGCTGAAATACATCACATGTATAATGGAATTGATTCCCAGATGATAACTATGTTATGGAACAACCATAACAAGCATCCCAAGTTGCCAAATTCCAAAAGCAAGGATAACTACGGCTAACCCTAAAAAGGATCTTTACCGTAATTGACTAGATATAAGCAATGCCTGCATTATTGATAATTGAAGTTCTAGATTGATCTAGTTGAACAGACAGGTTTGGCCAGGAAGGATCACTTACCCCTAGCTAGGAGAGCCCTACTAGGGTGATCCAGCCTAGACATCAAACAATTCTAGACACCGGATCGCAGATACCTCTTATCAAAACTTTGCCTCATTGATAGGTTTATGGGTTCTTTCGAATTAGTTAACCCTAATTCTAGGCGATTCCTAAAACTAACATTTTTAAGAATCTACAATATCACAGCACAGACATCCCACATAGTTATCATATAACAGAAAGGAAGTTTAATTTTCGAAAACAATTTTTGAAAACTCAAATGCATATATAATTATTGCACAAATCCACGTGACCACGTTTTCACCATAAGTTTAGCTAACTATAGCAAAGCGAACGGTAAGACCTTTTCAATATAAAATTATATGTCATACCGTGAAATCTGAAAAACATTGCAATTTATCCATCGCATGAAAATAAATTACAACCATCACAAAATGTCCAAGTAGGACTGCCACCACCTAGCAACACCTTGCAAAGCGCCTCTTTGGCCCATCTCAACTCCATGGATCTCTTGCCCTTAGCAACTTCAGGTAGCACTGCCTCCTAAATTTGCTATACATTTGCAAAAGGGCATCCCCTTTGAAAAATAATAAATACAAAAGGAGCCAAAAATTAATTACATAAAATCAGTGCTCGCAGGCACTATAAATTACATAATTAAAATAAACACCTAGAGAGCTTTACATGCCACAACTGATGTACAAACATCGTCCGCACGCATATTATAAAATAGCAGAAAAATAAGATCCTATGTAAAAATTTGCTTTGATACCACTAAAGGGTTTTGAGCAAGCTTCCATATGTCTTTTCCATCATCTTGTCTAAGTCTTGGCAGACGTGGAACCAGCTGAAGAAGAAAAAAATCATAAAAACATTTTTTTATGAAAACGCCCTACGAAAAAAAATTCTAAAACCACATTTGCATGATCTTTTACTATCTAAGGAGAAGGGTGAACATATCTCGCAAATATAGGTCAAAATAAATCTGCTATTAAAATAAAGCTTAAAATTCATACCATAAGTTTTTGAAGTCGCAAAAACTCTTCCTTAGGGCGACGCCCCAAAGCGATCCAACGCCTCTCAAGAGACGGCCACTTGCTCTTGAAAGTTTCAACTTAACTAAATCCCCACCTCAAGCTTCGGATCAGATCCAAACTCCCTTTAAGTTTTGCTAAAAACCTGAAAAGGGAATAAAGATGAAAAGGGGAAAATATTTGGTCGCCTTTTAATCAAAGTTTGCTCAAATAATTTAAGAAGAGCTCCTTTGATTAAGGCTTGGTGTAAGTTTAGGAGGAAGAGGAGCTCTCTATTTATACGGAGAATTGAGCCTTCAAACTAGTATCACAACCAGCGTGGTACTAAAAAACAGAATCCAAATTAACTCAAATTTTTCCCCTTCCAAGGACTAAACTTTGAGTAATTAATTCTCCATCTTTGTTAAGTCTAAGAAGCAAAAGATATATCATTTCGAAGAGCTTCAAATAGAGATCGCATAGAAATAAATGGTGCTCAATTCCGAGGTCGTTTGACCCCTCAAACGATCCCTAAAAATCATAAAATCTTTCCCAAAACTGCAGACACGGAGTGTGCAGTCCGCGCAACCCACTATATGCCCCACCACAACCTGGGTCGGGTGCATCCGATGGTTGCTTTCACTGGCTAGGCCCCCGGGTCGAGCACCTGCTTGGGTCGAGTGGGTGCCTGACCCAGTGCCTGACCCGCTCGGGTGCTGAGCTGGGCCAGCACCCGGGCTTGGGCTTGCACCCATCCCGTGCGCTGGTTTGGGCCAGGGGACCAACTGGCAGTGCTGGGCTTAGCCAGCGCTTGGTGTAGCCCAGCAACGGGCTTGTGCAGCCAAGCTCAGGCTTTTAGCCCGAGCACAGCTTGAGCGAAGCCTAAAATGCACTCTGCTAGCCCGAGTGGCACTCGGCTAGCCCGAGCCCATGCTTAGGCCAACATAGATGGGTCCGAGACATTCCCAAACCCCGATTTGGGCATTTTCTATGCTTTTCAAGGCTTGATTTTTCGCGTCACATCATATGTGACTGAAATCCTCTTCGCAAAAATTTGCGACCATATTAATTTCTGTGCATTATATGCATTTTCCTCTTATTACTTGGACGAGGATTTCAGCATGTGTGAGACCCTACAATCTGACCCTATTACATGTGGGACTCTTAGCCCCTAACGATAGTGACCGCAAGAAGTAGTTGTCGTCCCTGGTTTTGTATCATCATTACGTGGTCTACCTATTGACATAAACATTATCGGGACTACCCTTGGCTATGGCAGTGATGAATTCCGTTGTTTTAATCCCTTCCTTCATCAATACTATGTCACAGCAATGCCTAGGGTATGGTTGACTGTCAACCCATAATAGCTTCACGATCGATCAATATCGTTCGGTCTTAACTTTGTTGGATTATATCTAATACACCTCAGCTAAGGATTTCTGCTAAAGACCGCACCAATTTTGCAACCTTACTCCCCACATACGGGAGCGACGAATTCTCTCTTGACCACTACTCCCATAGTATGCATTATATGCATTTTCCTCTTATTACTTGGACGGGGATTTCAGCATGTGTGAGACCCTACAATCTGAGCCTACTACATGTGGGACTCATAGCCTCTAACGATAGTGCCCGCAAGAAGTTATTATCGTCCCTGGTTTGGTATCATCATTACGTGGTCTGCCCATTGGCATAAACAATATCGAGACTACCCTTGGCTATGGCAGTGATGAATTCCGTTGTTTTAATCCCTTCCTTCATTAATACTATGTCACAGCAAAGCCTAGGGTATGATTGACTGTCAACCTATAATAGTTTCCTATCGATCAGTATCGTTCGGTCTTAACTTGTCTTTGTTGGATCATATCTAATACACCTCAGCTAAGGATTTCCACTAAAGACCGTACTGATTTTGCGACCTAACTCCCCACATACGGGAGCGACGAATTCTCTCTTAACCACTACTCCCATAGTATGCTTCAAGTGCTATACAACCTAAGACCTTTCAGCAGGCCTTGCCTCAAAGCTAGGTCAGTGATCTAAGTGACACCGTTCACGCACAAGCTTGTACAATGTCATTACGTCAAAGGACCCGCTTACATATCATCACTTGAGATGTACCATTGACAATTTTGTATGCGCTATCCATGTAGCAGCTCTCTTGGGTCATTCAGTGACCTCATTCTCTGATGAGCACCTGTATTTCGTCTCCGATTTCGCTAAATCGAATGATCATGAGATCATCACCACCAACACTTGGTGAAGACAGATGACACAATAGTCTATCTGATGCATCGATGTCCTTTCTTAATGCATCTACGACTATGAACAGTTTTAGACTTATGCTACAAGCAGTCGAAATATTTCTACATGGTTGTGATCCTCGTCTCGATACATGTTCGACCTCGCACTAAGTTTCAGGATTTTATCTAAATATAAAATGTAGAAAAACATTTATAATTATACTCGGATAAACATTAGCAAATAGCATACTATCATTTTGAACAGGATGTCCCAATAATAAATAATTGGCCTCGAGGACATACATTTCCCAACAATATTCACTGCTGGTGTTGTAGTTGGTGCATCGGTCGGTGCTGGCACCAATGATCGATGTCCCCTCCGTGGATAGTCCCTGGCAGTGTGGTTAACTGCTCCACAAATCAGGTACTAATTCAGAAGATATCGGCACTCTGACTTGTTGCGTCATAGCTTGTCGTAGTAGTGGCATACAGTCTGGTCCCAGTGCTACGATGGTCACTGTTATTGCTACGGGTCCGGCCTCTTGAATTGTGTTTGATGTATTGACTGGAGTGCCTATCAATGGAGAGGTGGAGGTGGTCGTCTCAGAGGTGCAATTGCATGTCGTTCTCGTTATACCTTCCTCTGCATATATTCGTAGTCTCGAGCTACTGAGAGTACTTCAGTATAGGTCTTCAACTTGAATCCAACCAGCTGTTCCTGAATCTTGATGTTTAAGCCCTCCTGGCAGTGTTGAGTCCGGTCCAACAGATCAGCCACCATGTTCTTTGCAAACCGACAAACCAACTTGTTAAAAGAATTCATATTCATATAGACCAACTCCATGAGTCGAATACGCACTGCTGAGCCTAGAAAACTCAGCGTTATACTGTTCCACTGTCATGGAGCCTTGCCTCATGTTCATGAATTGCGCCTGAAGCTTCCTCTTCGCCTCTGGTGAGAAGTGCTGAGCATTGAAAATCTCCTTGAAAGTCTCACATGCGATCATCTGAGCCAGACGGTCTTCTTATGAATTACACCATGCTCCGGCATCCTGAGTCAGTTGTAGCTTAGCCATGTTTACCCATGAGTCTGGCACCATCCATGCGGCTCTCAGCATGTCGATGGTATCTCTCACCATGTGCAGTGTCACCACTCCTCTACTACAAGAGGGTCTTCTGCTCCCTTGAAGATTGGTGGGCGTAGTGATCGAAACTGTTACACTCCTCCTTCGCACCTGGGCTCTCTCTGTAGGACATGTATCATCTCTCACATGGTCTGGTCTGAGATTTTGGACACTGGGGAGGCTGCTCTACGTGGTTGTTGTCGTTGCTACCATTACTGTTTTCAACGTTGTTGATGAGATTGTTGTTGACATTATTATCGACGTCGATGAGGTTGCCTGATCCACTCCCATCACTTGGTCTCTTGCCATGTCTTCATCGATGATGATTGTCACGCCCCGCTTCCCTAAAATGGAGGCGAGACGTGAGAAGGTCCGCACGGGTGTGGAGCTGAGAAGCTACACGCCCGATAAGCGTCAGTAAAACAAGTGCAGGTCCCTGTAACCACGTACAGAACAAGATAATAACACAAGGAGAAACAGAAATAAGATTCCAAATCTCAGCATTGTCCAACATTAAAATTAAGTTCAACATCCAGAAAATCCACCAGGCTAAAAGAAAGAGTCTAAAAGCCCAGAACAAGGCCAACAAAGACAAACATAAACAGAGTATTGGTGCCACGCACAGACAACAAAAACAGTCTAACACGAAGAACACAAGCATCCTCTACGACTGATCGCCCGTGTCCTCGTACTCCTCAACGAACGCAGGTTCTGACTCAGTGTCAGCAAACACCACGTCCTCCGCAGCACTCTCAGGCTCGGGATCTAACATGTGTCACCCAAAAGAGTAAAGGGGCACATGTCAGCAAGTCTAAAAGACTTGGGCAATGAAACTGAAAGGAAAGTACACTAACAACCTAGCAGTTATAGTATGATGCATAACATGGCAAGTATAGTATGGAAGTGACAAGTAAAGGGAAGCACAAGTAGCAAGTAGCAAGTATGTCGTGGATAACAAGTTTTACAAGTAAAAACACGGACAAGTACAAGTCAAGTGGTTCACGTCAAGTGATCACGTCAGGTAAACACGTCAAGTAAACAAGTTGTGCACAGAGATTTCGTCTGCTGGCTAGAGTGGCTGATCGGGCCAACTCGTAAGCTCAGGTGACCGCTTATCCCTACCCCTCCACGTGTATCGAGCCAGGGCATTACCCCGAACACGGAATGCTCGCTTCTGGATCACGAGCCAGGGTGTATTTAACACGTATGGCGTAGGGTTATGCCTGCAACGCAGGTGCCTAGCCGGAAACAAGTAGATCGGGCATTGGCTATCAACCAACACACGTGGCCCGCTTCTGGAACACGAGCCAGGAAACACAAGTATTGTAGCGTGTGCTACGAATGCGACATTCAACATGGATAGCATGGATGACAATTAATTCACGTACCGTTAATTAAAATTAAACATGACATGGTAGTACTTATGCAACATGATAAATGATGGATCTAACTTCGTTGTCAAGCTAGTTCCTGAAATTGCGTCTAGGCAAGTATCATTTCGTCGCATAGTCTCTTTTACGCCTACAACAAGCAAATGGCCTAAGACATGGCCCAAAAACCCTAAGTGGCAAGTTTCACTTGCCTAGCACCGAGGATGAAGATCACGAAGGTTCGTCTCACAAACGCTAATCTACGGGGAAAGTCGCTGTTATGGAGAAACAATCATCAAAACAACATCCATTTTCATTAGGGTTTTACAAAAACACAAATGGGTTAAGAGAACATTATAGGATCGAGTTATTACCGAATCGTTAGCGGAAGAACGATGCCGAGCAAGCACGGTGACGGAAGAACGATCCGGGAACCTATGGTTCAGATCTGGAAATGGGGAGAAAATCTGGAGAAATGAGATTTTGGGGGTTTTGGGGGGTTTTGGGGGTTTTGGGGGGTTTTCCGGCGACCTAGAGGTGGTGGCCGGCCTAAATGGAGAGGGAGAGGGGCTCTTGATGAAGGAGGAAGGCTAGGGGAAGATGGATGATGATTTGGGGAAGAAGGAGGCTCAGGAGAAATGAAGAAAGAAAGAAAAACGTTTGGGGGGTTTAAATAGGCACAAGCCGGCGGCTGGGCAAACCCTAGGTTTACGACAGCAGTTAGTCGGTCAAAGAAGGGTTGTTGACCGACTAGTTCAACAACTAGTCGGTCGGTCGACCAACTGTGACCGACTAAAACCAAACAGTAACTCAGGTTGTCGAAATGGTCAAAGAATTAGTCGGTTAAAGAACAATGGCTGACCGACTAGTTTGTAACCTAGTCGGTCGGTGGTTGTTCTTGGACCGACTAACGATAAACAGTAACTCAGGTGAAATTTATCAAAGGAACTAGTCGGTCTGAGAGCAAGTTCTGACCGACTAGTTTCACATCTAGTCGGTCGGTGGTTGTTCTTAGACCGACTAAAAGTAAACAGTAACTCCTGTACATTTGATTCAATGAAATAGTCGGTTCCAGTAGAGTTCCTGACCGACTAGATCTCAATCTAGTCGGTTGGTCCCCCTTCTTGAACCAACTAAAGTGCACGAAAAGTGCCGAATTGAAGCGCGAAGTTCTAGGAAGATTCCTACGGCTTCTAGGATCACTCTAACTCTAAAATATGAGCGATTTGAAGTTCGTCATGAGAGACTTACTCCAAGACTCAACGATCTAAGGAAGAAGCTAGAAAATCACAACGAAATGAACGAAAATGAAAGCTACGGAGACGAAAACCACACATGCGGAGAAAATCCACCAAAACATATATATATAATATAGATAATCCAAATGCATGAAAACCAGTCGTTACATCCTCCCCAACTTAAGAAAAATTCTGTCCTCGGAATTTTCCAACACGCACGTGTCCGGAAACAAAAGTGGGAAACGCTCTCGCATCTCATCCTCATTTTCCCAAGTAGACTCTCCTGGCGAGCCGTGTCGCCACATCACCCTCACAAGATTGACAACCTTGTTCCAGAGCGACTTCTGACGCCTGTCCAGAATCTGCACTGGCTGCTGATCATACGTCATATCAGGGCGAACGGTAATCTCCGAAAAATCCACAGCATGAGATGGATCGCTAATGTATCGACGAAGCTGCGACACATGGAAAACATTGTGAACTCCTTCCAAATATGGTGGCAAGGCCAAGCGGTAGGCTACCTCGCCAACTCTCTCCAGAATGTCAAACGGTCCAATGTATCGCGGGCTCAACTTCCCTCGCTTCACAAAGCGAATCACACCACGATTCGGGGAAATCTTCAAGAACACATGGTCGCCTGGCTGAAACTCCAAAGGACATCGTTTAGCATCCGCCCAATGCTTAAAACGGTCCTGAGCAATCCTCAACCTCTCCCGAATGTTCCTGACAACATCCACAGCCTCCACAATCATCTCAGGTCCCAACAGCTCCCGATCACCAACGTCATCCTAACTCAGTGGCAATCAACATTTCCTCCCATACAGCGCGGCATAAGGCGTCATGTCGATGCTCGCATGGATGCTGTTGTTGTAGGAAAACTCTTCCAGATGCATATAGTCCTCCCACGATCCCTTGAAATCCAACATGCACACCCTCAGCATGTCCTCCAAGATCTGAATCGTCCTCTCGGACTGGCCATCTGTCTGAGGATGGTACGCCGTGCTGAAACTCAGACGCGTACCCAAACTCTTCTGCAAACTCTGCCAGAACTGAGATGTGAACCTCGTGTCTCTGTCCGACACGATACTCACGGGGACTCCGTGAAGTCGTACGACCTCATGCACGATTCACGTAACATCACTATCTAAACTAGGAAAAAAAGAAATAGAAACGGAGAGTAAAAGAATTTACCTCCATGTATCTCCTTGCTAGCGCCTCAGTGGACTTTCCCACTCGGAATGGAATAAAGTGTGCGGATTTGGTCAATCGATCTACGATCACCCAAATCGCGTCATTCTGCTTCGGACTCCGAGGTAGTCCAGTCATGAAATCCATAGTGATGTGTTGCCATTTCCACTCCGGAATCTGAAGCGGTTGTAGCAACCCTGCCATACGCTGATGCTCCGCCTTCACTTACTGGCAAACCAAGCACTTGGCTACACTCCGAACCACGCTCCTCTTCATGCCATGCCACCAATACTTCAGACGAAGATCCTTGTACATCTTGGTCCCCCCAGGATGCACAAAATACGGCGAACTGTGTGCCTCCACCATCAACTCCTCTCTAATATCCCCAGCTGGCACACACAACCTGGCTCCAAACCTCAGCGAGCCATCCTCATGAATCAAAAAGTCAGTCCGTGACGTGTCGCGCGTGTGTGCCCCCGGTTCGCTATGCCGCGAATGGCTAGGGGACCCGCGTGACGGGGTTTAGATATTTGTAACCGCAAGCGCACGGTGTTGTAGTGTGGCTTGGGGGTCGAACACAGGGAGGCTAGGATGTGCTTGTGTCAAGGAGGACCAAAATCACCCTGTGGGCGAGCTAGCCCGAATCGGTTGGTGGGTTGTCACGGAAAGGAATGCAAGGTATGAACAATAAGAAAATAAACCCGGGACTTTGGTTTCCACTCCAACGAGCGACTCTCGCCGATACGGCCTACGGGTAGGATAGCGATCGGAATTGGGGTCTAATGGTGAGACGTTGCCTCTGAAAGTGGTACCGGCATCCCATGGGCCCGATATTCCGGTCGGTGCCCAGGATGATACACCGGACTTCCCGGATTCGATCAGTGGGCACTCCCGTGTCCATTAACACTGATCGATTCCGGGAGCACTAAGCTCGCAATGATAACTCCCAACGTCTCATCCTGTCGCTCCCGCGCGCTAGGATTCGGCGTCTATGCTAAGGGCGTGAGCTATGGCTAGGGAGTCAACCGCCAAGTTTATTCCCCCTTGGCCCAACGGTCAAAGGCAGTCTTTTTCCCGCCGATGACAATGAAACACCCCGCGTAACCGTTAGATTCCTGGTCCCTATCGGTTTCCTAACCCTATGGATGCATCGGGAAGAGCCCCCGAATGGGTTTCCGCCAAAATCCCAGATTTGGGAACTACTCACAAATATTCATTAAAAAGCGATCTAAACGAAAATGAACCGTTGAAATCATAATCAGACGATTGGAATGCGAAGGAAATAGAGCAATTAAGATAATACTAAAGTTTAAGAAAGATCTGAAAACTTACAATAGAAGAGTAATTACAGTTGTCACAAATAGGAGAAAACAGTAAAAACTAACAGCCCTCCGTTTCTGGAACCCTAGGGGTCCTATTTATAGGATCTCGTATCACCCGATCGGTTGACAAGTCAACCGATCGGGTGATCCATTACAGATAATAAACAGAAAACGGCAAACTTTCACCCGGTCATATGAACCTGTCGGTTGAGTTCTTGGAGTGACCGGTTAGATCTTGGCGCCATCGGGTGAAGGGATCGGTTGGGTGCACGTGTCTTCGGCTCCTCAGCATCAGCTACAGATGAACCGATCGGGTGAGAGTCACCCGATCGGTTGGAATTTGGCTCGAAAAGACAGAGAGTTGGCCCCCGTTGAACCGGCCTGTGAACCGGTCGGGTGACTTTCACTTGAGCTCCGGCTGAGACCGGGTGGTGTACGCGTGCATCACCCGATCGGTTGGAGATGACCAACCGACCGGGTGAGGGGCTGAAAGATGTATTCTTCGTCGTTTGACCCCATGGATCACACGTGACTCCTCCCGTTGCTCCGGGGACTTGAGATATCGTCGTTAAACGTCCCATACACGGGCAATCTCCTGCAAACATGGAGAAACAAAGAAAAGTGAAAGAAAACGAGAAAATACGAGAAAACGAATAAAAGACGGCGGAAAAATACGGAGAAACACAAAAGAAAACGTGCATGAATATATGAAATATATACGCACATCAAAATCCCCCAAGCTGAACTCTTCCTCGTCCTCGAGGAAGACGAGTGAGAGTAGGAGCTCGGAGGGGAAAATAGAGAGAAAGAGAGAAAAAGAAAACTCTATGTCCTAGATCGTCCGTCAGAGCCAACAAAATCAAAAACGACACACCAAGCAAGCAAATGTCAAATCACATCACTAAACCTAGGAAAACGAGTCCAAATAAGTGTCGTGGGCCCACGCGGTGAAGCGCGTGTGAGTGCGGTCGTGTGCTAGCAAATGGTGTCGCTTTCTACAATGTGATATGAGCTCATATACGCAAATCCAGGAAATGACCCAAATACCGATTCAAATTTGAAATTGCAGTGAATATTAGTTCAAGCATGCATGAGAAGAGTAAAAGAATAGAAGCGTATCATGCATCGGGGACTCCACAACTAGGGTTAAGGAAATCACGCCACTATAGCCTAGATACTAGCTAAAAAGTTCCTAAGCCAAGTGTTTTCGAAAACGATGGGGGTTGAGATGATGTGGAGTAGAACACTCGGTGCAAATTCTCGCCTTCCCTTTATTCTCGGTAGAAAGGAAAAATATTCACACTTGAAATTTTTTTTGGGTTTTGGGTATTTGTATTTTTTTGGCTTTTTGGCTATACAAAATTTTCCTTTTCTTTTCTTTTTGGGTTTTTCTTTTCTTTTCTCTTTTTTTTTGGATTTTTGGGTTTTTGGCTATACACATGTGTACTCTCCCAAGTGGGAGAACGGTACACGACGAGGGGATTTGCACCAAGTAAAACAAAAAAAAGAAATCGGAATCTAAACACTTGGGCAAAGGAAAACTATTCTCGCTAAATAGAGCATAGGCTAAATGGGTTGTCCTAGTCCTTAATTGTGGAATCCCGACACATGCGAAATGAAGTACCCGATATATATATATAGCATGCAGAAGCAGACAGGGAAAGTAAATACCGCATATTCAAATCGAAGCATGATAATCTAGGGGTCATTCCTGGACAGGTATATAAAGTAAAATCACAAAGTAGAAGCACACCAAACAGCTAGGCACGACGCACGACTCACAAAAAGCTAAGTGGACCCGCGATGCATGAAATGCAAGAAAACTCGAAATCCTAGGGTTAGTGAATGTGACTATCGATGCCATGCTAGGTGTGTGTGATTTTGTGGCGATTCATCATAGGGTTCATCTCTAGGAGAAAGAGATAAAAGAAAGAGAAGAGAAAAAAGAAAAAAAATAAAAAATAAAAAAAACACGATGAAAAAGACACAAAAACGAAAAAGAAAGACTCAAATGGCGCACACAGTGCGACTCCCCCAAGCTGAAGCTTGCATTGCCCACAATGCAATATGAGTGAGTACGGGAGGGCAATGAAGATGGGGGGATACGCACCGATACAAAAAGAAATAAAAACGAGGAAAACACAGAGATGGAACTGAAAATAAAGAAAAATCAAAATCAAACCACATGACACGAAAATAGAAATAAAACCACACGACACGACACATGAAAACATGCACACAAAAGTCGATTTCCCCCAAGCTGAACATGACAATGCTAGCAAAATGATGTGATCAATGTGATGCAGAAATATGCGAGGGGGGAGTCGAAAACAAACAATGTGAAATTAAGAAAAATAAGAAGGAAGTGATGCAACTCGTGAACGGGTCCTCCCCAGACAGAGACAAAGCAGGGCCCCGCAAGGACAGATGGGCACAAACATAGGGGGGATCAAAGGCAGGATGGGAGAAATCAAGCGGGGGCACCACCCTCTGGGGGTAGTGATGGAGGCATGTGCTGGGGTCCAGGAGTCGTGGTCCGTCACACGGTCCGTCACACGGTCTCTCCATTCTTCAACCGATCGGTTCATTTGGGGACAGTTGCGGCTTGTATCTAATACATCCCAACCGATCGGTTGAGTTATCAACCGATCGGTTGGGGCTTTGTTTCCTGTAAAAACCAACAGATTGTCTAAGTCCCTGAACGGATGTTCTTGCGGCTGATTTTATTTATAAAAATAGATAAAATAAAGTAAAAAAAATAACACTAAAAAGTGGGGCAAAAGTTTAGAGCATGGGTTGCCTCCCATGAAGCGCACGTGTTTAACATCGTTGGCTCGACGCCCGCAAGTGATGTTCACGGTGGTTGATACGGGTGATGCCCGAAGTTCGACATCTCTTCTTCATCGGAGCTGACGGCCTTTGGAGTGGTCAGTGGCTGGAGAAAGATTTGCTCGACTACCCTCTCCTTGTTTTTGGGATCCGGGGGCTTCTCTTTTGTATTGGCGCTTACCGCCATCTTCTTTAGGATCCGGACCTCGTCTTTGGTGAGGTCCATGGGTTCTTTCCCCGATTTCCTCGCAGGAGGAGCTTTGGGGAACCCGGGAGGGGTCGTACATGCTGCACTTGCTTTCCCAGCAGCATCATTGTTCTTGGGGCCGTCTTGGTCTTCTGAATCCCCCAAGTTATCGGGGGGATTTCTTAAGAGAATCTACCAGGAGCTCTCTTCAGCAGCTTTGTCTTCTTCCACCTCCAGTAAATTACACCGAGGGTCATCTGGGGGATCGGGGTACTTCATGGACAACCCCAGATCAAATTCAACCTTTTCTCCGCTGACATTTAGCGAAATTTTTCCGTTCTTCACATCAATCAAAACGCCAGCAGTGGCCATGAAAGGCCGTCCCAGGATGATGGGGGTGTGTGCGTCTTCAGGCATGTCCATGACAACGAAGTCCACTGGCACATGCACCCCTTTTACATTGACAGGGAGGTCATCCACAATCCCCACCGGATATTTGACCGACCGGTCAGCAAGTTGTAGGGTCATACCGGTGGGCTCCAGATCACCCATTCCTATCCTCTTATACATTGATAAGGGCATCAAACTGACACTCGCTCCGAGATCGACGAGTGCACGATGAATCTTTACTGCCCCGATCGTGCAAGGGATTGAGAAGCTCCCCGGGTCTTTAAGTTTCGGCGGATTTGCCCTCTAGATGAGAGCGCTACACTCCGCCGTCAACACTACTTTCTCCTTTCTAGACCCTCTCGTCACCAAATCCTTCAGGAATTTTGCATAGGAGGGGATTGTTTCGATTGCTTCCAGGAAGGGGATTTGCAAGCTCAGGTCCTTGACCATGGCGAAGAACTTGCCATATTTCTCGTCGATTTTGGCCTGAGCTAACCGTTGTGGAAAAGGCACAACGGGTTTGAACACTTTCCAGCTCCCTTCCTCGTTCTTCTTCTTCTCTTCTTCAGAGACTCCCTCCGGAGTCGTAGGATTTGATGACGAAGCACCGGCGTCATCTGATTTTTCGATTGGTCGCTCGATGACCAACGGTGCTTCCGGTCTGTTAGGGGGCACTCTAGTAGGGATTTGTGTCCCTCTTCTCAGAACGATAGCGGACACATTTGCGTGCTCGTGCACGAGTGCCGACGTTTGGGTTGCTCCCCTCGGGTTCACCTCCGGTTGTGGCGGCAATTGGTTTTGTGACCTTGAAAGGGTCGCCACTTGTAACCCCAGCTGGGTTACTTGGTCCGTGAGGGCCCGCTGACCCATTTCCAGCTTTTGATTGATCTTCTCCTGGTTGGTTATATATTGAGTCAAGAGAGACTCAACCGGAGAGACGGCCCTCTGTTGGCCATACTGCTGCTGCTGCTGGATTGGCTGCTGATTCCTGGGGGCGTAATATTGTTGCTGAGGCTGCTGCTGATATTGTTGCTGCTGAAACTGACTCTGTTGTGGCCTAGCCGGCTGATATGTTTGTTGCTGCGGCTGCTGAGGCGGTGAGGGCTGGAATGGTGCTCGGTAACCAAAGTTAGGGTGGTTCTGGTTGTTTGGAGAGTAGGCCGGGTTGGAATTGGTTCTTGGTGGATACGGCGCATTTCCCGTGGGGTTGTAAAATAGTGCGCTCGCCTGATCCAACGGTGGTGAGACGTCACCACCGTCGAATTCCCCAAAAATTTCAGATTCTACCTCTGCAATCTGTTGTGCACCGGCCCCACCGGCTCCTACCATTAGTGCGGAGATCTGGGTCGAAAGCAAGTCGAACTTGCTTGAAATTTTGTCAACGTCCTCGACTCTGTGTATACCCCCACACCTGGGTGTGGCTCTCTCGTCACACCACCGCTCATTGTTGGATGCCATATTTTCCAGAATATGTCCGGCATCTTCCTCGCTCCTTGACATGAAGGAACCCCCAGCCGCGGCGTCCATAGAAGATTTTAGGTCATCCCTCAGCCCATTGTAGAACAGATTAATAATCTGCCATTTCGGAAGCTCATGGTGAGGGCATCTTCTCTGCATCTCCTTGTATCTCGTCCAAGCTTCATGCAAGGACTCGTGGCTGGCCTGGGAGAAGGAGGAATCTCACTCCTCAACTTCATGGTCTTCCCCGGAGGAAAGAACTTCGTCAGAAAAGCATTGGAGAGCTTCTCCCAGGTATTGAAAGTGTTGGGGTCCTTCCCCCTAAGCCATTGCTTGGCTTTGTCTCGCAACGAGAAGGGGAACAGCTTCAGACAGATCGCCTCAGTCGTGACACCATTAATCCGGAAGGTGTCACATTTCTCCAAGGAGTCTAGATGCTCGATTGGGCTCTCCATGGGTGCACCCGAAAACTGGTCCTGCTGGATCCATGTCACCAAAGACGGCTTTAGCTCAAAGCTTTGGGCCGTAATAGCTGGAGGACGGATGGCGGAAGTGGACTCGATAGATGGCATCGAGTACTCCAACAGGGACTTGCGAGGCGGGGTGTTCTCCTCCATGGATTCGGGATCCTCTCTCCTTCGCTTCTCAGCGGCCAAACGCCTAAGGGTGGCGTTAATCTCTGGATCAACTGGGATCAAGTCGTCGAGACTTCTTGAACTCCTGCGCATGAAAAACAACAAACACCCGTGAAGCTACAAGTGGGAAAGAAACAGATAAGATAAGAAATAAAAATAAGAAAATAAAAAGAAAAAGGAAGAATGCGAAAATTATCGCGAGGTAGGGATAAGAGCTAGACACTAGGGTTCAAGAGATCCTAAAATAACAAGCACGTTGCCTCCCCGGCAACGGCGCCATAAACTTGACGTGTCGCGCGTGTGTGCCCCCGGTTCGCTATGCCGCGAATGGCCGGGGGACCCGCGTGACGGGGTTTAGATATTTGTAACCGCAAGCGCACGGTGTTGTAGTGTGGCTTGGGGGTCGAACACAGGGAGGCTAGGATGTGCTTGTGTCAAGGAGGACCAAAATCACCCTGTGGGCGAGCTAGCCCGAATCGGTTGGTGGGTTGTCACGGAAAGGAATGCAAGGTATGAACAATAAGAAAATAAACCCGGAACTTTGGTTTCCACTCCAACGAGCGACTCTCGCCGATACGGCCTACGGGTAGGATAGCGATCGGAATTGGGGTCTAATGGTGAGACGTTGCCTCTGAAAGTGGTACCGGCATCCCATGGGCCCGATATTCCGGTCGGTGCCCAGGATGATACACCGGACTTCCCGGATTCGATCAGTGGGCACTCCCGTGTCCATTAACACTGATCGATTCCGGGAGCACTAAGCTCGCAACGATAACTCCCAACGTCTCATCCTGTCGCTCCCGCGCGCTAGGATTCGGCGTCTATGCTAAGGGCGTGAGCTATGGCTAGGGAGTCAACCGCCAAGTTTATTCCCTCTTGGCCCAACGGTCAAAGGCGGTCTTTTTCCTGCCGATGACAATGAAACACCCCGCGTAACCGTTAGATTCCTGGTCCCTATCGATTTCCTAACCCTATGGATGCATCGGGAAGAGCCCCCGAAGGGGTTTCCGCCAAAATCCCAGATTTGGGAACTACTCACAAATATTCATTAAAAAGCGATCTAAACGAAAATAAACCGTTGAAATCATAATCAGACGATTGGAATGCGAAGGAAATAGAGCAATTAAGATAATACTAAAGTTTAAGAAAGATCTGAAAACTTACAATAGAAGAGTAATTACAGCCGTCACAAATAGGAGAAAACAGTAAAAACTAACAGCCCTCCATTTCTGGAACCCTAGGGGTCCTATTTATAGGATCTCGTATCACCCGATCGGTTGACAAGTCAACCGATCGGGTGATCCGTTACAGATAATAAACAGAAAACGGCGAACTTTCACCCGGTCATATGAACCGGTCGGTTGAGTTCTTGGGGTGACCGGTTGGATCTTGGCGCCATCGGGTGAAGGGATCGGTTGGGTGCCCGTGTCTTCGGCTCCTCAGCATCAGCTACAGATGAACCGATCGGGTGAGAGTCGCCCGATCGGTTGGAATTTGGCTCGAAAAGACAGAGAGTTGGCCCCCGTTGAACCGGCCTGTGAACCGGTCGGGTGACTTTCACTTGAGCTCCGGCTGAGACCGGGTGGTGCACGCGTGCATCACTCGATCGATTGGAGATGACCAACCGACCGGGTGAGGGGCTGAAAGATGTATTCTTCGTCATTTGACCCCCTGGATCACGCGTGACTCCTCCCGTTGCTCTGGGGACTTGAGATATCGTCGTTAAACATCCCCTACGCGGGCAATCTCCTGCAAACATGGAGAAACAAAGAAAAGTGAAAGAAAACGAGAAAATACGAGAAAACGAATAAAAGACGGCGGAAAAATACAGAGAAACACAAAAGAAAACGTGCGTGAATATATGAAATATATACGCACGTCAGTCCGCAGACCGGCTTCTACCTGCTCTCGAATCTTCACTAGCTTCGGATCTCCAGCCTGGCCAGCCTTGAACCGATCCATAATCGTCGATCGAATCTGCATAGTCATCAACGAAGAGGCCTCTCCAGGAAGAATGACCTCAACACCAGACTCGTAAAAATCCTGCTGCAATCTCCACTGCGAAGTCAAAACATCACCGCTGGAAGCCTACTCAGCGCATCAGGAACCACATTCACCTTGCCAGGGTGATACTGCAAATCAATCTCTTAATCCACCATGAGCTCCAACCATCGACGCTGTCGCATGTTGAGCTCCTTCTGAGTAAAAATATACTTCAAGCTTTTGTGATCGGTGAAGATCTTCACTTTCTCACTCAGCAGGAAGTGCCTCCAAATCTTGAGCGCAAACACGACGGCAGCCAACTCCAAATCGTGCGTCGGGTAATTCTTCTCATGAGCCTTGAGCTGACGCGAAGCATACGCCATAACATGCCCATGCTGATGCAACACACAACCGAGACCCTTGCCAGAAGCATCGCAAAAGATCTCAAATCCTCCACTGCGATCAGACACGACAAGAATAGGGGCAGTCATCAATCTCTCCCTCAGAACACCGAAGGCATTCTCACAATCACCCGACCAAACAAAAGGTACATCCTACCGCGTCAATCTGGTCATCGGCTCAGCAATACGAGAAAAGTCCTTAATGAAGCGCCGAGAATAACCAGCAAGTCCAAGGAAACACCGGATCTCATATGCTGACTGCGGAACAGGCCACTCTCTGATGGCCCTGATCTTCTCGGGATCCACTGAAATACCATCTCCAGTCACCACATGCCTGAGAAAAGCAACTCTGTCCAGACAAAACTCGCACTTCGAAAACTTGGCATACAAACGATGCTTCCTCAAAATCTCCAACACCGTCCTCAAATGCGAGGCATGCTCTTCCTCCGACTTAGAATAGATCAGAATGTCGTCAATAAAGATAACGACAAACTTATCTAAAAAGTCGTAGAAGATCAGATTCATCAGATTCATGAAAACTGCGGGTGCATTGGTTACACCGAAAGGCATAACCACAAACTCATAGTGTCCATACTTTGTTCTGAATGCTGTCTTCGGAACATCTTCCTTCTTCACCTTCAGCTGATGATAACCACTCCTCATATCCAACTTCGAAAACACCCTCGAACCTCCAAGCTGATCAAAAATATCATCAATGCGAGGCAACGGGTATTTATTCTTGATGGTCACCGCATTCAGCTCCCGATAGTCCACGCACATGCGACGTGAACCATCCTTCTTCCTCACCAGCAGCACCGGTGCTCCCCACGGAGACACACTAGGATTGATATAACCCTTCTGCAAAAGCTCATCCAGCTGCTTCCGCAATTCCTCCAACTCAACGGGTGCCATACGATATGGCACCTTCGAAATCGGCTGCGCTCCCGAAACAAGATCAATAGAAAATTCTAGAGCTCGATCAGGTGGCAATCCAGACATCTCCTCGGGGAAGACGTCATCAAAGTCCCGCACAACCGCTGGCCTCTCCAGCTCCATCTGCATAGCCACAATCTCCACCGGCCTGGCCTGAAATCTGACAGGACCAAGCGAACTGCTACCTCGGCTGAACTCAAATACCAGATGTCTGGGAATCTCGAACACCACCTTCTTCCTCCGACAGTCGATCGTAGCATAGAAGCTCACAAGCCAATCCATCCCAAGGACCGCATCATAGTTGATGATGTCTTGGATAATGAAATCAGCGTAAAGCTCATGTCCACAGACCACCAACGAGCAAGAATTGCAACCATGATGCACCGAGACCACGCCATTCCCTGTAATGATATTCCAACTCTTGGAAAGAGGGGACGTCGACAAGGAATACTTCTCCACGAAGTTCCGAGAAATAATGCACATCGATGCACCAGAGTCAAAGAGGACTCGTGTAGGAAATGTGCACACCAAAATCACACCTAACAAGCAATTTAACAATCAAACCCTAGTCTAGCAACCAATCATATGCAAACAACCAAACATAATCTAACAATTAAAACTAGCTAGGAAAGTAACAGCTAGATTGAGGATTACCTGCGATAACCTCATCCACAGCCTCGCTCTCTACAGCGGTCATCAGAAAAGCCTGCCTCCTCAGCGGAAAAGCCTGCTGAAAAGCCTGCCTCTGTGGAACAAGAGCTGCTCCACGTCCAGCAGGAACAGACGCTCTCTGCTGTAACGGTTGTGCTGCAACAGGTGCCTTCCAAGGTTGCTTCGACCTCGGACAATCCTTCATGGTATGGGTAGGATCTCCACAGACAACACACTGGCCCAGGAATCTCCTACACTGATCCTTGATATGCCCGATCTTGCTGCAGAAATGGCAAGTCTTCTGAATAGGCCCTCCTGGCCTCTTGAACTGAACTGGCTGGTTGGGCCTGAACCCCGGCCTGACCACAGCCCTGGTCTGCTCCACAGGCCTCTTCCCAGCACCAGAAACATGTCCCCTCCTCTGGCTCAGGTTCAGCTCCTGCCTCCTCGCAGCGACCAAAACCTTCTGATAAGAGTCCAGATCAGAGGAAGACACAAAACTCTGAAGCTCTAAAGCAAGTCCCTGCAGGAACCTCTGAGCCCTCTCATCAGCATCCTGCACCATCTTCGGTGCGAACCGACTCAGCCTAGTGAACTCTTGGTGGTACTGGTCCACCGTCAAGCTCCCTTGCCTCAGCTCAATAAAGCGCTGCAGCATCTCCTTCCTAGAAGCCTTCGGAAAGAACTCCTCATCAAACCTGGACTTAAAGGTAGCCCAAGCTATCGGCTCCACCAGCATCTTCTCTTTCGCATCCCACCAGTTCTGAGCATTATCCTTGAGCTGCCTCTTCGCCAAATCAACCCATCCAGCGGGGCTGATCTTCGCCATCTTCAAATTATCCTCAATGTTCCGAATCCACTCATCGGCAGCTAGAGGACCCTCAGACCCATCAAAATAAGCAGGACCCAGCTCCCGAAATTGCTTCGCTCCCGGCTCGGAGCGAGGGGCATACTGGATTGCCCGAGCAGCTTGAGCAAGTGGAGCATTCTGGACTTGCAGGAGCACGCCCTACTACACCTGCATCATCTGAAGCATCATCCGCATCATCTCCCCACTGGTGGGCTCCCACTCAGGCTCCTCATCATGAGGGGGCGCACTACCACCACCACTGGTAAATCGCCTTCCTGCCATCTAATGACACAGAAAACGAAACAGATTAGACTCATAGCTTATGACTCGGACGTCGAACTTAGTTTATTGGACATTCTAATATTATTAGCGTTATTCCGATATTCGCAGTTATAGAAAAGGACCTGCATGGGCCACCAACAAAACCTGTCACGCCCCGCTTCCCTAAAATGGAGGCGAGACGTGAGCAGGTCCGCACGGGTGTGGATCTGAGAAGCTACACGCCCGATAAGCGTCAGTAAAACAAGTGCAGGTCCATGTAACCACGGACAGAACAAGATAATAACACAAGGAGAAACAGAAATAAGATTCCAAATCTCAGCATTGTCCAACATTAAAATTAAGTTCAACATCCAGAAAAGCCACCAGGCTAAAAGAAAGAGTCTAAAAGCCCAGAACAAGGCCAACAAAGACAAACATAAACAGAGTATTGGTGCCATGCACCGACAACAAAAACAGTCTAACACGAAGAACACAAGCAGCCTCTACGACTGATCGCCCGTGTCCTCGTACTCCTCAACGAACGCAGGTTCTGACTCAGCGTCAGCAAACACCACGTCCTCCGCAGCACTCTCAGGCTCGGGATCTAACATGTGTCACCCAAAAGAGTAAAGGGGCACATGTCAGCAAGTCTAAAAGACTTGGGCAATGAAACTGGAAGGAAAGTACACTAACAACCTAGCAGTTATAGTATGATGCATAACATGGCAAGTATAGTATGGAAGTGACAAGTAAAGGGAAGCACAAGTAGCAAGTAGCAAGTATGTCATGGATAACAAGTTTTACAAGTAAAAACACGGACAAGTACAAGTCAAGTGGTTCACGTCAAGTGATCACGTCAGGTAAACACGTCAAGTAAACAAGTTGTGCACAGAGATTTCGTCTGCTGGCTAGAGTGGCTGATCGGGCCAACTCGTAAGCTCAGGTGACCGCTTATCCCTACCCCTCCACGTGTATCGAGCCAGGGCATTACCCCGAACACGGAATACTCGCTTCTGGATCACGAGCCAGGAAGTGTATTTAACACGTATGGCGTAGGGTTATGCCTGCAACGCAGGTGCCTAGCCGGAAACAAGTAGATCGGGCATTGGCTATCAACCAACACACGTGGCCCGCTTCTGGAACACGAGCCAGGAAACACAAGTATTGTAGCGTGTGCTGCGAATGCGACATTCAACATGGATAGCATGGATGACAATTAATTCGCGTACCGTTAATTAAAATTAAACGCGACATGGTAGTACTTATGCAACATGATAAATGACGGATCTAACTTCGTTGTCAAGCTAGTTCCTAAAATTGCGCCTAGGCGAGTATCATTTCGTCTCCTAGTCTCTTTTACGCCTACAACAAGCAAATGGCCTAAGACATGGCCCAAAACCCTAAGTGGCAAGTTTCACTTGCCTAGCACCGAGGATGAAGATCACGAAGGTTCGTCTCACAAACGCTAATCTACGGGGAAAGTCGTTGTTATGGAGAAACAATCATCAAAACAACATCCATTTTCATTAGGGTTTTACAAAAACACAAATGGGTTAAGAGAACATTATAGGATCGAGTTATTACCGAATCGTTAGCGGAAGAACGATGCCGAGCAAGCACGATGACGGAAGAACGATCCAGGAACCTACGGTTCAGATCTGGAAATGGGGAGAAAATCTGGAGAAATGAGATTTTGGGGGTTTTGGGGGGTTTTCCGGCGACCTAGAGGTGGTGGCCGGCCTAAATGGAGAGGGAGAGAGGCTCTTGATGAAGGAGGAAGGCTAGGGGAAGATGGATGATGATTTGGGGAAGAAGGAGGCTCAGGAGAAATGAAGAAAGAAAGAAAAATGTTTGGGGGGTTTAAATATGCACAAGCCAGCGGCTGGACAAACCCTAGGTTTACGACAGCAGTTAGTCGGTCAAAGAAGGGTTGTTGACCGACTAGTTCAACAACTAGTCGGTCGGTCGACCAACTGTGACCGACTAAAACCAAACAGTAACTCAGGTTGTCGAAATGGTCAAAGAATTAGTCGGTTAAAGAAAAATGGCTGATCGACTAGTTTGCAACCTAGTCGGTCGGTGGTTGTTCTTGGACCGACTAACGATAAACAGTAACTCATGTGAAATTTATCAAAGGAACTAGTCGGTCTGAGAGCAAGTTCTGACTGACTAGTTTCACATCTAGTCGGTCGGTGGTTGTTCTTAGACCGACTAAAAGTAAACAGTAACTCCTGTACATTTGATTCAATGAACTAGTGGTTCCAGTAGAGTTCCTGACCGACTAGATCTCAATCTAGTCGGTTGGTCCCCCTTCTTGAACCAACTAAACTGCACGAAAAGTGCCGAATTGAAGCGCGAAGTTCTAGGAAGATTCCTACGGCTTCTAGGATCACTCTAACTCTAAAATATGAGCGATTTAAAGTTCGTCATGAGCGACTTACTCCAAGACTCAACGATCTAAGGAAGAAGCTAGAAAATCACAACGAAATGAACGAAAACGAAAGCTACGGAGACGAAAACCACACATGCGGAGAAAATCCACCAAAACTTATATATATAATATAGATAATCCAAATGCATGGAAACCAGTCGTTACAATGATCGTGTTGCTTCAATTGGCACGTCCGCGACGAGTATTTCCCATTAACATTCTGCATTCCAAAGGGTAATGTTTGTTGGACGGAGTTTTATATGTATTTCCTGTTTGCTATATAATGTTCACGAGGTGATTGCACGGACCTGCATGGGCCACCAAAACCAGTAACACCATATGCATGGGTGCCATTACAGAATCTATAATTGTGTAGGTCATACTGGTACTAGTGAAAACAGAATAGATGCACAACAGAAATTACCGTGTGTTTCAAATACTCAATATCCAACGTTAAAAGAGTTATAGAAACATATATCAAAATAATAGAGTACAACCACAATTCTTTAACTCAAACTGGAATATAATAACATGCTAATGGAAATAAACAGCTCCTCAACAAGTCCGACCTCAAACGTCTGCAGTCTCCATGGGAAACGCAGTCTTTTTGTAGGTTGGTGCCTCTTCGTAGGTCGGCTCATCACTTGTGGAAAGCCATAGTATAGAAAGAATGAAGTAGGCAATATTTACAGTAGCTATCAGTTAAAACATTAACATACAGACCTAACAGAGCAGTAATAAGCTAAGTGCAAAGGGCAGCCGAGCTAACGTATAAAGATCGGGTCGGAATTCTAAAAAAATCAGTTACTAAGGTCTGATTTTTTATTATTAACTCATAGTTAAAAGACTGGAGCGAGATCTAAGAGCCACTCCATACCATGTGCATCTTTTAATTACGAGTTTCCAAAACCCCGTATGTTTAGTTCGGTATCCATAACAATCAGTTCAGTATATCAGTAGTTCAGTAGTTCAGTAGCAGTATCAAGCTGCATGACCTCTCCACACAACTTAGTCAGTATCTAAGCAGTTCGGTCAACTTATACATTAAACAGTTTGGTCAAAATCTATTGTACAATAGTTCGGTAGTCATAAATTAGCTATGTAATTCAATCCAAAACAGATCCTAAACACACAGTCTAAAATATTGTAGAGCTGAAAGATAACTTATTGGGAAAGTAAAGGAAACCACAGCTCGAGATCAGATTCAAGGTTGGCACTCATTTTATCAAACATTACTATTTTGCCAAGCCTAGTGACTAACAGCCTGTCAATAAGCATAGCAATGAAAATAGGTCTGTAGCTCTGAGATTGTTCGGCAACCAAATGTTCAGAGAAATGACAACAAATCAGGTCGGTGACAATCCATTTGTAACATATCGGAACATCGGTAATAGGTCGGGTCAACAAATTAAGTCGGCAGTAATCAGGGCAGAAAATACAATATGTCAGCAAGTAGAGCAAGTCAGGTAGAACCGTTCGGGGGGGGTCAATAACATGAAACGGGTTGGTAGGTCCGATCTGTAACACAAACAAGCCGATAACTAAGTAACAGATCGGTAGGCAATAACATGTAAGGTCAGAATAATAACAGATCAAGTTAGACAAGTGTCACAGACCAAGTCAATAATATCGATTAGGTCGATGTCAACAATAGTTGGGACAGAATGTTCAGAATAGATCGGAAATAACTAATGAACCAATGTTGGTAACATTCAAATCGTCTGTTGAGTAATAATAGATCAGATCAATAGTCGATAGTACAGGTCAATAAAACAACAAGATACGTTGGCATTAATACAAAACAGGTTAGTATGTGTATATTACTAGACAGTGATTACTGCAAAACTATAGATTCATGAAAACTAATCATCTAAGCAATACACGATGCATTCAGATCATGTAAAATATGAGTAGAGCAACGACGAGGGTCACCGGAGATCATAGGGTCTCCGACAAGGTAATCCTCAAAGAGACACGATTCTCATGAGATCTACATGAATCATCATGTCGACGCAATAATAAAACAAACAATTCTCAATTTCAATCATAGTCCGATCAATAGCATTTACAAACTAATTTATTCGAATAATGTTTATGCATGAAAATGAATTAACGGATAGCTCAATAAAATAAAGTCTACCATTTACCGACGATGGTAAATCCTTGTATTCTCCTTGCTCAAGTCCTCCAATCGTCATTGGTTGCTTGAGGAAAATGATGAAGCTCGAACGGATCGGAACAAATTGAACGTCGGAACCAAAGACTGATCAGAATTGAAACCCATAGAACGATCGAAATTGGAACTCAAGAATAATCACAGAGAGTATTTCGGTTTGCATGAAGAATTGCACGAAGAGGAAGAAGAAAGAGATATAGGCGTTGGAGAGCGCCGTTAAAGGAAATCGTGGGTGATAAATGCGAGGGATCATGGCGAAAATCTAGCATAACAGCTGAGGGTGGTGACTCAATTGAAAGCTACAGTTAGTGCTAAGGTTTCTATACAGACGCAATGAGGGGACGACCGCATGATCTGAATGTTGAAGTAGAGATCGGTTCGGTAATAATAAAACGAGTCGGGTAAGCGGTGAAGGCTTGCATGCGAAAAGAGAAAGTTGGTCTGGTGAGAAATTGGGCCGCGCTGTCCAATCTGAAAAAAGATGGGCCATCCGATCTAGGCCGGTGGTGTTGAGCCAATGAAAAGGAAGAAAAAGAAAAGGAAAAGAGAATTGGAAGAGGAAAAATATGTGAAAAATCCCCAATAAATTATATATAAAAATATTAGTCGTTACATTGCGGGTTAGTCGACTAGCATTTAATGTCAAGTCAACTAATGTCGCAATTAATTGACTAATATGAGAATACACGACTAACAACGAGATTTTTCAGTTTGCATAAATTATGAAAATTAGTGATTTTTAAATTTTTGATTAGGTTTTAAAGATTTTGTTTTCATGATTTGTTATGAGATAACAAAATTAATAATTTTTTCATGAAAATTAAATCTTCAAATATTTTTATGAGATAAAATTTTGTGGATGGAATATGACGTGATGATGAATGTGTTAGCAATAATACGATTATTTGCTAAATAATTATGAGAATCCTATGATTGCTCTATCATTATTAATCTAACCTAAAGGTATATTGCATTGCCTCATGCTTCAAGTAATTATTAAGCGATTGTATATATATATATATATATATATATATATATATATATATATATATATATATATATATATATATATATATATATATATATATATATATATATATCTATCTATCTATATATCTATATATATATATATATATATATATATGTGTGTGTGAAAAGTAAGTGTGTATGTATATATATATATATGAACAGGGACTACAACAGGGCGTTGCCAACAAGGAGGGCAGACGAGGGAGAGGCTGGGAAGCAGTCACCCCGTACAACCCCTACCAGGCGAAGCCAATAGAAAAAGAAAGGAAGGAAAACCTATGCTGGGGAGGGGCGCACAAAAGACGGCCCACAAACCCCCCAACTCTCAAAAAAGATGACATCCACAGGGTCTAAGTCATCCGGGATGGAACCAGCCAAGGCGTCCGAGATGTCCAGCGAGATCCTTGCCAGAATGGCAGTCGCCGGTGATCTGAGGGATCTGAAAACGAGGAAGTTCCGCTCTCTCCAAATATGCCAAACCGTCGCAGAGAAGACCAACAAGGAGAGCTTGCCCCTGGGGGTGGACTTCCCCCTGATTCCAAATCGCCGTCTTAGCCAGTGGGCTTCAACGGTGATGGATTTGGAACCAGGAGAGAGACCCAGCCGAAGCCTGTAAGCCTCCCAAACAAAAGCACTGAACTCACATCAGAAGAAGATATGACGAGCCGACTCAGGGAACAAGCCACACAGAGCACAAATAGACTGATCCCGAATACCGCGCCTGGCCATCTGATGGGTGGTGGGCAGGCGATCAGTGAGAGCACGCAGGAGGGTGAGGGAAAACGTGGGCGTGTGCCCAGGGAACCAGACCACAGAGGCAAGCCGTGCGAGGGGAGAGCAGCGACGAGTAGAAGACCAGGCAGAGCGAAGGGAGCAACCCCCAGCAACCGTCCAATCCGAGACGTCAGGACCATCCGACAAAGCAACTGTGCCCAGTAAGGGAGTAATATGAGCGAGCTCAACAGGGAGGGACCAGGCACGACCATCCCAAAAGTCAGCAACTCGGCGGTACCGTAAGGACCGGGGAAGAGAGTGCAAGTCAGCCAATGGGCCACAGGGAAGCCACGGATCATACCAAAAATAAGTGGAGCGGCCATCACCAATCACACGACGAAAGCAAGTAGCTGCCAAGTCCTGACATCGAAGCATGTGCTTCCAAGTCCCCGAGTCCAAGACCGAGGGCACACACTGGAACAGGGGTGTACTCTTCAGATAGGTGCTGCGCATGTAAGAAGCCTAAGGCGAGGAAGAGTGCATGAGTCTCCAAAAAGAGCTTTGCCCCGGCGGCAACACCCACCTCCCGGAGGCAACGGAGGCCAATCCCCCCTTCCGACCTCGGAAGACACATGTCCTCCAACCGCCAAAGATGGATTTTAGACCCCCAAATAAAGTCTCGACACAGACGGTCAATCCCGGCGAGGATAGAAATAGGAATGCGGTAAGATTGTATCCAATAAGAGACGAACCCATGAATGACAGTGTGCACCAGCTCAATACACCCCGCTGTGGACAGAAGCCTGGAAGACCAGCAAGAGACCTTGGCCCTACATTTATCAACGAGGCCAGAGAAAAGCTTGGCAGCAGGATAAGTGGAAGAAAGGGGGAGCCCCAAGTACTTGACAGGAGGGTCCTCAATGGGGATGCCAAGGAGGAGGGAAAGTTCGCTGCCAATGTTACACCCCTTACTGAGCATCAGCTTGCTCTTTCCTTTATTTACCTTCAGGCCCGTCATAAGGTGGAACAAAGTCAGAAGATGGCCAAGGCCTGCAAAGGGGGACTCATCTGCCCTACAAAAGACAAGCATGTCGTCGGCAAAGAGCAGGTGAGACGGAACCCCCTGCACCCCTCTCTTGGGGGGATGAATGACACCAGAGGTAGAAGCAGTGTCCATCAAGGTAGTAAAGGCCTCCATAACCATCACAAAAAGGAAGGGAGATATGGGGTCGCCCTGACGGACCCCTCTGTTGCTCCCGAAGAAGCCTGCAGGTGACCCATTGACGAGGACAGAAAACGAAGGAGAGTCCGTGCACGTCTTGACACAGTGAATGAAGGTGGGATGGAACCCAAGGCGTCCCATGAAGTAGTAGAGAAACTCACTGTTGACACTATCAAAAGCCTTGCGAAGGTCCAGCTGAATACAGGCCCTGGCCCCCAAAGAAGCGGAGTAGTCCCTGATGAGCTCATGTGCAAGAAGAGAGGAATCAGAGATCAGGCGACCCTTGATGAAAGCTGACTGGTTCCAGGAGATGAGGCCAGGAATGACCGCGGCCATCCTCCTACTAAGAACCTTGGAGATGATCTTGTAGATGACATTACAGCAAGAAATAGGCCGATAGTCACCCAAGGAGGATGCCGAAGAAGTCTTAGGAATTAGAGTGAGAAAAGTATGGTTGATCTGCTTGAGAATACATCCAGACGAAAAGAAGGAACGCACAGCACGAAGGACGTCACTGCACATAATCCCCCACATCTCTTGGGAAAAGAGAGGTGGAAAACCATCTGGCGCGGGGGATTTGTCCTTATCCAAAGAGAAGAGAGCCTCCTTAATTTCCAGGTCCACAACAGGGCCACCAATCCAATCATAAGAGCCCGGGGATAGAATATGCTTGGGGATAATATCAGGGAAGGAAGAGGGGTACGAGTCCTGGTGGAAGAGAGAGGTGTAGTAGTCAACCGCTTCGGCCCAAAGAGAGTCGATCAGGGCGGCAGGGTCCCCACCCGGCCCAATCAAGTGCAGAAGACTGTTACCAGCTGCCCGGTCCTTTGCCGTAGCATAGAAAACCCTGGTGTTCCGGTCCCCCTGGGAGAGCCAAGACTGGCGGCTCTTCTGTCTAGCCTGGCTCTCCTCACACGCCAGGCTAGAAGCAAGTAGTTGACGGAGGGAATGCTCCTGGCGCATGAGATCCGGGTAAGAGTGGAAGTCGGTGTCATTACGGATAGCAGAGATCTCACTCCTGATGGTCACGGAAGGGGGAAGGGCCTCCGGGCGAGGGGCCATGCACGGATAGCCGCCTTGAGAGCCCTGAGCTTGGTGATGAGTCTGAGCATAGGAGAGACAGAGTAATGACCTCTCCAGACGGATAAAAGAAGAGCGTAGAATCCCGGTACCTGGAGATAGTGACCAAAGAATCTGAAGGGCTTGGGGCCCGAGTTGGGAGGAGGGATTACCTGAATAAGTAGTGGAGAATGGTCACTAGTAGCAGGAGGAAGATAGGCAGCATAAGCATTAGGAAGGGCCTCCAGCCACTCGGGACTAACAAGTGCCCGATCAAGCCTACAAGAGATCCGAGAGTCACCCGTAGCGCAGTTGCTCCAACTAAGCTTATCACCGATACAGCGAATGTCATCCAACCCGCAGTCATTAATGCAGATGTTGAAATCCACCAACAAGTTCGGGGTGAGACTCCTTCCCCCCACCTTCTCCTTAATAAGGACATTGAAGTCACCCAGCACCGCCCAAGCCTTACCAGCCACCAGAGTGCTGTCAGTGCGGATAGAATCCCATAGACGAAGCCTGTCGGACGCCAAATTTGATGCATAAACGAAGGAAATGTAGACCGGAAACCCACCACTGTTAACACAACTAAGGGTGACATGTTGCGCAGAGGAAGAGATGACCGTACAATCCCAAACCCGCGGGTCAGCCACCACCCAAGTACGCCCTTTAGGGGCATGCGCATAGTTGTGGAACGAGACCCACCCCTTGGGACAACACGATGGGACAATATCACCCAACGGATTTCGAATCTTCATCTCCAATAAGCCCACCAACGAGGCATTATATTTGCCGATGTGGTGCCGAACATCCCTTCGGTGAGAACAAGCATTTAGGCCTCGCACATTCCAGGCAAGAATAGACATAATCAAGGGATGGGGTGTTGGCTCCTTGTTTGCGCACGAGGAGGAGCCGGCTCGCTTTTAGCTGGCTTAGTGGAATGGGACAAGGGTTTCTTCGGTGGTTGGACATAGGCGGGGTTAGGGATAGTGGCGGGATGCGGGCACGGGTTTGGTGGTAGGGAAGTTGGACTGGGGCGAGAAGCACGGGGCGGGCTCAAGACAGGGAAATTGCTATCAAAATCGCGGTCAGCCAACTCCTCCAAGAGGACTGAAGGATCCCGCAATCCACCCAAACCAGCAACAGTGCCTTCAGCATAAATGCACATGGGATCCTCATCAATTCCCATAGTAGGATAGGGTCGCAAGTTCTCAGCAACAGGGACCAAAGCAGTAAAGGCAGGCCCATACACAGATGAAGCCGCAACAAGTGAGGGACAGGCGGCGGGAATCGCATCAATCGGTGCCGAGGAGTGATTGATGGCTGGGAGGGCGAGGCTTCCAGCATTGGAAGGCGGCCGGGGCAATTTTGCCACGGGGAGAAGGGAGCTGCTCTTCGCAGGAGAGGTAAGGGACGGCAGGCCTCAAGGGGTGTAAGGCCTGGGCCAGAGAAGTCCTTAGCTGGGCGTTAATTAGGGGGCTGCTCTTCACGGGAGAGGTAGGGTGGGCAACAGATTTCGAAGGGAGCACAGCATGGGCCAGCAGCTGTGTGTCCTGAGGGGGGTCTGCACGCCAGAGAAAGGGGGGACCCAGCAACTAAGGTAGGTTGTGGCATCAGCTGGCCTGCAAGGAGGGGGGTCTGCATGCCAGAAGTAGAAGGAGGCACAGCTGTAGACTGAACAGTAGTTGGAGTGCTGCGCAGTGAGGGAACCGCTGGGGGTGTATTTTAGAGGGGACGGTCACAGAGCAGGAGGCCGAGGTGGTAGCTCCATCACCAAGGCTGGCACAGGTAGCATCAGACGGGATACTGGAGAGGGAAGCATCCGGCTGAGGAGGCGCAACGAGTCGCGATGGGGACTCGCATTGGGAGAGATCGTGGCCAAAGCATCAACAATGGGCGCACAGGGGTGGAATTTTCTCGTATTCAATGGCAACCGGGATGATGGACCCGTTAGCTAGACGTGCCGAAATGGAGGACGGGAAGGGTGATAAAGCGTCCATCTCAACAAAGCACCTAGTGAAGGACAGCAGGGAGGCGTGGGCAGTGGGAGCGTCGGAGAATAGAGGCCGCCCCAAAATGCTAGCGAGCCTTCCAAGGATGACGGGTGACCAAAATTGGATCGAGAGGTGCGGGAATCGAATCCAAATCAGCACTGAGGAAAGCAGATCCCTATCAAGACCGATATCGGGGGCCCAATGCCTAAGAACGAGGAGACGTCCGTCCAGGAGCCAAGGGACGCCATTGATAATTTCGTCGCAGTCATCGCCGATGGTAAACTTGAAGAAGAAGAAGCCGTTTTCCCGCGAGTGAATATGGACTTCACCCTTGGTTTTCCACGCCCGTCCCGCCCAGGACATGAGCTGACCGTAGAACAGCCTCTGGCCCACAAAGTAACCAACCAATGTGTGTGCCCAGCGCCCAGCAGCCTGTGAGATATCTACGGGCGAAATGTCCGCAACAAATCCGCCATTGACCAAAGATGGAGGCGAGAACGCCAGCTCACAATTTGGGACGGCACGGGGGGGTGTAGATAGAGCTGAAAGAAGTGGATGTCACGTACGACGAGCGGGGGATTTGAGGAGCAGCTCTTTGAGGCAAACCATCAAGCACCTGGCGGACGTTGGTGCTAGCACTAGCGGAAGAGGGCAAATGGGTTGCGCCACCACCCTGGGGCTCTGAGGGATGGCCGACCCGCCATCCGCCACTAGAATGGGTCTGAGTACGACTACCACCCCGCCGTTGGCAGTTGTCGACATCAAAGGTTCGCCGGTCCTGTTGATTTTTGCGGCGACGACTAGCAACAACACTCCACGGGTTAGAGGGGCCATCATCGCTCGCAGATTTGGAAGCATGGATGAAGGAGGAAGTGGACGAGGATGGAATATGGTGGCTCTGGATCGGTGCCGCGCCTGTGGATGAAGCTGGCTGGGCAAGGGAATTGGGGTGGGGAGCCACGGTGGAGGATGAAGAGGCCATGGGGGACGTGAGCACCCAGCCGAATGTGTGTGCCCAGGCCCTATGTATATATATAGGGATTAATGGCTATCATACGTCATAGGATGCATTGCCTCATATTCCCTCTCACATAAAGCAACTAAGTACAACCAAGTACAAGCCCATGTGGGCTTGTACTTGATTGCTTTATGTGAGAGGAAATATGAGGCAATGCCTCATATGGCGTATGATACCCATTAATCCATATATTTTTTTTGACAACCCAGAAAAATCCCCAACCCCCTCCCCCCGCCTTTGGCTTAGGAGGGTAAGGCGAGAGCCCGGCCGAGACTATGCAAACTGGGGGGAAACCGCCGTGCCCCCAACGGCCCCCAGGTAAGTCCGAGAGGGGAGATGTAGCCTCAGGGTAAATAATTCCACAACAAATTCCACAATAATTACCAAGTCACGGCGGCCATAAGCCTCGAACCCCGCACCCCTTGGCTTTGGAGCGGAATGACTTACCACTGGGACACCCTCTCGTGGGCCTATATATATATATATATATATATATATATATATATATATATATATATATATATATATATATATATATATATATATATATATATATATATATATATATATATATCAAAAAAATGTGCCTGAGGTTGACCTCAGGCAGAATTACCTGAGGTCAACCCCTCTGTCCGGATGTTGTAGGTATTTTTTTTTGAAATTTTTTTTTGCAGTAGGTAGATATACTTGTTATGTAGATCCCCACAAAATTTCAGCTCAATCCGACACCGTTTGAGCCTCCGTTCATCGATTTCAAAAACGTTGCGCAAAACTGTCCAGAATTCTGGACAGTTTTGCGCAACGTTTTTGAAATCGATGAACGGAGGCTCAAACGGTGTCGGATTGAGCTGAAATTTTGTGGGGAGCTACATAACAAGTATATCTACCTACTGCAAAAAAAATTTCAAAAAAAATACCTACAACATCCGGACAGAGGGGTTGACCTCAGGTAATTCTGCCTGAGGTCAACCTCAGGCACATTTCCATATATATATATATATATATATATATATATATATATATATATATATATATGGGTAAAATGCACCTGAGCTCGTGCTCAGATGGGATTCCTGCGCTCGACCCCTCCTGACCGTCCGATCCGATCCCCCAGCTGTTGTTAAAAGCGGAACATGCGGAACTTTTGGTGCAATTACCAACGCGCCCTTACGCGACCGGAACTTTTGGGGCAATTACCATCCCGCCCTTATAGCCCCTATGAAAGCAACTTTTTAGAACTATTGGTGCAATTACCATCCCGCCCTTTATATCCTTTTCAAAGAAATAGTTTACACTATACGGCACCGTTGTGCGCGTCGACCCAGAACGGAGTATATTACTCCCCGCGCACAACGCGCTACAGCCTACGCGTCGTGCGCGGCGTAGGCTTAAAACGCACAAGTGTTAAGAAGTTACCAACCGTGCGCACGACGGGCAAAATTACCCCCGTCGTGCGCGTGGGGGAAAACGCAACATGTAAAGCAATTTCCATCCGTGCGCACGACGTGCAAAATTACCCCGTCGTGCGCAAGGGGTAAAACGCAACGTGTAAAGCAATTTCTATCCGTGCGCACGACGGGCAAAATTACCGCCGTCATGCGCGAGGGGTAATGCGCAACATGTAAAGGAATTTCCACCCGCACGCACGACGGGCAAAATTACCCCCGTCGTGCGCGTGGGTTAAAACGCCTAGTGTGCAGCAATTTCCATCCGCGCGCACGACGGGCAAAATTAACCCCATCGTCCGCAGGGGTTAAAACGCCTAGTGTGAAGCAATTCACATCCGCACGCACGACGGGCAAAATTACCCATGTCGTGCGCGTGGGTTAAAACGCCTAGTGTGCAGCAATTTCCATCCGAGCGCACGATGGGCAAAATTAACCCCGTCGTCCGCGGGGGTTAAAACGCCTAGTGTGAAGCAATTCACATCTGCGTGCACGACGGGAAAAATTACCCCCGTCGTGCGCGTGGGTTAAAACGCCTAGTGTGCAGCAATTTCCATCTGAGCGCACGACGGGCAAAATTAACCCCGTCGTCCGCGGGGGTTAAAACGCCTAGTGTGAAGCAATTCACATCCGCGCGCACGACGGGCAAAATTACCCCCGTCGTGCGCGTGGGTTAAAACGCCTAGTGTGCAGCAATTTCCATCCGAGCGCACGACGGGCAAAATTAACCCCGTCGTCCGCGGGGGTTAAAACGCCTAGTGTGAAAGCAATTCACATCCGCGCGCACGACAGGCAAAATTACCCCCGTCGTGCGCGTGGGTTAAAACGCCTAGTGTGCAGCAATTTCCATCCGAGCGCACGACGGGCAAAATTAACCCCGTCGTCCGCGAGGGTTAAAACGCCTAGTGTGAAGCAATTCATATCTGCGTGCACGACGGGCAAAAATAACCCCGTCGTGCGGGTCGTCCGCGGGACTTATAACACACAAGTGTCGAGCAATTTCCATCCGCGCGTACGACGGGTTAAATTACCCCGTCGTGCGCGTGGGATAAAACTCCTAGTGTGGAGCAATTTCCATCCGCGCGCACGACGGGCAAAATTAACCCCGTCGTCCGCGGGGGTTAAAACGCCTAGTGTGAAGCAATTCACATCCGTGCGCACGATGGGCAAAATTACCCCGGTCGTGCACGTGGGTTAAAACGCCTAGTGTGCAGCAATTTCCATCCGAGCGCACGACGGGCAAAATTGACTCCGTCGTCCGCGGGGGTTAAAACGCCTAGTGTGAAGCAATTCACATCTGCGTGCACGACGGGCAAAATTACCCTCGTCGTGCGCGTGGGTTAAAACGCCTAGTGTGCAGCAATTTCCATCCGAGCGCATGATCACTCCATATTTTACACCTTTTTTCCGCATGTTTTCACGCCATTTCGATTGCTCATATTGCGTTTCTCAAGATTATTCGACAATATTGCGATGCTTTTCACTATTTCTTGTTTTTGTCGGATTTCAGGAAATATGGAGTGATCGGGAGCAAAAATGAGCTTAAAGGATTTGCACCCACTCCGGAGTGTCAACCATGGCCCTTTTGAGGGTTATTTCGCAATGGAAGACGAGTGGAAGAAGAAAGAACGTCGTAGGAGCGACGAGGAGGAGAAACGGAGAAGATTGGACATTTTCAGCATGCCACTCGGCCGAGTGAAGGAGTCACTCGGCCGAGCAAAGAAGCCCGCTCGGCCGGCCAGATCGGACACGCAGCAGATTGAGTATCAGCGTGCACTCGGCCGAGCATCGCCATCCCACTCGGCCGAGCATGGAGACACCACTCCCCCGAGTGGCATCACGACGACGGCAAGCAAAAATCCCAGACTTACTGGAATCCGTCAGGCGATTGAGGGTTCCGACTCGGCCGATTACCGAATGTCCCTCGACCGAGTGAGTAAAGCCACTCGGCCGAGTCACCTCCGAAGACAGACCCCCCCCCAAGACCCCTGACTTACTGGAATTTTACAGGGTCTATCACTTGGCCGAGTAGAGAAGCCCACTCGACCGAGTAGAGAAGTCAACTCGGCCGAGTGATGCCGAGGACATGCGGCGCCCAGATTTTCAGACAGCCTCCCACTCTTTTGAAATCTGCTATCATTCCAGCAATCAAAGTATTTTTATCATATTTTTTATAGATAGTAGACTTCATGAAGATTCCAACGCTGTCAAGAACGCGTAAATCGGAGGTCAGATAAAATCTGGAGAATTTCTGCAAGTTGATGCTGCATTGCTGGAATTTCCACTCGGCCGAGTCACATTTTCCACTCGGCCGAGTGCGGCCTGGGCCCAGATTTTAAGTTGCGGTTTGGGCTGTTTTGGGCACGAATTTGAGGGGTTTTCTAGGGTTTCTTGCTAGGGTTTTGGGAGAGTATTTAAGGGTTTTGTGCCACCATTAGAGGGAGATCCCCATTATGTTTTCTTAGCCCCCATATGTTTTTCTTAGGATTATTTTAGATGTTAGGCCATGCCCTATGCCCCCTCTTGGATCTAAAAGCTTGTATTTTGGATTGAAGATCTTCACCAAGCTAAGTATTTTCTTCTTTTTATTTGAATCTTTGTTTTTCTATCTTTTTGTATGCAAGCAATGATTTCTATTGATTCTCATATCCTTATTGCTATGCTAGAGTAGATTTGTTGTTCTAGGGTTTGGGGATGAACCCTATGGATCTAATTTCATATTTGTGATGAATGAATTTCTAAATTGCTAGAATTGCTAGGAGGTTAGATTGTGATTGATTTATTACGGATAGCTAGGGATTTCCATCGATCTAGGGTTTGCAAGAGATTGGATTCTAATTGATGGGAAGGCCTAGATATTCGATTTAGGTTTATAATCGAGATTCTCTAGACTTGGTTTGCAAGAGATTGGACCAAAGCTAGGATTTTTATTATAAATCTATACGCATATTCGTTTGCAAGAGATTGGACGAATACGAATTATCACAACCTAGATCGTAACTCGAGTTTGCACGAGAGTGGGCTCGAGGGGCGATTGAACGATGATGTCGATCCTAATGCTAGCGGCTTAGGCTAGGGTTTGCAAGAGATTGGGCCCTATCCTAGGGTTGCTATAGACCGGCAATAGCGCGAGAGCGTGAGCTTGGTTCTCTATTCAGTTACGACTAGTTCACCTCAATTCAAGTCTAGTAATATTGAGATTCACTATTTACAAGGATGAATGACGATCCGTAGCGGGAACTCCCTAGCCATAGACACTTTTATTATTTGTATTTGAATCGATATTTTATCCAACTTCTCTATCACCGACACCGACATCCATCATCATTTCCATTATATCATTCCATACCCATCTCCACCAATAAAACATTCGTAGTCAAACCAACCTAGGATAGATTGGAGCCAACACCACCTCCTCGTGTTCGATACCCGCTCGCCACTTTACCGTGCGCTTGTGGTAAAACTACAATCGTTCTCCGGGTGTGTATCCGGGGCCGACCAAGTTTTTGGTCGTGCTCTTGGGTTGCATTTTGGAGCGATCAAGTTTTTGGCGCCGTTGCCGGGGAGGTGTTTCCCGTTGGGTGCCAATTTGTCACAATTAGGTTGATTAGATTACATTAAAAAATCAAAAAAAAAATCAGAAAAAAAACATTGAGAGAAATTTTTTCCCACCACCTGCTATTATTATCTTTATCTCTCTTTGTACCACTGACGTCTTTTCCAGGTTGTTTACTTTGATTGATCAGGTACAGTTGTTGCAGCGATGGTGCTTCCAAAGAAAATGCGAGCGGGCTCTATACAATCCTACATATATCTCGCTGCATTCTATCAGGCTGATGGAGAATCCTTCGGGGAAGCCTTGTCTAGGTTTGAAGGAATGTTAGAAATGTTCCAGACGGAGTCAGACCACGAGTGGAATGACTCCACGCTATTTGATATCTTCACTAGAAGGCTAAAGGGACCCTCACGTGAGTTTTTGAAGAGGATGCAAGTGGGGAAGTTCAGTGATCTACAATTGGTAGCAGCCTTGGAGCAAATGATAGATGATGCTCGATCTACCGGTTCACTAACCGTTACGGTAAGTAAACCATACGACCAAGTATTCATCGATTTTGTTATGGCTAATGTCTCTAGCGCAGGTACTATCATAGATGGAGTGTATGCTTCACTTGAAGGTGATCATATCCACCTTTACACCATCAACACTCCACAAATAGAGACATCTGAGCTGTCAAAGGAGGACACATACACGGACCTATTGAGAAGCATTGTCGACATAGTTCGAAATTCCGGTCCATTGACAATAACGGCAGGTGATCCTTTTGAGCTTGAATTTCAAAACTTTATTACTCATTGTATCTCTTCCACAGGCACAATTGATGATGGAGTCTATGCTCTAATTGAGGGGCACAAGACCCACTTTTATACCACGGTCAATATACATGAGCCCATAGAGCCACCTGCACTTGCTGTTGAGGAGGCCTTACATGCAGAGCCAGAGCTTGCTATTGAGGAGGCCTTACATGCGGAGCCAGAGCTTGTCACCGGGGAGGCCGTGCATTGGGACGTGGACACATCCATTCATGAGGATCCCGAGCATTACCCTCCTCCTTTCGAGCTACCGCAGCCACCTCTACTTTCTACAGAGGCTGAGCATCCCTCAGAAGACCACCTTTCCACTGACGCCGAGGACAATCCCACAGAGCTTATGGCTCCCCTTCAGGGAGATCTCTTTACTCCCTCACCCTTTATATTTGACTCCCCTCCCGTGTATGATGCTTGCTATGATTCATATTTTGACGACTCATTGCACCTTTTGCAGGATTCATGTACATATGATCAAGAGGTACGATGGGACGTATACGAGGAGGAGAGCGAGGAATTAGCACCCATGGATGCTATTGATTATGATCAGGAGGTGCGATGGGATAAGTCTGACGATGATGCGGAGTTGCTTGATGATACCTACGCTTATATGCCCAAGCTACTTGAACAACCTGAGGCGAACAACAAAGAGTTCATCGACATGGTACACGAGAGTAGAGATTTATTTCCAGGGAAGTGTTGTCAACCGTTTTTAATTTTAAATACTTATGTTGATGACCCTCTTTGGAATACATTTATTTTGGGGAAGAATTATCCACATCAGATTGATGCGGCTTATCTCTTGCAGGGTACAGGTGGAGTCCTTGGAGAGGTGCTGGGAGCCGCATTGTTGGAGTCTGATGGAGTCCGTGGACACACGTGCCTGGCGGAGCCACGGAAGGAGCAGTTGGAGCAGTTGCCTGCACCGGCAAAGATACTGGATCCGCCTTTTGCTATAGGTGATATCAATCCAGTAGTGTAGAAATTTTTATGCTTTCAATAAACCCGAATTCTCTCGATAGCGAGAGGACCGTATAGATTTTCTTGAATAAATATCACCTCATATGACGGCCACAATAATCATTTACACCCCAAACCCATTATATATATTAATTCCCCTCTTCATATTTTGATGTGTCACATCCTTTTGCTCACCACCATCGAGCATTTCTTTCAAGTGAAACCTTACTTTCTTATTTGTTTAACTTGATCACGCTTTGCAAAGCCATGACATTTTTGATTGAGTCACTTGAATAGGATTGTTTGGTATAAGCTTGGGGGAAGGCGCTCTCATGCATCATTGTATGTGCATGTAGTTGCATTAGGATCTCATGTCATTCATTTCATCATTTTGCATTCCCCCCCTATTATTATCGTTGTTCCTCATATTCTTTCATTATGATCACATTGAGGACAATGTGAAGTTTAAGCTTGGGGAGTGCATTTCCATGCCATTTAGATGTATTAGTTGCATTTTTACTTTATTTTAGGGTTTTTTTAAATTTTTCAAAATTTTTGCATCATCTTTTTGATTTTTCCATCTTATTTTCCTTTTATATGTGTTCATGCATCATGTTGTGTGCTTGTTTTTTTCTTTTCTTTCCTCTCTTTTATCTTTTCTTATTTCTTTATTTTCCTTTCTCTTCTTTTGCTAGATGTGTTCCTTATGATGATATCTCTTATTGCTTTAGCAACCATCACGATGCTTATTATTCCTTGCCATGTTACATTGAGTATTCCATAGTCTTGCTATTTACATGTGCTTGCAAATATATTTCTTTTGATGATTCCTCTACATGAATGCATGATATTAATTGAAACTGAATGTATGGATTAGTGTTTGGTATGCTTTTGTTGGAAGTGCACCAAGATTCACGCATCATTAGTATATCTGAAGCATCAGTTTTATTGTCTTATTCACCTTCTGTTGCATGCTTGATATGATTGTGCGCTTTACCGCTTGACTTCACTTTTTATTGAGATGATTGAGAATATCCATGCTTACATATGAGTTTTAGTTGCAGTATTATTTTATTGAACCGTTCGTGCACATCTTATAGTGAACCGAGTGTTACATTATTTCTTTCTCCACATATATCTTTTTATTCTCTGCATGTCACTTGAGTTCACCTCCTAAAGCTACTTATATCGCATCTATTTCCCAAAAATCCCCCCAAAAGAAAAAAAGTTAGCTCCAAAGAGTCCAAAAAGCCAAAAAGGAGCCAAAATCTAAAAATGCAAATCATATAGCTCCTACAAAAATCCAAAAAGAAAAATGAGAAACAAAGTCCAAAAGAAAAAAAGATATTTCTCTATCTCATTATTGGAGCCACAAAATACTTGGGAAACCCAAGGCAAAAATCTCATTTCCACTATTATATTCCTTAGGATACGACGCCTCAAGCTAAGCTTGGGGGGGTGAATTCATTTGACCATATGAGTGAGTATGACATTAGAGTGGAGACGTGCATGAATGGGAATATTCGATAATGCTTAGACTTTGCAAAATATATTAGATATGGAGATTTTTCATGATTTGAAATAAATATGTGAATGCCATGACTTTTATTCTATTCTCTATTGCATGCTTGGTGTGTATCTTATACGCTTCATTTATAACTTTTGATTGAAAAGTGCATCGCCAACATTTGTATATTAAATTCTATGAAATGCGTGATGTGGATATGAATTGATTGTATGAATTTAGAGAGTCCCTCTTATTGTTCTTAAAAGATTGCAAGTACCATGTTTATGAAAGATATGAAATCCTTATAGCATGTGATTTGTATTTTCCAAGTCATCGTGATGTGTAGCTTATGGCTTGAGATCTGAGAGTATAATCTAGCGACCCCTTCCACTTTGTATTCTTTTATTTCATTTCCCTTATTTTTCATCTCCCGAGTTCGTCTTTTTACTTATCTTCCTCGAGGACGAGTAAGAGGTAAGCTTGGGGGATTTTGATCACTCCATATTTTACACCTTTTTTCCGCATGTTTTCACGCCATTTCCATTGCTCATATTGTGTTTCTCAAGATTATTCGACAATATTGTGATTCTTTTCACTATTTCTTGTTTTTGTCGGATTTCAGGAAATATGGAGCGATCGGGAGCAAAAATGAGCTTAAAGGATTTGCACCCACTCCGGAGTGTCAACCATGGCCCTTTTGAGGGTTATTTCGCAATGGAAGACGAGTGGAAGAAGAAAGAACGTCGTAGGAGCGACGAGGAGGAGAAACGGAGAAGATTGGACATTTTCAGCATGCCACTCGGCCGAGTGAAGGAGTCACTCGGCCGAGCAAAGAAGCCCGCTCGGCCGGCCAGATCGGACACGCAGCAGATTGAGTATCAGCGTGCACTCGGCCGAGCATCGCCATCCCACTCGGCCGAGCATGGAGACACCACTCGCCTGAGTGGCATCACGACGACGACAAGCAAAAATCCCAGACTTACTGGAATCTGTCAGGCGATTGAGGGTTCCGACTCGGCCGATTACCGAATGTCCCTCGGCCGAGTGAGTAAAGCCACTCGGCCGAGTCACCTCCGAAGACAGACCCCCCAAGACCCCTGACTTACTGGAATTTTACAGGGTCTATCACTTGGCCGAGTAGAGAAGCCCACTCGACCGAGTAGAGAAGTCAACTCGGCCGAGTGATGCCGAGGACATGCGGCGCCCAGATTTTCAGACAGCCTCCCACTCTTTTGAAATCTGCTATCATTCCAGTAATCAAAGTATTTTTCTCATATTTTTTATGGATAGTATACTTCATGACGATTCCAACGCCACCAAGAACGCGCAAATCGGAGGTCAGATGAAATTTGGAGAATTTCTACAAGTTGATGCTGCAGTGCTGGAATTTCCACTCTGCCGAGTCACATTTTCCACTCGGCCGAGTGCGGCCTGGGCCCAGATTTTAAGTTGCGGTTTGGGCTGTTTTTGGGCACGAATTTGAGGGGTTTTCTAGGGTTTCTTGCTAGGGTTTTGGGAGAGTATTTAAGGGTTTTGTGGCCACCATTAGAGGGAGATCCCCATTATGTTTTCTTAGCCCCCATATGTTTTTCTTAGGATTATTTTAGAGGTTAGGCCATGCCCTATGCCCCCTCTTGGATCTAAAAGCTTGTATTTTAGATTGAAGATCTTCACCAAGCTAAGTATTTTCTTCTTTTTATTTGAATCTTTGTTTTTCTATCTTTTTGTATGCAAGCAATGATTTCTGTTGATTCTCATATCCTTATTGCTATGCTAGAGTAGATTTGTTGTTCTAGGGTTTGGGGATGAACCCTATGGATCTAATTTCATATTTGTGATGAATGAATTTCTAAATTGCTAAAATTGCTAGGAGGTTAGATTGTGATTGATTTATTACGGATAGCTAGGGATTTCCATCGATCTAGGGTTTGCAAGAGATTGGATTCTAATCGATGGGAAGGCCTAGATATTCGATTTAGGTTTATAATCGAGATTCTCTAGACTTGGTTTGCAAGAGATTGGACCAAAGCTAGGATTTTTATTATAAATCTATATGCATATTCGTTTGCAAGAGATTGGACGAATACGAATTATCACAACCTAGATCGTAACTCGAGTTTGCACGAGAGTGGGCTCGAGGGGCGATTGAACGATGATGTCGATCCTAATGCTAGCGGCTTAGGCTAGGGTTTGCAAGAGATTGGGCCCTATCCTAGGGTTGCTATAGACCGGCAATAGCGCGAGAGCGTGAGCTTGGTTCTCTATTCAGTTACGACTAGTTCACCTCAATTCAAGTCTAGTAATATTGAGATTCACTATTTACAAGGATGAATGACGATCCGTAGCAGGAACTCCCTAGCCCTAGACACTTTTATTATTTGTATTTGAATCGATATTTTATCCAACTTCTCTATCACCGACACCGACATCCATCACCCTTTCCATTATATCATTCCATACCCATCTCCACCAATAAAACATTCGTAGTCAAACCAACCTAGGATAGATTGGAGCCAACACCACCTCCTCGTGTTCGATACCCGCTCGCTACTTTGCCGTGCGCTTGCGGTAAAACTACAATCGTTCTCCGGGTGTGTATCCGGGGCCGACCAAGTTTTTGGTCGTGCTCTTGGGTTGCATTTTGGAGCGATCAGCGCACGACGGGCAAAATTAACCCCGTCGTGCCCGGGGGTTAAAACACCTAGTGTGAAGCAATTCACATCCACGTGCACGACGGGCAAAAATAACCCGGTCGTGCGCGTCGTCCGCGGGGCATAAAACGCAAAAGTGTGGAGCAATTTCCATCCGAGCGCACGACGGACAAAATTAACCCCGTCGTCCGTGTGGGTTAAAATGCACAAGTGTGCAGCAATTTCCATCCGCGCTCACGACGGGCAAAATTAACCCCGTCGTGCACGTCGTGTACGGGCAAACGCACAAGTGTGGAGCAATTTCCAGCCGTGCGCACGACGGGTAAAATTACCCCCGTCGTACGCGAGGGGGAAAACGCAAGGTGTAAAGCAATTTCCATCCGCGCGCACGACCGGCAAACTTACCCCGTCACGCACGTGGGTTAAAACGCCTAGTGTGCAGCAATTTCCATCCGAGCGCACGACGGGCAAAAATTAACCCTGTCGTCTGCGGGGGTTAAAACGCACAAGTGTGAAGCAATTTCCATCCGCGCGCACGACGGGCAAAATTACCCCCGTCGTGCGCGTGGGTTAAAACGCCTAGTGTGGAGCAATTTCCATCCGAGCGCACCACGGGCAAAATTAACCCTGTCGTCCGCGGGGGTTAAAACGCACAAGTGTGCAGCGACGGGCAAAATTAACCCCGTCATGCGCGTCGTGTGCGGGCAAATGCACAAGTGTGGAGCAATTTACAGCCGTACGCACGACGGGCAAAATTACCCCAATGTGCGCGAGGGGGAAAATGCAATGTGTAAAGCAATTTCCATCCGCGCACACGACGGCCAAACTTACCCCGTCGTGCGCGTGGGTTAAAACGCCTAGTGTGCAGCAATTTCCATCCGAGCGGACGACGAGCAAAATTAACCCCGTCGTGCGCGGGGGTTAAAACGCCTAGTGTGAAGCAATTACCCCCGTTGTGGGCGTCGTGCGCGGGAAACGCACAAGTGTGGAGCATTTACCAACCGTGTGCACGACAGGCAAAAATTACCCACGTCATGCGCGAGGGGTAAAATGCAACGTGTAAATCAATTTCCATCCATGTCGTGCGTGTGGGTTAAAACGCCTAGTGTGCAGCAATTTCCATCCGAGCGCACGACGGGCAAAATTAACCCCGTCGTGCCCGGGGGTTAAAACGCCTAGTGTGAAGCAATTCACATCCGCGCGCACGACGGGCAAAAATAACCCCGTCGTGCGCGTCGTCCGCGGGGCATAAAACGCAAAAGTGTCGAGCAATTTCCATCCGCGCGCACGACGGGCAAAATTACCCCCGTCGTGCGCCTGGGTTAAAACGCCTAGTGTGGAGCAATTTCCATCCGAGCGCACGACGGACAAAATTAACCCCGTCGTCTGCGGGGGTTAAAACGCACAAGTGTGCAGCAATTTCCATCCGCGCGCACGACAGGCAAAATTAACCCCGTCGTGCGCGTCGTGTGCGGGCAAACGCACAAGTGTGGAGCAATTTACAGCCGTGCGCACGACGGGCAAAATTACCCCTGTCGTGCGCGAGGGGGAAAACGCAATGTGTAAAGCAATTTCCATCCGCGCGCACGACGGGCAAACTTACCCCGTCGTGCGGGTGGGTTAAAACGCCTAGTGTGCAGCAATTTCCATCCGAGCGCACGACGGGCAAAAATTAACCCCGTCGTCCACGGGGGTTAAAACGCACGAGTGTGAAGCAATTTCCATCCGCGCGCACGATGGGCAAAATTACCCCCGTCGTGCGTGTTGTCCGCGGGGCTTAAAAGTTAAAATGCACAAGTGTAGAGCATTTTCCAGCCGCGCGCACGACGGGCAAAAATACGCCCCGTCGTGCACGGGGGTTAAAACGCCTAGTGTGAAGCAATTTCCATCTACGCGAACAACGGGCAAAATTCTCCCCAGTCGTGCGCGTCGTGCGTGGGGCTAAAACATACAAGTGTGGAGCATTTTCCATTCGTGCGCACGACGGGCAAAATTACCCCCGTCGTGCGCATCGTCCGCGGGGCTTAAAAAGCACAAGTGACAAGTGTGGCGAAATTTCCATATGAAGGTAGCAATATGGGTAAACATATCCTTTAATTTCTTACAACAAGTGATTATTTTGCACAAAACCTAACATCAATTTTATACCGAATTTTTTTCAATATCAACATTCTTGTTGTCCCTTTTTACTCGGTGACGTGCATTATAAATTGATTTGCATGGAAGTTTGGATTTTCCTACATGACTTTCAAAATCTCAGCCGGCCTCAGCGTGCTATTTGCCAAATCTCTCAATGATCCATCTCCATTCCCTGCTACTGCCCTTCATCAGAATGGCCCTCGACATAATTAGCAGCTTGATGGTTGTGCATGCCCTCAACGACTGTTAATCTCAACTCCTCACCGCCAACACCGACGCCCACCATTACCACGCAATGAGAACAGACATAGACACTTCTTGGTTTTAACTGGCCTGTCGATCGTTTTTTCCTTTCGGTGTCACCTGTAAACCCCGCTTCTTTCACATGCAAAGTAAACAGCAGGAATCCTATTGGAAGTTTTACATGCAAAGCGACAACATTCTTGTTGTCCCTTTTTAATCAGTGACGTGCATTATAAATTTATTTGCATGGAAGGTTGGATTTTTCTACATGACTTTCAAAATTTCAGCTGGCCTCAGCGTGCTATTTGCCAAATCTCTCAATGATTCCATCTTCATTCCCTGCAACTGCCCTTCATCGGAATGGCCATCGACATAATTAGCAGCTTGATGGTTGTGCCTGTCCTCAACGACTGTTAACCTTCACTCCTCACCGCCAACGCCGACGCCCACCATTACCACGCAATGAGAACAGACATTGACACTTCTTGGTTTTAACTGGCCTGCGGTATTTCGGTGTCACCTGTAAACCCCGCTTCTTTCACATGCAAAGTAAACAGCAGGAATGCTATTGGAAGTTTTACCCAAACTCGTCGTCGACAAGGTAATAATCACATGGTTGACGGTCTTTATCCACACAAACAGCTCGTCTCTTCTCTTAAAAATTTGCGCGGTAGTAAATTCTTTTGTAAAATCCATTTCATCATGTATCAAACAATTCATACAACTAATTCGACCTTGATTCAAAGATTTAATGTATTATCCCAGAAAAGATAAATCAATAGTACCTTGGATTGTTGTACCTTCTAGGATACATTAGCATTTTCTTGCTTTCTTGCGTCTGAAAGTAGGGATTTTCGAGGTATTCCATTTGGTAAGTTCCGTATCTGCATGCATGTAAAATCACCAAATTTCTACATCATTTTCCACCCAATTGAATAAGAATTTCACCTACAGTGTATTTAAAAGTATATACTTACCAAATGGAATACCTGGAAAATCCCTACTTTCAGACGCAAGAAAGGAAGAAAATGCTACTGTATCTTAGAAGGTCCGCTGACCGCTGAGATCTTCTGGGAAGATTTGAAGGTGCATTTTGGTTGCAAATGATTCTTTATCCTAGAAGGTATGCTGACTGCTGAGATCTTCTGGGAAGATTTGAAGGTGCATTTTGGTTGCAAAGTTAGCCGGATTTCATTGGAGTCATTTTCTACCGCCATCCCATTCTCGTTACAGGCATCTACATCATGAAGGAAATGGTCCACATTGAAATAGCAGGAGTAACTTTCAATTTTATCTTCCTTTTACCATGGTATATATCTACATCAAGCAGAACGAAGCAATGGTTAGAATTTGTCCGGTTAAACTAAGAAACAAACATATTGTAAGAAAAATACGTAGAATACCGTGGCTATACGAGGAAGATCCGAGAAGCAGAATACTTAGCAGATGTAATTGAAACCGCTGTGGCGCGACCTCGGTGGTAACCGATGTTGCCGGTTGCTCCCGAAGGTTAACACAGCAGCCCCTGGCCGCGTCCACACTTGGGTAGAGACTTTGGATTTTGCACAGTACAGCTACCCAGGAGAACGGGATGAAGCAAAGAAGAATTTTTGGAGGAAGCAATTTTTCCGTGTATTTTCTTGAGGAAAGAAGAGGGATATAAATAGAGTTCAAAAAATAGTTGTTATGAATTCAAACTGTCAAATATTAAACGAGTATTAAATAGGCTTTGAATGCTGCGTATTAAAGCGAGGCTTTATTTGCGTATTTATTGAGAGGTTTTGAATGCTGCAATCAAATTAGCAGTTACCAACATTTTAGAATGAGACGCCATTTATTATAGACGAATTGGACTGCCCATGGATGAGGATGAGACTACAGTTGATTTACTGTGAGTCATGGAAAGAACCCGTGAGTTTACAGTTGTTGAGCTCGTGAATATACAGTATATACAGATGTTGCGGTGTGAGTGATTTTTGAGGGTAATCTCAAACACAAAGCGAAATTTTTGAGGGCGTTCACGGTCCATTTATAGTGAAATTGACCATTCAAATTGATGAGTATAAGTCTGTTATCCTACAGCGAGCCCTTCATTGCAAACATCTACGTAGACAATCATATGTATCAGTTTGTAAGAGCATAGGCTAATGAATCAGTTTGGTTCTGTATCAGTATGTACATCAATATAGTTGAATTCGATTGAATATGCCTTCAGCTTGAATAAGTATCAGATTTAATTTTAAAGTTTGCATGTAGTTTTTGAGTCAGAGTGAATAAGTACGTATCCGGTTTAATCTACAATGTTTTCAGATTGAACAAGTATAATAAGACTTAAATCTAAAAGCTTGCATGTATGCTTGATTGGGATTCAGATTAAGTATGATTAAATTTATTCCTGTGGTCGCGTTGAGAAAATTTGTCATCGATGAAACATCAGTTTAACGCGCACAACGAGTAAATTCTGCTGGTTGTGCGCGTTAAACAATTGTTCATAAAATACCTTAGATGCTCAAAGAGAACACCTGGCTCTGGCTGTGCTTGTTGTGCGCTTTGCGCAATTAAAGTTACCATTATAAATATGATCAACACGCACAACGGCCATAAATTAGTTGGTACTGAGCGTTGAGCAATTATGTAAGCGGCTATTAATTTTTCCAGCTCACGTCCCACCGGCCGGTCAAACATTCTTGAGAAATGCACATGTCTGGTATCAATCAGCTGTAGATTTACGAGCAGTCTTTTGTATATTCACGAGAACCCCTCAGTTTGTAAGAGCATAGGCTAATGAATCAGTTTGGATCTGTATCAGTATGTACATCAATATATTTGAATGGCTGGGTCATTTTCAAAATGTCATCAATTTGAATATGTAAGAGATTTAATCTAAAATTTTGCAAGCAGTTTCTGAATTCGATTGAATATGTCTTCAGATTGAAAAGGTATCAGATTTATTTTTAAAGTTTGCATGTAGTTTCTGAGTCAGATTGAATAAGTATCCGGTTTAATCTACAATGTTTTCAGATTGAACAAGTATAAGAAGACTTAAATCTAAAAGTTTGGATGTAGGCTTGGTTGGGATTCAGATTAAGAATGATGAAATTAGGAATTTGATTGATTCACTACGGTGGCACGCATTGGGAGTAAAATTATAGCAATTCACAAATATACTCAAAGCGCAAAACGGTCAAATTTATTCCCGTGGGGGCGTTGAGCAAATTTGTCATCGACGCAACTATAGCTTAACGCGCACAACGGGCATAATTCTGCATGTTGTGCGCTTTGCGCAATTATGTTAGCCATAACAAATTTGCTGAACGCACACACCGGCTCAAAGTGAACACCTGGCGTTACTTGTTGTGCGCTTTGAGCAATTTTTTAAACCATTAAAAATTTGCTCACCGCGCACAACGGGCATAATTTTGTATATTCACGAGCACCCCTCTGTAGCTTGACGGGGTCTTCGATGTAGCCACACAGTAAATATGGTACTGCAGCAGTCACATCCTCATTGACTTATCTGTGTTGCGCGCATTGAGCAATTCCCGTTTTCCATGCGTTTTGCGCGGTGATCAATTATAATAGTTTCTATCTTCTGTATTATTTAGCCTGGGGTGCGTGTCAAATAAAATGTATTAAAAAATCTTAGTGGAGAGTAGTATTGTTGGGAGTAATTTTCCTATTAGCATCAATGTTGATCAAGGCGAAAAATCGTTGAGTTTCATTAATATGCGCGGATTGTAATTAACCTATTTTGATCCAGATGCTAAAATAATTGGGATTACGCGATTTTCGTGTTGGTATTACGCGGTTTGCGCGTTGAGTAAATAATTGTTGATTCCCGAGATCCATTGCATTACTGTAGGATCAAGGACTTATTATACGCTTCATTTTGATTGCTCCAATTCCCTATAGCAACTCCAACCCAAATCTCTAAAAAAACCCCCTTCAAAATGGAATATCTTTAAAAGATGTTATTTTTAAGGATGGGCAACTCCAACCCACCATCTTCAAATCCTATTTTCTCTTTGTTTAAGCTTTACTAATGAAAAATATTTATCATTATAATGGGTTAATCTAATACATTGTTTCTGCATGAAAGAAAACTATAAATAATATTATTCTTCAATGTTAATTTTTTTAATTTTTAAGTATTTAGTATTTCTTGTAATATTGTAAATATTTTAAAATTTTCTCGAAAAATATCCAATATTGGTCTCATGTAGTAGGTATAATTGAGATATTTCCATCGGTACTAAACTTATTAAATTTGGTCATGTGATTTGTAAAATACATTTGTAATAAATAGCCGTTACCAAGCTATGACGGTAATAAACGCAACGAAGGGCTGATATCAATTATCCGTTGTACGCGTCGTGTGCGGTGGTTAAAAGTCATAGTGTGAATCAATATCCATCCGCTGTACACACACGGTCTCACATCTGAGTACTCCACATAACACACAAGGGCTTATAGTGGAACCAATTAACCCGCATGCACAACAGAAACAATTTGATTGTTTTTGTTGCGCTGGAAAATAAATAATTTTTCGAGTCTTTGACGGAGAGTAATTCAAGGTGCAAAACGGTTCGGTTTCCTTGTCGTGTGGGGAGAGTAATTTGCCTCTTTTTCAGCTGAGCCTAAAATACTTAGGATTACGCGTTTTTCTCGGTGGGATTACGCGTTGAGTAAATAAGATGTTCATTCCCGAGATCCTTAGCATTACTGTAGGATAACGGACTTAATACTCATCAATTTAATCGGTCGTTTTTCACTATAAATGGACCGTGAATGCCGTGAATGCCCTGGAGAAGCGTATGAAATCGGAGGACTACATGCTGATGCAGTCGCGTCCCAAATATGCTTCTCTCCCTGGTCTGCGAAGAGAAGAATGGCCCCCCGGGCCTTTGCACCCTAGTTGGCTGCTCTGGGTCAATTAGGTTGGCGGTGCATGGCTACCGTCTCTCTGAGGCACAAGCACTCCCTCCTGTTCTTTTCGATCTCTTGGCTCGCAGCCAAATTGGCCAAATCTGACTGTGGATGAAGCAGATCATAATTGTCCCTTTCCTCCTGGAGATTTCCAATTTTGGCTGCGAGACAAGAGATCGAAAATAACAGGAGGGAGTGCGTGTGCCTCAGAGGGACGGTAGCTATGCACCGCCAACCTATGTGACCCAGGGCAGACATCCAGGGCGCAAAGGCCAGGGGGGCCATTCATCTCTTCGCAGACCAGGGATAGGAGCATATTCGGGAGGCGACAGCATCAGCCTGTAGTCCTTCGATTTCATACGCTTCTCCAGGGCATTCACGGTCCATTTAGTGTGAAATTGACCATTCAAATTGATGAGTATACTCCGTTATCCTACAGCGAGCCCTAATGCCTGACGCTTACGATAGAAATGGACGATGGAATTCAACCAGTTCTCTTTTCACGTAAAGCTAAATGGTTGATGTTGGAAACTTACGCAATGGTGGTATAAATGCAACGAAGGGCTATCGTCCAATTATAATCATGCATGCCCGATGAATGCCTTCCATATGTGAGCATTTCGCCTTCCACTACTCGACTATACACTCCATATCCATCTCCTCTTTATAAACTCCATCCAAACCATTAAATCCTTCATCATTTCACTATACCTCGTCTATGACACACAAACACTCCCTCCTGTCCTTTCCGATCGCGAAGATAAAAAGCTCATTCTATTTGTTATGCAACCATTTGGTGTTGTTCGACGCATCATGTGAATCGGAGTTCCTCGGTGTCTTTGAAACGGCTACATACCCGACTGCAGGTTACACCGACGCATGCTATGACTACACTCATATCCAGCCGATGATGGCAGAAAATCGGCAACGACGGTAATAAACGGAACGAAGATGGTCGCCCGATGAACTCGCGGAAGTTGACGGGGAAGCACGCAGATCACACCGACAATCACATGTTTCAGTATGTAAGAGCATAGGCTAATGAATCAGTTTGGATCTGTATCAGTATGTACATCAATATATTTGAATGGCTGGGTCATTTTCAAAATAACATCAACTAGAATATGTATGAGATTTAATTTAAACTTTAGCTAAATGCGCACAACGGGCTTAATTCTGCTGGTTGTGCGCGTTTAAGTATGATGAAATTTGGAATGTGATTGATTCACTGCGCTGGTGCGAGGTGGAATTAAAATTATAGCATCTCACAAATATGCTCAAAGCGCAAAACGGTCAAATTTATTCCCGTGGGGGCGTTGAGCAAATTTGTCATGACTTTAGCTAAACGCGCACAACGGGCATAATTCTACTGGTTGTGCGTGTTTAAGTATGATGAAATTTGGAATTTGATTGATTAACTGCGGTGGCGCGCAGTGGGAGTAAAATTATAGCATCTCACAAATATGCTTAAAGCGCAAAACGGGCAAATTTATTCCCGTGGGGGCGTTGAGCAAATTTTTCATCGACGCAATTTTTGCGTAACGCGCACAACTGGCATAATTCTGCATGTTGTGCGCTTTGCGCCATTACGTTAACCATTACAAATTTGCTGAACGCGCACACCGGCTCAAAATGAACACCTGGCGATACTTGTTGTGCGCTTTGAGCAATTTTTTAAACCATTAAAAATTTGCTCACCGCGCACAACGGCCATAAATTTATTGGTATTGAACGTTGAGCAATTATGTAACGGCTATAAATTTTTCCACCTTACTTGCCACCGGTAATAAATTCTTGGGAAAATCATATGTCTGGTATCAATCAGCTGTAGATTCAGGAGCAGTATTTTGTTATTCACGAGCACCCTTCTGTAGCTTGAAGGGGTCTTCGATGTAGCCACACAGTTAATATGGTACTGCATCAGTCACATCCTCATTGACCCATCTGCGTTGTGCGCATTGAGCAATTCCCATTTTCCATGTGTTTTGCGTGAGGATCAATTATAATAGTTTCTCTCTTCTGTATTATTTAGCCCGGGGTGCGTGTCGAATAAAATGTATTAAAAAATCTTAGTGGAGAGTAGTATTTTTGGGAGTAATTTTCCTATTAGCATCAATGTTGATCAAGGCGAAAAATCGTTGAGTTTTCTTGTTATGCGCGGAGAATAATTAACCTATTTTGATCCAGATGCTAAAATAATTGGGATTACGCGATTTTCGCGTTGGTATTACGCGGTTTGCGCGTTGAGTAAATAATTGTTGTTTCCCGAGATCCATTGCATTACTGTAGGATCAAGGACTTATTATACGCTTCATTTTGATTGCTCCAATTCCCCTATAAAAATGGCGAACAAGGAGCACTCATCTTCTCACAACTTCATCTACTTTCTTCCATCATCTTCTTCTTTATTTGCCCACACAACCTTCGTATGGAAACAGTAAGTCCTTCAGCTGTTCATGCATGCTTGATATAGATATCAGATATGGACGATAGCATTCATTCAGCTGTTCGTCCATTTATAATCAGGCACCCGAAAAAGGGTTTCCATATGACCGTCCCCGACACTGGGCACCCAGGTCAGCCGCCCAAGAAGTACTGGTCAGGGGGACATAACCAGCACATTGTGTCAAGTATGATACATACTTGACAGCCGGTTACAATGACGCGTGCAATGACGACACTCCTATCATGTTTCACGGTTGCCGACAGTCGGCAACAACGATAATAAACGTAACGACGATGGTCGCCCGAGGTAACTAGATGGTTATAGATTGTTATGGACGCCTCCCGCAAGCTTTTAACTGATGACTAAATTTTTTCATCTCCCTTGCTTCGCCCAAATTCTGAACTAAACCCTAACCCTAGATCCATCTACATCTGTCCGATCGAGTTTGCTTGCAGTTATGCAATCGATTAATCTGCGCGTCCTTCTTTTTTGTTGAAAGGTATCGATCACAGTTCATTTTTTTGCTTTTAGCGATCGAGGATCATCTCATCCTTCCTAAGATCATCGAACTTTATCCGCTCCTTCGGAATACCCTTCAAGATTGAAGCACGAACAACGTCCTCGGGCCCAGGAAGTATCGAAATTACTGTAACCATTGATCCAGACGTTCTAGAATGCTTCGTTGGATGCGAGCCCTTGCGCCCGCCTATGTTCCAGGTTCAAAAATCCATGTTTTTTTAACTTATTGAAGTTTCAATAAGTTAAAAAACATGGATTTTTGAACCTGGAACATAGGCGGGCGCAAGGGCTCGCATCCAACGAAGCATTCTAGAACGTCTGGATCAATGGTTACAGTAATTTCACCATATTCCCACTCGATTGTTCTTCATTTTCTTATTCAATTTGGATGCGAGCCAAGAGATCGAAAACAAAAGGAGGGAGTGCTGTTGCCTCAGAGGGACGGTAGCCATGCACCGCCAACCTATGTGACCAAGGGCCGCCATCCAGGCTTAATCATATGTATCAGTTTGTAAGAGCATAGGCTAATGAATCAGTTTGGATCTGTATCAGTCTGTATGTACATCAATATATTTGAATGGCTGGGTAATTTTCAAAATGTCATCAATTTGAATATGTATGAGATTTAATCTAAAATTTTGCAAGAAGTTTCTGAATTCTATTGAATATGCCTTCAGATTGAAAAGGTATCAGATTTATTTTTAAAGTTTACATGTAGTTTCTGAGTCAGAGTGAATAAGTATCTGGTTTAATCTACAATGTTTTCAAATTGAAGAAGTATAATAAGACTTAAATCTAAAAGTTTGGATGTAGGCTTGGTTGGGATTCAGATTAAGTATGATGAAATTTTGAATTTGATTGATTCACTGCGGTGGCGCGCAGTGGGAGTAAACTTATAGCATCTCACAAATATGCTCAAAGCGCAAAACGGGCAAATTTATTCCCGTGGGGGCGTTGAGCAAATTTGTCATCGACGCAACTTTTGCGTAACGCGCATAACCGGCATAATTCTGCATGTTATGCGCTTTGCGCCATTATGTTAACCATTACAAATTTGCTGAACGCGCACACCGGCTCAAAATGAACACCTGGCGTTACTTGTTGTGTGCTTTGAGCAATTTTTTGGTACTGAACGTTGAGCAATTATGTAACGGCTATAAATTTTTCCACCTTACTTGCCACCGGTCATAAATTCTTGGGAAAATCATATGTCTGGTATCAATCAGCTGTAGATTCAGGAGCAGTATTTTGTTATTCACGAGCACCCTTCTGTAGCTTGAAGGGGTCTTCGATGTAGCCACACAGTAAATATGGTACTGCAGCAGTCACATCCTCATTGACCTATCTGCGTTGCGCGCATTGAGCAATTCCTGTTTTCCATGCGTTTTGCGCGGTGATCAATTATAATAGTTTATCTCTTCTGTATTATTTAGCCCAGGGTGCGTGTCGAATAAAATGTATTAAAAATCTTAGTGGAGAGTAGTATTGTTGGGAGTAAGTTTCCTATTAGCATCAATGTTGATCAAGGCGAAAAATCGTTGAGTTTCATTGTTATGCGCGGAGAGTAATTAACCTATTTTGATCTAGATGCTAAAATAATTGGGATTACGCGATTTTCGCGTTGGTATTACGCGGTTTGCGCGTTGAGTAAATAATTGTTGATTCCCGAGATCCATTGCATTACTGTAGGATCAAGGACTTATTATACGCTTCATTTTGATTGCTCCAATTCCATATAGCAACTCCACCACAAATCTCTAAAAACCCCCCTTCAAAATGGAATATCTCTAAAAGATGCTATTTTTGAGGATGGGCAACTCCAACCCACCATCTTCAAATCCTATTTTCTCTTTGTTTAAGCTTTACTAATGAAAAATATTTATCATTAAAATGGGTTAATCTAATACATTATTTCTGCATGAAAGAAACTATAAATAATATTATTCTTCGATGTTAATTTTTTTTTAATTTTTAAGTATTTAGTATTTCTTGTAATATTTTAAATATTTTAAATTTGCTCGAAAAATATCCAATATTGGTCTCATGTAGTAGGTATAATTGAGATATTTCCATCGGTACTAAAATTATTAAATTTGGTCACGTGATTTGTAAAATACATTTGTAATAAATAGCCGTTACCAAGCTATGACGGTAATAAACGCAACAAAGGGCTGATATCAATTAGCCGTTGTGCGCGTCATGCGCGGTGGTTAAAAGTCATAGTGTGAATCAATATCCATCCGCTGTACACACACGGTCTCACATCTGAGGACTCCACATTACACACAAGGGCTTATAGTGGAACCAATTAACCCGCACGCACAACAGAAACAATTTGATTGTTTTTGTTGCGCTGGAAAATAAATAATTTTTCGAGTCTTTGACGGAGAGTAATTCAAGGCGCAAAACGGTTCAGTTTCCTTGTCGTGTGGGGAGAGTAATTTGCCCCTTTTTCAGCTGAGCCTAAAATACTTAGGATTACTCGTTTTTCTCGGTGGGATTACGCGTTGAGTAAATAAGATGTTCATTCCCGAGATCCCTAGCATTAATGTAGGATAAATGGATCGTGAATGCCGTGAATGCCCTGGAGAAACGTATGAAATCGGAGGACTACAGGCTGATGCAGTCGCCTCCCTAATATGCTTCTCTCCCTGGTCTGCGAAGAGAAGAATGGCCCCCCGGGCCTTTACGCCCTGGTTGGCTGCTCTGGGTCAATTAGGTTGGCGGTGCATGGCTACCGTCTCTCTGAGGCACAAGCACTCCCTCCTGTTCTTTTCGATCTCTTGGCTCGCAGCCAAATTGGCCAAATCTGACTGTGGATGAAGCAAATCATAATTGTCTCAGAATGCAGAAGCTGGAACCTGTGCGGAAACACAAAAGGCATGGTTGTCTCAGATTTCCAGAAAATCAAATGATGTGAAGAGTCACACATCCATTTCCTCGTCCGAACAGATGATGTTGATGATGCTAAAGTAAAGTGACAGAAATTACAAAATGAGCAGGGAAGTGACTGTAATGACACGCCAATGACGGCATGTCGCGCCTTTGAACTATTTGAATTGGAAAATGTTTTGAACTATTTGAGTCTTTGGATAATTATCGGAGGAAGCCATCTTATGAACACTTTTCCTGCTGTATGCGTGTGCGGAGGCCCATGTCCAGTAGTGCACATATCATATTGGTCTCTTATATTGGTCTCTAGCTTACAGGCGGTGAAGATCTTCTCTGGATTAAGCTTTTACTTCACCGATCAGTTCGAGCCTCCTTAAAGGGGCTTCCTCGAAAAGGTGGATCTAGCTGCCGGTCGAACCATCCGGAAGAATGTTAACCTGGTGATGGACGCATCAAATGCCAGTGTGTTCTCCGTAGGATCCGCCTTCATTGTCTACAATGAAGATCCTCCACCTACGTGCGCCTTAGCAGATCTTGAGGAGGTTGTAACGAAGAGATGCGACGAGGTTGGGGCCGCATGCAGTGTTTAGTATTCTCTTACTGGAACACATCGCCGCATGCAGTTCTGCATCTGAGCTTGTAAGTTGTTCAAAGACCAGCGGTGTTTAGTATTTTGATCTGTTGGTGTTTTTCGACGCCTCATGTGAATCGGAGTTTCTCTCGGTGTCTTTGAAACGGCTACATACATGATTGCAGGTTACACCGACGCATGCTATGACTACACTCATATCCAGTCGATGATGGCAGAAAATCGGCATCGACGGTAATAAACGGAACGAAGATGGTTACCCGATGAACTCGCGGAAGTTGACGGGGAAGCACGCAGATCACACCGACAATCACATGTTTCAGTTTGTAAGAGCATAGGCTAATGAATCAGTTTGGATCTGTATCAGTATGTACATCAATATATTTGAATGGCTGGGTCATTTTCAAAATAACATCAACTAGAATATGTATGAGATTTAATCTACACTTTAGCTAAACGCGCACAACGGGCATAATTCTGCTGGTTGTGCGTGTTTAAGTATGATGAAATTTGGAATGTGATTGATTTAATGCGCTGGTGCGCGGTGGAATTAAAATTATAGAAATTCACAAATATGCTCAAAGCACAAAACGGTCAAATTTATTCCCGTGGGGGCGTTGAGCAAATTTGTCATCGACGCAACTATAGCTTAACGCGCACAACGGGCATAATTCTGTATGTTGTGAGCTTTGCGCAATTATGTTAGCAATAACAAATTTGCTGAACGCGCACACCGGCTCAAAGTGAACACCTGGCGATACTTGTTGTGCGCTTTGAGCAATTTTTTAAACCATTAAAAATTTGCTCACCGCGCACAACGGCCAAAATATAAATTTTGCCAGCTCACTTGCCACTGGTCATATATTCTTGGGAAAATCATATGTCTGGTATCAATCAGCTGTAGATTCAGGAGCAGTATTTTGTATATTCACGAGCACACCTCTGTTGCTTGACGGGGTCTTCGATGTAGCCACACAGTTAAACTCTACTGCAGCAGTCACATCCTCATTGACCTATCTGCGTTGTGCGCATTGAGCAATTCCCATTTTCCATACGTTTTATGCGAGGATCAATTATAATAGTTACTCTCTTCTGTACTATTTAGCCCGGGGTGCGTGTCGAATAAATTGTATTAAAAAATCTTAGTGGAGAGTAGGATTGTTGGGAGTAATTTTCCTATTAGCATCAATGTTGATCAAGGCGAAAAATCGTTGAGTTTCCTTGTTATGCGCGGAGAGTAATTAACCTATTTTGATCCAGATGCTAAAATAATTGGGATTACGCGATTTTCGCGTTGGTATTACGCGGTTTGCGCGTTGAGTAAATAATTGTTGTTTCCCGAGATCCATTGCATTACTATAGGATCAAGGACTTATTATACGCTTCATTTTGATTGCTCCAATTCCCCTAAAAAAATGGCGGACAAGGAGCACTCATCTTCTCACAACTTCATCTACTTTCTTCCATCATCTTCTTCTTTATTTGCCCACACAACCTCCGTATGGAAACAGTAAGTCCTTCAGCTGTTCGTGCATGCTTGATATAGATATCAGATATGGACGATAGCATTCATTCAGCTTTTCGTCCATTTATAATCAGGCATGCCCGAAAAAGGGTTTCCAGATGTGAGGATTTCGCCTTCCACCATGCCCGTGACTCTGTGGTGTCTCTTGCCGAAGATGAAAGAACTCACCCTCAGATGGATACCCTGCCCAACAACCACGTTTTCAATCCTGTCGTGCTTGCTGAATAGCTGCCCGAACCTGGAGGATCTAGTCATTGGAGTAAGTAAAAATTTTCAAATTATTTCCTCTGAATAATTCAAAACTACGTATGTATGTATGATGGCATTAAGCGTTCTGTTTTGTTACCAGGATGAAATGTTTGATTTTCCAGACCCGGAAGCTTCAGCGCTAGAATACTGGGATCAGCAGATGCCTTCGGATTGCATGACAAATACCCTGAGCACGGTAACTGTAAACGTGGTCGATGTACACCGCAAGACCTCGCATCCAACGAAGCAGTCTAGAACCTCTGGATCGATGGTAACATGAATTTCACTTTTTTCATATTCCCTCTAGATTCTTCGTCATTATCTTCTTCAATTTGGAATCGAGCCAAGAGATCGAAAACAACAGGAGGGAGTGCTTGTGTCTCGGAGGTACGGTAGCCATGCACCGCCAACCTATGTGTCCAAGGGCCACCATCCAGGCTTAATCATATGTATCAGTTTGTAAGAGCATAGGCTAATGAATCAGTTTGGATCTGTATCAGTATGTACATCAATATAGTTGAATTCGATTGAATATGTCTTCAGATTGGTTGTGCGCGTTAAACAATTGTCTATAAAATACCTTAGATGCTCAAAGCGAACACATGTCAAAGCGCACAACGACTCAAAGCGTCTACACCTGCCGTTTCTTGTTGTTCGCTATAAGCAATTATTTAAACCATTAAAAATTTGCTCATCGCGCACAACGGCCATAAATTTGTCTGTTCTTAGCTTTGTGCAATTATGTCAGCGGCTATTAATTTTTCCAGCTCACATCCCACCGGCCGGTCAAACATTCTTGAGAAATGCACATGTCTGGTATCAATCAGCTGTAGATTGACGAGCAGTCTTTTGTATATTCACGAGAACCCCTCCTGTAGCATGACGGGGTCCTCGATGGAGCCACACATTAACTCTACTTCGGTCGCATCCTCATAAACCAATACAATTCGCTGCCATGCGTTGTGCGTTTTGCGCCTTGAGCAATTCCAGTTTTCCATGCGTTTTGCACGGTGAGTAATTCTGATAGTTTGTTACTCGCTTCTGTATTATTTAGCACGGTGTGCGCGTCGAATAAAATGTATTAAAAAGGATTAGTGGAGATTAGTATTGTTGGGAGTAATTTTCCAATTGGCATCATTGTTGATCAAGGCGAAAAACTGTTGAGTTTCATTTTGATTGGTCCAATTCCCCTATAAAATGGCGGACAAGGAGCCCTCATCTTCTCACAACTTCCTCTACTTTCTTATATCATCTTCTTCTTTTTGCCCACACAACCTCCGTCTGGAAACAATAAGGTCTTCTTATGTTCGAGCATGATGCATGAGGTAGAAATGGACGAGATGGAGATGGATATGGGGTGTAAAGATGAGATGGTCTTCTACTGTTCGGGCCTGATGCTTGAGATAGAAATGGACGATAGAATTCAACCAGTACTTTTTTCACGCATGCACGTGGAACGGCCATCTCCTCTTTACACTATCTTCTCCTCCATCCCCTTCATCTTTGTACTATAGATCGTCTAAGACACACAAACACCTCCTAATGTCCTTTCCAATCTCGAAAATGAAAATCTCATTCTATTTATAACGAACCATGTGTTGGTGTTCACCGCCTCTTGGGAATCGGAGTTCTTTTCGGTGTCTTTGAACCGGCGTCATACTTGACAGCCGGGTACAACGACGCCTGCAATGACGACACTCCTATAAGGGCTACGGTGGCAGAAAGTTGGCAAACACGTCCATAAACTCAACGAAGATGGTCGCTTCGTTGCGTTAGTTAACGTCGTTGTCGGCTTTCGGTAACCGTAGGCAGGATAGGAGTGTCGTCATTGCAGGCGTCGTTGTAGGGTGAAGCACGCAGATCACGCCGACAATTTATCCGATAAAAAGCCCCTTCATTGCAAACATCTTACGAAGACAATCATATGTATCAGTTTGTAAAGAGCATGGGGTAATAAATATGTTTTGTTCTGTATCAGTATGTACATCCATATAGTTGAATGGCTGGGTCATTTTGAAAATGTCATCAATTGGAATATGTATGAGATATAATCTAAAAATTTTCAATCAGTTTATGAAGTCGATTGAATATGTAGCCAATTTAATCTAAAATGTCTTCAGATTGATTATGTATCAGAGATAATCTAAAAGTGTGCATGTAAACAAGTTAATTTTATCATAGACGGAATTTAACAACTTGCTTGGAGGGACATTTTCGCGTTCTTTACAATACGTCGATAAAGACGCCAGTGGTTGAAGGTAGGCCGTTGGATGGCGGGCTGGGGTGCCGTTCCACTTTACTGTAAACTGCATCAGGATGTGCGACGGGAGGTCGAGGAGTGGAAGGCATGCCTTTGGATGGCGGTCGGGGGTTTCATTCCAATTTACTATAACCTGCACCAGGATGTGCGACGGGGGGTCAAGGAGTGGAAGGCAAGCCGTTGGATGGCGGACTGGGGTTTCGTTCCACTTCAGGATGTGCGACGGGAGGTCGATGAGTGGAAGGCAGACCGTTGGATAGCGGAGGGACCCGTTGTTTGGGAACGGTGGTGCCCAGTGTGGTGATTGGCATGGCGATGCCTTCACCGGTGATTTGGACCGACACCCCGCGGGCGGCGACGCCTCCATCGGAGGTGGAGGTAGTCACGGAGTAGGCGCTGGAGGGGAGGAGCGGTCCGCCCTAAGTCCCCTGGCGTTAGTTCTCCAAGGGAAGTCGGTGAGTGGAAGGTTGGCCGCTCCATGTGTAAGAGGAATAACTCGTCGGCGATCCGCCTGTGAAAGGAAGAATTTGTCGGGAAGGAGAGGTCTGGTATCAACGGAGGGCCTATCCAACGATCGGGCCAACGGGAGGTTTCTTTTGAGAGGGGAGAAGTGTCTAGAGGCAAATCGTCCCTAACGCCCTGGGTTTGTGAGGAGAGATCGAATACGGGGGCGTCTCGCCCCCTTTCAAACTTCATGGTAAGGCTTTTCTTTCTTTGCTTTGAGCAATTATGTCTTAGCGTTGAGCAATTAAGTAAGCGGTTACAAAACCACTCATACCTCAGAATTACACACCGCACACAACCACTCAAACTCAGAATAAGCACACCGCACACAACCACTCAAAACTCAGAATTGCTCAGCGCACAAATCCACTCAAAACTCAAAATTGCTCATCGCACAGAACCACTCAAACTCAGAAGTGCTCACCGCACACAACCTCTCAAAAATTAGAATTGCTCAGAGCACAAAACCACTCAAACCTCAGAATTGCTCACCGCACACAACCAATTTTGTCTCAGTGAGGGTGAACTGCCACAAAGTTCTCCACTGGTTCACAGTTGCTCTTGCTTTTGAGGACATTTGTGTCATTTTTCGGGTCAAAGGTCTCCCTGAGAGCTTTCAAATCGCTCCATCTACATCAATTCTCTCCCATCGCAATTAAAGTCTCTTCATATGTCTGACATCAATCCGCTGTAGATGAGCAGTCTTTTGTATATTCACGAGAACCCCTCTGTAGCATGCCGGGGTCTTCGATGTAGCCACACATTAACTCTACTTCTTCTCATCAATACAATTCGCTGTCATGCGTTCTGCGTTTTGCGCATTGAGCAATTCTCGTTTTCTATGCATTCTGCGCGGTGAGCAATTATGATAGTTACTCGCTTCTGTATTATTTAGCCCGGTGTGCGCGGCGAATATAATGTATTAAAAAATCTTAGTGGAGAGTAGTATTGTTGAGTGTAATTTTCCTATTATGTGATCAAGACGAAAAACCGTAGGGTTTCATGGTTTTGCGCGGAGAGTAATTAACCTATTTTTTTCCACATTCTAAAATAATTTAGGGAGCCCCTTTGGAGATGCTCTAAATCTTGATTCCCGAGATCCATTGCATTACTGTAGGATCACAGACTTTTTATACGCTTCATTATGATTGGTCCAATTTCCCCTATAAATGGCAGACAACGAGCACTCATCTTCTCTAAACTTCGTCTACTTTCTTCTATCATCTTCTTTATTTGCCCACACAACCTCCGTATGGAAACAATAAGTCCTTCAGCTGTTCGTGCATGCTTGATATAGATATGGACGATAGCATTCATCCAGTACTCTTTTCACGTAAAGGTAAACGGTTCATGTTGGAAACTTATACAACGAAGGGCTATCGTCTATTTATAATCAAGCATCCCTGACAATGCTGGGGGGTGTTGCAACTGTGTTGAGAAAATTTGTCCCAAACAGCACTATGAAAAATGTGTACGATGATCATACCATATTCTTTTGGGGTGATATTGGCTATGATGTCTCACATGTTTCAGGAAAGCTGCTGGGTGGTGTACCATGTAAGATTGTTATTCCCTCCTATTATAAATTGTGGCTAAGTATTTGTTTTGCGTGTCTTGATATACACTCCATATCCATCTCCATCTCCTTTGTATACACTCCATCTCCTCCATCAAACCATTCATCGTTTCACTATACATCATCTTTGACGCACAGACACTCCATCATATCCTTTCCGATCTCTTACACTCCCAAACACAACTTCTTATGCAACCCTGTGTTGCTTTACATCGTCTCCGGTAACGGAGTTCCAATCGGTGTCTTTTGTCCTGACTTCATGTTACAACGACGACAGCAATGACGGTAATAAGCGAAACGGTCCGCCGACTTTCGAATTCACGGGGTCTCCTACTACGGACAAAGTGCCACGTCATTACACACATCTGGTATGACAATCATCTTGAGCAGATCAGGGCAGAAATTCAGCAACTGCAACATAGATGTGGAGCGCATTGCCCGTGTGGTACATCGCCACAGGGGAATCGGGGTTCCAGGCGTTGTGTTTGACACGGCTACATACTTGACTGCAGGTTACAACGACGCGACACTCATATCCAACTATCCAAGGACGTTAATAAACTCAACGAAGATGGGCGCCCGATGAACTCGCGGAAGTTGAAGGGGGAAGCACGCAGATCACGTGCCACTTCATTGCAAACATCTGCGAAGACAATCAAATGTATCAGTTTGTAAGAGTAAAGGGATATGTATCTATTTGGATCTGTATCTGTACGTACTTTAGTATGTTAGAATGGGTTGGCCATTTTGGAATGGTCACCGTTTGAATATGTATCAGCGTTAATCTAAAGGTTTGCATGCAGTTTCTGAATCAGATTGACTAGGTATCAGATTTTATATAAAATGTCTTCAGAATGAATAAGTATCGGTCTTAATCACAATTAGGTAAAGTTTCTAAGTGATGTTTGACTGTTGGCATGTTGCGGAATCACAATTTTAGTATGATGAAAATAGGAGTGTGAATGATTGACCGTTGGAACAAAAATTACAGCATCCAACAAATATGCTCAAGCACACAACGGGAAAAATTAGTCTGTGCAGGGCGCATTGAGCAAATGCGCTATCGTCGCAACTTTGCTCAACATGCACACCGGGCATAAGGCTACTAGGTGTGTGCGCGTTTAACAATTGTTGATAAACTACCTTTTATATGCTCAAAAAGCGAACACCCGGCTTTCCTTTTTGCCCGTTGTGCGCGTTGTTTTGCCCGTTGTGCGCGTAATTTTGCCCGTTGTGCGCGTTGTTTTGCCCGTTGTGCGTGATGCTCAAAAATTATAGCATCCAACAAAATTGCTCACTGCGCACAACCGGTCAAAATTATTTGTTCTGATCGTGGTGAATGGTGAGCAATTGTAGTAACCACTAACAAATTGGCTAATAAATCCGCTGTATATTAACGATCCCTGCTCTGTATGTTCACCAACACTGCTCTGCAGACTCGAGGGGTCTCTTAGTAAGACCAAAGGTTCCAATATATCGCCGTTGTGCGCTGTGAGCATTTCTGTTAACCATTAAAAATTTGCACGGTGGGAGCAGCAATAAATGTGGATATATCAGCAAATTTTATTGAGTGGACGAGTAGGATTTTTTTTCGCACTAACAAAATTGCTCACCGCGCACAACCGGTCAAAATTATTTGTTCTGATCGTGGTGAATGGTGAGCAATTGTAGTAACCACTAACAAATTGGCTAATAAAGGCGCTCAACGGGCAAAACTTATCAATGGGAGTTTGTGGTGAGCAATTTTGTCAGACAATAACATATATGATACAATAACCCTACTCTCACTTGGACTATTGGACACACTAACAATGACACATTCTCATCGCATAACAATTTAGAACAAAGGTTGATGTTATTAAAAATACCCAGAGCGCAAAACCGGCACTAATATTGCCAGTTCTGCGCGTTGAGCAATTTGGTACTCAAAGCGCAAAACGGGCAATATTACTGCAGTGTTGCGCTCGGTGTAATTGGTATGATACACAACATCAATCCATACCGATGATGACATTTGCACATTTCGGAAGCCATGATAAAATTTCATCCTACAAAGTGGTCCATTTTTATACCAAAAAAACTTATTACATTGATAAACGTTTTATCTTACAGATACTAAAAAGCATCAACGGTAGCAATACCCGTACCTTTTACCCTCTCAACAAATGACTGCATCCTCTACTCATAACCAGCCGGCCATCCATCGGCCACAGCGTCATGCGATCTTGTCCACACAACTGAAGTCGGAGGGACGTCACCTGTTGGGTCAAGTTGAAGGATAACAAAGTGATTTCTGTTCACATCACCCAACGTTATGTGGAGTCTGGAGGCTCGGTTTACTGGAGGACTTCTCAATGGAAAAAATGTCACACACATATCACGTGCAATCAAATGTACTACACAGTTGTAGCATGAGGCAATGACATGTCCCATGTCTGGCATCTGCATCCAATTTTCCTCTCCTGTATGTTCATCAGTAATAAAATAGTTCACTGCCTTCAAATTATAATTATATGAAACCTCACTCATAACACGCCTGTACAAGACGCTGTATGTCCTGAGCAAATCAGCTCTGACAGTCCGCCAATCGGATTGATCCAAGCCCAACTGAACTGCCACAGCCCTGTACCCACAGTTGCCATCTGAAACCACGTCTTCGCCGCCCACTATGAGGGATTGTAGTTCGGGATGAAAATCCAAATAATATGGTATGAGGAAGGTGGCAGGCAAATCATCAACATAATCATCACGGGGAAACGAAGGTTTCGGCTTCTTTATTTGAAGTTTCAGACGCCTACTACTTTCCTTCGAAGGCCGCCTCTTCCATTTAGGCTTCTCCTTTGCCGCCGCCGTATGCTCCGCAATTGAATGCAACCGTGGAGCCTTAACAGGCTTCCTCATAACTGTAGGCATCTCCGTCACATCCGAAAAATGATCAGAAATCTCATCAACCAGGGGAGAAAGTTGTTTAAGCATGCCATCCATCTCCTCATGCTCATCAAAATACGAGGCCACAGCCGTCTCCTCCTCCCTCCCAGCAGTCTGAGCATCCACATTATGATCCCCCGTCTCCACCGTCGCCCCCAACTCCAACATAAGCTCAGTTTGCATCAACCCAGCATCCTCTATCTTCTCATCCTCCACATCCTCCACATTCGCCTCATCCTCCTGCGGCTCCTCATTCTCCCCAGCTGCATTCTCCCCCTCATCCATCTCAGCAGTCTGGTCAGCCACATTACCTTCCACCGTCCCCGCAGTATCCACCAACTTCCCAGTATGCTCCTCAGCAATCAAATCAGTAGCCACTTCCTTATCATCCTCCTCCTCGTTCGCCTTCTCCTCATACACCTTCGGCTCCACAGTCTCAGCCGCTGCATTATCCTCCACCAGTACCTCCTCAGCATTCTGCACCTCCACGTTAAGGGCAACCGTCTCCTCCGTCTCCACCATCTCCCCAGTAACATAATCATCTACAGTCAACTCAGCAGCCACTGCATTCTCAGCCTCATCATCCCCATAAACATCATGCACCCTCGGCTCCACATTCTCATCCGCTGCATTAACCTCATCCTCCTCCGCAGCATTCTGCTCCTGCCCACTAAGAGCCAACTTCTCAGCAGCCTGCTCCATCGCATTACGATCCACCTCATCATCCTGCCAATAAGCAGCCAATGCAGTCGCCTCCTCAGCCTCATCCACCTTCTCCTCATCTCCCTTCTGCTCCTCCTCAACATTATCCACATGCACCACAAGCTCATCACACACAATTCTACACGGTGATGCTAACTCCTTCAACTTGTTTACCATACCCACACTCTGCCCCCTTAGTAATCGGGAACATGCATTATAAATTGATTTGATTGGTGTTTCATTGAAGGATTTAGTTTCCTTCAGGCCTTTCAAAATTGCTGACGGCGGCACCTTTCTATTTGCCAAGTCTCGCAATGCTTCCACCTCTTTTCCCTGCAACATCCCGTCGTCGGAATGGCCCGCGACATAATTAGCAGCTTGATGGTTGTGCCTGCCATCAACGACCGTTAAACTCCACTCACCGCCATCGCCCACCTCATTACCACACAATTTGAACGGGCATCCACACTTGTTGGTTCTAACTGGCCGGTTGCTCTTTCGTACTGGTCGGTGTCCCCAGTAGTTCCCGCTTCTTGCACATGCATAGTAGGCAGCGGGAGTCCTATTGGATGATTTACTCATACTCGACGCACTGGTAATAATCACATGCCCCTGTTGTTGTCTGACGATCTTTATCCACTGAAAGAGCTCGTCTCTACTTTTAAAACGTTGAATCGTTGTAAATTCGGCTGTATAATCCATATACACCTGTATCAAACAATTCATACAACTAATTGGACCGGGAACCAAACATTAGTTACATTATTGACGTAAAGAAAAATCAATATTACCTCGGAATTTTTTAGCATCTCCTTCCATCTCAACTGTATCTGCAGGCAAGTAAAAACCAAAAATTTCTCCTTCTATTTCTACACATTGTAATTGTAATAAGAATATCAAATAAAATGTACTTAACATTGTATACTTACCAAATCGTGATTTCGACAAATTTAGGTTGAAAACCCCTAAATCGATTGCTATCGCTTCACCGATTTGTTTGAACGCAGCAGTTGCCACTGTGATGTAAATGTCGAGCCCAGTAATAAAAATCAAATCTTTGGAATTTCCGTCTGTGCGCCTTGAGCAATCTACGAAAAACTTGCCGTTTGATATTCCGCCTTGAGCAATCTGTGGAAGGTTATGGCTGTGAGCGGTGAGCAGAATTTATCAAGGGATGAAAAAGGGTCCTAACGGGTCAAAACGGGTAAAAATTTTAACCCGTTGTGCGCTTCGAGTAAATTCGATGGTTTAGTTGGCTTATTTTACTCAACGCGCACAACGGTTATATTTTAACACGATTTGAACCGTTTTACGCGCTGAGTAATCTTACATGTATTGTCAGGATTGACATTAGTAACGGTAATCGTTATTAATCGCGACGCTGAGAACGATTTTGACCGTGGTGCGCGCTGAGGAGTTCTAAATTTTGTTTTTAATATTTATTCTATTGGATTACTCATATTCTTATGCCGATGTTAATAACATTATTGATACGTATAAAATAATATAATACCAACGTGATAACTATCATTAGTTGTATTAATTAACACCCTTAAGAAAATCTGGATAGATTGCGTGTGTTATTAAGCATTCAAAATCCAGTATATATCAGTTTGTACCCGTTCACCAAAAAGTTAGTAAGAGGCAAACTTGATTAGTAGGTCTATCGTTGAGCATAACTTATAGATACGATACACCACAGCACGGCATACAGATGATAACATTTGCACATTTAGGCAGACATGATAAAATTTCATGCTACCAATCTGTCAATATGAAATAAACAATCCATAGTAAAATGATACAACATTTTATCCTACAATATTTCAATAACGTCAACGGTTGCAATATCGTGACCAAATACTATTGACTGGAATTGATGCATCCTATCCTCATAAGCAGCCGGCCATCCGGCTGACACATCGGAACGGTATCTTAGCCACATACTTGAAGTCGGAGGGACAGGACCATATGGGGCAAGTTTAACAATAACGAAGTGATTATTGTTCACATGACCCAACGTTATGTGGCGTCTGGATGATAGGGGTACTGGAGGAGTTCTTAAAATATGTCACACACTGATGAGGTGCAAGAATATGTACTACACAGTCGTAGCATGAGGCAATGACATGTGCCATTTCTGGCATCTGCATCCAACATTTAGCTTTTGGACGGTCTAACAAATGGCCCAGTGCCACTACATTCTTTTTAAATTCCACGGCACCCATAAGTTGCCGGTACAAGCCGTCGTGGTTCTGCATCTCTTCTCGCAAGTCATATTTCACCTGCCTCCATTCGTCCTCACCCAGTCCCAACTGAGCTGCCACAGCCCTATACCCACAGTTTTCTTCTGCTTTCACATCTACGACATGCACTATAAGGGGTCGTAGACACTCAGGAAAAGCGTTCCAATATGGTATTATTATGTCGGCAGCCAAGTCCTCGTCACTATCATCATGTGAAATTGATTGTTTCGGCTTCTTTATTGTACGTTTCCACAACGGTCTACTTCTTCCCTTACCCGGCTTACACGTCAATGTAGACGTATCCGTTATCTCAGCATGCTGCTTAGCAATCTCCGCTACCAGGGTAGAAATTTGAAGACGTAGAACCTCATGCTCCTTCTCAAAGGCCTTAGCCACTGCATTCTCATCATCATCATCCTCCTCCTCAGCAGTCTGCTCCGCATCATTACGATCCACCTTATCATACTCCCCACCCATCTTCCCATTATGATCCTCCTCTTGCAACTCAGCAGGCACTGCATTCTCCCAAAACGCCTCCCCGCCTTCTGATCCTCCCCCTCATTATTCACAGCCTTCACATTCTCAGCACCCACAATTTTATCAGCTGATGCTAACTCCTTCAACTGTTTTACAATACCAACCTTCTTCCCCCGTTGTAACCGGTTTCGTGCATTATAAATTGCTTTGATTGAGGTTGCTGAATTTTTTATTTGCCTTCAGTACTTTCAAAATTTCAGCTGGCCGAACCTTGCTATTTGCCAAGTCACGCACTGTTTCCATCTCCATTCCCTGCAACGTCCCGTCATCGGAATGGCCATCAACATATTTAGCTGCTTCATGGTTGTGCCTGCCACAAAAGACTATTAACTTCCACTCCTCAACGCCCATGCCCACCATATAACCACGCAATGAGAAAGGACATGAACACTTCTTGGTTTTAACAGGCTGGCTGGTCTTTTTTAGCTTTCGGTGTCCCCGATACTCACCGCTTCTTTCACACGCAAAGTACACAGCATGATGCCCTTTGGCCGTTTTACTTAATCTCCCCGAACGTGTAACAATCACATGCCCATGACTTAACTCGACGTTTTGTATCCACTGAAACAGCTCTTTTCTATCCTTGAACAGTTGATTGGTGGTAAAGTCGGTTGTAAAATACATAGTATCATGTATCAAACAATTCATAACCTGATCCTCAAAGATTTAATGCATTATTGCCGAGAAGATAAATCAATATTACCTTGGATTTTTGTACCAACTTCATCAACCTCAACTGTGGATGAATGCATGTAAAATCAAAATAAGAAAGGCAGATAAACTGTACTTAAAAGTATAGACGTACCAAAGAGTCGATGTTGATAAATTTAGGTCAAACCCCCTAAATCGATTTCTCTCGATTCAGCTCTTTGTTTGATCTCACCAATTGACTAAGTGATGTATCCTTCGAGCAATTAAATAAAAATCAAAGCTTTTGGATTTCGGTCTGGGCGACTGGAGCGATCTTTGAAAATACTTGCCGTTTGAAATTCCGCCGTGAGCAATCTGTGTAATTGTCTGTCAATTCGCTGCGAGCAGAAGGTATCACGTGACAATTTCGGGTTCTACCGGGTCATATCGGGTCTACAATAATTTACCCGTTGTGCTGGTTGATTAAACAAGTCTAGTTTGAAATATTACTCGCAAATAACCTGTCCACATGTGCACGTGGACTTGACCAAAACGGTTGTGTGCGGTGAGCAATTACGGGTTTTGAGTGGTTGTGTACGCTGAGCAATTCCGAGTTTTGCGTGGTTGTGTGCGCTGAGCAATTCCGTGTTTTGATTAGTTGTGAGCGGTGAGCAATTCCGAGTTTTTCGTGGTTGTGTGCGCTGAGCAATTCCGTGTTTGGCGTGGTTGTGGGCGGTGAGCAATTCCCAGTTTTGCGTGGTGGTGTGCGGTTAGCAATTCTGAGTTTTGCGCGGTTGTATGCGGTGGGCAAACAGCTAGACGGTTCACAGAGGAGAACTTTTACATTTTTGCCCTCCCAGTGTTCGCGATGAGTAATGTACACTATGAACCAATATTTTTACGCATCCGTATATACAAAGGCATCATAACAGCTTCCATATGCGATCAGTTTTGTGACCTAAGGCGGGAAAAGCTAACGAGATAGGGTTTGATCAACAGAAATTATTCTAATTCGCTGATCTATATAGATTATAAGAGTTCCTGCTTATATCAAACGAAGGTCCTTAAGGCAGAGCAAAAGATTTGTGTCATTGGGTTGGGGTACCCTAAAATAGTCGACTGCGGACGCATTGCATCGTAAAGTTGGTAAGCCATTAATTGATGCTAATTAATTTGGTATTTATTAATAATTTCAGAAATTGATTGCTGCAATGTACATTTGGTACATGATTGCGTAGAAATTACGAAGATTGAGATGGACTCGGTACACATTGAGGGGATCTGGGATGAAGCGGACAAAGAAGCAAAGGTTTGAAATTATTTTGCTTTGTTAACTGACTAATTTACTAGAAAATAAAGCTTAACATTTAGTGACTATATTGGTATCTGGTACTTAATTCAGCGTATTGTTGAAGGCTCAGAGGTTAATGAAGATTATACAAATCAGTTCACAACAAATAAAATTTTCCCCAACATAGAAGAGCTTGGTAAATGGGTAAAAGGGGTCGGTGTGAAAACCGGGAATTTGGTTGTTACAAAATCATCAAATATGAGTACAAAGGGCAATAGGGTCCCAACTTATTATTTTTGTTGTGAAAGAAGTGGGACATATCGGCCACACAGGCCGGATATATCGGCCAAAAAATCAACTCGAAGCAAGAAGTGTTCATGTCCCTTCTACTTGAGGGCTAATGGTGTGGCAACAGATAAGTGGATTTTGACAGTTGTACGTGGCAATCACAACCATAAACCCGCAATATACATCGAGCGACATCCAGATGAGAGGAGGTTCGGAGGTGGGGAGATGGCCACGGTGAGAGACTTGTCAAATAGATTGCTTAGGCCAAGGGAAATCTTGAAATACCTGAAGGAAAAGGATAATGCAACATCTACCACAATCAACACTATTTATAAAGCCAGACAAAGGATGAAGGCAGGGGAAATGGCCTGGAGAGCAGAAATGCAGCTATTCCTTAATCTACTGACACAGCGTAATTACATTGTGTATCATGAAGTGGACGAAGTGACAACTGCAGTGAGGACTATATTTTGGGCACATCCGCAGTCGGTTGAGTTATTACGAAAATTTCCAGAGATTCTGGTTATGGACTGCGCATTGAAGACCAACCGCAACAGGCCACCATTGATGGAGATGTATGGGGTGACGTCCACAGATATTCAGTTCGCAGCTGCATTTTGTTACACGGAGGCCGTACGTGAGGAGAACTACTTGTGGGCCTTGGGAAAGTTGAGCTCTTTGCTGCATGGATACAGGATGCCACATGTAATTTTGTCAGCACTGGAGCCAGTACTTATGAATGCCATTGGCCATGAATTTCCCCTTGCGGTGAACCAAATATGTAGAATGCACATATCCAAAAATATTGCCAAAAATTGCCAGCCCTCTTTTGAAGATCAAGAAAAATGGTTAGGTTTCATCTCTAGCTGGAATTTATTGGTGGGGGCACGCAAGGAGGAGGAGTATGTTGCTAAACTGAAGGCATTGGAGACCGAGTACAAAGATTACACAAGGGTCGTGAGCTATGTGAAGACATCTTGGTTGGACAAGTACAAGGAGAAGTTTATTTCTGTATGGACAGATGGCAATCTGCACTTTGGAAATGTCAGTACCAACAGAGCGCAGACCAAAAGATCCCAGACTGAACATTCTAAGCTTAAAAAGGCATTGGGTTCATCGGCCTTCAGTTTATTCGCTTCTTGGCCAACCATACATGAATCATTAGAGGGGCAGCATATCGAGATCAAGGCATCATTCGAGAAATCTAAGATCATGTTGCAACATAATGTGCATGGGTTCTTGTTCAGGGAGCTGATAGGATTTACAGCCGCTGCGGCGTTGAAGATAATGTCTGTGGAAGCTGATAAATCTGACCCTATGGGAACGGACCAATGCACAGGTGATTATCTAGCTAGAATGATTTATGGTGTACCATGTGCCAATGAGATTGGCGAATTCACAAGGGAAAATCGCTCCATTCCCTTAGATGCCGTAAATTCTCATTGGAAGCAGCTAGACATGGAGGCTAAGACGGAATTGATGTCTGAAGAAGATGGGCATATACATGCTGAATTAGAGCGCATACACAAGCTCTATGCTCAACTTGATGGGCCGATGAAGCAGGAGTTGTTAATTAAGTTGAAGGAGCTAGCTACCCCGGCGACAAATCTGATTACAGAGCCGCAAGTTAATGTCGTGTCCAATGGAAGAAGAAAAAGGGATAATAATTTGACAAATGAAGATACAGCCACCCCCATTCATCCTGCTCATTTTGATCATGTCTTAGCCGATGCGGCTAATTGCTCTGCTCAAATTCCAACTGAAGTCTCATCGAAACAAGAAAGCATCGGCCGTGTCCAGCCGAGACAGTCCCAAAGGATCAAAAATACGTCTGCCCCACCAATTCCTCCTCAACTTGCTAGAAAGAAACCAACTGTCAAAGCAGCGACATCTGGCAGTATGACTGTGGTTTCTGCTACAACTTCATTTGCAGCAGCAAATTATGAAGCAAAGGACGCTAGAGCCGTTCAAGGAGGCATACCTTATCTTGATCAATTCCCCGCTGCAATTGCCAAATATATATCGAACGACACAGATGTAAAGGCAGATGGGAACTGTGGTTACAGGGCTATATCTTCACATCTAGGGATGGGAGAGGACTAGTGGAAGGTGGTCAGAAGAGAGTTGCTTCAAGAGCTGCGTGACCACTATGATGTGTACTCAAAGGTGATGGGTGAGGAAAGTGCACAAGAACAGGTAGTGTTAATTAACTATATGGGTGACCACCCCCCGATGTAATATTGGATGACATTCCTTGAAGTTGGACATATAATCTCAAGTCGTTATAACTGTGTAATACATCTGCTGTCAATGCAACAATGTCTTTCATTTTTTCCGTTAAGATCAGGATCAGACCAAGGTACGAAACGTGGTCCCTTCACCATAGGTTTTGTAAATTATAATCACTTTGTAAAGATTCAACTTAAAGATAGAAGCCCGGTCCCACCGGTAATAAGGCATTGGAAGGCTAACCGCCTGCCTGCGGCCAAAGGATGGGTGGAAGGCCTTGAAGAGAGGATGCGACAATTCGAGACATTATTCTGTAAAGATGTAGGCAAATCTCCCACTGTACTTACCGTATCATCAGATGATTGAATTTATAATTTTGTGCAAATGTAGTGTCTGAGTTTATAATGAAAGAATATACTGAATTTTTTGGGATTTTTGTACAAAATTTATGGGATTTCTGCACAACGGGAACTCAACGTGCCATCATGTCTTTGCTTGTTGTGCGCGTTGAACATTTATGTTATGGGATACAGTTGCTAAATTCGCACGACTGGCATAATTTTGTCCGTTGTGCGCCTTGAGCAATTTATGTTACAGCATTAAAAATTTGCTCACCGCGCACAACGGACATAAAAGAGAATGCTAAGAGTTGGACTCATAATTGTGTGCTTTGGTATGTTATTGATGTTGAAGACCGTATACTGCATTAAATGTGTTATTTATGTTGCATGAAGTGATTTCCATCTCTGCGTATTCTTGAATCTTTCTCTCCTTGACGATGGTCTACTTGAATTTATGGCATAAGTCCAATATCCCAAGTTCGTTTAAAGGAAAACTCTATACGTAACAATCTCGATGCATGTAGAGGCTATGTGAATGCTGCAGAAAATGACTCCAATGAAACAAACTGACAAATCAGATTCATCCATACACATCAGGTAAAAGGTGGGACCGGTGTGAGCAATGAGAAAAAAATTGTATATAAGGTACACTGTGATGCTAAGCTCAATTCCAACGCAGTTCACGTGCACTAAGTATATTCCCAGGCAACTTTGATATTTCACACCATCCTTGTCCATTTCTGTGATGGATGTATGCTAATAGTTTTAATAGCCACAAGAAATTAAGCAATCGGTGTACGAAGATCGCTAATGGTTGGCAAACAGATATTTAAACTAACAAGCGGCAAAAGACTGCACCAGACGGTGTTCATTACCAATTGAATGTTCGGGGTTCATTACTAACGCATAAACCATCACATGTTCACATCTCAAAATATGAAAACCATTTGGTGTACTAAGATGGCCACGATTCACACAGACGCCTCGCTGGAGGGCGCGTTGGTAGCCAAACAGTCCTACATTTGGGCCGATCCTCCACCGGACTCCCGACCAGATCGCTGACGCTTCCTCGCCTCAGCCTCATGCCTCACGTCTGCAATCGAGTTTGGAGGAAGCAAGTTTCTCTTCAACTCGGCTATACGAGCCAGGAGACTGCTCTTCTCTACGTACCATCGCTCTTCGGAGCTCTTCCAAACCGCTGACATAGAGGCCGCCCGATCTTTAGCTTTTGCAACCTCCCACTCCGCCTGAGATCTGCGGTCTCTCTCTTTCATCAGCTGCTCCTTCAAATCCTTAAGTTGAGATTCGAAGGAAACCGCCTTTTTCCGCTCGGCAATCAATAATTGCACCACTCGGCGACGCAATTCCGCCCCGACCAATGATGTCTGCAGGGAATCATGGATAAGTAAGACTGTAAGAGTAAGGCAACAGCACAACGAGACGACATTAGTACTTAACCTGGTAACTGCCATAAACAACTGAGTTAGCGAGCCTTTCAATGTCAATTTGACCCAGGACACTTTGGTCAATGGGAAGGATGGAGTTCTCCACCAGCCGACTGGCCACCCCCCTATCCACCAATGCAGACTCGCCGTCCCAGACGGGGAAGAAGGGTCGGTGACGGTTCCCCCTAGTACCTTCCGATGGAACGTCAGTGGGCGGATTCAACAGCAATGCCCCCTCGTACGCCGGGGGGACATAGCCTGCCGGAACGAGACCTCCCCATGGCCACGTATCCCTTAGAGGAGTCTCAGGCAACTGCGGCCGCACATCCCCCTGTCATGAAGGGAACGGTTAACATCTACGTCACCGTCTCTTCTTCCCTCTGAAGACTGTGGCCTTGCAAAGTTTCTTCGTCCCACTGACACGATTTCTCAGCCATATCAGCAGTGAAGGCACAAATCAAGGCGAATGGTGATATATCCCCAAATTTGGCGGGATAAATATCCTCCACTTGACCGGACGCATGGCGGGGTTTTCTAGGGTCTTCGCGGGGTTTTTTTGCGGTCTGCTACATTAATACTCCGAGTTTGGCGGCAACTCAAATTTTTTGCCGGGTCCGGCATTATGGGTGGCCATCTTGATTCTTGACTCTCTCGCTCTTCCGTTTGTTATTACAAGTATAAATAAACGGAGGATTAATTACTGAGCGCACAAAACGGGGCAAAATTTGAACCGTTGTGCGCGGTGAGCAAACATAATTTAGTCACGCGCAATATATGCGTAAATGAGGGATAGTTGTGCGCGGTCGAATATTTGGATTTATTATACGAATTTCCTCATCGCGCACAAATGGCATTACTGTATACAGTTGTGTGAGGAGATATATTAAACGACTAAAATGTTTTACTTGTCAGAATGGATACAAATATTCGCTGATATGGCGCTTACGTGAAAAACTTTTCTCAAACAAAGTACCAGTAAATTCGGCAGATGGATGAGTAGATGACCGGTCGAATTCTTGTTTGTGGTCCCACCAACCTCTCACCTCATCCACCTCATCCATCTCTACGTACCATCGCTTTTCGTCTTATTAATAGTAACACATGAAAGTGGAGCCCACAGAGGGAAAAAGATAGAATTTTTCAACGCAGCACAGCGGAACGACGCGAAACCTACTGCAAATTGCCAAGTTAACAACATTCGAACGCGAAGGTACACATATTGTTTAGCGGGCCCCACAATATATTCTTGAGTCTCGACACCCCACTATCCAACCACATTGAATCTAGTTGGTAGGGGATATTTTAACTAAATATGGTAGATGATGTGACATTTAATTAGGTATTTTTTCCCATATTTAGTTTACGTGAATTAAGCTATATTCGACGACTCCATACAAGTCTAAGCGGAAGTTGGCCAGTTATATCATCTCCAAACCACACTGCAACAACACGCCAAATATGGCGTTTTCCCTCCATCAACCGCCCTGCAAAACTGGAATCATTTTGCCGGTTTGCTACAGGGCCATCCAAATTTGGAGAGTCAATGTAGCAACCTCCGATGTATAAAAAACAGTGTAGCAACCTACATCCAGTTTTTGTATGTCTGTTTATTAGACCATACCTAGAACATTCATTATGATTCTGTTTGTTTATTTCGATCCCACTATGGCATTATCCAAAAGGCGGGAGTAAAATAACAACAATCGTGCCAAATAAGAGTCTAAATATATATATAATCCAAAAAATCATAAAACCACATTATAAACTTAGGTGATAAGAGGAATGAAAGTCCAATATCAACATTGAGATACACGAAGGAAACTTAACGTCTCAAATCACAACACATATAGAATATAGCATACATGGAGACCATATCACAAAATTCACACATATATGATATATGATCAAAAAATATAGTGCTGAATTAAAATTAAACCCAAATAATAAACAAATGCAAATGCAATTATGTTTCAAGGGTTCGGATTACCCAAGTAACTTCCCGCCTTGTTCCCGGTTATCCTACGTCCCTTCCACCCGGATACCTCCGGATACTCAAGTTAGAACCCTAACTTGAGGTTGCCTTTAAACCCACTTGTAGCAACCCTACAAGTGAAATCGAATACAATCGATGTCCTTCACTCCTACAACTTGGGAGTAAGCAAACCGCTCTCGCAAACCTAGCACAAAAACAAAATAACGAAAGTTATGAAATTATGAAAGCAACACTTACAATCCCATATGCCTTGAAGTAGAACTTGAAGGAGAAGTGTGTTGTGTGTTGAAGACTCTCTTGGAAGAGAGGAGAAAGCCATTTCTCTAGACTGCACCTATTACCTTGACGATCACTACCGTTTGAATACACATCGCACCTGCCTTTGCACCGGCTCCATTATATCAGTTCCCGCCTGATAATCATGAATCCATGTCAATAAAGAGGACTATTGCCGTAAAGGTGGAGCCCGAGGTAATAGATCGGGTGCCAATCAGCGGCTCAAGGCTGGACAGATATACGTGCACCTCATGGGCATTTACGTTCCGTTTGAATACACATCGCTCCTGCCTATGCACCGGCTCCATTATATCAGTTCCCGCCTGTTAATCATGAATCCCTGTCAATAGAGAGGACTACTGCCGTAAAGGTGGAGCCCGAGGTAATAGATCGGGTGCCAATCAGCGGCTCAAGGCTGGACCGATATACGTGCACCTCATGGGCATTTACGTTCTGTTTGAATACACATCGCTCATGCCTTTGCACCGGCTCCATTATATCAGTTCCCGCCTGTTAATCATGAATCCCTGTCAATAGAGAGGACAACTGCTGTAAAGGTGGAGCCCGAGGTAATAGATCGGGTGCCAATCGGCGGCTCAAGGCTGGACCGATATACGTGCACCTCATGGGCATTTACGTTCCGTTTGAATACACATCGCTCCTGCCTTTGCACCGGCTCCATTATATCAGTTTCCGCCTGTTAATCATGAATCCCTATCAATAGAGAGGACTACTGCTGTAAAGGTGGAGCCCGAGGTAATAGATCGGGTGCCAATCGGTGGCTCAAGGCTGGACAGATATACGTGCACCTCATGGGCATTTACGTTCCGTTTGAATACATATCGCTCCTGTCTTTGCACCGGCTCCATTATATCATTTCCCGCCTGTTAATCATGAATCCATGTCAATAGAGAGGACTACTGCCGTAAAGGTGAAGCCTGAGGTAATAGATCGGGTACCAATCGGCGGCTCAAGGCTGGACAGATATACGTGCACCTCATGGGCATTTACTTTTCGATTGAATACACATCGCTCCTGCCTTTGCACCGGCTCCATTATATCAGTTCCCGCCAGTTAATCATGAATCCCTGTCAATAGAGAGGACTACTGCCGTAAAGGTGGAGCCTGAGGTAATAGATCGGGTGCCAATCGGCGGCTCAAGGCTGGACCGATATACGTGCACCTCATGGGCATTTACGTTCTGTTTGAATACACATCGCTCCTGCCTTTGCACCGGCTCCATTATATCAGTTCCCGCCTGTTAATCATGAATCACTGTCAATAGAGAGGACAACTGCTGTAAAGGTGGAGCCCGAGGTAATAGATCGGGTGCCAATCGGCGGCTCAAGGCTGGACCGATATACGTGCACCTCATGGGCATTTACGTTCCGTTTGAATACACATCGCTCCTGTCTTTGCACCGGCTCCATTATATCAGTTCCTGCCTGTTAATCATGAATCCCTGTCAATAGAGAGGACTACTGCCGTAAAGGTGGAGCCCGAGGTAATAGATCGGGTGCCAATCGGTGGCTCAAGGCTGGACAGATATACGTGCACCTCATGGGCATTTATGTTCCGTTTGAATACATATCGCTCCTGTCTTTGCACCGGCTCCATTATATCATTTCCCGACTGTTAATCATGAATCCATGTCAATAGAGAGGACTACTGCCGTAAAGGTGAAGCCTGAGGTAATAGATCGGGTACCAATCGGCGGCTCAAGGCTGGACAGATATACGTGCACCTCATGGGCATTTACTTTCCGATTGAATACACATCGCTCCTGCCTTTGCACCGGCTCCAGCTCCATTATATCATTTCCCGCCTGTTAATCATGAATCCCTGTCACTAGAGAGGACAACTGCCGTAAAGGTGGAGCCCGAGGTAATAGATCGGGTGCCAAGCTGCTCAAGGCTGGACAGATATACGTGCACCTCATGGGCATTTACGTTCCGTTTGAATACACATCTCTCCTGCCTTTGCACCGGCTCCATTATATCAGTTCCCGCCTGTTAATCATGAATCCCTGTCAATAGAGAGGACTACTGCCGTAAAGGTGGAGCCCGAGGTAATAGATCGGGTGCCAATCGGCGGCTCAAGGCTGGACAGATAAACGTGCACCTCATGGGCATTTACGTTCCGTTTGAATACACATCGCTCCTGCCTTTGCACCGGCTCCATTATATCAGTTCCCGCCTGTTAATCATGAATCCCTGTCAATAGAGAGGACTACTGCCGTAAAGGTGGAGCCCGAGGTAATAGATCGGGTGCCAATCGGCGGCTCAAGACTGGACAGATATACGTGCACCTCATGGGCATTTACGTTCCGTTTGAATACACATCGCTCATGCCTTTGCACCGGCTCCATTATATCAGTTCCCGCCTGTTAATCATGAATCTCTGTCAATAGAGAGGACAACTGATGTAAAGGTGGAGCCCGAGGTAATAGATCGGGTGCCAATCGGCGGCTCAAGGCTGGACCGATATACGTGCACCTCATGGGCATTTACGTTCCGTTTGAATACACATCGCTCCTGCATTTGCACCGGCTCCATTATATCAGTTCCCGCCAGTTAATCATGAATCCCTGTCAATAGAGAGGACTACTGCCGTAAAGGTGGAGACCGAGGTAATAGATCGGGTGCCAATCGGTGGCTCAAGGCTGGACAGATATACGTGCACCTCATGGGCATTTACGTTCCGTTTGAATACACATCACTCCTGCCATTGCACCGGCTCCATTATATCAGTTCCCGCCTGTTAATCATGAATCACTGTCAATAGAGAGGACTACTGCCGTTAAGGTGGAGCCCGAGGTAATAGATCGGGTTCCAATCGGCGGCTCAAGGCTGGACCGATATACGTGCACCTCATGGGCATTTACGTTCCGTTTGAATACACATCGCTCCTGCCTTTGCACTGGCTCCATTATATCAGTTCCCGCCTGTTAATCATGAATCCATGTCAATAGAGAGGAATACTGCCGTAAAGGTGGAGCCCGAGGTAATAGATCGGGTGCCAATCAGTGGCTCAAGGCTGGACCGATATACGTGCACCTCTTGGGCATTTACGTTCCGTTTGAATACACATCGCTCCTGCCTTTGCACCGGCTCCATTATATCAGTTCCCGCCAGTTAATCATGAATCCCTGTCAATAGAGAGGACTACTGCCGTAAAGGTGGAGCCCGAGGTAATAGATCGGGTGCCAATCGGCGGCTCAAGGCTGGACCGATATACGTGCACCTCATCGGCATTTACTTTCCGTTTGAATACACATCGCTCCTGCCTTTGCACCGGCTCCATTATATCAGTTCCTGCCTGTTAATCATGAATCCCTGTCAATAGAGAGGACAACTGCCGTAAAAGTGGAGCCCGAGGTAATAGATCGGGTGCCAATCGGTGGCTCATGGCTGGACCGATATACGTGCACCTCATGGGCATTTACTTTCCGTTTGAATACACATCGCTCTTGCCTTTGCACCGGCTCCATTATATCAGTTCCCGCCAGTTAATCATGAATCCCTGTCAATAGAGAGGACTACTGCCGTAAAGGTGGAGCCCGAGGTAATAGATCGGGTGCCAATCGGCGGCTCAAGGCTGGACCGATATACGTGCTCCTCTTGGGCATTTACGTTCCGTTTGAATACACATCGCTCCTGCCTTTGCACCGGCTCCATTATATCAGTTCCCGCCTGTTAATCATGAATCCCTATCAATAGAGAGGACTACTGTCGTAAAGGTGGAGCCCGAGGTAATAGATCGGGTGCCAATCGGCGGCTCAAGGCTGGACAGATAAACGTGCACCTCATGGGCATTTACGTTCCGTTTGAATACACATCGCTCCTGCCTTTGCACCGGCTCCATTATATCAGTTCCTGCCTGTTAATCATGAATCCCTGTCAATAGAGAGGACTACTGTCGTAAAGGTGGAGCCCGAGGTAATATATCAGGTGTCAATCGGCGGCTCAAGGCTGGACCGATATACGTGCACCTCATGGGCATTTACGTTTCGTTTGAATACACATCGCTCCTGCCTTTGCACCGGCTCCATTATATCAGTTCCCGCCTGTTAATCATGAATCCCTGTCAATAGAGAGGACAACTGCCGTAAAGGTGGAGCCTGAGGTAATAGATCCGGTGCCAAGCCGCTCAAGGCTGGACAGATATACATGCACCTCATGGGCATTTACGTTCCGTTTGAATACACATCGCTCCTGCCTTTGCACCGGCTCCATTATATCAGTTCCCGCCTGATAATCATGAATCCATGTCAATAGAGAGGACTACTATCGTAAAGGTGGAGCCCGAGGTAATAGATCAGGTGCCAATTGGCGGCTCAAGGCTGGACAGATATACATGCACCTCATGGGCATTTACTTTCCGTTTGAATACACATCGCTCCTGCCTTTGCACCGGTTCCATTATATCAGTTGCCGCCTGTTAATCATGAATCCCTGTCAATAGAGAGGACTACTGCCGTAAAGGTGGAGCCCGAGGTAATAGATCGGGTTCCAATCAGCGGCTCAAGGCTGGACAGATATACGTGCACCTCATGGGCATTTACGTTCCGTTTGAATACACATCGTACCTACCTTTGCACCGGCTCCATTATATCAGTTCCCGCCTGTTAATCATGAATCCCTGTCAATAGGGAGGACTACTGCCGTAAAGGTGGAGCCCGAGGTAATAGATCGGGTGCCAATCGGCGGCTTAAGGCTGAACAGATATACGTGCACCTCATGGGCATTTACGTTCCGTTTGAATACACATCGCTCCTGCCTTTGCACCGGCTCCATTATATCAGTTCCCGCCTGTTAATCATAAATCCCTGTCAATAGAGAGGACAACTGCCGTAAAGGTGGAGCCCGAGGTAATAGATCGGGTGCCAATCGGCGGCTCAAGGCTGGACCGATATACGTGCACCTCATGGGCATTTATGTTCCGTTTGAATACACATCGCACCTGCCTTTGCACCGGCTCCATTATATCAGTTCCCGCCTGTTAATCATGAATCCCTGTCAATAGAGAGGACTACTGCCGTAAAGGTGGAGCCCGAGGTAATAGATCGGGTGCCAATCGGCGGCTCAAGGCTGGACCGATATACGTGCACCTCATGGGCATTTACGTTCCGTTTGAATACACATCGCTCCTGCCTTTGCACCGGCTCCATTTTATCAGTTCCCGCCTGTTAATCATGAATCCATGTCAATAGAGAGGACTACTGCTGTAAAGGTGGAGCCCGAGGTAATAGATCGGGTGCCAATCGGCGGCTCAAGGCTGGACCGATTTACATGCACCTCATGGGCATTTACTTTCCGTTTGAATACACATCGCTTCTGAACGTGCAGTTGCTACTAAACAATACACATCGCTCTTGCCTTTGCACCGGCTCCATTATATCAGTTCCCGCCAGTTAATCATGAATCCCTGTCAATAGAGAGGACTACTACCGTTAAGGTGGAGCCCGAGGTAATAGATCGGGTGCCAATCGGCGGCTCAAGGCTGGACCGATATACGTGCACCTCTTGGGCATTTACGTTCCGTTTGAATACACATCGCTCCTGCCTTTGCACCGGCTCCATTATATCAGTTCCCACCTGTTAATCATGAATCCCTGTCAATAGAGAGGACTACTGCCGTAAAGGTGGAGCCCGAGGTAATAGATCGGGTGCCAATCGGCGGCTCAAGGCTGGACAGATATACGTGCACCTCATGGGCATTTACGTTCCGTTTGAATACACATCGCTCCTGCCTTTGCACCGGCTCCAGCTCCATTATATCAGTTCCCGCCTGTTAATCATGAATCCCTGTCAATAGAGAGGACAACTGCCGTAAAGGTGGAGCCCGAGGTAGTAGATCGGGTGCCAATCGGTGGCTCAAGGCTGGACAGATATACGTGCACCTCATGGGCATTTACGTTCCGTTTGAATACACATCGCTCCTGCCTTTGCACCGGCTCCATTATATCAGTTCCCGCCTGTTAATCATGAATCTCTGTCAATAGAGAGGACAACTGATGTAAAGGTGGAGCCCGAGGTAATAGATCGGGTGCCAATCGGCGGCTCAAGGCTGGACCGATATACGTGCACCTCATGGGCATTTACGTTCCATTTGAATACACATCGCTCCTGCGTTTGCACCGGCTCCATTATATCAGTTCCCGCCTGTTAATCATGAATCCCTGTCAATAGAGAGGACTACTGCCGTAAAGGTGGAGCCCGAGGTAATAGATCGGGTGCCAATCGGTGGCTCAAGGTTGGACAGATATACGTGCATACAGAGAGGTTCGAGCGGCACAACGGATCAAAATACACCCAGCTGTGCGCGTTGAGCAAAATGGACGTAACGAATAATTACTCTGCGCCCACAACGTTCAATACAAAATCCCCATAATTAATAACTTCAGCGCGCACAACGTTCAATAAAAAATCCCAATAATAAAGAAAAAACAAAATTGGGGGAGAATTAATTAATGTTCAGACTGACAGGCCAGTTAAAAAAATTACCATTGAAGTAAATCTAATGTGCAACAGTTGATTGATGGGTGTAAAGACATTTAAGGGATAAGACAACACATATCAGACAGTTTACAGAATAAGACAGCAAAAATATCTACATTTCTTTGATTTGTTAAAATTTGATCCTTAGTGCGGGGTATATAAAAAGGTATACATTTAGAAAATATAATACAGCGCGCACAACGGATCAAAATACACCGAGCTGTGCGCGTTGAGCAAAACGGTCGTAACGAATAATTCCTCTGCGTGCACAACATTCAATACAAAATTCCCATAATTAATTACATCAGCGCGCACAACGTTCAATACATTTAAGTGATAAGACAACACATATCCGACTATTTGCAGAATAAGACAGCAAAAAGATATACATTTCTTTGATTTGTTTAAATTTGTCCCTTAGTGCGAGGTATATAAAAAGGTATACATTTAGAATATATAATACAGCGCGCACAACGGAACAAAATACACCCAGCTGTGCGCGTTCAGCAAAACGGTCGTAATGAATACTTACTCTGCGCGCACAACATTCATTACAAAATCCCCATAATTAATAACTTCAGCGCGTACAACGTTCAATAAAAAATCCCAATAATAAAGAAGAAACACAAAATTTTGGGAGATTAATTACTGTTCATACTGACATGCAAGAAAAAAAATCAAAATTGATGCAAATATAATGGCAGCAGTTGATTGATGGGTGTAAGGAAATTTAAGTGATATAACAACACATATCCGATAGTTTACAGAATAAGACTGCAAAAATATTCACATTTCTTTGATTTGTTAAAATTTGATTTTTAGTGCGCACCGTGCGGGGTTTTTAAATTGTATACAGTTTGGATATATAATACAGCGCGCACAACGGATCAAAATACACCCAGCTGTGCGCGTTGAGCAAAACGGTCGTAACGAATAATTACCATGCGCGCACAACGTTCAATACTAAATTCCCATAATTAATATCTTCAGCGCGCACAACGTTCAATAAAAAATCCCAATAATAAAGAAAACACAAAATTGGGGGAGAATTAATTAATGTTCAGACTGACATGCCAGATAAAAAAATCAAAATTGATGCAAATATAATGCGGAGCAGTTGATTGATGTGTATAAAGACATTTACGTGATAAGACAACACATATCCGACAGTTTACAGAATAAGATAGCAAAATAATTCACATTTCTTTGATTTGTTTAAATTTGAGTCTTAGTGCAGATTGTGCTGGGTATTTAAAAAGGTATACATTTTGTATTTATAATACAACGCACACATCGGATCAAAATACACCCAGCTGTGCGCGTTGAGCAAAACAGTCGTAACGAATAATTACTCTGCACGCACAACGTTCAATACAAAATTCCCATAATTAATTACCTCAGCGCGCACAACGTTCAATAAAAAATCCCAATAATAAAGAAAACACAAAATTGGGGGAGAATTAAATAATATTCAGACTGATGGGTGTACAGACATTTAAGTGATAAGAAACACATATCTTACTGTTTACAGAATAAGACAACTTATATCTATGTGTTGATACTCATGGGTCACGCTGTTTGATTTGAAGTGTTCACATCGCTATAAATGGATTTATGAGTAATATTGTATAAACATAAATAATTTGCTCAACTCGCACAACTGCCATATTTTTACCCGTTTTGCGCTTTGAGCAATTTTCTTAGAGGCAATCAATTTTGTTAGCGTCAATTTCTGTAGCCCACAGTAACCCAACTGTAGTCTCAGCCTCATCCATGCGGACCATACCCAGTCCAATTCGTCTATATAAAGTGATTCACTTCCCTCTAGACATCGTCAACCACTACTCCTCTCGATGATAGTGTTCTATATGGTTATACCTATACAATATATTTTCTTTTACATGCTAAATTTTTGTTCTTACTAATGAATGCTTCGTCTACGACACACAAAGATGGCCAGCCAATAAACTTGCGGCAATTGCCGTGATGCTGAAATTGAATTCGTCACATTTATATGGGCATCAAAGATGGAGTCTGCTACTTCAGATATCATCAACGATGGTGTTGGCTCCTTCAGAAGAAGCACACGATGTTTTCGAATGCTTCACATTGCCATCAGCCTGAAGGTGCCACCAAGGTATCGGCTCTCAAACTGCGCAATCTTCTCTGAAACTGTGCATCCTCATTTGTATCCATGCTCAGAAGAATTTCTTACGAGTGCCATTATTGCATTTCATACCATTGCAAAAATGTGAAGAATCTCTATTGGAGCTGCTCATAACTGCAATATCCACATGAGACACGGTCACGGCATGAGAACTTGTCGTATGAGCAAAACTGTATTCCATTGCTCAAAGTTAATCAGCCCGCCCTACGTGCAAAAGTAGTGACCTTTGTGTCCACTAAGCAAAAATATTTACTATACTGTGATTTGTTACAGTTATTGTCTTCTGAGATGATGCTGTATGTTTTTTTTGGAAAAACTTGGACAAGCACCGCAACAGTATCTGTGTATTTAGATTTTGCACTTTCCTAATCGAAACCAGATGTTTTTTTTGCCGTTGTGCGCGTTGAGTATAAAAAGGTATACCTTCAAGCAATTTTTCTCTTCGCGCACCACCACAGTCGGATACTATTTGGAACAACGTCTGGCTGGTATCCATCTGCCATATATTCACGAGCACGAACTGTTACTCTACGGTGTTTCCATCCTCGTACTTGGTCAGTCCAACTCGTCTGTATATGGTTTCCATACCCACCAGACCTCATCAACCACTACCCCAGGTGAATATAGTTCCTTTATCTGATTCTCTCTGATTCTTCTAATACAATGTTTTTTCTTCAAATTTGTAATTTTGTTGTTGTTCATGAGTGCGTCGTCTACAGCACACAAAGATGGCCAATATACTAGCGGCAAGTGCCGTGATGCAGAAATTGAATACATCACCTTTATATGGCGGCGAAGATGTTCTTTTGCTCCTCTTCGCATGATCTGTTCATCTTCATTGCAAACCTCACATGAAGGCAAAGATGTTCTTGCAACCATTACAGCTTCATTCTCGTCCATGCCAACTTGCAAATATTCTTTGACCCTTCGTAAGTTCCGTTCAGATTCATTGCATACATAACTGCTTGATGATAACAACTGTTCTATCTTATATCTATCTAAGTCTAGTTATATTTAATTTTTTATTCTGTCTTTTCCTAGGGGAGTTTGTACTTGCCGGTATCCCTCCTGCTCCCAAGGGTGTTCGAAGTGTCATTGTTTGCCTTGAGATAGATGCCGACGGTATCTTGAATGCCTCTGCAGAGGAAAGTATGTGTGCAGAAAAATAAGATCACTATCACTAACGATAAGTGCCAGGTAGACCCAGGAGGAGATTGAAAGGATGTTCCTTGAGTCAAAGAAGTATAAAGCAGAAGATGCAGCGAACAAGAGAACGGCGGAGATGGTGTGTTATGTTCATTGGAATGCATAAATGTTGTAGTATGTTGGAATTCAGACCTCAATATAATGTCATTTAATGTGATACATTTGCAGCCCATTACACAGACCTTAATACAATGTCATTTAATGTGATACATTTGCAGCCCATTACAAACTTGTGATTGGTGATATATACATTGATACTTGCTTAAATCAAATTCCAACAATGAAATTTAATGGGAAAAATTAGTGAAAGTAATATACTAAGATTTACACAGCGCGCACAACTGGCAAACAGCGTGAACGTTGTGCGCGTTTAGAAATTTTGATCGAGGCCAACGATTATGCTCATGGCTCAGCACGTCAGTGGATCTTTATTTGGGAACAGCATCTGTGTAATACATATAATAAATACCCGAGGTACAAGATTATTCTGTATATTCACGAGAAATCGTCTGTTGACTTTTATTTAGTAGAAGTGTTACTTTTGTTTATACCAGCTTCCATTTACCCCTGGACACTAATTAATCATCCCACATAATTGCTCAGCGTGCACAACTTGCAACAGAAATGAAAGTTGTTCGCGCTAAGCAACGCTTTCTACAATTACCGAGTTTTGCTCGTCGCGCACAACGGTGTTATTTAACAATCAGTTGTGCGCTCGGAGCTAAACTGTATACAATTACACAGTACACACAATTACTCATCGCGATCATATACGGAAGGTCATTCTCCCGCCAGTCTCGTCCTCGGTGACGGGGCCGTGTCGGCCGTCCAACAGGGTTCCCGGGTGTCGACCTGGTATCAGGGGGAGGAAGTAAACGCTCTCACTCGACGTCTATTGCAAAAATTTCCTTCATTAAATTCTGAAAAAATTACATATGACTCGCTCACGAGCAGCAGTCTTACAAAAGTAACGATTCGCAAAATTTAGGAAGACGACGCACCGTCGGTTGTAAAGAGGTCCTTTATCGCTCTCGCCGCCCTTTCCATCTTGGCGGTGGCCCGAGCTTTGAAAGCGTCGACCTCTTGCTCCTTCTTGAGAAGCTTGGCCTGAAGGTCAGCAACCTCCTTCCTCGATGCCTCAAGATCAGCTCGGAGTTGAGAACGCACTCTACCCCACTGATCTTCCAACTGCTTCTTGGCGCTTGACAAGGCGGCGAGGCTGGATGTCGCCTCCGAGGCCGCCCAATCCGACTTGCCCTTGGCGGCCATTATCTTCCCCAAATCTTCCTCCAGCTTCTTCACCTGAGCTCTGAGCTCAGAAGCCTCGTTCTCGGCATCCGCCACCCGGCGCTGCCCCTCGATCAGTTCGCGGGCCCTGCGGCACAGACCTGCCCCGAAAATGGTCACCTGCAGATGGCGACAATCAGCAAAACCAGAAGGGGAAGCAAAATTCGGAATGCACATTGGCAACGAACCTGAAGGCCACTGCGAACGAAGCAGTTGGCCATCGTCTCAAGGTCGACCCCATTCAGGAAATCGACATCCCTTGGCAGAGTGATATTCTTCGCCAGACGAGCCCCCGTCCCAAAGTCCAGGAGGGCCGACTCGGCCGTCCCCATGATGTACGGTGGCCGATAGGTCTCCCCGTGAATCTCCCCATGATGGCCAGACCCAATGCGGTTCGACTGCAGAAGGTGGCCGAACTCTGGAGATATGGGGCCGACGGAAGGGACCGGAGGAACAATGTCCTTGTATGGCCACCCGTCGTGTGGCGTGCTGGAGGACGATGCGCCCCCAACTCGAGGATCATAAGGAGCCGCCTTCAAAGACCGCGCAGCTTGACTTGAGGAGCATCCAGCCTCCCCCAACTCCAGCATGAGGTTCCCCGATTCCTCCGATTCCTCTGATTCCTCATCTTCCTCCTCTTCCCTCTTCCTCTTACGGCCTTCTTCATTGGCCCGCTCCATCGCTGAAGTAACCTCTCTGTATGCTCCTCCCGCCATTTTTGTTTCTGGAAGAAATAATAAGATGATGAGATTTCCTCGGAGCGCAAAAGCCATTGGCCTCACCTCCAATTTCTTTTATTACGCGAACGAATGGACAAGATGATCGACACGTGTCGGAATTTTGGCAAAAACAACGGTTGAGATAGGCGAAAGGTTTTGGCGGCCTTAATCCAAATTTGATGCTTCGAATGCCGTGCCCTATTAAAGGAAATTACCTATCAGTCGGCCTCGATCCGCGTTATTAATCGAGAACGAATCACGGGGGCCAATGTTGAACCCGTGTACGGCGCCCGAAAAGGCATAGGGTTATTGCACATCGCACAAAATGACTCAAACCCTATATGTTGGATATGGAAGACGTTTGTACACCCTTGTGGGGGATGTACGAGGGAATACGGACCTCGAACGTCGCGTACACGAAGTCGTGTACAAAGGGAATCTGTTCCCTTGCGGAGAGGATCTCTGGATGAGTGGGAAAGTCGCATTATATATGCATAAGTGCATGCGACATATGGCTAATAAAGGGGGAATATCTTAAGCTTATGTTGTACCATGCATATGGTACAACTTAAGCTTATAATGTGCCATGTATCATGGTACACCTTAATTAAGTTGTTCCAAAGGAACAACTTACCCTAAAATAACTACCTTGGGGGCTATAAATAAGACCCAAGGGTAAGCCATTTCTTACACCATTTGCATGGAATTCATGCATGCATCTTCATTCTAGCGAAGCTCTGCAGAAATCCTTCCTCTCCTCTATCCAAGTTCTTAATCTAAAGTAGAGATTTAGATTGTGGATTTAGTAGCCTTACTCCGTTCGTGAGTAGACTTGATCCGTCGTGGTGAATCCGAAGGCGAAGTTCGTAGACTACCGTGCCGCGTACGCAAGCGTAAGTCTCAACTTCATTTATCGATCCTAACTCTGTTTTGGGCAGGATCCTACATTGGTATCAGAGCCATACGGGTTCGCCCCGGAGAAACTATGAACGAGTTGTTGTCTTTTTCACGGATGGGTATCCTACCATTACGGATATGGTAGGAACGCTTCGTGACGGAGAGAACACAGCCGTTGTTCTTTTCACGTTAGGGTCTTCTGTCATTACGGATATGGCAGGAACTCTCCGTGACGGGAATAACCGACCGTTCATATCGTCAAACTCGCTCTCTTCATGGATGCTGAGTCTCCATTCATAGGGAATGGGCGCTCTCTTCATGTGGAGCGCGTAGTTTACGAATTTTTGAAGTGGGTTCAATTTTTTGGCACACGGCCATTGGAGGACAACTACTTCCTCGACGAACGGGTGCTTCACCGGAGAAGAAGGTGGTGGTTATTCCCATCGGGGAAGATGAATTTTAGTGCATGTGCACCATAGCCAAATGGGTTATGAAGACCATGCACCCCTCTCCCCATGCGGAGAGGGTTGGCTACGGCCAATAACCACCGCGGCAACCCCCTCCGGCGGGGGGTGCGGCCACCCCATGAAAGGGGAAACCGGCCATGGCCAAAGGGCCATGGCCGGTCAAGGCCAATATGCCATGGCCGGGCCATGGCCGGCCGGCCCTGGCCGGCCACGGCTAGGCCAGGGCCAGGCAGCCCTGGCCTCAGGCCAGGGGCCTGGCCGCCCTGGCAGAGGCCAGGGCGGCGCCCTGGCCTCAGGCCAGGGCCTGGCAGCCCTGGCCGGGGCCAGGGCAGGGGCCCTGGCCCCGGCCAGGGGCCAGGCCGCCCTGGCAGAGGCCAGGGCGGCGCCCTGGCGCCCTGGCCTCAGGCCAGGGCCTGGCCGCCCTGGAAGAGGCCAGGGCAGCGCCCTGGAAGAGGCCAGGGCAGCGCCCTGGCCTCGGCCATGGCCTGGCCGATGGCCGGCCCTGGCCTCGGCCATGGCCTGGCTGATGGCCGGCCCTGGCCGCTGCCAGGGCCACGGTCGGCCATGGCGGCGGTCAGGGTCTGGCCGGGGGGCCGGACTGATCGGCATTGGCCGGCAGTGATTCAGACCAATTCGGCAAAAGGCCTTGGTTGAACATGAACGTGCCAACTAGCCCATACGGGGCCAAACGACAGTCGTCTGCATCAAAATTCTCTCATACGGGGAGAAACGCCTGGATCCATACGGGAGCCAGCGACGATAGTTTGCAGAAAATCCAAAAAAGGGGGATCCGACCTAGGCACGGCTACGGCTCACTCCCGACAAATGGTCAGGAAGTGCCGAATGTTTCACTAAGTATCATAAGGGTACTAAGATGAAATATTCATTTTTTTTGAAAAATACGTTTTCATATGTTTTGAAAAATAAGTTTTCAAAAACGCTTTTCCGCTGCAAAGTACTATAAGAGTACTAACATTTGATAAAGTGAGGGAGAAATATTGAAAGTTACTCTAGATGGTGATTGGAAACAAAGTGACCTTTCCGATTCTAGAGTAACATCTTCAATATTTTTCGAAAGTAACTTATCAAATTATGAATATCATTCCAAGTGGGAGTTGATTTTAGAACTATCCATATGAGATATTCTATTATCATTTCAAGTGGGAATTATATCTGAAAAATACGTTTTCAAACTCGTTTTCCGCTGCTAGTACTATAAGAGTACTATTGTTTGATAAGTGATGGGAGAATATTGAAGGTTGTTCTAGATGGTGATTGGAATCGAAGAGACCTTTTCGATTCTAGAACAACATCTTCAATATTTTTCGAAAGTAACTTATCAAATATAATATAATTCCAAGTGGGATTTGAATTTTTAGAACTATCCAAATGGAATTTCTATTATCATTTCAAGTGGGAGTTATATTTTAAGAATTTTTATGCAATGTTTTGATCAAACCTTCGGTTTTGTGTCTTTTGCAGCATTTTAAAAGTAAAATGTCTTCCGCTTCAAAGAATATCGTCGCTGAGTTAAACAAAGGTGAAAAACTCAACGGCGATAATTACAAACTTTGGTCCATCAAGATACAATACGTTTTAGAGGAGCAAGAAGTGCTCGAAACTCTAAAGAACGTAATGATTGAACCTGAGTTGGGCACTACGGCCCAACACAGACGAGACAAGGAAGCTTTTGATGCTTGGTCTCGGAAGAACAAGATAGCGCGCATTACGTTATTAAGCAGTATGGCTGATGACATAATGCGCATCTTCCGAGAACATGACCTAGCCATGGACATATGGTCCAAGCTAGAGGAGAAGTTCGGTGGCACATCGGTGTCCAAACTTCGCGCCTTAACTATAAGGTTCGATTCATATAAGAAATGTCCAGATCATTCCATGGGGAAACATCTGCGACATATGGTGAACCTTATCTCGGAGTTAAAGGACGCAGGTCATGTGCTCACTGATGAGCAACAAATCCAAGCAGTCATACGATCCCTACCAAATGGGTGGGATCAGATGAAGATGCATCTCACTCATAATGAGAGCATCAAGACCTTCAACGATGTTTCCAAGCACCTCGAATTAGAGGAAGAGCGGCTTGCGGCTGCCAAGCCAAGTGCAGAAATGCACATGGCTGCTAGTTCCTCACATGGGGGAAAGAAACGTAAAGATCGTTCGAAGTCTTCTAATGAACGTAATAAGCAACCTGAGTCTACCAAGGAACCCAAACATAAGGGTGGGCACAAGAAATGGCACAAGAAGAAAGACTTGAAAAGGATCAAGTGCTTCAAGTGCAACAAGCTCGGTCACTATGCTCGTTCGTGTACGAGTGGAAGTGACGAGGTAACTTGTAATACTAGTTACATATGTGTTTCTAGTTCACTATTTCTTATGGAATCTAATCCATTTTGGGATAATTAATTCAGGTGCCACCGACCACATAGCAAAGGACAGACGGTCCTTCGTGGAGTATCACCGGATACCCCAAGGAATGAAGTGGATCAATGTAGGAAACAACGCACGTGTTGTAGAGAAAGGCGTTGGGAATTGCAAGCTAGGCTTGGACAACGGCCACACTCTCCTACTTTATGATGTTCTCTTCATTCCATATATTCAAAGGAATATTAATATTGTGGTCAATTTAATGGGTCTTGGTTATAATTGGTTCCTTCATTATTGTAATATGGACCTATTTTGTAATAATTCCTTTATTGGTACTGGGTTTGTATTTCAAAGGATTTATTGTAATAAGTACAATGTATAATTCCTCATGTAATGAAAATTTCCTTGTGACAAATTATTTGACTAATGAGTCTAATATAATTTGTTGGCACGCAAGGCTTGGTCATATTGGACCAACGTGTATGGATAGACTTGCCAAACGTGGCCTTCTATCCAATGTTTCAAAGGTTGAAATGTCGACCTGTGAACATTGCCTTGTGAGGAAATCTTGTCGCAAGCCGTTTGGAACCGGCACAAGGGCCAAGGTTCCATTACAGCTTATCCATTCGGACATATGTGGTCCGATGAATGTCAAGACAAGACGCGGGAAGTCCTATTTCATCACTTTTATTGATGATTTCGCCCGATTCGGTCATATCTATTTGATATCCCACAAAGTGAAAGCACTAAACCAGCTTTAAAAACTATATCAGTTTAGTGGAGAATCAATTAGATCGTAAGATTAAGGTCATGCGAACCGATAGGGGCGGTGAATATCAGTCAACAAGTTTAAAGGAACTTTGTGATGAAAAAGGCATAGTACATCAGGTAACTATGCCCTTATACTCCTCAACAAATTGTTGTTGCAGAAAGGAGGTATAGGACTTCAATGAAAAATGGTCCGTTCAATGATGGCGCAAGCTAACTTGCCAATCACCTTTTGGGATGATGCATTATTGACGGTCGCTTTCATTTTTAACCGCGTACCCTCGAAATCAGTTAGCTCCACTCATTATGAGTTGTGGAACCAAAGGTCTCCTGACTTAAACATTTTGAAACCTTGGGGTTGTGTATCCTACGCACATATTTCCTCCCATAAGTATGGCAAACTTGGGCCAAGGGGAAGGAAACGTATCTATACGATACGCAGAAAACTCCAAAGGTTATATTTTTGTTAGTCAGGAAGACAATGGTGGGCTAATTGAGTTTGAGTCGAGGGATGTCACTTTCTTGGAAAACGAGTTTCCAAGACAGGGCGAGATAAGTCAGGACTTATCTTTATTTGAGATTTATGATCAAGAAGGATTACCTCATTCGAGTGGGAGAATTCTTGGTGAAAACGAAAATACGTTTCAACCTTCACCAATGGATTATACGAATGACGATTATCCTATTCCATACGGGAATAATGATCCAAGTGGGAGCAATTCTAACGAAATTCCAAGTGGGAGTGATATTAGAATTGATCTAACTTCGAGTCAACAAGGACTTGAAGAAATCTCAAATACAACGTAGTAGTCGTACAAGGTTGGCTCCTCTAAGATTTGAGGTAAACCTTTATGACTTTACTACAAGATGATGACAAGCCTGCTACTTTCAAACAGGCCGCATCATGCCCTGCGAAAGACAAATGGATGGAAGCGATGAAGGAGGAATTGAAATCCATGCGAGTTAACCAAGTCTGGGACTTAGTTAACTTACCCAGAGGACATAGAGCAATTGGGAACAAATGGGTTCTCAAGATCAAGCATAAGGCTGATGGCTCTATTGACAGATATAAAGCTCGCCTTGTCGCGAAAGGTTTTACGCAACAGGAAGGGATAGACTACGAAGAGACCTTCTCACCTGTTGTGCATTTTACCTTGATTCGCATGATTCTGGCAATTGTAGCTTGCTTATACCTCGAATTACATCAGATGGATGTAAAGACTGCCTTTCTCAATGGAGAATTGGACGAGGAGATCTATATGGAACAACCAACAGGGTTTGTAAAAGAAGGAAACGAACATAAGGTTTGTAAACTTCGTAAGTCCATATATGGTCTTAAATAATCCTCGTGGCAATGGTATATACGATTTCAAGAAGTTGTCTTATCAAATGGATTTTTCCATGCTTGATGAAGATAACTGAGTATATATCAAGAGGATTAAAAGCAAGTATATTATCATGTCTCTATATGTAGATGACATTTTAATAGCCAGAAATGACAAGGGCTTTGTGATGAGTATCAAGGCTTGGCTTTCATCAATATTTGAGATGAAAGGCATAGGAAAAGCCGCATATATCCTTGGAGTTAAGATTTCAAGGAATCGTTCGAAGAAACTTCTTTCTCTTTCACAGGAGACTTATATAAAGAAGGTTCTAGAACGATTTAATATGCAGGACTGCAAGTCCATTGATATTCATATAAGCATATGCGATAATTTTTATCTGGAATCATGTCCAAAGAACCAAAAGGAAAAGGAAATTATGGAAAAAGTTCCATATTCCAGTGCAGTTGATAGTCTTATGTACGCTATGGTGTGTACGAGACCGGACATCTGTTTTGCCGTTGGAAATGGTAAGCTGTTACCAATCCAACCCAGGGCAAGAACACTGGAAAGCGGTTAAGAGGATAATGCAGTATCTTAAAGGAACTGCAGATTTGCAAAAGACTATGATAAAACTAAGAAGGTAGACATAAGGTACATATCTACGCATGAGATGATAGAGGATCAGCTTACGAAAGCGATCCCCAGAAATGTGTTTTATAAACACTTATCATCCCAAGGATTGCGTACGAGCTGAGTTGTACCAATATATATTCCCATGTCTAAGAAAGATCAAATTTAATAAAAGAATAAGTTCTTTTTTCAAACATTGCATATGAATTTCTTAAGAAATGTTTGTGTACATTTTTGAAATCTCAGCTGAATTGTGTGTATGTCGGACAGATAAAGGTTGGCTCTCTCACATGAGCAACCGCCTTATCTTATCAGATGGATAAGATAGAGATGAGACTAGTTTAAAGTCAAAATCATTAGACGAATGATTTAGAGTCATGACTTAAACAAGATAGTCGAATGAAAGATCTGCATCATATGGATGCTTACAAAAGATCTGAGATCTGTATCACAAGGATATTTGAAAGAGATCTCGTAGGATTTTTTAAATCCTATCTGTCTTATGCAGGATGAGAGTCCGGGAATATTTCCTGAGTAGTAAGGGGACTCAAAAGATAGGCACTGTGGTGTCTGATCTTTCATCCGTACAACATCATTAAGACATACTCTCCCTGGGAAAGGAGTGATGTTGTAATACGTGTTCATACCACGTATGCATTTCGACCACTGAGTTAGTAGCAATAGTGTTTGCTATTATGTGAGACTCAAAGGCCATATGGGCCTTAACTCTTACCCTCAAGGACTCCAATTGGTTCCTTTAGATTTGACGAGATGATCGCTATCTTAGCGTGTTACTTATGGGCTATGATAATTCGGCTCGGCGGGGCACGTTAGAAAAGCGAATCAAGTCAAGATCAGAAGGTTCGCAAGAAGAGGAAGATTGATTTCATATTCGCATTTGGACTTTAATGATTCAAAGCTGGCCAGCCAATTGTAATCCAGATGGGATTCAATTGTTGAATATAAAGTATAAGAAATGCGAAGAAATAATCTAGGGTAAAGCATGCGTTGAACTACTCAACTTTGCACCTTCGAGGTCGTTGTGTATCTCTAACAAGTGCACAACAACAGACTCTACGCGCATGACGGTCGCACGGTCTATTTCTCGGTATGATAGATGAAAGAACTAAGGGAAAGACGTTCTCTTACAATCCCCTCAAGTGTGAGTGGGAGATGTTGAATATGGAAGACGTTTGTACACCCTTGTGGGGGATGTACGAGGGAATACGGACCTCGAACGTCGCGTACACGAAGTCGTGTACAAAGGGAATCTGTTCCCTTGCGGAGAGGATCTCTGGATGAGTGGGAAAGTCGCATTATATATGCATAAGTGCATGCGACATATGGCTAATAAAGGGGGAATATCTTAAGCTTATGTTGTACCATGCATATGGTACAACTTAAGCTTATAATGTGCCATGTATCATGGTACACCTTAATTAAGTTGTTCCAAAGGAACAACTTACCCTAAAATAACTACCTTGGGGGCTATAAATAAGACCCAAGGGTAAGCCATTTCTTACACCATTTGCATGGAATTCATGCATGCATCTTCATTCTAGCGAAGCTCTGTAGAAATCCTTCCTCTCCTCTATCCAAGTTCTTAATCTAAAGTAGAGATTTAGATTGTGGATTGAGTAGCCTTACTCCGTTCGTGAGTAGACTCGATCCGTCGTGGCGAATCCGAAGGCGAAGTTCGTAGACTACCGTGCCGCGTACGCAAGCGTAAGTCTCAACTTCATTTATCGATCCTAACTCTGTTTTGGGCAGGATCCTACACTATAATTGTTCTCCGCACACGCCCACTCAAAACTCACAATTGCTCACAGCACACAACCATTTTTTTCCCATCCACGTTTACATGTGAAAGGGTAAATTTATTATTCGTATCACCGTTGCATAATTGTTAAGAAATTCCATGTCACAACCAGTCCTTACATAAAGTTTGGAAATGGTGCATGTCAGCAGGCAGAGTGTATGTCATGGCATATACATCTACTGTAGTAAAGGCAGTAACAACTATACTTATGAACATGTGAAAGCGTGCACGTGCAACAGGCAAGGTGTACAACAATGGATCGACACATGCAACAGGCAGAGTGTAATGCAAGACTGAGGTGCATTCAATCATTGAGATACAAAAAAATCAATTCAAAGTGTCAAATAATACATCTTATGCATATAGTCCTCATCTAAGGGTGTTAGTGTTATGATTTGATGTATGATGAGAGACTTGTACTTTTGCCCTTCTTTTTTCGAGTGAGTTGTGAATATGAAGATGTTGGTGTATGTATAAGATGTATCAATGTATCATTAAAATGGAATATTGTGTTATTTTCTCAGTCTTTTTATCTGTGATGGAGTTTTACGTGTACTTCCCTGCAAGTGCGAACTACCTGCAGTGTTCTTTCTGCTCTCTTCTTTTATTTCTTTCTACGTAACACTCGTCTTTTCGGGAATACATGATAAGGGTTCGTACTTATCGGATATCCCGGGGACCGGGTCGCATTGAATGAAGGCCAGTCGAACGAATTCTCCCGCCCATGGGGAGTGGTATTCGAAGTGCCGCCTCTGTGAGACTTTGACACGTGTCCCATACTGACGGCTTGGATTCGAAGGTACCTTCAGTATAAAGCCTTTCTCCTTTTAAATTCTGCTTTACCCATTGCTCGTTACCCTGATTTTCATCTTTTTTGCTCAGATGGCGGGTCGGGATTTCAGTGAAGACGTTCCTAACGTTCCTCACCATTCGCCCTTGGGCACGGCCGAACCTTCGCCCTTCGTGGCGAATCAGATTGATTCGCCCTCCGGTCTCGACCTCGGAGAGGGGGACGTGGCAGCCGTCGAGCAGGGTTCCCGTGTGTTAACCGGGAATGAGGAGAAGAAGAGACGCTCTCACTCGTGGTCTGAAGGTCCCGAGAGGAAGAAGACGAGGAGTGAGAGTAGTCCAGCTGTCCTTCCGAGTGACCGCTCCTTCAGGGAGAAACTGGCAGACTCTCTGGTATGGCATATCCAGCATGTCGGACCCTTTTTTCTTCAACGACTATTTTGTTGATGGCGACATTCATCCCTGCGGTCTTGCAGGTTTACCCGGTTGCTGTAGATGGTCTTGAGACGGCCTTGGCGCAGGAGCGCCTGAGGGCTGAGGCGGCTGAGCAATCAGCCAAGGAGGCCCACCAGTTCAAACTGAGAGTTGCAGAGCTCACCTCGGAGGTGGGATGTTTGACGGAGGCTCTGGCTGTCACCAAGAGTTCGGCCAAGTATGCTGAGGATGCACTGTCCCTCGCCCGGGAGGAGCATAGAAAGGCGAAAGGTGCTCTTTGGGCCGATATAGGCGACCTGCGGGAAGTGGCCCATGGTCGGATCGTAGCTGAGGTCCAGAGGGACTATGGGGATGTCCTGGCTCCGAAGATCGCGGAGTCTATCCGTGAGGGATTCCGGGCGTTCTCGGCCATTTTTGCTGCTCAGATCGAGAGGTCCTTCCGGGATGGTTTGGCAGCGTTCGAGGCGCGGGGCCGAAGAATGCTTCCCCGACCTCCGGTTGTCCCTGGTCACCCTACTGGTTTGGGAGAAGACGCATCGCCTGGGGACGCATCTTCTCGAGCTCCTGCATCATAGGTGGATCGAACCCTTTTTTGTTTCTCCTTTTTGTTCGTTGTACTTGGAGTTATTTTTTATCAATGGAAACAATTTCTCGAATGATTTCTTGACAATTGGCGTGACCTGCTGTAACAGATAAATTATAAGATATGAGATCGACAGCAGCATATAGATTTCTCGAATGATAGGCATCATCATCATACTCTCATAATTAAAACTTTGGGTATTACGTTTTAGTTTTTACCCGCAGACCTAGGAATTCAAAGCCACACTAGCTGCATTTTGAACTAAAATACCAGATAAATCATTTTTCATATATACAGCTTTCAAGAGATTCGGTTTTCAGCACATTTAATGATGGGCTTCATTACATAAATTCTTTTCATACCACTGCCACTTTTTCTTTGGTGATGAGCTTGATGACTGAGCCCACAGGCATGGCCAAAAGGCTGAAGAGGAAATTGACAAAATCTTTGCCCGCTTCCGTGAACAACACTCTCTTCATCCCCTTGTCTATGAAAAGCTTCAACCTCGTTTGGGTGGCCATCTTCACTGCTGCAGCAAACCGGTGATGGTTTGTTTAAGCTATGGTATCTGGTTGTTTGGGAAGGTTTGCTTGATATGGTCAGAGTAATATTTGAGCAAGGTTACTTCTTTCTCATGCCTTTCACAGCACTCGAAGTGTTGTGGTTGAATATAATTTGTGGGTATGGAAGCCATTTATAGACGAATTGGACTGCCCTTGTATGAGGATGAGCCTACAGTCGAGTGTAGCATTACTCCTTCCTCATGACTGATAACCATCACTCAAAGTGTAGAGGTTGAAGAGGGCTTGTGCGTAGGAAAGCCATTTTATAGACGAATTAGACTGCCCTTGGATGAGGATGAGTCTACAGAAGAGACCCCGTGAGTCTACAAAGCAGTGATCATGAATGTACATAAGATTTTATTCATCGCGCACATCTTCCAAAATTATTTGCTCTCCGCGCAAAACGGCCATTTTCTTGCCGGTTGTGCGCATTGAGCTATTTTGTTTACTCAACGCGCACCACCACGGTCATACATTATTGGGAACAACACTGGCTGCTATCAATCTGATGTAGATTCACGGGCATTCTTCTGTATAATCACAAGCAATTTGCTGTAGACTCATGGGGTCTCTTGTGTTGCCTCCCAGTAACTCTACTGTAGTCTCATCCTCATCCAATGGCATCCAAAGTCGTCTATAAATGGCTTCCCTTCCCACAAGCCCTCATCAACCACTACACTTCTTGATAATATTATTCTATCTTATTGTATCTGATTCTAGTTATATGATATTTTCTCTACGACATTCTATTTTTTCCTTCATCACTGCTGCGTCCTCAACACTCAAAGATGGACAATATACTAGCGTCTAGTGACGTGATGCAGAAATTGAATACATCACATATATATTGATTCGAAGATGTTCTTTGCTCCTTCATATGTTCTGTTTGTCGTCATTGAAGCTATCACCTTCCATGCACACCCGTTTCTTCACTGCTTGTATATGCTCTTTGATACTTCATTGCAGACATCACTGCTCGATGATAATAAATGTTCTATCTTATTCTAAGTCTACCCGTACAATATTTTTACTTAATTATGCTTTGTTATGTGTTCATCACTGATTCTTCTTCAACGCAGACAGGGGGACGGATGGCCAAGATACAAAGAAGCAAGTGACGCTGATGCAGCTGATGGAGCAGCTCATAAATGGCAACAAACTTTAAATTTTTTTCATGGTGGGAATCCATGTATCCCTAGTATAGTCTAGTGCTTTAATTGCTTAGTCGGGCAAAAACTGTGATGTTGCAAAATGTTTTGATGTAGTTTCTACTTTGTTGTGTTATGTACATTTGAATGCATAAATGTTGTAGCATGTTGGAATACAGATCTTAATACAATGTCATTAAATTTGGTGCAATTGCATCACATTACAAAATTGCGTGATGCTAACTTGAAGTACCCACAATTACTCAGCTCGCACCAACGGCAACAGCATTGAACGTTGTGCGAGCTGAGCACAACTGTCTACGATTACCAACATTTACTCAACGAGCATAACCGTCAAAGTTATTAACCGTTGTGCACGTGGGGCTTAACTGTTTACAATTACCCATATTACTCAGCGCGCACATCCGTAACATTATTGAACGTTGTGTGCACTTATTAGGAAGCCTGTAAAATTACCAAGTTTTGCTCAGCGCGCACAACTGGTAAAAGTTGTAAACGTTGTGTGCGCGGAGCTAAACTGTATACAATTACCCATCATTACTCATCGCGGACAGCTACATGTCTCATTCTCTTGAATCTTCATTCTCTTCAGCTCTTCTGCTTCTGCTTCTTACTCCTTAATCCCATTAATTTTCTTGACAATTGTCAGGTTCTGCAGCAACAGAGAAATTATAAGATATGATATCCGCAGCATCGGATATAGGTCTCGAATGATAGGCATCATCCTCCCAGCCCTATTAATTCAACTCCACGATGGCTGCATTTTGGACTAAAAATATAGGAGGCTGCCATTTTCAGATGACCATTTTTAAAGAGAACCAGTTTACTTACAACCCATTTACACGGATATGTCCGTGACAGTTGCATGTAGTATATTTCTTCCAAGCTGATACAAAATTGTTACCTATATGATATAAAAATGTCGGCCTTCATATCATAGCCTTGTTAAGTCATCGGGCGAAGATTTTTCCTACAGAGATTATGGAGCAATGATGTTACAATAATTTATACTAGTATATAAAATAGTAACCAGTTGTGCTCATATATACCTTATTTCTACCAGCTGTGCTCATACGACAAGTTCTCATGTCATGACCCTTTTTCTGCACAAACACTGCATGTCCTTGTTCTTGTTTGACTTTGTTCTTGTGAGACTTGTATTCCAGACGGAATCCTTGACGCCACTCGTGGTCGGCCTTTAGTTCTAGCTTTTGCAGGATCATGCATAATGACATCATTTACTCCCACTTCTTGTTTGATAGGTGCACTGGACCCCACCTATGATCTTGGCTCTTCAGAAGTAGTTTGCGCTTTATTAGTCATATTATGCTGGTCCAAAAAACTGTTTGCCCACCCAAAGACGACATCAAACAAAAGGGGATCTCTTGTTACCGCCTCCACGACTTTATCGAATGATGAACGAAGTCTCCAGGCTTGAAGTGGAGTAATTTGAGTTAGACGCACTCCGCGTACTATGCTAGTCGACGAGGCCCCAAGACTCATGATGCTATGTCTTACATTTAGAGTCCACCTGGGTAAAATATATCTCTCAGGGATGGCTTGCATATCATACTTTTGCTTCATCATATATAAAATTTGCGTGCATAGCAAACCTTCAGTCACAGCCCTTGCACACGTACACCTGAACATTCCCTTAGATATATTGCATTGAACATTATGCACGTAGCTCTTTCCATCAATCCGCATAGTTACTCTATACGTGCTCGTATCCCCATCCGTGCTCACCCTTTCGTGCCGACAGTATAAAGTATTTTTGAAACGATTTTGAAAAATGGAAAATATGTTTCTAGTATATACCATTGCGGCATGAACCTCTAACTCATGCATGACGCTAAATTCTGGTTTGTTCCGCATACAAAAAGTATCTTCTCTCTCCTCTTTGGCTCGCTGAAATTTTACAGCTTTATCATATTGATCAATGAACTCGTATAATGGAGTCATACAGTGTACGTATCCATCAAAATACGCGCTCATGCTTTCACTCCTTTGGCTGGACGCCATGCCTACACACAAAACAAGAAATGAATACCATGTGCTGAGTTTATTTTGATCATATATTTTTACACCAATCTCTATCGTATTAACATTCATACCCGCAAAGAAAGTATCCAGTAGGTACGCCTTAATCCAATGATGTGCTTTCTCATGCATCGTATGCAACCACTTCCAGGCTTTCATTTCATTTTTTTTGTTTTTCTGTCAATGGCTCCTGAAATTCCGTTTGGTACTTCTCCATTAAGATGCACTAACAATTCTCAGCTTCTTCAACATTTTGACTGTTCTTACACCAGTTTGCATAGTCTTCTTCAAATTCAGGGTTATAAGAAGACCGCAATGAACGTAGATGCTCATCTTCGTGCAGACTGATATGCCATATGCAATACCTGTGTTTTGTATTTGGAAAAACTCTTTTGATTGCATTGCATATTACCGGGTCTTGATCGGTGATGATAGCTCCTGGTGCTTTATCCCACATACATGTTAACCACTGTCCGAATAACCACACAAAGGATTCTTCCTTCTCATCAGCAAGAAGAGCACATCCAAATAAAATAGACTGTTTATGATGATTGACACCTATAAAAGGTGCAAAAGGCAACATGAATCTATTTGTCTTATAAGTGACATCAAATACAACAACATCTCCAAACTGGCTGTATGATGTCCTCGCCCTTCCATCAGCCCAAAATATACTCCTACATACATTATCTTCATCATGCTCAATAACATAATAGAACTGAGAGTCTGTAGCTTGCCTTTTAATAAATTGTTCTATTACTCTAATGCATTCCTTCCCAATGTTGTTCTTTCTTTCTACTCTCCCATGATCAATGCATTGTTGCGTAGTAATATTGACATTACTACTACTCGTGGCATTTAGAATCCTTGCAATCTTTGCAGGTCCTACTCCACAGCCACGCATCTGATCAACTAAATTCCTACATGTTCCGTCCATCTGCGATCTTGTAACGACTGCTTTTCATGTATCTGGATTTAATATAATATAATATATGTTTTGGTGGATTTTCTCCTCGTGTGTGGTTTTCGTCTCCGTAGATTTCATTTTCGATCGATTCGTCGTATTTTCTCGCTTCTTCCTTAGGATTGTCGATTTCGAAGTATGTCACTCGTGAAGGACTTCATAACGGTCGTATCTAACTATTAGATCAAGCCTAGGAGTCTTAGGAATCGATCCTGGGGCCCCGCGCTCCGTATCGGAACTTTTTGTGCTCATTAGCCGGTATAAGAAGGGGCACCGACCGACTAGATGACGATCCAGTCGGTCGGCAATCCTTCTTGGACCGACTAGTTGGCTTTCTAAAATTATTCAGGAGTTACTGTTTATCGTTAGTCGGTCTAAGAACGTTGGTTGACCGACTAGGTTGCAAACTAGTCGGTCAGCAATGCTTCTTTAACCGACTAACACATCATCTTAATTTTAGTTGAGTTATTGTTTACTCTTAGTCGGTCTAAGAACGTTCATCGACCGACTAGATGCTAAACTAGTCGGTCAGTATTTGTTCATGGACCGACTAACTCTAAAATCCTATTTTCGTTCAGGAGTTACTGTTTGCACTTAGTCGGTCTGCGTTGGTCGACCGACCGACTAGTTTCCAAACTAGTCGGTCAGTGGTTGCTCTTTGACCGACTAACCAGTGTCAAAACTCTAATTTCTGGGCAGCCGCCAGCCCATCCTATTTAAACCCAACCCAAACGTTTTCTTCTTCCCCAACACGACCCAAAACCCTAAAATCTTCCCCCTTGAGCCCCCATCTTCCTCCAAGCTTCATTTCTTCATTCCAAGCCCTAAATCCATCATCCAAACCATCCATCCACTCCATCTACCTCTCATCTTCCCTAAAATCTCACCAAAACCCATCAAAATCCCCAAATCCCCCAAAACCCTAGTTTTCCCAAACTTCTCCAATCTTTTCCAGATCTGATCCTAGGGTTCCCCGGAGTGTTTCTTCCGCCTCCTCTCGGTAAGAAATCGATCTACCGTCGTTTTCATAACTTATTCATATTTTTATGAAACCCTAATAAATTTCATGTTGTTTGTTGATTGTTCCCCCAAAACAGCGATTTCCCCGTAGATTGGCATCCGTGTGACGAAGTGGTCATCATCCCCGGTGCTAGGCAAGTGAAACTTGCCACTTAGGGTTTAGGCCATGCTTTAGGCCATTTGCTTGTTGTAGGCGTAAAAGAGGCTAGGCGACGAAATGATACTCGCCTAGGCGCAAATTGGGGAACTAGCTTGACAACGAAGCTAGTTCCGACATTTAGCATGTTGCACAATTACCATGACATGTTTACTTTCCATTAACGGTACGCAAATTAAATGTCATGTCATTGCATTCTTTTGGTGATCCCGTGATTGCGTAGCATCGCTACAATACTTGTGTTTCCTGGCTCGTGACCAGAAGCGAGCATAATGAGTTGCTAACCCCAATGCTCGATATATTGAATTGTGAACTAAGAAACAAGCTCCCGTGCGGGGCAACCCTGGCTCACTTGCTGGGCTCATGTGCAGGGACCCTGGCTTGTTTACGTGTGGGATGGGGTAAGGGTTAAGCGGCCAGGCAACTGGGGGTCTGTTTGATCAACAACTGCAGTTGTAAGGCGTAAACTCTGGGGTGGGGTAGTGTTTAGTGCCGATCGGTCTGAATGTTGTACCATTCAGCGAAGGGCGTAAACATCTACAAAACAACCGTGAAATGTGAATTGTGTTTAGTGCCGATCGGTCTGAATGTTGTACCATTCAGCGAAGGGCGTAAACACCTACAACGATGTGAATTGATTGAGATTGATAGTAGCGTGGCTACTCTTGTCTTGTCTTGTCTTGTCCCGATAATTGTTCTCTTGTACAAATCGTCTTGCCATGTTTTAATTGTGCACTCATGTTATAACTGCCATGTCATGCATACTAAACTGCTAGGTTGCTAGTTGCCTTACTTTCAGTTTCCTTGCCCAAGTCTTTTAGACTTGCTGACATGTGCCCCTTTACTCTTTTGGGTGACACATGTTAGATCCTGAGCCTGAGTGCCTTGTTGAGGACGAGGTGTTTGCTGACGCCGAGCCCGAGCTTGTGTTTGACGGGGAGTACGTGGACACTGGGGATCAGTCCTAGTGTCTTCGTTGTGTTTTACTTTTGTTAGACAGTTGTTTTGTTATCGGTGCGTAGCACCTATACCTTGTTGTTGTTGTTGCTTTTGTTGGCCTTGTTCTGGGCCTTTAGACTCTTTCTTTTAGCCTGGTGGCTTTTCTGGATGTTGAACTTATTTTTCTTGTTGGACAATGTATGAGATGTGAGATTTTATTTCAGTCTCTCCTTGTGTTATTATTGTTATTCTGTTGTGGTTACAGGGACCTGCTTATGTATTATTGACGCTTATCGGGTTTGGGGCTTCACAGCTCCACTCCCGTGCGGACCTTTTCACGTCTCGCCTCCATTTTAGGGAAGCGGGTCGTGACAGGTTTTGTTGGTGGCCCATGCAGGTCCTTCTGTAACTGCGATTTTTGGAATAGCGATAATAATATTAGAATGTCCAATAAATTAAGTTTGACGTCCGAGTCATAAGCTATGAGTCTAATCTGATTTGTTTTCTGTGTCACTAGATGGCAGGAAGACGTTTCACCCGTGGTGGGGGTAGTGGCGCGACCCCTTATGATGAGGAGCCTGAGCGGGAACCCACTAGCGGTGAGATGATGCGGATGATGATCCAGATGATGCAAGTGCAGTAGGGCGTGCTTTTGCAAGTCCAGAATGCTCCACTTGCTCGAGCTGCCCGGGCTCTTCCGGATGCCCCTCGCTCTGAGCCAGGAGCGAAGCAATTTCGGGAGCTGGGTCCCGCATATTTTGATGGTTCTGAGGGTCATCTGGCTGCCGATGAGTGGATTCGGAACATCGAGGACAATCTGAAGATGGCCAAGATCACTCCGGCCGGATGGGTTGATTTGGCGAAGAGGCAACTCAAGGATAATGCTCGGAATTGGTGGGATGCTGAAGAGAAGATGTTGGTGGAGCCGATAGCTTGGGCTACCTTCAAGGCCAGATTTGAGGGTGAGTTCTTCCCGAAAGCTGCCAGGGAGGGGATGCTGCAGCGTTTTATCGATTTGAAGCAGGGGAACTCGTCAGTGGACATATATCACCAAGAGTTCATGAGGATGAGTAGGTTTGCACCAAAGATGGTGCAGGACGCTGAGGAGAAGGCTCGGAGGTTCCTGCATGGGCTTGCTTCGGAGCTCCAGAGTTTTGTGACCTCTTCTGACCGGGAATCTTATCAGAAGGTTCTGGTAGCAGCTAAGAGGCAGGAGCTGCTCGTGAACCAGAGGAGGGGGTCTGTTGTTGGTGCTGGGAAGAGGCCTGTGGAACAGGCGAGAGCTGTGGTTAGACCTGGATTCAGGCCTAATCAGTCCGCTCAGTTTAAGAGGCCAGGAGGGCCTATTCTGAAGACTTGCCATTTCTGCGGCAAGCCTGGCCATATCAAGGATCAGTGTCGGAAGTTTCTGGGCCAGTGTTTGGTTTGCGGTGATGCTTCCCATGTCGCGAAGGATTGTCGGCATGCGGGTCCGCTGCGGAGGGCACCTGTTGCAGCTCAGCCGTTGCAGCAGCGAGCGTCTGTTCCTGCTGTTCCTGCTGGACGTGGAGCAGCTCTTGTTCCGCAGAGGCAGGCTTTTCAGCCGGCTGTTCCGCCGAGGAGGCAGGCTTTTCTGATGACCGCTGCGGAGAGCGAGGCTGTGGATGAGGTTATCGCAGGTAATCCTCAATCTAGCTGTTACTTTCCTAGCTGGTTTTGATTGTTAGATTATGTTGTTTGCTTGAACATGGTTGTTTGCTAGACTAGGGTTTGATTGTTGATTGATTGTTAGGTGTGGTTTTGGTTTGCGCATTTCCTGAACGAGTCCTCTTTGACTCTGGTGCATCGATGTGCATTATTTCTCGGAGCTTCGTGGAGAGGCATTCCTTGTCGACGTCCCCTCTTCCCAAGAGTTGGAATATCGTTACAGGGAATGGCGTGGTCTCGGTGCATCGTGGTTGCAATTCTTGCTCTTTGGTGGTTTGTGGACATGAGCTTTTCGCTGATTTCATTGTCCACGACATCATCAACTATGATGCCGTTCTTGGGATGGACTGGCTTGCGAGCTTCTATGCTACGATTGACTGCAGGAGGAAGAAGGTGGTGTTCGAGATTCCCGGACATCCAGTGTTTGAGTTCAGTCGTGGTAGCAGTTCGCTTGGTCCTGTCAGATTTCGGGCCAGGCCGGTGGAGGCTGTGGCTATGCAGATGGAGCTGGAGTGGCCAGCTGTGGTGCGTGATTTTGGCGACGTCTTCCCCGAGGAGATGTCTGGTTTGCCACCTGATCGGGCTTTGGAATTTTCTATCGATCTTGTTCCAGGTGCGCAGCCGATTTCGAAGGCGCCGTATCGTATGGCACTTGCAGAGTTGGAAGAGTTGCGGAAGCAGTTGGATGAGCTTTTGCAGAAGGGTTATATTAATCCTAGCGTGTCTCCGTGGGGAGCACCGGTGTTGCTGGTTAAGAAGAAGGATAGTTCGCGTCGCATGTGCGTGGACTATCGGGAGTTGAATGCGGTGACCATTAAAAATAAATACCCGTTGCCTCGCATCGATGATATTTTTGATCAGCTTGGAGGTTCGAGGGTGTTTTCAAAATTGGATTTGAGGAGTGGTTACCATCAGTTGAAGGTTAAGAAGGGAGATGTTCCGAAGACAGCGTTCAGGACGAAGTATGGACACTATGAGTTCGTGGTTATGCCTTTCGGCGTAACTAACGCACCCGCAGTTTTCATGAATCTGATGAACCTGATTTTCTACGACTTTTTGGATAAGTTTGTTGTTATCTTTATTGACGACATTCTGATCTATTCGAAGTCGGAGGAAGAGCATGCCTCGCACTTAAGGACGGTGTTGGAGATTTTGAGGAAGCATCGTTTGTATGCTAAGTTTTCGAAGTGCTAGTTTTGGCTGGATCGAGTTGCTTTTCTCGGGCATGTGGTGACTGGAGATGGTATTTCAGTGGATCCCGAGAAGATTAGGGCCATCAGGGAGTGGCCTGTTCCGTCGTCTACGACTGAGATTCGGAGTTTCCTTGGACTTGCTGGTTATTATCGACGATTCATTAAGGACTTTTCTCGTGTTGCTGAGCCGATGACCCGGTTGACGCGGAAGGATGTTGCTTTTGTTTGGTCGGGTGATTGCGAGAGTGCTTTTGGCGTTCTGAAGGAGAGGTTGACGACTGCCCCTATTCTTGTTGTGCCTGATCGCAGCGGTGGATTTGAGATCTTTTGCGATGCTTCTGGCAAGGGTCTCGGTTGTGTGTTGCATCAGCACGGGCACGTTGTGGCGTATGCGTCTCGTCAGCTTAAGGTTCATGAGAAGAATTATCTGACAAATGATTTGGAGTTGGCTGCCGTTGTGTTTGCTCTTAAGATTTGGAGGCACTTCCTGCTGAGTGAGAAAGTGAAGATTTTCACCGATCATAAAAGCTTGAAGTATATTTTCACTGAGAAGGAGCTCAACATGCGACAGCGTTGTTGGTTGGAGCTTATGGAGGATTATGAGATTGATTTGCAGTTTCACCCTGGCAAGGTGAATGTGGTTCCGGATGCTTTGAGTAGGCTTCCAGCGGTGATGATTTTGACCTCACAGTGGAGATTGCAGCAGGATTTTTGCGAGTCTGGCGTTGAGATTGTTCTTCCTGGGGAGGCTTCGTCGTTGATGTACATGCAGTTACAGTCGACGATCGTGGATCGGATTAAGGCTGGCCAGGCCGAGGATCCGAGGATGGTGAAGATTCGGGAGCAGGTGGAAGCCGGTCTGCGGACTGACTTTTTGATTCATGAGGATGGCTCGCTGAGGTTTGGAGCCAGGTTGTGTGTGCCAGCTGGGGATATCAGAGAGGAGCTGATGGTGGAGGCACACAGTTCGCCGTATTCTGTGCATCCTGGTGGCACCAAGATGTACCAGGATCTTCGTCTGAATTATTGGTGGCATGGTATGAAGAGGAGCGTGGCTCGGAGTGTAGCCAAGTGCTTGGTTTGCCAGCAAGTGAAGGCGGAGCATCAGCGTACGGCCGGGTTGCTACAACCGCTTCCGATTCCGGAGTGGAAATGGCAACACATCACTATGGATTTCGTGACTGGACTACCTCGGAGTCCGAAGCAGAATGACGCGATTTGGGTGATCGTAGATCGTTTGACCAAATCTGCGCACTTTATTCCGTTCAGAGTGGGACAGTCCACTGAGGCGCTAGCGAGGAGATATATGGAGGTAAAATTCTGTTACTCTCCGTTTTATTTCCTTTTCCTAGTTTGGATAGTGATGTAACGTGAATCGTGCAGGAGGTTGTGCGACTTCATGGAGTCCCCGTGAGTATCGTGTCTGACAGAGACACGAGGTTCACATCTCAGTTCTGGCAGAGTTTGCAAAAGAGCTTGGGTACGCGTCTGAGTTTCAGCACGGCGTACCATCCGCAAACGGATGGCCAGTCCGAGAGGACGATTCAGATTTTGGAAGACATGCTGAGGGCGTGCATGTTGGATTTCAAGGGTTCGTGGGAGGACCATCTGCATTTGGTGGAGTTCTCTTACAACAACAGCTTCCAGGCGAGTATTGGCATGGCGCCTTTCGCCGCTCTTTATGGGAGGAAATGTCGATCGCCATTGAGTTGGGATGACGTTGGTGATCGGGAGTTGTTGGGACCTGAGATGATCGTGGAGGCCGTGGATATCGTCAGGAATATTCGGGAGAGGTTGAGGATTGCTCAGGACCGTTTTAAGCATTGGGCGGATGCTAAACGTCGTCCTTTGGAGTTTCAGCCGGGCGACCATGTGTTTCTGAAGATTTCCCCGAATCGTGGTGTGATTCGTTTTGGGAAGCGTGGGAAGTTGAGCCCGCGATACATTGGACCGTTTGACGTTTTGGAGAGGGTTGGCGAGGTAGCTTATCGCTTGGCCTTGCCGCCATCTTTAGAAGGAGTTCACAATGTTTTCCATGTGTCGCAGCTTCGTCGATACATTAGCGATCCGTCTCATGCGGTAGATTTTTCGGAGATTACCGTTCGCCCCGATATGACGTATGACCAGCATCCAGTGCAGATTCTGGACATGCGTCAGAAATCGCTTCGGAACAAGATTGTCAATCTTGTGAGGGTGATGTGGCGACACGGCTCACCTGGAGAGTCTACTTGGGAGAATGAGGATGAGATGCGAGAGCGTTTCCCACTTTTGTTTCCGGACTCGTAAGTTTTTGGAAATTCCAAGGACGGAATTTTTCTTAAGTTGGGGAGGATGTAACGACTGCTTTTCATGTATCTGGATTTAATATAATATAATATATGTTTTGGTGGATTTTCTCCTCGTGTGTGGTTTTCGTCTCCGTAGATTTCATTTTCGATCGATTCGTCGTATTTTCTCGCTTCTTCCTTAGGATTGTCGATTTCGAAGTATGTCACTCGTGAAGGACTTCATAACGGTCGTATCTAACTATTAGATCAAGCCTAGGAGTCTTAGGAATCGATCCCGGGGCCCCGCGCTCCGTATCGGAACTTTTTGTGCTCATTAGCCGGTATAAGAAGGGGCACCGACCGACTAGATGACGATCCAGTCGGTCGGCAATCCTTCTTGGACCGACTAGTTGGCTTTCTAAAATTATTCAGGAGTTACTGTTTATCGTTAGTCGGTCTAAAAACGTTGGTTGACCGACTAGGTTGCAAACTAGTCGGTCAGCAATGCTTCTTTAACCGACTAACACATCATCTTAATTTTAGTTGAGTTATTGTTTACTCTTAGTCGGTCTAAGAACGTTTGTAACGGCCGCTTTCCGACTGTTTGTAATTTTCTGCGCGCACGTGTTTTATCGTGCACGTATTTTATTTGGCTATTTCTGAGCTCCAGCATATGCGATGCGATATGCCGTTGCGATCGTTTTTGGGGTGTTGAATTTTATAGTAATTTTGGGAACGTCTTTCACGGCTCGTTTTCGCGCGAAACGACTTTGAATGATATGGGCGTTTTAGTCATCTGACTCGAAACACCGTTTCCAATTTTACGTAAATTTTTGGTAGGCGTTACGCACGATCGGGCTCCGTAGATCTGTGCGTCTCGTCTCCACGAACGCCCCGGTATTTTCGGATTATTTTTCTGACGCCCGGATTGAAAGATATCGCTCGGAGAAATCTGGACCGTTGATTTGCCCTGATCAATTTCGAAATTCAAATTGATTAGCCAAATCTGGCTAAATCTCTTTTAAAAATTGTTTTAAAATCTTCCCTAATCTGTTTCACTAATCTCCCCTAGACTTATCCCTACTTGTACACCCTCTACCCCTTTATTAATTCCCCTTTAGCTATAAAACTTATAGATACATATCAAATGACTATTATTATATTAGCCCCATTCTTTTAACCCTAACCCTATTCAAACCCTAACCCCCAAAATCTCAGCCGCCGCCACATACTTGGGAGCCCGAGCTCTCCTCCCCGAGTTTCCCCTCTCACTGGGCCTCAACCCCGTCGGCGGCGAACCCCGACGCCGGCCCACTCCTCCGATCAACCTCCCCACCGCGATGCACCGCCCTCGCCATCACGCCGGCCGCCGACCTCGATCCCCTCTCCTCTCTCGCATCCCACGGCGAGGCGCCGCCGTGATCTCAACCCCGATCGCCGCTCAGCGCCCGCTCCGACATCGGCGAGGCGCCGACGTCGCCTCATCTCCCCGATCCCGCAACCCGCGCTGCTGCGGATCCCGCCATCGCCGCATAGCACAGGCGCCTCCCCTCGTGGTCCTCGCAGCCATGACAGCCCGATGCCGCCGCGATCGACGTCGATCCGGCGTCCCCAACCCCGAGCGACCCCCTGCTGCGCCGCCGCCGCTGCGCTGATCCCTGCCGCCAATACGCTGCCCCTCGTCGCTCCTCAGCCCTAGCTCCAAGCCGCCGACCCTTGCCGCTCGGAGCCCCTTAGTCGAGCTCCTCTTACTCTCCGGAGATCCCCTGCTTCCTACACAACGGGGGAGCCCTAGAGCTCGCGGCCACGGCCTCATCTTCTCCCTCCACCGTCGGAAACCAACGACCGGAGCCTTGCCTACTGCTCAATCATGACGTCCCTCACCGTCGCCCAACAATAGGCCCACGATCGTGCTCCCCTACGTTCAAGCAACGAAGAACGTCTACACTATGGGTTGTGCCTCTTAAGTTATACATATGAACTTAAGCAGTGTCTCACATTGTATAGGGATGTGATATATTAAACAAACAGTAAGTTGGGTAATATATTTACTCTAAGTTTTAGCACTATAGTATTTGTGAGCTACGTTTTGGGTGCTAGGTTAAGCTGACTTTTAACTAACTTTACGAATCCAAATCTCGCAGATAGTTTCCGCGTTACCGCAGTCGAGTAACTGAAATCACGACGGGTCCGTAACTGTTTCCAGGTCTGACGCCAGATTTACACGTGAACATCATTCAGGTTGGTACCCCGAACTCATAGCGAAACCCACACTGTAGCAAACTGAACCTTAACTAAAATTTGACAACTTGAACTAAATTTACTTTCGGTATCTGTAAAACGCTGCTCACTGTAGAAAGATCGACAATCGGACAATTTTATGTGCACATAGGGTAGTGGTCGATTTAGGTTGATAAAACACCAAAAATCGTGACTTTGACAATTAGGGTAGTCCCGACAACCTAGAAACAAACCCTAATAGGACTTGATGAAAATTGCGACCTGACATCGTCGCCATGACCTATTTCAGACGGACTTCCGCGGACGAGACGCTTGGACGAGAAGCTTCGGGAGGACGACACACTCGCCATCGCAGGCAAGTGTACTCACTTGCGATTTGACTGTGCCTTAGTTCTAGTTGTAGAACTGTTAGATGGTGTGTGATGAGAACCGGACGTGAAATGATAGCGTCCGGGACGACCCGTGACGGCTCAGACTTGACGACGAAGTCTGAGCCTGACGACAATGAACTGCTGACAACATAGGACTATCTTGTGTGTGCGTGCGTGTGGACACCCTAGAATAACTTTCCCTACACTTGTCATGTCGTGTCCTGTCATACAAAAAGCCTTCAGGCATTTCGGATGCTCTCCATGCGAGAGTGATCCCCGTGACTGTTACCAAAAAGCCTTCGGGCGTTTCGGATGCTTCCCTCCGCGGAAGTGATCCCCGTGATACAAAAAGCCTTCGGGCGTTTCGGATGCTCTCCATGCGAGAGTGATCCCCGTGACTGTTACCAAAAAGCCTTCGGGCGTTTCGGATGCTTCCCTCCGCGGAAGTGATCCCCGTGATACAAAAAGCCTTCGGGCGTTTCGGATGCTTTCCTTACGGAAGTGATCCCTGTTACACAAAAAGCCTGCGGGCGTTTCGGATGCTTTCCTTGCGGAAGTGATCCCTGTTACACAAAAAGCCTGCGGGCGTTTCGGATGCTTCCCTAGCGGAAGTGATCCCTGTACTTCTTGTCCTGAGTTCCTGGGTTGGGGTAGGGTTGAGCGTGCGCACGGCAAGAGGGTCTGATCCCCCTCGAACCGTAAGGCGTGAACCCTTCGTGTCACACTTGTCTTGTCTTGTCCCGTCCTGTTTGTCCTGTCTTGTCCCGTCACGTCCCGTCTTGTCTTGACACCTGTAGGTTAGTCCCGTAGTTGGTAGCACACGCTACGACTACTACTTGTCCCGTTTTACTTTCCTGCTGCGTTACTTCCTGTCGTGTTACTCTGTTATAACCACAGCATGCTAATCAACCAGTAAACTGTTGTGTAAAAGAACCTCAGCATGTTAATCAACCAGTAAACCGTTGTTTAAAGTTCGGTGCACTTGCAGTGAAGTCTAACCCTTCTTGTAGACTTTACCTGACGTACAGTTCCTTTTTCTTGGGTGCTGTACGTCAGGTGCTCAGCCAGAGTTCGTGGACGAGGCAGACGCACTGGAGCACGAGGAGCCGAGGACGTTGATCCAGAGTTCGTGCCTGACGAGGATCAGACCTTGAGGTCTTTTAGCCGCCACTTTCAGAGGTTTTTTAGGTTTGTTTTTAAAATTTTTGTTGCCACGTTTAGGCTTCTTTTTAGACTTTGTACTTGTCGGATATTATATCTCTAATTTAATGAATGTATCTTCCTTTCCGTACTTTCTGTTGTTTCGAACTATAATAATGCAAGAACCTGAAGCAATTTTTCAAATGGTACCTCTACAGACGCTTATTGGGTCCGAGCTTCTAAAGCTCTGGCCTAAGCGGGCCTCGTCACGTTCCTCTTCCGTCCATTTTGGGAAGCGGGGCGTGACAACGTTCATCGACCGACTAGATGCTAAACTAGTCGGTCAGTATTTGTTCATGGACCGACTAACTCTAAAATCCTATTTTCGTTCAGGAGTTACTGTTTGCACTTAGTCGGTCTGCGTTGGTCGACCGACCGACTAGTTTCCAAACTAGTCGGTCAGTGGTTGCTCTTTGACCGACTAACCAGTGTCAAAACCCTAATTTCTGGGCAGCCGCCAGCCCATCCTATTTAAACCCAACCCAAACGTTTTCTTCTTCCCCAACACGACCCAAAACCCTAAAATCTTCCCCCTTGAGCCCCCATCTTCCTCCAAGCTTCATTTCTTCATTCCAAGCCCTAAATCCATCATCCAAACCATCCATCCACTCCATCTACCTCTCATCTTCCCTAAAATCTCACCAAAACCCATCAAAATCCCCAAATCCCCCAAAACCCTAGTTTCCCCAAACTTCTCCAATCTTTTCCAGATCTGATCCTAGGGTTCCCCGGAGTGTTTCTTCCGTCTCCTCTCGGTAAGAAATCGATCTACCGTCGTTTTCATAACTTATTCATATTTTTATGAAACCCTAATAAATTTCATGTTGTTTGTTGATTGTTCCCCCAAAACAGCGATTTCCCCGTAGATTGGCATCCGTGTGACGAAGTGGTCGTCATCCCCGGTGCTAGGCAAGTGAAACTTGCCACTTAGGCTTTAGGCCATTTGCTTGTTGTAGGCGTAAAAGAGGCTAGGCGACGAAATGATACTCGCCTAGGCGCAAATTGGGGAACTAGCTTGACAACGAAGCTAGTTCCGACATTTAGCATGTTGCACAATTACCATGACATGTTTACTTTCCATTAACGGTACGCAAATTAAATGTCATGTCATTGCATTCTTTTGGTGATCCCGTGATTGCGTAGCATCGCTACAATACTTGTGTTTCCTGGCTCGTGACCAGAAGCGAGCATAATGAGTTGCTAACCCCAACGCTCGATATATTGAATTTTGAACTAAGAAACAAGCTCCCGTGCGGGGCAACCCTGGCTCACTTGCTGGGCTCATGTGCAGGGACCCTGGCTTGTTTACGTGTGGGATGGGGTAAGGGTTAAGCGGCCAGGCAACTGGGGGTCTGTTTGATCAACAACTGCAGTTGTAAGGCGTAAACTCTGGGGTGGGGTAGTGTTTAGTGCCGATCGGTCTGAATGTTGTACCATTCAGCGAAGGGCGTAAACATCTACAAAACAACCGTGAAATGTGAATTGTGTTTAGTGCCGATCGGTCTGAATGTTGTACCATTCAGCGAAGGGCGTAAACACCTACAACGATGTGAATTGATTGAGATTGATAGTAGCGTGGCTACTCTTGTCTTGTCTTGTCTTGTCCCGATAATTGTTCTCTTGTACAAATCGTCTTGCCATGTTTTAATTGTGCACTCATGTTATAACTGCCATGTCATGCATACTAAACTGCTAGGTTGCTAGTTGCCTTACTTTCAGTTTCCTTGCCCAAGTCTTTTAGACTTGCTGACATGTGCCCCTTTACTCTTTTGGGTGACACATGTTAGATCCTGAGCCTGAGTGCCTTGTTGAGGACGAGGTGTTTGCTGACGCCGAGCCCGAGCTTGTGTTTGACGGGGAGTACGTGGACACTGGGGATCAGTCCTAGTGTCTTCGTTGTGTTTTACTTTTGTTAGACAGTTGTTTTGTTATCGGTGCGTAGCACCTATACCTTGTTGTTGTTGTTGCTTTTGTTGGCCTTGTTCTGGGCCTTTAGACTCTTTCTTTTAGCCTGGTGGCTTTTCTAGATGTTGAACTTATTTTTCTTGTTGGACAATGTATGAGATGTGAGATTTTATTTCAGTCTCTCCTTGTGTTATTATTGTTATTCTGTTGTGGTTACAGGGACCTGCTTATGTATTATTGACGCTTATCGGGTTTGGGGCTTCACAGCTCCACTCCCGTGCGGACCTTTTCACGTCTCGCCTCCATTTTAGGGAAGCGGGTCGTGACAGATCTTTTATGTGACCGTAGCATCTGGATCTTCGCTGGGCTTTTTATCAACTCAAGATTATGATCATCATTAAAGGAGTTTATGCGCCATACTCCTCCGGTGATTTTATGAACTGTCATTCGAGCCATACAGCCTTCTCTCTCGTTTTTCCTTCGATTAACGTCCCTCCCTATCTCCCTCTTATCTTTTAAGCTTTTATACCCTTCTTTGTTGCACGTATACTTCTTCCTCGTGGTATTGCCATCTTTTCCCTTTCCCGTAGATCCCTTTCGGGTTGCAAAACCTTTCATTGCTGCATATGTATTATAAAATTGATACGCATCTTCTTCTGTTTGAAATGTCATTCCAACATATGGGCTGCCTTTTTCATTATCATTATGCCTATCCTCTTGATATATGCTGTTTACACTGTCATTTTCAGCTTCAATCTCATTTGGCATCTCCTGATCATGCACATAGGGTTCACTCTCTTCGATTTTCATTTTCTACATTAGAAACAAGTAAAAATATCAGTAATATTGACGCAACATAAATGCTATACATGTCTATCCAAGTATCAGTAGATCATCATCAGCATGTTAGTTGAAACCACACTACTATTACTAATCATGTTAAAACCTTGCGTATTATATCTATTCTTTTTCAATATGATCTAATTGTTAGCATCATATTTGATGACCGGATCAAATCCATCAAAAAATCAAACATATCAACCGTTTTACGCGGTGGGCAATATTATGTACGCCATTCTCTCTATGTTGTTGTGCTATATGAGCTGCTTCAGTAAGTTTTGATGGACATCTCATATTGCTCAACGCGCACAACGGGTGCGATGTTTGAAGGGTTGTGCGCGGAGAGTAATTTCCATCGCAACACTTCGCTAGTTTGGAAATTACTCACCACGCAAAACGGGACAAAAATTTAGCCCGTTGTGCGCGGAGAGGAATTTCCAGCACTAATCGTCCAAAGGTTGGAAATTACTCCCCGCGCAAAACCCTTCAAAAATTTATCCCGTTGTGCGCGTTGAGCAATATGAGATGTCCAACAAATTAGGGATGACGATCCTTACCTCGATGGAGGAGAGTAACAGGGGAATCAACGAGAGTGTGATGGCCTGGATTTGGGGGCGATCTTAGGCGTGGGCTGTTGAAATCAAAGACCTTGTGCAAAACTGGGGATCTACTCCAACTTCTGCGTTTTGCGCGGGAGTGAGCAAAAGAATTGGTGGCGATTACTCCAGCTTCTGCGTTTTGCGCGGGAGTGAGCAAAAGAATTGGTGGCGATTGTATTTTAGTACAAAAGGGCTTAAAGGTAATTTAGTACAGAGGCACGTTGAAAAGAGCTTAAAGGGCGTTTTGGTAATTGCACCAAAAGGTCAGATATTACCATGATCGCTGATCGGATCGGACAGTCAGGAGGGGTCGAGCGCAGGAATCCCATCTGAGCACGAGCTCAGGCGCATTTTACCATATATATATATATATATGTCTATATATATATATACATATATATATGTGTATATATATATATATACATATGTATATATATATGTGTATATATATATGTATATACATATATATATGTATATACATATATATACACATATATATATGTATACATATATATATATACATATATATATGTGTATATATATGTATATACATATATATATGTATATATATATATCTATACATATATATATCTATACATATATATATATATAGACATATATATATATATAGACATATATATATATATATATATATACATATATATATATATAATCAAAAAAACGATGAGTGATTTGCGGAGCGGAGCGACAGGCGACCCTGGTGATAAATCTAGGGCAAACTCTTCATCCTATGGTGGCGGCCTGGCTGATATTGAAGAAAACAATGTTAATCCCTGGCAAACTGTGCATAGGCGGCGTCCGCCCGTTTCATCCAGGCTGCGAGGTATTCATCGACCTATTGATCCTCGCGGAGGGGGTCGGGAACCCTACCTCCGACCTTCGGCTTCTGGAGGTTCACGTGAGTATCTACATCGCGCGGGTGCTCCTGCCCGTTCAGGGCCCCCTCGCCCACCTGTACGTGCCGCTCAGATGTTGGGTTTTCCGGTTGGAGCCCCTGCATCTAAGGTGTTTAAGGGAATGCCTCTGAGGCCCCCGGCTCCTATTTCTGGTCCTAAGCGGAGCTGGTCTGATATTTGTTCGGCAAAGAGATCCTATGGTGATGCCGTCGGCATGTGTTTCGTCCCCCCTAAGGTCAGATTGGATGGCTCCTGTGTAGCTCGTGTATCGAATTCTCTACTAGAGAAGGGATCTGAATTTTGGAAATCAACCTTGGTTGGATACGTACTTGGAGATACGCCATTGTTCGGACAGATGCAGGCTTGGATGGATAGACTCTGGAAGCCCAGGAAGAAAGTGCAACTGTATAGCAAGGACAATGGTTTCTTCTACTTTCGTTTCGAATCGGGGGAGGAATGTGAGAGAATTCTTCATGGGGGACCCTGGCTGATTGATGGGCGTTTGGTTGTACTTAAATTGTGGACTCCTGCACTTCGCCACGACCGTGACATCCTCACCTCTGTCCCTATTTGGGTACAATTGCATGGCCTTCCAGTTAACATGTGGAATAGGGATGTCCTAAATATCCTGGCTTCAGTTGCTGGGATCCCTCTGTGCCTGGATCGGGCCACTGCCAAAATGGAAAGAATGACTTATGCTCGTTGTTTGGTAGAAAATGATGCTAAGAGGTCTCTACCAGCTCATATTGAAGCGGAGCTTGATGACGGCTCGATTTTGATTATTGATGCCAAGTATGAGGCGGAGCCACCCCGTTGCAGCAAATGTATTTGTTTTGGCCACTTGACTTCTCATTGCCCTTTTTATCAAGACAAGGGGAAAGGTATCATACCCAATACTAAGCACGTTCAATTCTTGGAACCGGGTCAGGCCTCAAATGTGTCATGTGACCCCCTGCTTGATACGAACGGAGAGTCTGCTACTGAGGGTACCCCGGGGCCTAAGGTGGGTGCGGATGGGTCCTCTTCCACTGTGGCTATATCCAATATTTTGCAGGCTACGATCAAGGATGTTGCTGAACCTGTTGTAGCCTTTGATAATCATGTGACGCTGCAAGGAGGCGAGGATTCTTTGCAAACAGCAGCTGGCCGGGTAAAAGCCTCAACGGGGCATGTCGGGTCTGCTTCAGATGGCAATGGACGTTGTGAACAAGGTCACATAAATGTCCTTCATGCTGGCCGGCTCCCTATTTCTGGTACAGATATCTGCGATCTAGAGAGGAGTGAGGGGCATGCTGCTATACGGTTGAATACCCAATTTAAACGATTTGTTAAGCTTTTGCAGCTTGTTCTAAGTCTGAAGCCCAGTACTATCAACGCCTCTTGCCAACCTGTTCCAGTCTCATCCTCTCGGCTTGAGGCCATGGTAAATGTTGTTGATAATTCAATTAAAAACAGGGTTAGGCCAGGTGCGGATACGTCCATATCATCTTCAGGGAATCTTAATGGCCAGGAAGCTAATTTACATGAGGATTCTCTCCCAGAGTCCCCTCTCTATGATAACCCCCTATGGGCTTCGGAAATTGCTGATATTACTAACAAGGGGAAGAAGCAGGTGGTTTCGGCTACCAGGCGTAGCAGCAGACTGAAGTAGGTGTCTGCCCTTATACTTTCATACATCTTGTCAATGAGTATCTTATTTTGGAACACAAGAGGCCTTAATAACTCTGTGAGGCGTAGGGACCTCAAGGATATGATCAAGAAGCTTAAGCCGTCTATCATTGTTCTATTGGAGACTAAATTGAATTCTACAACCATGAAGTCCAGATCTTGCATTCCAAAGGGATGGTGCCTTTTTGATAACTTCCTTACTCATTCTGGAGGACGTATTTTGACTGGTTTTGACCCAATTGTGTGGCAGGCTAGCATCATCTCTTGTTCAAAGCAGCACATTACTCTAAGTTGTCTCAATTCCGGGGGTTTTGAATTTGCCCTAACAACAGTGTACGGTAGCAACTCTTTATCTGAAAGGAAGCTTTTATGGGAGCACTTAAAGGTGGATGCGGCAACTCTTAACTCTAAAGCCTGGTTAGTCGGAGGAGATTTTAATTGTATATTATATGCTAATGACAAGATTGGTGGCCGCAGGGTGGTGCCTAGTACCCTTGCTGACTTCAACAACTCAGTCTCTGATTGTAGATTGGGTAATCTCAAATGTATTGGGAATCGCTTTAGTTGGTGCAACAACCGTTTGGGTTCGGCCCGTATTGCGGCACAGTTGGATCGGGTTCTTTGCAACGGTAAATGGCTTGACAAGCTACCAGACTCTTACTTGGAATATTTGGACCCTAACACCAGCGACCACTCTCCTATGTTTATCAACCTTCATTCCCAGGTATTTGCTGATCCTAAACCCTTCAAATCTTTCAATCACTGGATACATTTGCCGGGTTTCTATGATATTCTGAATGCACACTGGCCGAGATCTTATGGGGGGTCGCCTATGTTTTGTCTGGTCCGGAAATTGCGACAATTAAAATATGAGCTTCGAAGATGGGCCAGGGACCATCGCTCTGGGGATTTAATTCTTGCTTGCAGAAGTAATATTGAAGCTGTTAGAAGTCAAATTGGTCTTCATTATAACCAAGACCTACAGGAGAAAGAATGTAAACTATCAGCTGAACTTGCAAACTTACTAGATATGGATGAAGAAATGCTTCGTCAGAAGAGTAGACATGATTGGTTGGACCTGGGAGATAGAAACTCAAGATTCTTCTATAATGCTATGAGGGCTAGACAAAGCTTCAATAATCTATGCCACCTTGTAGATGTAAATGGAGTTCAATGCAAAACATATGTGGATATTAAGGCGGAGGCTGTTCAATTCTATGAGAACTTATATAATAAGTCCCATTACTGGAATGTCTTCCCCAATCTTGTCCCTAAAAAGAAACTTAAGGTGTAAACGGCTAGGTGGATGGAAAGAATGGTCACTACAGAAGAAATTAAAGAGGCAACTTTTCAGATTGGGACTTCTAAAGCCCCAGGTCCTGATGGATACAATGGATTCTTTTTTCAACACAACTGGCAGCTTATTGGACATGATGTTGTTGAAGCTGTCCAATCTTTCTTCAAATCTTCTTCATTGCTCAAACAGGTGAACCATACTTTCCTAACCCTGGTCCCTAAAAACACTAATGCCTCTTCTCTAGGTGATTACAGGCCTATTGCTTGCTGTAATATCATTTATAAAATCATTAGCAAAGTGATCTGCAACAGGCTGAAGAGAATTATTACCGAGTTGGTTTCCCCTAACCAATCGGCGTTCATCCATGGGAGATTGCTATCTGATTGTACCCTGCTAGCTCATGAGCAGATAAGGGATTTTAGCAATCCCATGGGGTCCAGGGCATGTTTGAAATTGGACATCAGAAAGGCCTTCGACAGTGTGAACAGAGAGTTTGTGTATTATATTTTGCATCAGATGGGTTTTGGGAATAAGTTCATCAGCTGGATTAAGGAATGCCTCTCTACTGCATCTTTCTCTGTTATGGTTAATGGGTCCCCTGTGGGTTTCTTTGGTGGCAATAGAGGGATTAGACAAGGAGATCCTTTATCCCCATTCCTATTTGTTATTATCATGGAAGCTTTCTCTCTCCTTCTTGCCAAGGCTATTGCTAAGGGAACCGTCCATCCTATGAAACGCTCGGGATCTATATCTCATTTGTTGTTCGCTGATGACTTATTGGTATTCTGCCGTGCTTCTGGAAATTCTCTAAGGGGCCTTAAAAATGTGCTGGAGGAGTTCAAGAACTTCACAGGTCTGGAGATCAACTGGGAAAAGAGTCTATCCATGTTTAGCAAAGGTGTGAAGAACCCGGGCGAACTTGCTGATTATTTAGGTGCAAAGCGGGCAAATACTATTACTACTTACCTGGGGCTTCCTCTCTCCTCCAACTATCCTAAAACACATATGTATAGCTGCCTGATTGATAAGTGCAGGAAGCGGCTGAGTGGGTGGTCCTCTGCTCTTTTATCGATCTCTGGGCGCATTGAGTTGGTAAGAAGTGTGATTTATGGCATGATTGCTTTCTGGATATAGGTTTATAAAGTTCCAACATCTGTTATGCGAACCCTGACTTCCATGTGTAGGAAATTTATCTGGGGCCCTACAAAATCTTGGGCCTGGAGAGACTCTTGCAGACCTAAGGAGGAAGGGGGTGTTGGTCTAAGACTACTTACTGATTTGAATCTTGCTTCTGGGATTAAATTAACATGGAGATTCCTTCATGTCAAAGTCTTATGGGCTGAGTACATGCGTAATAAATATAAGGATTCTTCCAGGTTTTATGCTGCAACAAGAGCCATCTCTCATTCTGGTACGTGGAAATTCCTTCTTCACTGTAGAAATCTCTCTCAGCGTATTATTTTCAGGAAGGTACGGGATGGGAAAGACACTCTTTTCTGGCATGACAATTGGTTGCCAAATGGTCCCTTGAAAAATCTTTACGATATTCCTGATGGAGCTAGTAGGAAGCTTGTCAGTGACTATTGGGATGGTACTTCTTGGATGGATAATGCTGAAATTTTAAACTTGAAGCCTTTGCTCCAGCAAATCTCTTTATCCCCCGGTGTTGATACTTGGGAATGAAAGCGAGATTCATCTTTCAAATTCAAAGACGCTTGGAACATAGTGCGTGACAAAGGTACCCCTTACCCATTCTCTAAACTGATTTGGTTTAGTAAATCCATCCCAAAAATGTCCATTACTTTGCTTCGAGCATGCAAAGACAAACTTCTTACAAAAGTTCGCATGGAAAAATGGTGTGATCTAAACTCTAATGCATGCGAGTTGTGTTTGGATGGTACCCCTGAAACTATTTCTCACCTATTCTTTGAATGCCCTTATTCCAACTATCTAATGCGTCGTGCCCTTCTCAAACTGGGAGCAAAAGGTCCTATGGCCCTCACTCTGCCGACAGTAGGGTCCTACTATTTGGAAAAATATGTGAAGAAGGGTTTCCTTGGGTTGCTTGCTCGGGTCGTACTTGCTACTGTGGTATATCACCTGTGGAGGGAGCGCAACAGGAGAGTTTTTGAAAAAATTAGTAAGCCGAAGACCATTCTCTTTGAGGACATCTCGGCGGACGTCCGCTTGGCTCTTCGGAACATTGGCGAGGTGGAGGATGATGCTTTCACAGCCGCAATGAACTGGGACATCCGTCCTTTTGACACGGGCTGAAGTGTGTGCGGCTTGATTCTGGCCTGTGTGACTTGCTACAGGCAATGCACTGTGCGGTTCAGGCAAATTTCCACTCCTGGGCGGCAAGCAATGTACTATACTGCTAATGCAGGCGGGCTATTGTATTGGCCGGATTGTTCCTGGGATTTGTGCGGATGGATGCTTCATGCGGGTGGCTTATTGATGCTCCTTTGCGGCTTCTTGTTTTTTGGCCGTTTGAGCTTCATGCTTCATGCGGTTCCTGGATGGTCTGTATCATGCGGTCCCTGGATGGTCTGTAACTGGATTTGGTTTAGGCCATTTCGGTATCTCTTTGTCACTTTTGGGGTTCTGTGTGAGGTTCTTTACCTTTGTGTATGTTGTATAATATTGGTTCTGATCATTGTTACTGGGCAATATGTTCTAGGGTGACGACGCCTGTGTCCTCTCCCCTAGTCATTGCGCCTTATAGTCTGTGATCAACCATCTTGTATCTTTGGTTTACATTAATATAGCAACTAACTTACCTTGCAAAAATATATATATATATAGACACACACATACATATATAGTGTTTTGCAAGGTTGCTTGCAAAATTTAAATCGAGTGGTGTGTTGTTTCTTGCAAAATATTGCTCACTTTCAAAATTGTTCTGTGAATGAACTATGTTTTGCATAAAATCTAATTAATTGGATTAAACAGTAGATGTAATCCCAAATAAGTTGGAATTACATAACGATTATAAATTTTATTGGCTTTGAAATTTTACTTTTTATATTGGTTTCTAAGAAAAGCATGTTTAGAAGATGTTCTTAAATTAAGGAACATAATCTTTGGTGATTCAAGTCATGGAAAACCTTCCTCTCCTTACAGTGCTGGCCTGGCCAAGTGATTAGCGCTGAATTTTCTTCTCAAATCGAATTACATGACTTAGTCTTTCCAACTATATCAAGTACATTATGTTTAAAATCCTTTTTGTTGTGAACGTCATCTTCTGGGGGAGACCTCAGGCATTTATTTATAGGGGATGAGAGAGTTCATACATGGATATGATACAATCTTTTGAATAGATTACAATCTTATTATCTCACTAGACAAGATATTCATAACACTCCCCCTTATCATGCCATAAGTGTGAACTCTGCTCATGAATACTTCGGGATTCTGAGCATCATATGAGTATTAGAAGCAGTGGATACTTCAAGATCCCAAGTTAATGGGATTTGCCTCATTAAAACATTTGGATATGGAAAAACCTATGGGAAAACCCATAGTTTAGCAAAAAGAGTACAAAATCCCTCTAACGCCCTTTGCTCTGTACAAGCCCTTAGGCTTTCAGATCTCTTATGTGCTTTTCATCACTCTTGTTTACAACATTCCGAAATTATGTACAAATTTACAAATGTCACCATAATTAAGAAGTTGTTACATCCAAAACTCTGGAGATGTGTGCTTTGTCTTGTTGCATCTGATGTGGTCTCCTCAAAAGTATGGTAGGCATATGGATTGGTCTTCAGACTATCTGGTCAGCTCCAAAACGCCAGCCTTTTACCCAGTCGTTAATGGGATGTGATGTACCACTAGGTACACCGAAACACACCATTGGCTTGTTTCTGGAATGGTTAGGATCTCAGAATGATAGGATGATGTTGATTTCATAGTTTGTCTTATAGATATACAGTAGATGTCCATACTACTGTAGGTACCCAGTTTGTGACTTTTCGTTATGGGATCAGACATGTAGCCTGCATCCACCTAAGCATGAGGATAATTGTTTATAATGTAAGTCCAAATCCATTGATCCTTAGAGAAAGCACGGAAGATGCTTAACTTCAGTCCAGTGGCACTTTTTAGGTGCATCACTGTATCTGGCTAGTGAATTTACTACAACTATTATATCTGGACGTATGCAGTTAGCCAGGAGTGATCTGATTGCACTTAAAATACGTGACTTCAGGACCTAGAATATCCTCCCCTTTTCCAGCTAACAAAAGGGGTCTTATTTGTACGACCAGTAAGCGTACTATCATAGGTGTACTTAATAGATGACATTGGTCCTTGTTGTAATTTCCTCAAAACACTCTGCGTATATCAAGTTTAATGTAACAGGATTTTATCTATTTAGATAAATCTGTGAGTCATGACTTATTTTATTTTGCCTAGGTCTTTTATATCATGTTTGATAGTCAGGCTTGAACAGATATTTCGGTTTTCTCTTCAGGAGATCCGATGAGATTTAAGTTGTTTGCAACTATGATCTCAAATCATATTCGTTGCTCTTTATAAAGATGCAAAAACAAACCATAATAGGAATCCTTGCTTTGTCAACTGATTCATTTGGTTGTACAATATTTTATTAAGGAATATATCTTTATCAAGATCTCCTTAGAGGTATGCTGTCACAACATCCAATAGCAGCATATCCAAATTTTCCTTTGCCAAATCGTAAGATATTCACAATTTATAACTGTGGAATCTATTGCATCATTTATATTAGTGAATCTAGCTCATCTTAGTTGTTTATTTCCCAGTTTCAGTGAAAAATCATTGAGCTATAGGTTGTACCTTATATCATACGATTTTGTACTTATATTTTTATTTGTGCAATACTTATTATGCCCACAAATTTGACACCTTTTAGTGTTTGGACTTCAGCTCCGAATACTTCACGTTTCATAAGCGGGTCCAGCTCATCTGTTATTGCCTCGTTCCATATTTGGCTAATCTCCACATTTGCATTTTAGGAACGAAGTGTGGAACAATATTATATAATTATCATCGCTTCTGCGATGTAAGTGGCATATGATATGTGAATACATTGTCGACAATTGTGTTCTTTCTGTCCAACACCTCCCTAGTACGTACACCATTTAATTTCATTTTAGTTTCCGCTAGATTTTCCACTTCAGGGGATTCCGAGCGGGGTGAGTGTATGGACATGAGCTTATTATCATGTCGTAGTATTGACTTATGGTCTCCAAGTGTTTCCTCTTTCTGGGAATTTTACCCTTGGAGCATGGTGGTCTGCCTCTTTGAGGAACAACCACTTCTGCTACTGGTGGATTGCATCCATTCTCGGGGATGTCGATCCTAGCTGGATTATTAGCAGCATGGATGTGTGAACTGACAAATTCTCTAGTTGTTAGTAACTTTGTCTGATAACTGTTGAACAGTTTTCTTGATTGTATGGATCTTCAGGATCTCATTATCACATTTTATATTTTTTGGATCATAGATTTTTGTTTATTTATTTTGAATGGTCGGTAGGGCTTCATGCCTCAAACGGATTGAGTCTAGCACTGGGAATGTGGACACACCTATTCACAGTCTTCGAGACGTGCTTTTAATGCTCCCCCATTTGGGGTGCCAAGTATTTAGGATGTATAAACCCTATATGGATTCTAAGACGGCGTTGATGTCCTCATTTTATTCTCTATGGTGCTGTGGGGATGTAAACCGCACACACAAAATCCTCAAATGATGGATATTTGGCGGTGTTCCGAATGCTAGTTGCATCGGAGAATGACTCTGATTCCCAGAGTGTCTGAGTCTTATATATTAAGCAGCATGCAAGATTGGATGTCCCCATGCAGTCACCAGTAATTGGAATCAATGGATGCATAATCAATTGGAGTCATTTTTAATAATCGACTTTTTAAACCCATTCTGGGTGTGAACACATACTTCAAGGTGTTCAACTTTTATTCCAATTGCAAATTTTTTTATATCCCAGTTTTTTCCATTGTGCCCGCAATTTTGGTAATTTGTCCTAATAGCGTTTTGAAAAGCTGGACTACTGTTGGATAATAGGCCTACATTTGACCATTTATAGAATGATAAGTACAGTAAGGTACTTTATCGGCACTTCATGGTGAGTGGATAAGTATCCCTCAAGTACTCTCAAGGAAAAAAATTTATTATTTTATTTTTAATGGAGATTGGTTTTCATTCCATAAAATGGAGATTTACCCTTCTGACAAATCTTCGTGTTCTGCAAATTATTTTCTGGGATTGTGATATGATGGAGTGCATCATCACCGATCCAAGGCGTCTAAACCACTCGTATCAAAGTATAAACTTTTACGTGGTCGGACACATTTGTGTGCTCAGTTAATTTTGCTCCATTTTTTGAATTTTGTATGGTATGGACCTTTTGAAGGTGCATTTAAATGCTCAAGTATGGTCTTTAGGCCATTAATTATCTTGAGTCATTATATACGAATATTCAGTATTTATTTATTTCATTAGTTTCACTATGTATTTTGTATCGACAAATAGCTTTGAAACTTTTCTTTTTCCATATTTTCTGAGAGTACTGGCCATCCTCATATTTTGTTCAGGAGCTTTCATGCTTGCAATGTTTGATCCTCAATTTAGACATCCCAAGATAGTACTTCAGGACTATCATTAGAGTGGGATGCTTATGTTAGCATGTGTCAAGAGTGATCATGTGGACCGTAAAAAATTTCCACAGTTTGTTTATCAAGTTTCGACAAACTTGTAGCAAACATAATTATTGCAACATAGACTTCAAAGCAAAACATAACCATATGATTATAAGCTATGTCATGTAAGAAAAATTATTTCATATAATTTAGTGCATAAAAGTATTGCAATGTAAACCATGTAATGATTAATGCTCCTGACAATTATAGTTTGGCAACTAGTCAAGCAAATTATTGTTTTCAAAATATTTATGTACTCGAAGCTAAGTATACAATAGCTAGATTTATTTCAGCTTTTGTATTTAGACTAGCTTTAAATAAACCTTGCAATTGTTTTGGGATATTGTAAACCAACGATCTATATAGATCTTGCCAGACCTTTTGGGTCTTGGTTAGCCAATTGTTATTTCTTGTCGAGGTATACGTTATCTTCTATATCCCTTTCTTTTGTTTGTTTCTTGTAATTTCTGTGCTCCTCATTCTACACTTTTCAATTTTCTTGGAGAGAGGTAGCATTAGCCTCACTTAGGAGGTAGAAACAAGTAGACAAGATCCCTCTATTTCTTCCTTTTAAAAAAAATTTGGAAGAAGAAGCATTGGTCTCATTAAGGAGACATTTATTAGGGTGTGAGCCCCCTATTTCTTTTCTTCCTTTTTTTTATTTTCAGTTGTGGAAGAAGAAACATGACTCAGGGGGCAAGTGCAATGGTGCGATACTTATTCATTTATATGTTTCTCACTTATTCTGTCAAGTCACGAATTCAGGTGTGATTTTATTATTTATTTTTCATGACAGAATTGTTGCTCAGGGCTAAATATAAGAATCATGCTCCGTGAGGTGAGATCACTTAGCGGTGATATTGCATCCTTTTGGTGTCCATATTGGTCTATAATTAGACCATAGATCTTGTAGGATCTATTAACCGCGAGGTGCTCATCTTTTAAGACTTGTGTCTAGAATATGGCAACAATGACTTTTGCATCCCTTTGCATTCATTTATTTGTTTATAAGGGAAGAAGGGTATTGGCATTTTCAGTAAAACTTCTGGTCCAATTGCCAATAATATTTATTCAAAGATTTGAAAACAATAATTGCGACATGGACCATTATGCATAATTATTTATAAGCACAATTGCATGAATTGATATAAAACTGTAAATTATATCGTGCAGAGGCAATTATAATGAATAGGCTAATTATGTGGATCAGCCAGTCACCACATAAAAATAATGTCCCAGAGTCCATATATACAGTCAATTTTACACAAATGAAAGAGAAAATTACAACTTTGGAAACCACATGGGTGCCATAAAAATTTTCATCTTCAGAAGTAGCATCCGCCTCCATGAAAATGGTTGTCGGTCTTGGGCATTACATATTTTTTTCTCACTACAATTTCTCTCAAAAAGGAAAATAAAAATGCATGAAAAGTAAAATGTGGGACTAAACGGCCGATTCAAAACCACAATCAGCCATTCATGCAAAAATTTGTGCTTAAAGAACATGTTTATAACACATCACATGCATCACAGATTCACAGGATAAATGAGATCATCATGGTTTGTGCTTAATTATTAATTAGATTGCGGAACGATGTTGTACACCGTTAAGTTAGGTAACTAACAGCAGAGCGGTCGCATGATCTTCATAATTTTTATGCTAATGCTTGCACACATAAGCATAGAATTTATCATAGCATTTGTGACAGATATTTGTGATGCAAGGCATATGAATATGATCCTAAACATAGGCATCATACACGAATAATACGCTAGAAATAAAATGTGTGCATATGGGTCAAATTCAGATAAAACTGAATTATGCCCTTATATTATAATCAGAGTTGTATTTTCGCCAATAATACTTGTTGTATTATGTGACCCACCCCCTGAAATTTCTTGGGAATGCAACTTAAAAATGGAATTTTTTCGGAGGTCTGTGGTGGAAGCGGAGGGTTCAGGCCAATAAGCCCGAACCTGTAGCTCACCACTGACCTCGTGGGGGGTGCGAGAGGCTTCGCTCCCCACGATTTGGACAGGGTCAATGGGGTTTAGTTCAGAAAAATTTGAATAACTAAGCAATGCCTCATTATTATTTATTTATTTTCCATCCACCCCCATATATTTCTTTTTGTTCCATTTACATCCCCATATTTCCCCTTATTATTCCTCTCTTTTTTCTTTTATTTTCCCCTTTTATCTCCCATTTTACTTTTATTATCCCCCTCCGCTTTTTTCTTTTGATTTTGTGAGGCTTGTGGGCCTAAAGCCCGCGGCCTGGCCGTGGTCTTCAGGCCCACGAAAACTTTTTCTATATAAATAGGGCTGCGGGCCTGGCTGGGGGCTTCAGGCCCGCATTAAAATTTGTTTTTTTTCTATTTTTCACGACATGCGGGCTGGAGCCCACAGACCACCATGGGCTTCAGGCCCACTGAGTTTTGTTTGTATTGTTAATTGGGTCAAATCCCAATTGTTTTATTGTTGGGGGAGCGGTGGGATTAGCTGCCGTCGCTCCCCTCGACGGTGGTATCCGCTGGGATCGAAAGGACTGAGTTGCCGTGAGCAAGCGGCGGTGCTGGCGGCGGGGGGCACCGGCGACGTTAAAAAAATTTGTGAAGATCGTGGGGGATCGCTGCCGCATAGCGGTGGCGAGCCTTCGCCGCTGTGAACACGGTGGTGGCAGGGGGTGAGGCCGCAGGCAGTGAGGGGACGCCGTCGTTAAGGTTTTTAGGGAAAATTGTTTTTTTGTTTGATAAATATCACTGCCGCGCTATGCGGTGGTGTGTTACGGCCACAGCGGGGTGTCGAGGGCAACGTGGGTCCAAAGGGCAGGGGGTCCAAGGGCCACGGCAGCCGCATGCGGAGTGCCACCGGCGGGGCTGCGAGTTTTTTATTAAGATACCTAAAATAGGGATTTTGACGTTCTTCCCTAGGATCGACGATGGAAAGCCGTCGTCTTTGGTCTAGGGAGAATAAAAATCGATTTTTCTAGTCCGATCTTATGAGATCTACATTGTAGGCATCATGATCATGATAAAAAGAATACATCGTTTTCGATATACCTCAGAAGATCGATGGAGACGAACACCTGGAAGTGGATGAAGCCCACGCGCATCGATCAATAATCTCCTCCTAGCTTTCGCAACGAACATGCATTTGAATCTCAGGTAGAACATGCTGATAACGTATTGTGAACGTCATCTTCTGGGGGAGACCACATGCATTTATTTATAGGGGATGTGAGAGTTCATACATGGATAGAATACAATCCTTTGAATAAATTACAATCTTATCATCTCAATAGATAAAATATTAATAACAATTGAGGATTATCCGTAGCCTTCCATCATTTCAAAAGGATAGAGTACCAAGTGTTGGTGTCATGGTTGTTGAAGGTAGTCAATCTATGGCATTTCAACACTAGGTGATGCACTTTTACAACCATAATATGTATTCATGGGTCAGAATTGTGAAGAAGTTGGCTCGATTTGGTGCATGAGAAGCAGTTGTATCGCAGACGAGTTATCTTGTGCAAAGGTAACTCGTCTGTGTCTGGATTCGACCTATCTGACTCTGCACAAGTCAAATACGAGGATAATGGGCATGTAGGTTCACCAGTGCAGTTGAGTCATTCGGTCGTCAGTTTGAATCTGAGGGTCGAACGCTCGACATTGGGTCGATGGGTCGTTACACGGTTAGAGTCCGTGTTCGATCGATCGGTCGTATGGAGGCTCGAATGATGAAGGCTTGTATGCAAGGCTCGGCACTGAGGTCGATCGATACAGAAGGAAGGTCGATCGGTCGAAGGGAGCCCATTGGGATGCGGCCCACTAGGAAGCGACGATTGGCCCACTAGGGTGCGACGGCATTAATTGCGTAGCGCGACGATTGGATTGGATGCCGTAAGTGTCGAGATCCGTATCCCTTAGGAATTCCTAGCTAATGATGACACCTATTGTAACCTAGGGTTATAAATATGGAGTTTTAGGTTAGGGTTTGGTGTGGAACACATTTTGTATCCTTTAAGAGAGCCGCCATCTGTGAGAGCCAACTTTGAGAGATTGTGTTGTGAGCTTTTGGAGAGATCTTGTGTGCTTCTTCTTCGTTGGACTAAGAGAAGATTTGTATTGATTCTTTCCTTTCCTAAAAAAGCTCACTGGTGTTCCCCCTTGGCTGTCCACGTCCTAAAAGCAATCTTGTGTGTGTGCTCCATTTGTTCACTACTTAACCTTCGTCCCCAATCCCCATGATCTTGAGTTATTCCGATGCATCTGTGTCGGTAGAGCCGGGCTCCACCGTATAACAAATTGGTATCAGAGCTGTACGGTGTTGGCGATCAACGTAGAAGACGAAGATGAGTAGTGGTGGCGATGACGGTTCTCCTAAGGCGTCGACTTCTGGGTATTCTTCAACCTCTCGGACTGTTGTGTCTAACACAAAGTTTGAAATCGAGAAGTTTGATGGAAAGATCAATTTCAGTATGTGGAGATGCGAGGTCATGGATATCTTGAACCAACTTAGTCAAGATTTTGCATTGGACGAAAAGCCGACGGGCATGTCCGATCAGGGGTGGAAAACTTTGAATCAGAGTGCATGTGGTATCTCCTGTAGTTGTCAAAGGAGAAGAAATACCCATATATGGAAGAGACAAGTGCTAGCAAGTTCTGGAAGGAACTCGGCGACAAGTACATGAAGAAGAACATTCAGAATCAGCTACAATTGAAGAAGAAGCTTTTCGGTTTGAAGTTAGCCGAGGGGGTTTCTATGGAGGAACACCTCGACTACTACAATAAGCTTCTTACCGACTTGAGACGCGTCAACGTGATGTTCGATGATGAAGACAAGGCGATGATTCTCCTCAACTCTCTACCCATCGAGTATGAGTACTTGGTGTCGGTTCTTACCTTTGGTAAGGAATTGATCACATTTGAAGATGTGTCCAAAGCTCTGACGAGCAACGAGTTCAGGAAGAACGATGTGGACACCAGCAGCCGAGCTTCATGTGACGCTCTTACAGTTATAAGGGGTCGTAATGGTGAGAAGGGTGGAGATAGGAGAGGGTATTTCAGATCCAAGTCCAGAGACAAGACAACAGGCCCCCCAACGCAAGGTGCAAATGACCAATATGATTTCTGTAAAGAAAGAGGACATTGGGTCAGAGACTGCCCAAAGGCGAAGAAGAAGCACAACGCAACTACCAATGTCACGAAGGGCGTTAAGGTCGAGGAGTATGTATTGGTCTGTGCTTCGAAGAGTGTGACGTAAGATGGTTAGGTGCTCGACTCTGGGTGCTCGTTCCATATGACGCCACATCGAGAGTACTTTACGACCTTCAGGGAAGGTGGTAAGTGTACGATCTTGCTGGGCGATAACCGAGCCTATAGCATGGTAAGCGTCGGGACAATGCGGATGAGGATGGACGACGGTGTTACACGCGACATCGAGGAGGTGTGCTTTGTTCCCGACCTAAGGCACAATCTCATATCGCTCGGCGCACTTAAATCCAAGGGATGTCGAGTGACCATGGAGAATGGAGCTCTAAGGGTGACCTGAGAAGCAATGATAGTGATGAAGGGGAAGCGTTAAGGCAACCTCTATTACTTGGATGGTTTGGTCGTAGCTGGCACAACGGCTCTGACTCGTGAGGCTGAGGAGGACGACTCAATGTTATGGCACATGCGACTAGGTCATGTGGGTGAGAAAGCATTGCAGAAGCTTATCGTTGGGGGTCGTCTAAAAGGAGCCAAGACCGAGAAGATTGAGTTCTACGAGCACTGTGTGTTTGGGAAACAGACACGTGCTTCATTTGGTACGACCATCCATAATACGAAGGCATCGCTCGACTATGTACACACCGACGTATGGGGTCCGTTTAGGATGACCTCATGGGGAGGGAAACACTACTTTGTATTGTTCATCGACGATTTCTCACACATGGTGTGGGTGTTTCTGCTAAAGTCAAAGGACCAAGTTCTTAGCACTTTCATCGAGTGGAAGAAGCTGGTCGAGACTCAGACTGGTCGGTGAATCAAGCGTCTATGAAGTGACAACGGTGGTGAGTATAGGTCAGATCTCTTCGAGAAATTCTGCAGATCGGAAGGGATTCAAAGACACTTCACTGTTGCTGGTATGCCGTAGTAGAATGGGGTAGCAGAGAGGATGAATTGAACCTTGCTGGAGAAAGTTCGTTGCATACTGTCAACTGCTGACCTATCGAAGGAGTTTTGGGCAGAGTCTCTGGCGTATGCGACCTATTTGGTCAATCGGCTACCGTCTGCTACATTAGATGGAAGACCTCCTTTGGAGGTATGGTAGGAAAAGCAAGTTTTCGACTATGGATCACTTCGAGTTTGGGGCTGTCCAACTTATTATGCCGTGAAGGAAGACAAACTCGATGCTCGAGCCAAGAAAGCCATCTTCTTGGGCTTTAGCAGTGGTGTCAAGGGATATCGACTATGGTGTTCGACATAGAGGAAGGTGATTCTGAGTAGAGATGTAACGTTTGATGAGTCGGCGTTACTAAAGAAGGAGAATGAGCCAAAGGTGGAGGTCGAACAGACACAAATGAATCAGGTTTTCGACAATGTGTCTGATACTCCATAACGGTCGATCGACTACTCAGATCGACCCACACTAGATGTAGCAGAAGGCGGGCTCCAGGCCGTCGATGGTGAGTTGGTGGCTCAAGCTCAGTTGGCGGAGATAGCTCGTCTCCAAGGGTCGTTCAGTCGAAGGATTCTATCGTAGTATCAAGACCAAGGCGTGAGATTAGAAAACCTACGAGGTACTCGGAGTTGGTCTCATTTGCCTTTTCCGCAGTATGTATCGATGTTCCCAACTTGTTCGACGAGGTGGAGCAATCCGAAGACCCAGAGCAGTGGAGAAGTGTGATTGACGAAGAGATGGAATCATTGGCAAAGAACGGCACATGGGATCTCGTGGAGCTTCCGAAGGGCAAGAAGGCAATTGGGTGTAAATGGGTCTACACCAAGAAGCCAGGAGTCAAATCAGGAGATGTTCGCTATAAAGCTTGCCCGTAGCGAAGGGCTTCGCACAGAGAGAAGGTATCGATTACAATGAAGTGTTCTCTCCTGTGGTGAAGCATTGCTCGATTCGGATCATGTTGGTATTAGTTGCACAGTTCGACCTTGAACTGGTACAGCTGGATGTCAAGACAGCATTCTTGCATGGAGAGCTTGAAGCTGAGATCTATTTTGCTCAGCCCGATGGCTATGGGAGTGATGACGGTCGTGCATGTCGATTGAAGGAGTCACTCTACGGGTTGAAGCAGTCACCACGACAGTGGTATAAGCATTTCAAACGCTTTATGACGGATGATCAAGGGTATGTTTGCAGTCACTATGATCATTGTGTGTTCTATCGGAAGTTGGTTGACGGGTCCTTCATCTACCTTATGCTTTATGTCGATGATATGCTCATAACTTCATCGAATAAAGAGGAGATTTGGAGATTGAAGTCTCAATTGAGTTCTGCATTTGAGATGAAGTATCTGGGCGATGCACGGAGGATTCTTGGGATGGAGATCATAAGAGATCGAAGTGGATGTACAGTTCATCTTTCACAAAGTCGCTATTTGAAGTCTGTTATACAGAAGTTTGGCTGTAAGAAGATGAAGACCGTAGTTACTCCACTTGCACCTCACTTCAAGCTCAATGCCGAGCAGTGTCTGAAGAACGAAGAAAAGAAGAAGCTCATGACGAGCATACCGTATGCCAATGCGGTAGGAGCCTTGATGTATGCAATGGTATGTACTCGACCCAATCTTTTACATGCAGTTAGCATGGTGAGTTGATACATGCACAACCTGGGAAGAGAGCACTGGCAAGCAGTGCAGTGGATCTTATGTTACATCAATGGCACAGTCGATGTTGGACTGACATACAGCCGAAGCATTCATGGTCCGCACACCGTCGGGTATGTCGACTCTGACTATGCAGGTGACTTGGATGAGAGGCGATCGATGAAAGGCTATGTCTTCACCCTGTCTGGCACTCCAATATGTTGGCAGAGTATCCTTCAGTCTACGGTGGCTCTGTCTACTACGGAGGCAGAGTATATGGCATTGGCTGAAGCGGTGAAGGAGATGATATGGCTGATGGGTCTGATGCCCTGCGCACATACGAAGCATATCGACGTTCGATTCCACTTTGTCAGGGACTATGTGGGAGAAGACGACGACGAATCAACGTGTTGAAGATCGGAACAAATGACAACCCGGTGGACATGCTGACGAAAGTTGTATCAGGAGTCAAGTTCAAGCGTTATTTGGACTTGCTCAATATGGTTCCTCAAAAAGGTTGACGTCGGACCCAGGAGGGGGCATTGAGGCTCGCTGGAGCCAGCTGTAGTCCTTATGGACATCTGAGACTCGAGAGAGTCAGGCAGTCTCAGGAGGAGACATTTGTAGCTCTGGCGAAGCATTTGGTTCTTCGGAACAAAATGGGGGGAACACCATTCGATGCTCAATCAAGATCGGTGACGGTCGTCTGTTGGACAGAGGCTTGAATCTCGCCAAGGTGGAGATTTGTGAAGAAGTTGGCTCGATTTGGCGCAGGAGAAGAAGTTGTATGGCAGACGAGTTATCTTGTGCAGAGGTAACTTGTCTACGCCTAGATTCGACCTATCTGACTCTGCATAAATCTGATACGAGGATGCTGGGCATGTAGCTTCATTAGCACAGTTGGGTCGTTCGGTCGTCGGTTCGAGTCTGAGGGTCGAACACTCGACATTGGGTTGATGGGTCGTAACATGGTTAGAGTCCATGTTCGATCGATCGGTCGTTTGGAGGCTTGAAGGATGAAGGCTCGTACGCAAGGCTTGGCACTGAGGTCGATCGACACAGAAGGAATGTCGATCAGTCGAAGGGAGCCCATTGGGATGCGGCCCACTAGGAAGCAGCGATTGGCCCGCTAGGTTACGGCAACATTAATTGCGTAGAGCGATGATTGGATCGGATGTCATAATTGTCAGGATCTGTATCCCTTAGGAATTCCTAGCCAATGATGACACCTATTGTAATCTAGGGTTATAAATAGGGAGTTTTGGGTTAGGGTTTGGTGTGTAACACATTTTGTATCCTTTAAGAGAGCCGCCATCTGTGAGAGCCAAATTTGAGAGATTATGTTGTGAGCTTTTGGAGAGATCTTGTGTGCTTCTTCTTCGTTGGACGAAGAGAAGATTTGTATTGATTCTCTCCTTTCCTAATAAAGCTCACCGGTGTTCCCCCTTGGCCGTCCACGGCCTAAAAGCAATCTTGTTTGTGTGCTCCATTTGTTCGCTGCTTATCCTTCGTCCCCGATCCCCACGATCTTGAGTTATTCCGCTGCGTCTGTGTTGGTTGAGCCAGGCTCCGCCACACAACAAGAATATGAGCCTTGTTGACGACAGTCATGGACACATATCTTTCATCCTACCGAATATGAAATGTATGGGTCAAACTTGACTAAACTTTATGATTTGTTGATGGCTATCAAGGTCATAAAAGGTTAGAGGTAAAAAAACCTTAATTGGGAGTTACAAGTGTTGTAACTGACAAGTAGTTTGTCTACCTTCTATGGAGAAAGATAACTTGTTGACGACGGTCGAGGTTATAAATCTGTGATAGTTAGACCCTAATTCGCACTATAAAATTATATCAATAATTTTTTTCTATGTTTTGGGTTGAAGAAAGTCAATTAAGTCTTCCTTATTATATCATATTTTATGTCTTCTAATTTCTCCCCCTTTGCCATTATAAAAATAGTGATCATTATTATTTTTCTTATGTCATTATGAGAAAGAGTGCAAATTATAAAATATAATTTATGTAAGAATTTTTCAATAAAATTCATGAAGTAAGTTTCTTGCAAAAAAATCATTACGTGTAGAATCATATCATAAAGGTGAAATTTTAGGAACTAACTTAGAATTAATAGGTTTTCTAATTCAATAGGATCCTCAATATCAAATATTCAAATCAAATGTTTTAAACATCTTTCCATCTTGTAAAATCATGAGTCATATATCACATTATATCTTTTGGAATGGTTTTCAAAAAAGTCCAAAATTTTTATCAAATTTCAAATCAAATTTCAAACATTTGTGCTATCAAAAAGTTTATAAGAATCTATGAGAAATCATATCATAAAGTGTCACATTTTATTTATACGTATGTCACAAAGCAAATATGTGTATCACAAAATTTACAAATTCATATATATGAAGTAATGTGTGTGTCAAGCAAATATATTACAATGAATATCATATACATCACACACATACCATATCATATACTCAATATGAAGCATATATCAACATAAAACACATGACATCAAGTTTCAACAAGCAAATGCTTTTCATTAATTAAACATAAGAAAGTACATAGATCATTACAAATCATAACATGTATCAAGTTAAACATTCTCAACAAATTACAACCCAATACATCATTGTTCATTACAAACACATCAACGCAAAATTACAACCCATCATTAAGTTTCACATATCACTCACACACAACAAGACTCATTCTTGAGAAGGTTGACCATAGAATCTTTCTCGAAGATCAGACACCTCTTTTATGATTTGATCTTTTTTAAACTCAAGTTGATCTTGTCTAAACTTAAGTTGATCTTGGCTAGCCAAGAGTTAACCCTGCTTGAGCTGCACTTGTCTTGTTTGGTACATGACATCATCTTGAAAGCTTGGAAATGATCAAATGGGATGATGAGAGCGTGGGGAACAATAGACAAGGATGGGTTTATTGTTCATATTCAGGTTGAGGCTATTCTGGGGGGTTTGAGTTCATCATGGGCTGGAGCAAGCGGAATATGCATTCTAGACAATGCAGCTTTGTCAAATGGAATTATAATATGTTGAACTTCAATTTCAGTTTCTAAGTTGACATTATGATGCATGAAAATTTTGTTTAGAAAAAAGTTATGATGCAAAGATGGCGAAGTTGGCTTGTCAATATACTCAAAAATGATTTTTTGCTCAGTTCACATTTACTGGACCTAAAAGGGCATACATACACTTAGCTTGAATTTCAAATATGTATATGAAGCTACCAGACTTCTGTGTAATATTGTAGTGCTTGATCCCGTGATGGCAAATAGAACGCTAGAGGGTGGGTGGTGAATAATGTTTAAGAAATCAAATGCAAACTTTAAAAAATACCCTCTAATTTCTACCTAAGTTTCCAATAAGAGTTATCTTACTTGGATCTTAATCATCAATGAAATAACTTGCAAATATAAGGTAAAGAGTAACATTAGAATAATAACAACTTGCAAGTATAAACATCTCTCTGTTTGGGTGGGTTGGGGTGTAAAGTCGTCTGTGCATACAACTAACTCTGTGTGTATATAATTACCCCTCGGGAGTTGATACGCACACCGGCCATTTTACTCGCGTGCACGTGCACAACCACTTATTTACAATTTTGCCATTCAAAATTTACACCTCTTTTACCATCGTCTCTGCCGCCCGCCGCCCGCCGCCCGCCGCCCGCCGCCCGCCGAAGGGGTTTTATGGGTTGGAATGGGTGGTGGGGGGGTCGGGGGGGTGTGTGTGTCGGGTAAGGGGCGGCTGGAGGCAGGGTGTAATGCCTCGTAACCACACTACATCCTTTTGTGTGTACTTCTCTGCTTTGGTAGTTGTAGTTGTATTTGGATGAATGTGAATGCGAGTATGAGTGTGCTCATGTATGTGTGTATGTGTGTAGGTGTATGTGCATATAAGTGTTCGGTTGGATGTGTGTGTTTGGATTGATGTATGTGTATGTATGTGTTTGGATGTATGTATGTGTGCCTTCACGGATGTGTGTGTACACCCATGTGTGGTGTGTGTGCATGTGTGGCTATGGGTGTATGAATGTATGGGTTGTGTGTAATAGCATGCATGTGTATAGTAATGGTATGAGGTGTAATTACTTCCTCAAGTTGAGGGGTAAATTCTTTAAGTGTCATTCTTGTAATTTGGGGGTAGATGAAGGGTATTGTGTGAGGGGTAGTTTAGTCATTTCACATGGTGCATGCATATCCTTAGGAAAAATCTAGAATTCAAGAAAGAATTCTCTAATTACCTTCATTTACTCTCTCCCTCTCCCTTCCCCGTTTCGTGATCCTTATCCCCTTCACCTCCTTGATGCCATGAGCCTCTCCCACCTCTCTCTCTTCTCCTTTAGAACCAAGGTGAAAGCTTGCTTCCAAGGACAAAGTTTAGATGAGTAGCCATCAAGTTGTCTTCGTTCTTTAGGTAGGAGTTCATAACTCTCTTTCTTTTCATTGGAATACTATGTTTGAGATTGATATGCCTTGTAGTTGTTGTGTTGCAGTGTAGGAGTGTTGTGTTGTGTTGTGGTTGTTAGTGTGTTGTTATTGTTGTGGATGTTGTGTGGTGTGAAGATGATGTCTTTTTATGAATTCAGTTTCTGCTGCAATTTCAATCGAGCATAACTTTCAGTAGAAAACTCTAAAAATAATGAGTTAAGATAATTTAGAAATCTTATGAAGCTATCTCAAACTTTCCTGTAGGGACCAACTTATGGTTTCGACTGTAACTGGTCTGTAATAGCTGATGTTTAACTGTATGTCAATTCTGGGTAGATTCTGCCACTCTGTATGTTACAGACCATAACGTCCTCCACACATGTCTAAATAATGCAACTTGGACAATCTGGAATCCCCATTAAATTTCATACAACTTTTATGTTGAAACTTAAATCAGATTCTGACTGCAATTAACTAATATCAACCAATCTTCCTAACAAAATAATTCTGAATCAGTACAAACTCGGGATCTGACAATCAACAAGCCATAACTCCTAGCACAGTTATCCAAATATTATGATTTTTATTGTTGTAAAACATATAAGAATTATCTACAAGTTTTATTTAGAAACATCTGTCAAATTCTAAAGTTAAATTGGTGATAACAGCCATTCTTTTGAGACTATTGGTAACCCACTGTTAATTATGTGATGATGCTAATCAAGTGATAATTGCCTTGTGGCAAGGGTGTTATTTGTGTATTGCTATTCTTTCATGTGATGAATGCTGCATCTTGATGTTATTTCCATTTCATGCTATGTGTAATGTGTAATGTGAATCCAAGCATGTGCAGTGATATGTGCTATGTGCCAAGGGCACATTGTTCATATGCTAAATAATATGGCTATGTTTACAATGTGATATGAAATGGATATGGGCCAAAACATATATGATGTATGAGATACGAAACCCGAGATATGAGATATACGGAAGGAGGGCTACATGGCCCAAAGTGCTACAATGGGCCAAACTGCCACGGTAGGAGTCGGGGAATTCGCCGGGGCCACCTATTGATCCCAATGGGAGCCACCTATTGATTCTCTAATAGCTTAGAATAATGGATCCCTCTAGGTGTTGCATGTGCATCATATGCATCATGTGCATCATGTGTGATATGTTGCATGTTTGGCTATGTAGCTATGCTTGGCTATGTGATTGTATCTTGTGTGTTTCGTGCTATTTGCCCTTTGTTGTGTGTGCCTTGCTTACTTCCCTTTTTGTTGTATGTATTGCCTTAGTTTTACTTGTTTACCTTCATTTACTATGCACTTGTCTCTTTAGTTACTTTTACTTGTTTACATTTAGTACCTTTCCTTGTTGCATCACAATGTCAAACATTGTCATTCCACTTGTAGAGTTGTTCACTCCTGCTGGACACGATTTGACGTGGCCTCCCCATTTTCCCACAGGTACCAGGTCGTTGGTGGCAGGCAGCTGGAGTGCAGGGTGTAGTGATAGGGAGTGCGTTGTACTGTGTGTGTTGTACATATGTGGTGTTAAGTGTTGTACATATGTATGCACATCGTTATGATACATTTGAGATGGTTATTGGTTCGTGGGCTTGAGCTTTTCTGTGTTGTCTTTCTGTGATGTGTTTGTGGAGCATACTTGTACTATCCCAGCATATGCGCAGTGGTATGCATTTATGTCTTGTACTCTCTCTCCTCTCGTTCTCTATCTTCACCCTCGCCCCTCCAGGAATACCTGTGACAGATTTGTACTTCCTGTGTATCATTAGGAACGGGGCGTGACATGGGGAGGGGGGTTTCGGAGGAGGGGGCGGGGCGGGGCTAAGTAGTCGGAGTAAGGGGTGGTGGAGGGGCAGGGGAGGCCGGATGATGGGGTGGCGGAGGGGGAGGGGGGGCAGAAGAGCTGGGAAAGATGAAAAGGGTCGGCGAGGGGCAGAAAAGGGGGCGCAGCGGGGGGGGGGGGGGGGGGGGGGGCTGGGGAGGTCGGAGGAGGGGCTGGGGAGGTCGGAGGAGGGGACAGAGGAGGGGACGGGGCAGGGGAGGTCGGCGGAGGGGGCGTTGCCGTCTGCTGGTGGTCAGACGTTTTACTTATCGCGCACAACCGTGGCATTTTTGGAATTTTTGAAGGTCGTGCGCGGTGAGTAATTTTGAGTGGCAAATTTGTAAATAAATGGTAAATCGGTCGTGCGTAGAGCAAAATGGTTTGTGCGCCGTGAGTAATTTTAAGTAGCAAACTTGTAAATAGATTGTACAACGGTCGTGCACAGAGCAAAATGGTCGGTGCGCAAACTTTCAAACTTGTAAATAAATTTTAAGTAGCAAACTTGTAAATAAACTAGAAATAACCCGTGCACATAGTGCACGTCGCAAAAAAAAACCACACGAACAAGATGCGGTGAACTCGTGCAACCGAAAAGGAGTGAGAAGTGTAGGTGTGTGTGTCGGTATCGTCTCGGGGTAAAAGGGGTAAAAAAAGCCAATGAAAATAATGTAAATAAAAGGGGATCAATGTGGGAAAATGCTAATGGCACACTTGTAAATAAAGAGAGGCTAAGGGGCTAAAATGTAAAAGGGGATTGATGTTACATTGCCATATGAGACAAATGTCACATCAAACCTCCTCATTTGTAATTAAGCGGGGTTGGGGAGTGAATGACAAAGATGTAATTAAGTTGGGGTTGTGGTTTTTTAAGGGGATGTCAAACATGTAATTAAGTAAGGTTGTGGGGTGAGATTTGGACGAGGTGGAGGGCAGTGACGAGACATTTGTGCTAGTTATATTTCCATCATCCACCTAGGACAAATGCATCATTTGTATAATAGAACTAGTCATAACCCGTGCCCGTGGGCACGGTGCATTTAAGATTTTTTTCCGCGAAAACTTTGTCCCCCAAAAAATATTTCTACAGCCAAAATTTAAAAGAACAACAAATTAGCGTAAAAAAATTTAGAGGCACGACCGCCTTCGGCAAGAAACAATAAATTCGGTGCTCCTTCGGCGCAGAACAACAAATTAGCGTATAAAAATTTAGCGGGCGCCTTCGGCGCGGGCGCCTTCGGCGCGGGCGCCTTCGGCGCGGGCGCCTTCGGCGCGGGCGCCTTCGGCGCGGGCGCCTTCGGCGCGGGCGCCTTCGGCGCGGGCGCCTTCGGCGCGGGCGCCTTCGGCGCGGGCGCCTTCGGCGCGGGCGCCTTCGGCGCGGGCGCCTTCGGCGCGGGCACCTTCGGCGCGGATAGGTTGGTTAGACATCTGCTTGACGCCCAAAAAACTCAGCCCGCCTATTTGAACGCACATTCCCTGTATTTTTTTTGGGTTTCAATTTTTTTAGGGTCAGCCGAAATAAGCTCAGCCGATATAAAGTTCTCTTTTGCATACTTGTAATTTAAGTTGCATATTTTTTGGGTTTCATTTTGTGTGTGTTTTTTTTTTGGGTCTCATTTTTTGGTCATTTTTTGAATGAAGAGTATTAAATGCTGATGGTGCCAATTTCAAAAAAGAAAAGCTTTTGTATTCTCCCAACAAATTTTCCCCCAACCCAAAAAATTTTCCCCCCAAAACTTGATGTGACATTGCCACATAGGACAAAGTTCAAAAACAGCCCTCATTTGTAATATAGACTAGTCATAACCCGTGCCCGCGGGCACGGTTCATTTAAGATTTTCCCTTGCGAAATCTTTGTTCCCCGAATTTTTTTTTCAAAGCCAAAATTAAAAAAAAAACAAATTAGCTTACAATATTTAGCGACACAGGCGCCTTCGGCGTGGGTGCCTTCGGTGCGGAACAACAAATTTAACGCATGCGCCTTCGACACAGAACACCAAATTCGACGTGGGTGCCTTCAGCGCAGAACAACGAATTCGACGTAAAACAACAAATTCGACGCAGGTCCCTTAGGAGCGGAACAACAAATCAGCGTTAAAAAATGGCGCGGGCGCCTTCGGCGCGGAACAACAAATTCAGTGCATGCGCCTTCCACACAGAACACCAAATTCGACGTGGGTGCCTTCGGTGCAGAACAACAAACTCGGCGTAAAACAACAATTTCGACGTGGGCGCCTTAGGCGCGGAACAACAAATCAGCGTTAAAAAATTGCGCGGGCGCCTTCGGCGCGGGCGCCTTCGGCGCGGGCGCCTTCGGCGCGGGCGCCTTCGGCTTCATATACATATAACCCGTGCCCATGGTACCCTTCATATACATATAACCCGTGCCCGTGGGACCCTGTTCATTTAAAAATCTTGGACCCACTAATTTTAAACAAACATCAATAATTATTAGTTTCTCCTGAAATATCAGCAGATGAGATCGAAATTTTACAGGGTTTTGCAACGCGGATCAATGCGTTGGCAGCATCTCCAGCGTTCATTCTCCCACAGCTCGCGTTCATTCCCAAGATGAGATTGTGTGTGTGTGCACAACATTTTTTTCATAACTAATATTAAAATGCTATTCCTAATTTCAATGTTTTTGTGTATTCCCAACAAATTTCTCTACAACCCAAAAATTTCCCTCCAAAATTTGATGTGACATTGCCACATAGGACAAATTCAAAATCTGCCCTCAATTGTAATATAGATTGTACAACGGTCGTGCGCAGGTCAAAATGGTCGGTGCGCGTAGCAACTCCCTTTCACTCAGGGTTTGGGTCCGAAAATCAAACGGATGATCCGATCCTCTCGTGACCTCCATCATCATCATCATCACCCTCCTATCCCTCACATTTATTCATCCATTATTCTGTCGTCAATGCGATCCATGGGCGATCTCACTCCTCTCACTTAGATCAAGACCAGCGAATCGCAAGTCATCCCTCAATTTAGCCACCGACCGAGATCGCCATGGCCGTCGTCGAGAATCTCGACGGTTCGGATCTGGGGATCGACGTGGGGTCCACCAGCGGTCCCCACTCTGACAAGGATCTATCGCTCCCTCCGCCGGGGACTGAGCGATCCAACGGATGGATTGACGATGGGGAGGCTAGAAGGAAAGATGAGGTCGAGAGAGAGGTGAAGCAGCTGCAGGAGTTGCTATCCAAGCTCAACCCCATGGCAGAGGAGTTCGTGCCGCCGTCTCTAGTTGCTAATGGCGGCGTTGGGGCCAGCGGTGGATTCTATTCTAATGGTTTTGTTATGCAAAATGGGTTTACAAATGATTCTATCAATAGGAACGGCGGTAGGCGGGTAGATATTTTCTGCAATTTTTGGGGTTTACTTTGTTGGATCTTGATTTAAAGTTGTGATTTTGAATTCCAATTTTTGTTTTTGTTTTCAGAGGAGGAATGGGTCTGGTCAGGGGAAGCGGCGGATGAACAGCCGAACAAATATTGCGCAGCAAGATGAAGTGATTAGGAGGACGATATATGTCTCTGACATTGATCAACAGGTAATTTTAACTATATAGACAGTGATCGGAAAAATATTTCTTTTTCGAGTCCAATTAAGCCTCTTTATCTCACGAATGACAATTGAGAGTTGCTATGCCATTTTACTCGTGCGCACAACCACTTATTTACATGGTTGCCATTCAAAATTTACACCTCTTTTGCCCTCGTCTCCCTCGCCACCGCCCCCCTGTCGAAGGGGTTTTAGGGTTTGGAATGGTGGGATGGGTTGGCGGGAGGCGAGGGATAGGGGGAGGCGGGGGATGGGGATGGGACAGGAGGGGCTGGGCAGTCGGAGGAGGGGCGACGTAGGGGCTGGGGAGGTTGGATAATGGGGCGGAGGACGGGGAGGGTGCGGCTGAGGGGGTTGGGGAAGATGAAGGGGGTCGGTGGATGGGGCGGAGCAGGGGCGCCCGCAGACGGTCGGCTTCTTTATTCACCGCGTACAACCGGGGAATTTTTAGAAGGAATTTTTGAAAGGTTATGCACGGTGAGTAATTTTGAGTGGCAAACTTGTAAATAAATGGTATAGCGGTCGTGCAAAGCAAAACGGTCAGTGCGCGTAGCAACTCCCAAAGATAAATTAAAGAGATGACAATAAGTTCAACTTCTAACTCCGCTCAACTGGATCATACTTCTAATGTTACTGGGCAGCTTATCCTAGGTTAGTCAACATGTTTGACACTTTGAGTTGGATGGTTCAAAGTAGGAGAGTAATTTCAAGTGTTAACGTCAATTCGATTTGTTTTGGTGTATGAACATGTTGTGAAGTTAGACTGTGAGAAGGCATGTTGACAACCTAATTGATTATAGTCCCAGAAGGGACTACTTATTCATGATGGGGAAAAAGTAAAAAAAAATCGATGAATCGATGACACGAAGTTGTCTTCTAGAGCTCCAACTGCAGATATCAACTTGAGATGAAATTAAATATTTGATGGATATTACCAAGACATGCAAACTAAAGAAAGTTGCAAACAATGATACATATACATAACATGAATCTTCCATCATTTTCCTTTAAATTAAGATGCAAACTCCATATGTTCTTTTCAGTATCATTATCGTTAGAACTTTCTCCTTTAAATACTTGAGATTACCTCGATGGGTTGTGTAAAAACTGCAATGGGCTTTGAGACAACTGCACATTGGTGTTAACGAAGCAGTCATTTTTCAATCATCATACCAAAATGAAGACTGTACATACAATGTATTTATAGATAAACTATAAATTATAAAGTAGATTGAACTGAAAGGATCCACAACATTGTGATGCACATGTTGTGGATTGTTTTTAAGCACAATATGGTTGTACAGAGGAGGGATGGTATAGCTATATCTTTACGGCTTTCAAGTGAGGAAGTATATCATGAGGTTTACAATTAATTAATTTTGCAAAGAGACGGCTAATGTTCAAGACCATCACTTACCACAGTCTGATATTTCTTTATTGACATAAGGTGCACATTGTAATGCACCTACAAAATTCTTGTTGATTGCACAGTTTGACCTCTAAGGAGTTTGAGTAGGCTTGCTTTCTAAGGAGTTTGAGTAGGCGTGCTGTTATGGCCTTATGTGATCATAAAGATTGAAAATTGAATGTTTAGCCATGTGGTCATGGAGATGGATGTCCATAGATGGGGAATCAAGGATGTTAAGGATTTCATAGTGTAGGGGTCCCTGTTGGGTGGATGAACTTAAACACTAAATAAATACGATTAGTGATAAGCTTAATAACAATTAAAACAATTTGCAGCGGAATAACGATAGATAAAATGTCGCAATAAAACAAGGGTATAGAAACAAGCAAACCAAAGACACACAATCGCAAACACAATGATGAATCCTGATTACCTACTACTGTCACCAAGCTCATCACTTGAAATATTCTACTAAACCTCTCTTGCAAAACCTTAAAAGAAAAACCTTGCAACTTGACCAATAATTTTACCAATTTAAACCCTAATATCAACACCTTGAGATTGGAAACCACTCTTTAAATCGAGAGCAACACCTCTTAACACCGATGCTAAGCTTTGTAGAGCAAATAAGTACAAAAATCCTATAGCCTTGAAGAATTGTGTATGTGTATACAATGGAGACTAATGAGAGGAATTTATATTCTAAAGTGTGGACAATGAAGAATAGAAATTAGGGATTTTCTTCTTTTCTGGGATCACAGAGGATAACGAAGATCTAGGGCAAGTTTGGTCAAACAAAATATTTTTTTTCATTTCTAATAATTAAGAATTATTTCCATTTAGAGGGTAAATTCTATGAAAGAAAATGTCCAAATAACCCTTTACAAGGTTAGAAAATGACTAGTTTCTCAAATTCAACTAATCCAACGGCTAGTTGATTAGTCGACTAGTACATGATCAATAGTCGACTATCGGTTCTTCATTGATCGACTAATGGCTCTTCATTGATTGACTAAATTAAGCTAGCCATAGTTTCTGTCTTCTATCAGTCAACTATAGGTTCTTCATTAGCCGACTAGTGAAGTCTTATCAGTCGACTAATGGGTCTTCATTGGTCAATTAATAGCTCAAAAGTTGGGTAATTGATATCTAATATGTTAGTCGACCAAAGCCATCTATTGGTCGACTAGTAGGCTTCTAAATTCATACTTTTGAGTAGAGACCTAGGGTTTTTGATAAGAGTTGAGTCCAAGATAAATTAAGTCTTTTCCTATGGTTTCATATGTGTGTGAGTTGCAACTCCAATGCTTTACAAATAATCTAAGGAAAAAAAGAGAAAATTTATTAATTTACATAACATATACTTGTTAGATTGATTGATGTAGTCCTTTTGCTCCATGTTCTTTTCATAGATGTCTTTCATTCTTGTTGCCTTGTTGATGTTTGCTAGCACCCAAGTCCTTGTCATTCAACCTTGAGCTTATGGCATTTGATCTTTGCTAACGATTTCTTGACAGCTATACGAACATATAGTGCAAGCATTATGTTTAATCATCATCAAAACATATATTGAAGGGAATCCAATATCTAATATTCTCTCCTTTTTTGATGATGACAAATATATATACAACAATATGTACATGTGGATGTGCACATGTACATATATTTACCTGTGCACGTCCAAAAAAACACATTTTCCTTATTGTTTTTTGAATTTTTAGAATTGGTGTACACATTCTAAAACCCCAAAACTCCAAATATGAGTGAACCCTTTGTGAATTTTGACATTTGATCCACCCGTTACAAAAAGTTCAATTGTTATGAAATTGTTAAATTTGTAACGGTTAGATTGAGGATTAAATAACATTGGATTCACTTGAATTTTGGTGTGGTGATCATCCATGAGGTATACAACAATCCTAAAAATTTCAAAAATAAGAAAAAATAGGGGTTTTTGTGGGCATTCACATGTAACTTACATGTATGTGCATGTCCACCCGTACATTTTTCTATATATATATCAAAATAAAAAATCTAATAAATTATAAACAAATTTAAATTATGTTCTTCCTAAATTTATGCATACTCCCTCTAACTTGATGCTATCCGCTTGATTTTAATGATGCTTTTTAGCATTTCTCTCCCTTTGGCATCACCAAAAAGAAGAGTATCGAAAGTCTGATACCAAGTATTAGTATCACGATATCATTCTAGAAAGTCACATCAATTTGTCTTCTTTCCCTATTATTATGGGTACCTAAAAAGCAATCATGAAAGTTGGTACCCTTTTCATTTTGGGACCTTGGGGTTAGTTCTAGAGGTTAAATATTAGGAACTCTATCCGAATCAAAACAGATTGACAATTTTTTATATTAATCGACTACTCCTGTCTATTAGTTAACTACTCTATCCGTTAGTCGACTAGTTATAGACATTGGTTGACTAATGGCATCATCAACAACAGTTGAGAAACTATTAGTTATCAGAAAGTCATTTTGTTTAATTATTTGTTATTAACTTAATATTACTCAAATTTTCTTGTCATATTAAAAATGAATTTGCTTTTAATATTTATTATTCTTAATCTTCTGAATTTCTTATATGGTACCTAAAAGATAACTTTAGAGTTTTGGTATCTTATTATTTAGTGTTCTTTAAGTTCTAATCATTAAGAACCCAATTCCATTTTGGATCTATTTTTCTTGAGGGCACATATAAATAGTTTCTTGAATAATGCACATTTCTCACGAAATTGTTAATACTTGCATCCTTGGATATCCTCGTAGAAATCATATGATGATGGTTATGGTGCAGTCTATGTGGTTTATCAAATTGATTATGATGTACTTTGTGAATAACATATCTATTATAAATGTATGCATTATTTGTTTTAGCTTGTTTGATATGTAAATTATCTCTAACAAGTTTCTTTTGATTGTTATAGCATAATCCAACTTTAGTATTAGAAACAAGTTGATTCATTCAATTTTTCTCTCTTTGTTAAACCTGTTAACATTATGTGCCATTTCTTCATATTTTGATTTAATAAAGGAAATATTCTTATCTAGTTCTTCTATTTTAACATTTTAAGACTTTACATTCATTTTTGAGTAAAGTATTTTCTTCTTTGAGATTTTAATTTTAACACCTAATTTTTTAATAGTTAAATTAGCATTATCTAACTTTGGTCTATACAACATGTTCATCAATTAGGTTGTCATGATATACCTTTAGTGATTTATAAGTTTTATTTAGACTTTTACATTTGTCATATATATCATTAAAAGCTAATAGTAATTCATTTAAATCGGGGTTGATGCTACCTTTTCGTTATGTGTCGTGAGGCACATATGAGCATTTTCCTTTTGTTCTTCATCTTCTTCATCTTTGTATGAAGAGTCATCCCAAATTGCAACATATGTCTTTTTCTTCCTTTTTCTTCAGTTTGTTGCTATTGTATTTTAACCTGGGGAATTCATCCTTCATATGCACTAGCTTGTTGCAATGAAAACCTAAATGTAGATTGTTAGATAATTTAATTTTAGAATTATATTTACCTTTAAGGAACTGTTTGAATTTCCTAGCAAGTATGTCAATCTCGTCATCTTTGTCATCCTCGTCATCTGAATCTTTAGTATCATAAGAGATGTGGAATGCAAGATTCTTCTTTTAGGAGCTTTTCCTTGCATTCTCTCCTCAAGTTGTACTTCATTGGCCATGAGATTTCATATTAAGTCTTCCATGGACAAGGTGGAGAGATCATTTACCTTCTCGATCACCGTCGTCTCTTCTCCCATTCCGGCGTGAGGGAGCGGAGAGTCTTTCAGACTAATTCGGGTTGGGTGTAAGTTTTTCCTAAATCGATGAGAGAGTTGGTGATGCTCGTAAGTCTTGTGTATGTTTTCACAGTTGTTTTGTTATCTTTCATTTTAAATAATTCAAATCTGCAAATCTGCGAACAAGAAGAGAGGTCTTAGATTCTTTAACTTTATTGATACATTCATGGGTTACCTCTAGAATATGCTATATTTGATACGGTTTGTTGCTGTGGAAACTCGATTGAATTCATTGCTATCCAACACGTAGAACAATGCGTTCATGGCTTTAGCATCAAGGGTTGCCGTCGGTCCATATTGTGTAGGGTGTGGTTTGTTCGTTGTATGGAATCTCGTAATATTCCATAGATCATACTCGATGGATATGAGATAGATCGTCATTCTCATCTTCCAGTAGCAATAGTTGGAACCATCGAATAGTGGTGTGGTCTTATTGTGGAGACGTGTGGGAATTGTGATCCGTTGGTTGTTGACACCATCCTATAACCCGCACCGATACCAAATGTAGGGTCCCTGCCTTATGGATGTGTAACTTAAACACTAAACAGTTACGATTGGTGACAAGCTTAATAACATCAAAAACAATTTGCTGCGGAATAATGATCAATAAACTGATCATAATAAAGCAAGAGTAAATAGACAAGCAAACTAGAGAAACACACTCGCAAACACAACGATGTATTCTTGTTGAGTCTCCCCGACCTACTCCAGACCATAAGCTTACCGCTTGATATTTTCTACTAAACCTCTCTTGCAAACCTGAAAAAAACCTTACAACTTGGCAAACAACGTTGCCAATTGCAAACCCTAATATCAACACATTGAGTTTGGAAATCACTCTCTAAACCTAGAACAACACATCTTAACACCGATGCAAAGCTTTGTAAAGTAAATAAGTACAAAACTCATATAACAGTAAAGATTTGTATATGTAGATACAATGGAGGCTAAGAAGAGGAATTTATATTCTATAAGATGTGGGCTAGGAGAATAGAAAATATTTCTTTTTTCTTTTCTTGGCTCACAAAGGATAAAGAATATATATGACAATTTTGGCCAAAGAAAACGATTTTTCTTTTTGTTTTTATCTCTAACTAAGAATTATTTTCTATTTATTGAAGAAAAATTTTGTTGAAAAAATGTCCAAGTAACCTTTTACAACGGCTAAAAACGATTAATTTCTCAAAGTCAACACAACCATCGGCTAGTTAATTATTTGACTAGTAGTGATCATTGGTCGACTAACGGTTCTTCATTGGTCGACTAATGGTTCTTTATTGGTCGACTCAATTAAGCAAGCCAAAATTTCTGGCTTATATTAGTGGACTAATGGTTCTTCATTGATCGACTAGGGAAGTCTTATTAGTCAATTAATGGTTCTTCATTGGTCAACTAATAGCTAAAAAATTGGGTAATTGATTTTTTATATGCTAGTCGATTAAAGCTCGTATGGGTCGACTAGTAGGTTTCTAAATCCAAACTTTTGAGTATGAGACGTAGGGTCTTGATAAGAGTTAAGTACACGATAAAACTAAATCTTTTCTTATGGTTTCATGTGTGAGTGAGTTGCATCTTCAAGGCTTCACAAATAATCTAAGACAAGAAAGAGAAAATACAATAGTTTACATAATATACACTTGTTAGATTGATTGATGTCCTTTTGCTCCATATCCTTGTCATAGATGTCGTCATTCATTCATATTGCCTTGTTGATGTTTGTAGCGCCCAAGTCCTTGTCATCTAGTCTTGAACTTATGACCCTTGATCTTTGCTAACGATTTCCTAATAGTTGCACAACCATATTAGTGCAAGCATTATGTTTGATCATTATCAAAACATATATCGAAGGAATCCAATATCCAACATATTGTCCCTCAAATATAAAATGGTATTATGTACCAAAAAATATAATGTTATTGAAGTTATTACCTTGTGGAAATCAAAAGTTGGAGTACTGTGAAGGTGATGTATTTGCACATGGAGTTGCAATAATCTTCAATTCAACTTACCAATCGAGGATGTAACTTGCAGAGTCTTAATGTTAATCTATCTTCTTCTCTTTTCTTGGTGTCTTCTTAACGTGCTCTTACTATTTTGTCCTTCCAACTACATCTTTATTGGATTGGAGATAGTGAGATCTTCTTTTTAATTGTCTGGACCTTAATCATTGAATGTTCTATACTTGAGCATATGAAGGTATGGAAGAGCACCATTGGAGTCTTTGTGACACAATTGATGTCATATTTTTGTTTTGAGATTTTAACTAAAGCATCTAATAAATATCTCTCTAACGACTCAGTGTTGCCTATCTTCTTGTTATACTTGCACTTGTTTATGAAAAAATGATATCTGTGTGCATAGTGCATACCCAAAGAACTCAGGATTTATCTTAGGATAGCCTATCATGAGAGCACCAGAAAGTCCTGTAGATCCTATTTTTTAAATTGGAAAAGTTGAGTTCAGCATGGAAGCTCCAGCATGTAGGTTTTCAACAAATGCGAAGGTGGTTGTGATTATCACAATGCACACGCATTTTGAATTTACTGATGTTGAAGTATTAGTTGTGATTTTTGTGTCTTTATATTGGGCTGCTATTTGGAAGTTAGAACTAAGTAATGTTTCTATTAAGCTTCTATCAAGTCACAGTTTTAGCTTTTAGTTGTATCATGGTTTTCTTCCTGAGTATTAATCTTAGCAACATATTTTGTGGGATTGCTGATGCAAGCTCTAGGACACTATTTATTTTGACATAGAGGTGGCTTATATTGGTATTAGCTCATCTTAGTGCTTCATTTGGGGCTGTAGAGCTCACCTATATCACCATTTTCTTCCTTCTTTATACTCTTCATTCATGTCTATAAAAAGGCCGCTTATATTGGTTTATGGACATTATGGACTTCTTCGGAACAGTTGCAAAGAATGACTTAGTTCTCTCATCTTCGCTACTTCTCTAAAGCAGTGGTTTTGCATCATCAAAGGGCAACGTTGGGTGTAATCCTATGAAATTCCAAGATTAGATAGTGAAAACGAAAAAGAAGAAGAAAGGAGCAAAAAAAGAAAGCCGAGACGATTCAATGAGAAGCAGAAGAAACAAACATAAATCATAGCAAGAAGAGATAACGCAGAGAAGAAGAAACCGACAGGAAAACAAAAAACTAGAGAAAATAAATCCTGTGCATGCATAGCATTGGTGCTTGCTAGTAAACAATAATTGGAGGTGGACTTAAAGCTGACAATATCTAGGGGTGAGACACAAGGTGTGTTTGGGATCAAAGAAAAGGAATCATAGTGAATTGAACGGGTTTAGCCATCCTGGTACAGGCCGAACCTGAACACATTAATAAGGCAACCTGATCCCCTAGGGCCCTGCCCCTTTTTTGTACTTGCATTTTATGGGAGACAATGTTTAGACTGTCTACATTATTTTGTGCCATGGGAATGAGTCAGCATGCCCGAGACGGCACAAATAAGTAATAACCACAAACTGTTCCATTCTCCCTTCTCTAAGTTGATACTATCTCTATTTTTCTCTTCACACACTCATTTCTTACCTTTCTTTCTTGTCATACTTCCTTTCCTCTCATCTAGACAGACTTCCTCATTTTAACCATTGTCATTATGTGTCTGTGCTAGTGCTCAATTGCATAAATGCTAGTATTTTAAAAAGCAAAATTTGGATCACTGCCTAGGTCCTCTTGGGCCTTAGGCATTGCACACAAACAAAGAGAAAAAAATTACAAGACGTCTGCATAGCTGATGCCTACACCACACGTCATCTTTGCTGCCTCTCCATGCTATCCTTGTTCTACAAAGGCTTGCTGGTGTCACTTGCTGGCTGCTGTTTTCCAGTCCATTATTGTCACTTCACGTCTCTCATGCACAGAGGAGTTAAGAAGCAAGTCTCCCTGATATGTTAGATGGGGTGATGATTCTCCTGACACAATTCCTAGTTCCTTTAATGTCTCTCTTCTCTCACTTCCTTTCTCTATAAGAAAAAGCCGGCTGGGAATGTCGACATCAATGAACACTTGGTAAAGTTGTGAGGGAATGCAATGATGATGAGGCGCAATGGCGATTGCAGGCAAGATTGGTAACCCATTTCCCCCCTCTTTTTTCGTCTCATTAGTCATATTTCATATTTCATATTTCATTTATTCTTTCCATCACTTAGGCTGCACTTAACGTTTAGGCGCTAGGTGTCGGATCCAATGCTTGAAGTGTTCAGTGCCTTCACTAACATTGCCTAACGTTATACGCTATAAAGCTTGATTGGTTTTATAACTGTGTAAAGATTTTCTTGATAGTTTTTTGTAAACTTGTATTTTCTGCAGAACTCACAAGCTCTGGGATGCATTATAGCACTTTAGTCATTCTTATGCTATTTTACGAGAACATCCTCTTTAATCTCACTTCATATCAAATGATTGATCCTAATTTAAGCATTTTCTTGACTCGATATTGATGGAAATGGGAAAGCGTTACGGTTATTGTGGTGAAATAATTTGGATCCAAATGAAATCTAAACGAGGGATCAAGGTATTAAATATCAGGATCGTATCAGATCGCTAATTTTCATATCAGATATCAAATATCTGGGATATATCGGGGATACACGTCAGGATTGGGTTGATGATATTGAATATTATAAATCTACAAATCTTAATTATTAAATAGTAGTTATAACATTCTTATATATCCATATTTAATTATATCATGAAAATATCATGAATATAATCAAGTAACATCATAATGATGTATTAAAATTAATCATTCACATATTACATACAACAATAAAATTAAAAATATAGTATGACTTTTATAGCAATAGTTACTTACCTCGTAATTGCATCTAATCAATTAATCTTTTTTACTTATGTGATATTGGATGAATGCAATTTTTTTTAAACATGCTTTACTTGTAAAAACACATGAAAAATCAAGAACATGCCAATATAAAATAAGAAAATTTAAACATCAACATAAAATGAACTTTAGTTAAATATTCTTTAAAGTCACTACATTAATATGATTGAACATTCTTATAAATTAAACATTCTTTTAAACTATAATAATATGGTAGTAGTGTATCTATTAAAATATTGTAATAATTGTAAGTTATTAATAGATCCCAAGCAAATTTGAAAATATATTGATGAAAATAGGAATAAAAATGATAATTTTGGCTACAATTATAGTGGCAACCACCCTCCCAAGACGCCAATAGAGAGGACGTCCGCACTCTTCCCAGGAATCTCTCACAAAACTCAATAATTAAGCATAATGGAGGTTGGCGGCTAACCCTAGGTTTAGATACTAATCCCCTTTCTCATCTAGTTACAAGTTTGCTATAATATAAAATAATTAGAAAAGAGCACGAAAACGCCCCTTTTAGCCGCTGGTGTGGTTCGGCCCCTCCTTTTGTGCGCGCGCCCCTTCTTGTTGCGCCTCTGATACACGATGTGCCCATCACTACTCCCTCCTCAAAGATCCACCTTGTCCTCAAGGTGGAAGTTTGGAAATTGGTACGCCATAACGTCCAGTGACTCCCACGTGCTCTCGTGCTCTGACAAGCCCTTCCACTGCAAGAGGACTTCCCACTCTCTCGTGCCCCCTCTGCGTATCCCTTTCAGCAATTCAGGCTCAAATATTACATCCATATCATCTGTCAACGTCTTCGGAAGTGTGGGTGACGGTTTGTGGTCCCTAATAACCTGGCGAAGCTGAGACACATGGAACACCTGACGAATAACCGATCCGAGGGTAGCCTCAACTTGTAGGCAATTGGTCCCACACTGACCTCAACCTCGTAAGGTCCAAAATAACTTGGTGCCAGCTTCTCGTTTTTCCTGTGGGCCAAGGATATCTGTCGGTAGGGTCTCATCTTTAAGTACACCCTGTCACCTACCGCAAACTGCACGTCTCTGCGGTGAAGGTTAGTCCTCGTCTTCATAATCTGCTGAGCTCTAGTCAGATGGAGCTTCAGCTCCTCTAAAATCCGATCCCTCTTCGCTAAGTACTGCTCCACCTCTGATACCGGTGTCGTCTCCTGCCCATAGTGTACTAAATGTGAAGGATCACATCTATACAAAATCCAGAAGGGTGTCATCTGAGCTGCGGTGTGATATGATGTATTATACCAATACTCCGCCCATGCCAACCAATGGGCCCACTCCTTGGGGCTCTCTGAAATAAAGCACATCGGATATGTCTCAACACTCCTGTTGACGACCTCAGTCTGGCCATTCGTCTGCGGGTGGTAAGCTGTGCTCCGTCTCAAAACTGTACACTGCAGCCGAAAAAGCTCATGCCAGAATCTGCTCAAGAAAATCTTGTCCCCATCAGAGACAATAGACTTTGGGGGCCGTGCAAGCGAATAACCTCCATCAGAAATACTTTCGCCACCAACACTGCGCTGTAAGGATGTCGTAGTGGTATAAAGTGCGCATACTTGCTGAGGTGGTCTACCACAACAAATATGACTGTGTATCCCCCGACTTCGGTAAGCCATCAATAAAATCCATGGAGACGTCCTTCCAAACACGCTTGGGCAAGGACAACAGCTGAAGTAACCCCCCTGGAGCCATTACCTGATACTTGTGACGCTGGCAAACGTCACACTGCCACCATCCTCGAGAAGTCTTTCTTCATCCCCTTCCACTATACCTCCCTCGCCAGTTTTTGGTTGGTTTTGAGGACTCCAGAATGTCCTCCTACGGCACTACTGTGGAACTCTTGGAGTATGGCCGGAATATGTATATATGTCCTCGGAAGTACCAAGCGTTCCCAATACAGTAGCCTCCCATCCTGGATAGCATATCATGGATGCTCTGTAGATCCCAAAAGTGCCGCCCGTATGTCTGCCATCTCTTGATTCTGCTCAACCTCCTGCTGCAGCGGCTCCCAATCCTGTAGCTCAGAAACTGCCAATGCTGCCAACTGTACGTCCTCCCGTCGTGAAAGTGCGTCGGCCGCCTTGTTCTCTGGGCGATACTCAATCTCAAATCTGTAACCCATCAGTTTTCGCAGCCACTTTTGATCTCCTCTGCCACAATACACTGCTCTAAAAGATATTTGGGACCCCTCTGATCCGTGCGCACCAGGAAACTTCTCCCCAACAGGTATGGTCACCACTTCTGAATGGACATGACAATGGCCATCAGCTCCCTCTCATAGACCGACCGCAGTCTGGCTCTAGCTGTCAACACCTGACTGTAATATGCTATGGGCCGCTGATCCTGCATCAAAATCGCTCCCAATCCGTTTCCTGATGCGTCTGCCTCTACCACAAATGGTCTGAAAAAGTCTGGCAACGCCAGGACTGGTACGGTAGTCATGTCCTTCTTCAAATCCTCAAAAGCTGTCGTCGCCTCATCACTCCAAATGAACTGGTCCTTCTTGAGTAGCTCCGTGAGCGGCCAGGCGATAGTACCGTATCCCTGCACGAATCTGCGATAATAACATGTTAACCCGAGAAATTCCCTCAGCCTCCTGAGAGTGGTGGAGCGCGGCCAGTCCACTATCACCACAATCTTTGCTCTATCAGCTGCCACCCCATCTGTAGATACCACGTGTCCCAAGTACTCCACATGTCGCTGTCCAAATAAGCACTTCTTTCTATTGGCGAACAACTGATGGTACTACAACTCTTGGAAAACAACTTGCAGGTGGTCCAAGTGCTCCTCCAAGGTTCGACTTTACACCAAGATGTCATCGAAAAACACGAGCACAAATCGTTGAAGGTAAGGACGGAATACCTTGTTCATAAGAGCCTGGAAAGTAGCAGGTGCGTTAGTCAAGCCGAAGGGCATGACTAAAAACTCATAGTGGCCCTCATGCATCTTGAACGCCGTTTTGGGCACATTCTCCCCACGCATCCTGATCTGGTGGTAGCTTGATTTGATATCTATCTTCGTGAATGTGGCTGTCCCGTGCAACTCATCCAAAAGCTCTTTGATCACTGGTATAAGAAACTTATCTGGCATCGTCTCCTTATTTAAAGCCCTGTAGTCTACGCAAAAGCACCAGCTCCCATCCTTATTCTTTACTAGTAGCACAAGACTGGAAAATGGGCTCACACTGGGCTGGATAACACCAGCCTGCACCATCTCCGCTGCCATCCTCTTTATCTCGTCCTTCTGTGCCTATGGGTAGCGGTAGGACCACACACTGATGGGGGAAACATCCTCCCTTAGAACTATGGCATGCTCGTGATCCCTCGGCGGTGGGAGTCCCCGTGGCTCCTAGAAAACCTCGAACTGCTCCAGCAGCTGCTGTACCTCTCCTGGAATGTGTTGCTCCCCGCTGACCTCAGCGCCACATATCCTATCAACGAATATAACTCAACCAAGTGTCCACCGCCCTTCGTCTGTATGGTCCTCATCATGGTCTTCAGCGATACCAGTACAAGGCTGGGGTCCCCCCTGTAGCACTACTACCCTCCCATCCTCCTGGAACTCTATTCTAACAGTTTCCAGTTCACAGTCATCTCTCCCAACGTCTGTAACTAAGTCATGTCCAAGATAACATCTGTACTCTCCAAGTCTAGAGGCAGCAAGTCAGCTATCAACTGCACCCCCTGTAGCATCAATACCAGCCCTCTACTAACTCCATGGCTGCTCTCCTTTTTTCCTGTTCCCATCACGACACTGAAGCTGCCACAGTCTGTCAGTTGGAGCTCCTGCTGGTCCACTACCCTTCTGGATATGGAATTGTAGGTCGCCCCACTGTCGATCAGCACCGTCACCTCCTGGTCGCCGATGTGCTCCATCAACTTGATAGTATGGTTCGGTGTGAACCCTATCACAGAGTTAAGGAAAACCTCTGTCATATCTAGCTGATGGTACTCAGACTTCTCATCATCGACCTCAGCGGTCTCATCCTCCACCTCTGTCTTGCCGTCCTCATGCTCAAGAAGCAGCACCTGGAGCTTGCGCCACGCGCACCTGTGGCCTGGCGTGAACCGCTCGTCGCATCTGAAGCATAGACCCTTCAAACGCTTCTCCCTCTTTTCAGCGTCATTTATCCTCCTGAACTGTCCCCCCAGCCCGCGATGCACCGCTCTTCTCTCCACCCTTCTCCTTGGTGACATGATCCGCTCTTGTGGTGGTCTTCTGCTGCCCTCCTGTCGTTGTCTGGCCACGAGACATCAGCCCACTCCAGTCACCCCTCGCCTTCCTTTCCTCAAACTGCCAGTCCTCCGTCATCTGGGTATACTTCATGGCCTCCATCAGACTCTGAGGCTTCTACATACGGACCGTTGCTCCAATTGTGGCCTTCAGCCCCTTTATGAAAGTGCTCTTCATCGTCTTGTCAGACACCCCATGCAACTGCCCTAAAAGAGCCTCGAACCTCTCCAGATATCTCTCACGGTGCCCTCCTGCCCGAGTGACAACAGCTGCTCCCTCATATTTTCCAAATGGGGATCTCTGAACCTCTCCACCATCTGTGTAATACCCCGTATCCCTATATACGTATATATGTACGTATTTTTGGACGTAAATACGTGCGTATAATTTTTGGGAGTATGCTTGTATTTTTCTTTAATTATTTTGGTGTATGAATTATTTTTTAAAAGATTTTAAACTCATCTTTTGAATTTAGTAAATAGGAGTATTTGTATGAATACTTGTATTTATGGTGTATATGGTATTTCAACATGTATTTTTATTTTTACAAAATACAAATCCCAAAATTGTTTTACCATGACACCTTAGCTTATTAGGTGTCATCTTGCTAATTAAGAAGGAGACACATGGCTTAGACTTTGACTAAATGAAGGGATGAGAGGGTTTTAGGGAGACCTAAAATCTAGGCAAAAAAACAAGAAAATCCCATATTCTCTCACTCTTCCTCTCCTTCCCAATTCTGGCCAAAATTTTGTCTCCCCTCTTTCACTCATTTGCTTCATTTTTCTCTCCACCAAGAACTCTTCCAAGCACCCCTCTCATTCCTCAGCATTTCTCCATCAAAATTCACCTCAAAAATCATCCCAAATCCATCTTTAGAAGCCAATTTGGAGCTTGAAGATAGGAGATTGAAGGAGGCTCAAGAATTCTTCAAGGACTAAGAAGGGCCAAAGAAATTTTGGAGGACTTTGGAGGTAGAAATTCTTATCACCTTAGTAGGGTTTAGTTTTAGAACTAAGGGTTTAATTAATTAGTAAGTTCTTTAAATTTTGTGTAGAAATTAAGTTTTGAACTTCATGCTGAAATTTACACAGAATTGGCTGATACTTTGGTAGATTGCTGCATTGGCTACGTAGAAATTCATGAAAAAATATATGTTGTACATATTGAGGTCCTTAACAACTTTCATTTTTACAAGTTTTGCAAATTCGAACTGAAAAATAGAGTAAAAATTCAGTTTCTAAAACTGGTCTGTTTTTAAACAGTTTTGACACCTTTCAGTAAAACGAGTAGAACTCCATGCACACTTTATAAAATATTATGATCTTGATGCCGTTGGAAAGCTGACTTCAAGATATTCAACCTATAATTTTCTTAGATTTTAATTCTGTCTGTAACTTGTAGCCAAATGGACTTGAACGGAACTCAGTTTCTGGTTCAGAATGCTGAAATTATACCTGTTAGGAGAAAATCTACCATAAATCACATATGTCAACTGAGTTTATGAAAATTGGTCAGTAAAAGGAAAACACCCATATCTACAACTTTTATGAATGGACCAGAGACCAATTCTGACTGTAGATAGGATAATAGTAATGTTCTTTCTGCTGTAACCGTTTTGACAGATTCAAATTTTACACTATTGTCATACCATGCATTACTCTTTTATGTTTTGTTCAATTTCAGCTATCATGCTATTATTTGTCATGATTTATGTGATGATTAGTAGCTAAGTTCACATTCTTTCCAATTTGGTGTAGTAAATAAAATTGTGTTCAAGTTAAAGTGCATATTAACATGTTTGCTATGTCCAAATAAAAGCTAGTATATTATGTTGTGTTTAAAGGACGTCTTATGTCATTTACTAACATGCAACAAGCTAGTATACATGGTTGTGTTATTACGCCATTACTTTCCATTATGCTAGCATGTAGCTTTATTTTGATTGAGTATGTCAACTTGAGACATATGCTAGTGTTATAGTTCCCTTTTGGTTAAGTATGATATTTGAGACACTATTCATGTTGTATGCTTGTTTATATTTCCATATAAATTTTCATATGAAGATAACAATGGAACTATGCGATAATGAAAAGAAAAGACGATGGTCGTTGCTGAATTACGACATCGGTGAAATTATGAAAGAGATGGAGAGATGAAAAGCGGTAGTCGAGACCGCTAGATGATTTGTTGACAAACGAAGAAATACTTTAAAAACTGAGAGTGAGAATAAGAGTTGACATCGGGAGCTCAGTCCATTCTAAAATGGGTGAGACTCCGGATGTGGGTTTGGGGGAAACACGGGTAAACTTTAGGAGTTAAGGGGCGGACGTATGAATTATGATTTCTCGCCCGATGTGTTGCCCCCAGAAGGGGAGTTGGAGAGGGCTAGAGAGGCCGCTGGTGTGCTCGTGTCGCACCATGACGGTAAATGATGGTTTGCTCCATTTGTCCGACAGAAAAACCGAGACGAGTCTCGCTCTAGTACCTTGCCCCGTTCGGGTACGGAGTTACGAGAGGCCCCTCCAGTGCTCGTGTCGCTGGTTGAGGTACCATTTTTCACCCACATTGGGTGAAGTCCGACTCCTTAGCGTCATGCGGTCTACACGAGTTTCCAAATATGTGAATCAACAACTTAAAGTAATTGTCTTTAATTTATAAATGTTGTTATCTCATGTCTCCTTACTTTACTTTAATGCTGATATCCCATGGTAACATGTTCTTATGCTTCCTTTCAATATCTGCATTTCATAATATGGTTTCATATGCATGTTTTGCAAGTTCTCATATCTAGGTTTGCATGTTGGAATGTGATTACTTTTATGCACCATGAACCTTACTTGTTAGACCACCCTACTAGATAGACAGACCAGTTCTAAAACTGGGTCATACTAGAGTGTTAGGAGTTTCTACTGGGTCACGCGTTGATGTGTCCCCGTTGACTTTCAGGTTATGTGAGTTGGAGGTTGGAGTTAGCGGCTTTAGCTTCGGAGTTGGTGATCAGTTGTAGTATTAGATGGTGAGGGGTATGATGAGAGATTTGTACTTTTGGTGTTTCTTTTCGGGTGGACCTTTGTACTTAGAGTTGTGAAAATGAAGATGGTGTATGTATAAGATGTATCAATGCATCAATAAAATGGAATATTTGTTAGAAGAGGATTCACCATGGCAAATAGCCATGGTACTATATTTATAAAACTTTCATGTTGAGTTGGGAGTCCAAGGGCCTCCCCACTAACTTAGTGGGGAGTAATGGAGAGTGATGATGGGAGGGAGGCCAAAGGCTCAACTCACAACACTCCCCCTCATCTCTCCATTACCTTGGGTTAAACATATGAATACTTCAGGATTCAGTATGCCAATGAGGTGGATACTTCTGGATCTAGAGCCACTGTGGTTGCCTCGTTAAAACCTTAGCTGTGGAAAACCCAGTGGGAAAAACCAGCAACTTAAGGGAAAAGAGTACAACTATCGAGGGACTCCCCCTGATATGTACAAGCTTCAGGCTTGCAGATCTCCTATGTATCTATACAATCATCTCCTATTCGTCTATACATCCATCATGTTCTGAAAGAAAATACAATTATCACTCATCTACACAAGTTTCACTCATCTAGCGGCTATTGGAAGGCAGCGTCGCTCTGGAGTGTAATGCTCTTCGAAGTTGGTAGATGACTCCATTAAAGTATTCTTTGAATCGGTCTTCAGTGTGTCTGCAAGGTACTGCTAGACCTGGCTGAGCGTTTTTAATATTTGCTTCTTGGATGATGAGCTTCTCAGAAGATGTAGACATTGGATGCTGATGTGTATATATTTAGGAGGTGATCGGCCTATTTTGTTTCAGTCATCGCGATGATCTTTAAACCTGCATATGCAATATATATTCCTTGACCCTTGGAAGTTGCGCAAAAGCAGCTTATCCTTGGTTTAGTGTTGCTCTCCAGGACAATACTGTATCTGTTTAACAACTTTACTGGAGACGTTCTATCAAAGATACGTGCAGTTGGCCAGATAATACACTAAAGCTAGGCTCTTCAGGACCTAGGATGTCCTCCCCCTCTTTCAGCTACTGAAAGGTGTCATAGATAAGTACCCATTTTTAATAGGTTGCAAAAGGACATCATTCTTCATAAACTCCAGGTGTATGAAGAATATGAAAGGGTTCCACCACGAAGGTGTTTAATATGTAAGCCGAGACATCTTCGGCATGATTAATAATAGTTCATCTTCAGGATGATTAATGTCATCTTCAGGATGATAGTTCATCTCCAGGATGATAGTTCATCTTCAGGATGATTAATGTCATCTTCAGGATGATGGTTCATCTCCAGGATGATAGTTCATCTTCAGGATGATTAATGTCATCTTCAGGATGATTAATGTCATCGTCAGGATGATCGTTATATCTAGGTTTTTCATTTCCAAGGTACGCTTTAAAGCTATCTGAAATCTCAATGGTCTCTGCTGGAGATCATATTAGCTTTAAGTCGACCATATGTAAGGCAAATATAACAAATCCTGTCAACGATCTTTCGAAAAAGATACAAGGGCAGAATATTGCTTAAGATCAACTAATGATCTTTATAGCCTTTATGGAGAAGACGTTTCTACGTTTCTCTTTCATCTCTGAGGGTAGAGTATACCCTTCTGGAAGTTTTATATAGATCTCTATATATATATTGCCGTATATATATGCAGTCACAACGTCCATGAGCTGCATGTATTGGCTTTTGCAGAGAAGTGTAGGCTTAGTAGGAAAATGATCACATTTCCTTCATTTCAATTTCTTTATGAAATTCGAATTATATTCCACAGGTTTTTACACATTCAGGTGTATGGACTACTGGTCCAAAAACTTTGCTTTTCAAGAGTGAGTCCAGCTCTACTCTTATTGCCCCGTCCCACTTTGGCCATTCTATGCGTTTACGCTATAGAAAAGTGGGTAGACGTCATCGTCGTATTCAGCGACGTGAATGGCAATAGCAAAAGCAAAACTATCGTCGACGACTGTGCTATATCTGTCCAGTACCTCTCCAGTACGTACGTAATATAATGATGTTTCTCCTGTTGTTTCCTCTCCATGGGAAATTAGGAGGGGAGAGGTTGCTGGTCTGAGCGCAGCATCCTGTGGTTGGATCATTTTTATATATCCAGGAATCTTCCTATTATGAGGAAATTTTTATTTTGAACCTGGCCGGCGTCCTATTTTCAGATGAGGTACAGCCAATTCTGCTGCCGGTGGATTGCATCCATCTTTGGGAATGTCAATCCTAGCTGGCGTGTTGGCAGCAGGGACGTGTGAACGAACAATCTTCTGGTTGTCCGCAATTTTATCCGTCAATTGATGTACTTTAGTCTGAATGTGAAGGATCTTCTGGATCTCAACGTCACACAGAAAAAGTATGCGGATAATAACGAGATGAGGACTTCTGTGTCCCATGATATGGTCTCAGAAGCTTCAGGCTTCTTTAGACTGCGTGCCTATTACAATGAGACTTTACTCATCAAATTCACATTTATCAAGACTTGGTTGTAAACCATAATGAAGCGGCATCAGCAATAAGATATGGCCACAAGCAGGCCGTATCGTGATAAGCGATGCGGAGTGCAGCTTGTTGGTCCCTAAATATCAACAGGCAACTGGAATCTAACAATGGACGTGAAATCCATTGGAGTCTCTTTACCAGAGACTCTGATAACCCATTCTGAGTATGAACATGCTACAGGACGTTCAATTTCAATGCCAGTCTTGAATGATATGAGTAGTGAATTCACCATCATTATTAGCTTTGAGAGAGCTATGTTGCGAGTGAATATGAAGGCACACAGAAGACCATCTAGTAGATGCATATATCAGTACAGTAATGAAGTACCGAAAATGGTCCATTTACGGGGTGAATAGGCCCGCAAAAGGTCACCATGTATTCTCTCAATGAAGCCAGGAGACTCTAAACCCACTTTCAGGAGGGATGGTCTCTCTCTAAGTTTTCCCTTATGACAAAGGGGGACAAGGAAACTCAACCTTTTGAAGAATCTTCAGATTCTCCAAAGGATTCATTTGATGATGCGTCCATCATCGCTGATCCAGGATGACCAAGTCCATTTTGCCAGAGTTAAAAACTATGGCAATGAAAGGCACTTCTGGTGCTTAGTTAAGTTGGCTTTCTATATGATGAATATCTGTAATTATAGGGGCCCGACGGGGGTCCAATGAAATCGTAAGTAGATGGTCTTCTGGCCATTTTCTTGACGAGTTACATATTGATATTCAATATATATTATCCACAATTTTCAAGTTATTTTCTTTAAAAGAAATATCCTTGAAAATTGGAGATTTCCTATATGTTTATGAGGAGAATTTGCATCTTATAGTCTCGTTGTATGTGGGAGCAATATCAATGCTACACCAGTGCAACGAGGCACTGTCCACAATATTCCATACTTCATCTATAAGTAAAACGAAATCTTATTTAAGTCAATGAAAAAGACATTCAAAATAAAAGTTCGTGCTTAAGTAAATTAAAGATGAAGCAACATTGAATTTTAAATGCATAGATAAAAGGTGAAGCTTAATCGAGCAGGTCGTCATTCTCGAAGTCTTTTGCAGTGAACATCGTTGGTGGCTGAAAAGCCGCCAAGTTTGTTTCAGGCAGAGACTTCTGGCTCGCCTGATATAGTTCCTGGAGGTGGCGAGGAGTGCGGCAGATCCTGGACCAATGGCCAGTCATGCCGCATCTATGTCATTTATCCTCCCAGTTCTTCTTAGGAAGTGACACTTGGTCAGTGTGCTTTTGCTTCCATGTGAAGTTACTCTTTCCTGTATTGTTGTTGTTGGATGGGGGTGCTGCTCCTCATCCATTCTTCATCACAGCTTTCCCTTTGTTATTATTAGCCTTTTTTTGTTTTTCCACTTCTGGGGAGAAACGTGTTGGGCTTCAGGAATAGGTGCAGTGCCAGCTGGACGTAAATTATGAGTGGCGAGCAGTAAATCTTGATTCTGCTCTGCCCTAAGGAGGCAAGAGATCAAATCGGAGAATTTCGTGAAGTTGCGTTCACGATACTGCTGCATGAGGATTGCATCTTTTTCGTGAAACGAGGTAAATGTCTTTTCCAACATGCGTTGTTCTGTCACTTTTTCACCGCACAACTTCAGGCGTGAGGTGATATTATGAAGTGCAGAGTTATACTCAGAGACGGACCTATAGTCCTGAAGTCTGAGGTTTTCCCACTCATAACTGGCACGCGGTAATATTACATCAATTTGATGTTTATACCGTGCCTCCAGCGCTATCCACAGCTCCATTGGGTCCTCTACCGTTAGGTATTCGGTCTTTAAGGTCCGATCTATATGTTTCCTAATATAGATAATGGCTTTCGCCTTATCCACATTAGAGATAGTGGTAGGAGGGCTGCTAGATGATTGGGCCGCTTCTGGGGCCTTACTAGCAGAAGCATCGGCCGCTGCTGGGGCCGATGAAGGAACCAAAATTGAGCCAAGGAGGGCCATCGAACGCAAGTGGAACTTCAGGTTCACTCGCCAACTTAGGTAATTTTTCACTGCAACATCAAGGACCTCGAAATCGAAGCTTGCCAATTTTGCCATTTATCTATGCAATTTAAAACAAGCATGAATTAATTAAAATTGAAATTCACGCATAAAAAATAAGTAAAATGTGGGGATCGGCCAGATACCCAAAACGCACAAAGTCCAAAGTACGAATATACAGTCCATAAATAAAAGAAAAATACAATTTGGAAACCAAGAAGTGGTCCCTGTCAATTGAAAATATAAACTCCGTCTTCATATCTCGGTACACCGGTCTTTGGCATTAATATATTTAATCCTCACTTACAAATTCTCTCAAAAAAGAAAATAAAATTGCAAGGAATTTAAAAGGTATCAAACTGGCCGATCCCAAAAATCACATTTTAGCTTATATAAGCAACCACGCAGTTTATAATATGCTATAGGCACAAAAGAAGCAACCACACAGTTTATATAACACATGCATATATAATACGGAAAAGGAGACTATAAAATATAATAATCTCTCGGACCACGGGGAGACGTCATACACCGTTAGGTTAGTTGACTAACGGCAGAGCGGTCGCAGGATCCTTAAGATAATTATATTTTCAAAAAATCATAATATTCCATAAATTAATAATAATGCAAGAGTGTTATAATTTTAGCAATATGACGCGACATGCTCATAAAAAAAAATTAAAATAAATTAATATTTTGAATGGGGCTGCAGGCCCATAAATATTAATCATTTTAATATATTATTTATATTTAGGCTGCAGTCCCATTTGCCAAAAAATTACAAATTAATTATAGCAATTGAATTAACTTGGCTTCTAGCCCAATAAGCCAAATTAAGAAGTTATTAATATTTGGGCTTCAGGCCCATAATCAAATTTTTAATTAACACATTGAAGATTGCAATTGGAATTACTGGGCTTCAGGCCCAATTTTGGTAGTCAAAAATAATGATTGAGCTAAATGGGGCTGCAGGCCCATAGAATCTATTATCATTGTTACAAATGGGCTCCAGACACAAATAAACAGGCTATCAAATATAATAAATTTTTGGGCTGCTGGCCCATAGACAGTTATGATAAAAAAAAATTTAATTTTAAGGTAATATTAACATAAGCCCTAAATCAAATATTTAGTATATTTGTTAGGGGATATCAAGAGCCCCCAATTCGATTTCAATTTCAAATCGAATTTCCCAATCCGCAGCAAGTAGGAGCCCCCACGACAGGGGGCGATGCGACGGGGGAGCCCCCGACAGGGGGGGTGACGGCTCAGGTGAAGTGTAATCTAATCACCAAAAATATCACGATTACATATATATTTACCTCTTGCATGTAGGTGTTAGATGTCCTGCACACCGTACGGAGAGGTGCAGTGTGTTCTGTCATGACATTGGGCATTGCTAATAATCATGATACTTAGTATATGGGTAGGACATCTAACACCATACAGAGTGGTGTGAACAAATGCAGAATTTTTGGGTTACTGAACATTTCAATTGGCATTTGGACATATAACACCAGGCATTGGGCATTGCTAATAATCATTATAGTTACTGATCATTTCAGGTACAATATGATAACACTTGTGGTTAAAAATCCGTTGTCATTCTTTCGATGGGTTCTTTAGCATTATTTGGTTGCTTGAAAACAAATGCCTGGTATCATATAACAGAACTTTTGAAGAATTTTAATATAACAAATGCCTGGTATAACAGAATGCCTGGTATCATATAACAAATGCCTGGTAGCATTATTTCGATGGGTTTTCGATAGGTATATTAAACAAATGCAGAAATTTTTGAAGAAGATATCGAAATTGTGAACTTGTTACATGATATCATATAACAGAACTATACAGAAAACCAAATATGATTATCTGTTTTAAATTGGGGAAATTCATCCAAATTCATTTTAATTTGGGGAAATAATTTTATTTCTATATCTACGGGATAAGAAAATATACCTCTAGATCAAAGATCTAGGGAAGATCATGATAATAAAAATCCGTAGATAGTTCCGCTCCCGATACGCTCCAAAGAAAATTCCTCGCAAAGCTTCGCCGCAACAAAAGATTCCTTCGCGCGTAGGGGTTTACTTTTTGAGGGGAGGCGGGATGAAAAGCTCAAACAATTTTAGAGCAAACGTGCTGATAACGTGTTAGAAGAGGATTCACCATGGCAAATAGCCATGGTACTATATTTATAAAACTTTCATGTTGAGTTGGGAGTCCAAGGGCCTCCCCACTAACTTAGTGGGGAGTAATGGAGAGTGATGAGGGGAGGGAGGCCAAAGGCCTCCCTCAACTCACAACAATATTGTATTTTTGTTATTTTCTCAGTGTTTTTATCTGTGATGGAGTTTTACTTGTACTTTCCAGCACGTGCGTAGTACCTGCAGCATTCTTTTGTTCTCTTCCTTTATCTCTTTCTACGTAACACTCGTTGATCTAGGAATACTTGGGACGGATTCGCAGGGTATCCTGGAGAGCGGGTCGTTACATCTGGTCCCTGATCTCCTCCCACGAGTGAAAAGAACGCCTCACATCCTTCCACTGAAACCAAGCGAGGGCCTTTCCATCCAGACAAATCGCATCTGCCTCCAGTTTCTGCTCCTCTGTCATATGAGAGCCTCTGAAAAATCTCTCCGCCACGTAGATCCACGAAACTGGGTCCTCTCCCTGGAAGAGATGCATCTTCAGCTTTCGCAGTCTGTTCATATTGAATGTCCCCCTGATCTCCTCGGCCTCTGCTATATCTGGGTTGATGGTAGTGTTGCCACCTCTCTTGGTGCCGCTCATATCCCCCACGTGGGCCTCCCTCATGGAAACCGTGATCCCCATGGGTCCCCTCCTCTGTCTCCATGTCCTCCATCGTCACCTCCCAGCCTGCCTTTGTGCCCCTTTTGGAAGTCTCTGTAACACCCCAAAGTCTTCGGAACGTCCCCCATGGTGGCGGCGGGTGGTCGCCATCTATCATCACCATATCGAGGGTCGGGAGGGTCCCAATAAACCCCCGTCATCATCCCCGTACTCCTGAAAAACTCCCGGGTCAAATCCATCATCGAAAACACGCGTCGGGTCCTCTGGGTGAGGCTGAAAGTCACCAAGGGGCTGAAATCCTTCATGGAGTGCACCAAAACCCCCGTGGGGGGGGGGGGTCCCCTGTGGTCGGCGGGGCCTCGACGGCCCTGGAAAGGGGCCGTCAGGGCTTGCCGATAGTCGTCGAGGCCCTAGCGGCCCTGTCGCTGGTCATCGGGGCCCGCCGGGGCCCTGGGAGCTCTCGCCGATCCCTGGCGAGGTTGGGGGACGCCTCCCCCCGCCGGGGTTCCTGGGGGCCGCAGGGGACTGGGGAGGGACCCGCGGCCCCCGAAACTGCTGCCGCACCTTTTGGGGGAGGCGACTAGGTCCGCTCGGCCTCCCGCCTCGCCTCTTCCGCTGTCCGACGAATCGATTCGCGGTAATCTTCCTCCCACGGCCCTTCATCTTCCTCCTCTTGAACGGATCCCTCGTCAATGTTCTCCATCTTTTCCTTACCCTTGATCACATGTGGAACCTTTGTCGCCATTTTAGGGTTCCCGTTACCTTTTTCCTCCTTTTCCGTGAAGATCGATAGTTGACAAATCAATTGTACGAGTACCTCATCTTGTTTATCTTGCTTTTCCATCAACCTTTCAACAGAAACCGTCAACTTTGCCAAAGATTCATCGTTCCCTGTCAAAGATTTCTTTATACCTTCGATCTCGCCGTTGAACTTCTCCTCCAAAGTCTCGAACTTGTCCTTCGACCTTGTTGACAACGCCTTGGATCGCTACGTGCTCTGATACCAAAACGATGGATCCCAAGCAAATCTGAAAATATATTGATGAAAATAGTAATAAAAAGGATAACTTTGGCTACAATTATAAGGGCAACCATCCTCCCCAGACGCCAATAGAGAGGACGTTCGCACTCTTCCCTAGGAATCTCACACAAAACTCAATAATCACGCATAATGGAGGTCGGCGGCTAACCCTAGGTTTAGATACTAATCCCTCTTATCATCTAATTACAAGTTTTCCATTATAATATAAAATAATTAGAAAAGAATACAAAAACGCCCCTTTTAGCCGCTGGTGTGGTTCGGCCCCTCCTTTTGTGCGTGCGCCCCCTTCTTGTTGTGCCTCTGATACACGATGGGCCCATCAGTTATCTATTAAAACTTAATTAAAAAATACACATCGACCGATATTGGCCTGATATATCGGTCGGTATCAGGTTAATTTTTAAAACTCGATAAATTAAGGCATATCGTATCGTTTGAGTTCTGCCACCAACATATTGGCACATATATCATACGTATCGACTGATATTTAAATCAGTGCTAGGGATTCAATTGATTTGGGAAAGAACAAGATGAACTATGGTTAGGGTAGATAACTATAAAATAATTTAAAGATAACATGCAGGTCTCAAACACACATGAATCATTCGTCCACTCTTGTACCTCGCATTCAAAGAGATTCAATGGTTAGGTTTCTTGCAGACTGGTCATAATTTACAAACTTAAATCTTTAATCAGTATTTTATCCATATTTAGAATGAAAGGCATAATTATCTTTATACAGAAACATAAAATTTGACCCCAAAAACTAGACATTTTTTATCTTGAATTCTAAAAGAAAAAGAAACTTGCTTTTTAAAATAAGGCTACAAAAGAATCCAAAATAAAATAAAACTCTAAAATAAAAAACTTAACACGTCTCTAATTCCAAAAAACCAAAAAAGGAATTCAAAAATAATAAATCTATATACGAATAATTGAAACTTCTCTTTATGCAATTGAAATTTCTCCATGTGATAAATTCTGCTCCAAACTTCAAATATTGTCACACTTCTCCTGTCAGTGGTTCGTTTTACATTAAATCTTTTATGGGCGGAGAAAACTTAATCTTGAGATTTAGAATAACGTAATATAAATTTTTTTTCGAATAAACATATTCAGAGTAACCATGTAGCAACAGAAAAAGTAATGATAGAAAAAGACACAATACCTACCGGTTCATGTGCTATGAGTCAACTAGAAAAATAAAGTCTACATCCTTTATTCCAAAATCAACAAGTTGCTCAAATGACAGCTCAAATCTAGATTCAATCTAGAAAGCTGACTAAACCTCTATCTGGGACTCTGTCTCCAATTGGGACTTTGATTTTAGCTCCATGTCATGCTCGAGCTTAGGATCTAAGTGAGCTTCGTGATCGGTTATAATTTTGACCTGGGCTCTGGCTCACAATGTGACTCGATTAGTGTCTCCAATGTCGGCTTCGTTTGGAGCTTTGGCTATGGTTGTGGTTTCTTTTCTCTAATCAATTCCAATATAGCATCTAGTTTATCTTGCGTAGATAATATTCCATTCATCTTTTGGAGCTAAAAGGCATTCTGCTCATGTTGATTATACCGTACATCAAGTGATGGTCTAAGGAGATATTGACATCAAAATTCAAATAAAATATAAAACTAACTCAAATATAAAAGATGAATTCAAACCCAGTTGAATTCCCATCACCTAGCAATTGAACCTCTTTGCATGTGAGGGACAAGAGTGGGTGAGTGATTCAACGGGAAACACAGCCCAAATGTTATCTTTTAATTAATTTGTAGTTATTTATCCTAGTTCATCTTGTTCTTTACTAAATTCATTGAATTCAATATTTAGATTCCTTTATATCCTAATTTTCTCACCACAGAAACTATAACACTTCTGCTTCATTTGAAACGTAATATTGGCTGACCCAGAGCCAACATCAAGCCATCCAAACTTACTTAAGCAGATAGTCCAAGCCAGTTTCAAGCTAAATCTTGTTCATTAGCTCCAGGAAAGCCATGGTTGGAGCCAGGACATGATTTGAATGATTTTTTCCCCCTAGTTTTAAGCTGTTTAGGAGCTAAATTCACGCTATAATTAAGCACGAGTAAACTACTTAAGTTTTAAGTAATTTTAGAATATATATACAATTTGTGTCTATGACTATTTATGATAAATACCTATATTGTAATCCGCTTTATAAATTCAGAATTGTCCCAACTTTTGACGGGCTCAATGGCATGTATGGTTATAAAGATTGGACACTACTTCCTAAAAATTTCTTCACCTGCTGCAAACTAATCTATGCTAAGTGTTGCGATGGAAGTGTTGGTATGCTAAATGTAAGTAAAGTGGACAAGCTCTATTATGATTGATGGTTTATGATTATGATTATGATTGTCACTAATTTTCGTTGATGAAACTTATCTTTTTAGTTATGAGTTATTGAAAAAAAATATGACTTTGTATTCATATTTTTATGGGTTATTGAATAAAAAATTTAAAGTTGTGTAAAGTTGTGTTATTTGAAATCTTGAGCATGAAAGACACGAGAATGATCAGTGAGCTTATTTAACTGGACGCGAGGTTCAAAGAATCTCCATGTACGAGACATTGGAGTCGTTAATCGTCAGATTCCTGTGATGATTCCTGTGATGAGATGATCAAAATCATATCAAATTTCTTCCTAAAATTTCCATCATATTTTCCACCTTCCGTTCCATATCAAATTGGTATCAGAGCTAAATTGACAACTATCTTTTTCATCTTCACTTTTTTAGTTTAGATTTAGTTCTTATTAAATAAAATAATTTAAAGAAACAAAAACTCTGATTCTTTACATCCAAAAATGGAAAAAATAAAATAAAAAAAAAATCAGAATTCACCCAGTTCATCATCTTCTATAAGGAATCAAATTGCAATGAATCAAAAAAATTAAAAGAAATTCAGAATTCCTACCATTCATCATCCTCGACTCCATCGTCTACACCTTCTACATCCAATCAAATTGGGAAAAAATCAAAAAAAAAGAAAAGAAAAGAAGAAACTGTTCATTGTCTACTCTTCTGATGACCATTACTTAACAAAACCCTAACCCATCAACACCCTTAATCATCATCTTTATCATCAACATCATTAACAACATTACCTTCCCCATCAATTTCAAACCAAATTCAAGCTCTGACTCCCCTTGTCGTGAACCTCATCTTTGTTGCCTACAGTTTCCACCTTTCATCATCCTCATCATCATCGTCGTCGAGGATCTCATTAAAGCAGTTGTTATCGAAGCCTTCCATTACCGCTTAGCTCCTTCGTTGAAGTCTTGGTAGCTATCGTTTACCTCCATACTGCCTTTATTAATGTGGAAATCCTCATTGAGGACTTTATCATTGTTAAGGTCATTGTTGTTGATGCCATTGTTGTCAAAGATGCGTATCGATCACTGCCTCCTCTTTGCTCTCATTATCGTCATAACCGTCGAGCTCTTTATCGTCATCGTTGACTTCACACAGAACCACCGTCATGCCATCGAAGTAGGGAGTTCCATCTCTTAAAGAAGGCAGGCCCATCCCGCTGATTTGGGGAAATTGCTTCTGACTAGGATTCAACCTCAGACCAACTTATTTCAATTTAGCTAGGTCTGACCCACTTCAACTTTTGACCTGTTTGGACCATATCTGACCCGCTTCAACAAATTGGACCCAAGTCCAATTCAAAGGTGAATTAAAAGCTTTAGAATTCGAAGCTAGTAGTTGCTCAAAACCGGACCCGCTTGCTATGTGCTAAACTTTGCTGTTTTTCGAGCTTTTTATGTGAAATTTTGACATTTGATCATTCGGATGGATTCTTTACAAAATTACAAAAATAATCCTAAAGCTGAAAATTACAAAAAGACCATCTAAAAATTGAAAATTACGAAAACACCACTACAACTGAAAATTCTAGATCTCATCATGTATTTTCCGAGCATTATGCATATCATTTGAGTATTGTGCATCTTGAGACTTACAGAATTCTTAAAATTAACTATAACGCTCATAAGTCTGTTGCAGAATCATATAGTAGAAATTTGCAGAAGTTAGCAGTTAAGGATAATAGGATGGCTAAAGTTTATTCAGAGAGTTTTGTCTCGAGCCTATGAAGAGGCATTGCACACATTGTACATGTTTTTGATGAGCTCTATTTAGAATTTATCCCGATGCGACTGAGTTGACTATTTCACGGGAGGTTGATGATAGATGTTCACCAAAAACATTGAGTTCTTATACATCACATTCACCACCATAGAGTTCATTATGTAGTTTAGCTTGGTTTTGCTTGTTGGATATTGAGTAAGCCCCAATATGAGTTTTGATGATGAGCAAATATATTTTTTGTGCTCTTTATGAATGCAGAATTTAGATGATGTACAAGACTTGGTGATGGCGTTTCAAGGCAAAGATAAGATGCAATTGAAGATTTATATGATAAAGAAATGAAGCTAAAGTTCACATTAATGAAGATATCAAGATGAAAATTATATTTAATATATTTAATATTTCTTGTCTTAGAATATTTGTTAAAGTCTTGAAGATGCACCTTATACACATTAGAAACATTAGGAAAGACTTATAATTAATTTGATTTTGATTCATATCAAAATCCCTTGGTTTTTACTCAAATTTGTGCATTTTTTATCTTCATTAGTCGACTAATGCCTTTCCCCTAGTTGACTAATAATAAACAGAGATTTTGTTTTATCATGCTAGTCGACCATTGTCTTACCATTAGTTGACTAACAGTATACCATCAGTCGACTACTGAATGTGCACCAGTTGACTAACGAGGTTATCGTTGTTAGGCTTGATTTTGATTTAACTAGCTGTTTTATAGCCATTGTAAGTGATTATTTTGTGCATATAAATAGGAAAAACCTCAGGCTTTTTGATAACAAGAGATATCAAGTTTATCAAGTTTATATCTATTTTGAGGAAAATATATTTTCAATATTGGCCAAAATACTCTCAATCGTTCTTCTTTAAGCCAAAGTCATAGATTTCTATTCCCTCAATTCTAAATCTCTAGAATAGAAATCCTCTCCCATAGCCACATATACATAAAATTTTTTATCTTCGAGGTTATATGAAGTTGTGCTATCAATTCCAATTGCAAAAGTGTAAGTTTCTCTCAAGATTTGTTTGAGAGGTCGGTAAGTTTTTCTTTCAAGGTTTGTTTGAGAGGTTGTTTACTTAACACCGAGTTGTGTTGTTAATGGTTGCACTTTGTTTTAAGGTTTAGCTAGTGTATAGTGAAAATCTCAAGCGGGGTGCTTGGGGACTGAGCACAGGTCAAGAAGGCCGAATCGGGAAAAATTGCTTGTGTTTGCGTTGTGCTTTTCTGGTTTGATTTCTTTACTTGCTACTTGTGATTATTTTTCGCTGATTATTCAATCTTTGCAATTAATATTTGTTGATTAAGAATCTAAAGTGGTAACTTATTTAGATCTCTTAAAACTTTAAAATACTATTCACTCTCTCTAGTATTCTACTGTCATCCACAGAATCTAACACGTGTTATCAGAGCTAGGAGACTGCTCAATTGTTGATACTAACATGTGGTAGCAGAACAAGGTAAAGGATTGCATCAACAAGCATATCTCAATTTCCGGAAGGTCAATTAACCACATGTCTACCAATGTTGACCGGATCTAACTATGATTATTAGAAGATGCAGATGATGATCTATCTTTGATCGATCGGCTTCGATTTGTGGACCATTGTAGAGACTCCCTACATAGAACCAACCACACCCAACACATCTTGGACCGATGTAGAGAAGACAAGCAACTCTCAAGGCCAAAGCAATGAATGCTTTATTTTACGTGTTGGACAATAACGAGTTCAACTGTATCTTGACGGCAATAACCGTGCATCAAATATGACATATATTAGAGGTAAAACATGAATGTACAAGCTGTGTTAGAATTTAAAATTTCTCTCGTTGCACAGATTTGAATTATTTAAAATAAAGGAATGGGAATCAATCATGACATGTATACAAGGCTCACGGATATCACCAACTCGCTTGCCTCATTGCGTAAAATGTACACTCAACCCGAGCTAGTTCGAAAGATGCTTCATTCCCTTGTGCTCGAATGGGAATAGAAGACCACTGCAATTGAAGAAGCAAATGACATTTTCAAATTCACCATGTAAGACCTCATAGGCAATTTAATGGCGTACGAGGTGCAACTCGAAAAAAGAAGACATGAGGAATCACCAAAGAAGAAAGTTCTAGATTGCAAAGCTACATCGAAGACATTGCAAAGTTACATTGAAGATAGATGATTCCGATAGCGATAACGAGGAAATCACGCTAATGACCTGGAAATTCTGAAAATTTCTAAAGTAAGTTGAAGTCTAATAAACTTAAATTATCCAAGGAAAACCCTCTTTGTTTCAAGTGTAATAAGCCGTGTCCACTATCAAATCCACGGCCACAAACAATGACAAGATGAAGAGATTAAAAAAAGGCTTTAGCAGCAAGTTGGAATGATTCCGACTCTTCATTCGACGATGAAATCGAAGAAGAAAAGATAAACATGTGCTTTATGGAACACATCGAAGAAGAGGTAAGTTCTGATTCGAAGACGAAAATGATTTACTTACCGCTTTTAATGAGTTATGCTTCACATACGACATTTTGCTTAAGGAACATAATGTATTAAAAATGAACATGGACTTTGTTTTGAAAAAGTTTCCAGAAGTAATGACATCTCATAAATTAATAGGAAATTAATTGAGGAAAATAACAAATTAAAAGAGGAGAATAGTTTGTTAAGAAATGAATGTAGCAACCTAAATAGTAGCTTAAGTAACCTTGATAAGAACATTTCTACAACTTAATTAAAATATGATAAACTATATAGAAATGTAGATTAGTTCAACAAGGATAAAGAGAACCTAAATAACATATTATCTTTCACAAAAAGTGTTTAACCATAAATATGGTTAAAATACAACAAGCTAAAGGAAAATGTTAACAAAAAGATTAAACATAATCAAGCATTCTTATACATTAAAATTGCTAAAGAAAACAAAATTAAATCTAACAAACGACAAGTAGTAAATCAAAATAAAAATCATTTGCTACCAATATGGATACCTAAGGATGTGTCTAATAAAGACATACATACATACAACAATAATTTCATGAAAAACTTTCATAATTTGAAAAATTATGTGTATGTACACACTAGGAAATCCAAACCGAATGGATGTGGGTTCCCATTGATTAAAACCTTAAGAACCCTAAAAATAAGGTACCAAAAACCCTAATGCTAATTGTTATAGGTACCTTATATAAAATGAAGAGCAAATTAAAAATTTAAAGTAAATAATAGTGAAATCAAATGTTGAGGGTAATAATAAGCTTTAAAAGACAAGTAATAAATTGATTAGTTGGTATTTTTGATCACCGTAACTTAAAATCTTCAAAAAAGTGCTGAAAACTGTCACTGCAGCTGCCATTAGTCGATCAATGCACGTTTACTAGTCCACTAATTTGGCGCTAGTTGACTAATGAACATGCATTAGTCCTCTAATCTGATTGGAAACTGTCAACTTGTTCTATTTCTGTTTGCTGGTTTCTTGATCTTTTGGGTTGAAATCCGTCCCATTTAGCTTGCACACGTGTCCGATTGGATCCCCATAGCTTAAACCCATTATCTTCTCAAATCTTCACCAGCCAAACATCATCCAAAAGCTAAAATCATTTCAGATTCACATCAAATCTCTTCTTTGCTGAACAATATTCTAACATCCTCCAAGCTACAGACTCTCAAGCTATTGCTGTCGATCTCCCCTTTTTTGAAGCCCTAGCTGCTACTCCCTTGAAGAAGATCCGCACCCATCTTCCATTTAAGATCTAAACTCTCTCCCCCTTTGATAACAAGTTTGATTTCATCATAAATCTTTATATTTCCAACCCTAGTTCTTCAATAACTTAGGGTTTCAAAGATTTCTCTATCTCATCAAACCCTTAGAACTCCCTCACTCATTATGTCAAAAAGAGGAAGAACTTCCTTTTTAGACCTAACTTATCACCAATTTTTGAGAAGACTGACCTTGAAGAAAAATATGTTGGACATATCAAATTTAATATCAAGTGTGAGGGATTTGTCAAATTTAGAGATTTCTCTAGGTTTGTCATAATATAAATCTTCCATCATAATAAATTACATGATCTCTTTAACTCCGAAAATTCTCAAAAGTGTTACCCTAGGTTAGTTAACCTATTTTACACCAATCTAGAAAGCCTAGGAGATGACTATATAGTTAGCTTGGTTTAAAATATCCAAATAAAATTATCAAATAGAAAAGTAGATATCATCTTAGGCGTATCCAATCATGATTTTGCCCTTAATGAACTTGAGATGGATAATCCTGAAATACTATTAAGAATGCTCTTTAAGGTACACCCTAGTCATGTAGGGAATACCTTCTAACAACCTATGCCCTCAAGCTAGGATTGTTGATAGCATGGTTTTAGGTTTTGGTCGATACCAATAGGTATCGGTCGTATCATATCGGTCTCGGAGGCAAATGAGACCGATATGATATGGAAAACTCGATATCGGCCGGTACCCTAGGGTTCTGGCATGAATGGAGGAAGAAGACAGAAAAACCACCACCCCCGTGAGTGCAAATAAAAGTCCCCCCAGTCTGTGAGTGAACAAAAATTTCGTGAATGAACATCATGGGAGAAAAAATACTAAAAAACCAAGATGTGAGAAGACCTACCTAATCAGCGTAAGTGAAGATATTCCCTCCAACGCCAGGGTTTTCACTTGATTTTGTCAGGAGTGGTCGATTTTTTGCCGAAGACACCGCAGAATTGCATTGTTGAACTGTTGAAGCATTATAACCCTATGGTTTTCATTGGAGAAATCACTGGGGTTTGGTTTCACCGAAGAGAGAGAAAGGAAATAAATTAAATAGCACAATTTTTACGGTAACACATTTACTCTAACATATTTCGTATATTTACAACTGTGCCATCGCATTTAACCTTATTAAGTTAACTGAATGGCACATTTGTAAATAGATTACAATTTTGGGCAAATTTTATGCCAGCTGCCGGTCCACTTGCAAATTTCACTCAATCATCTCTATTATTTACAAGTTTCCCATTGGTTAAAATCAGTGCAAATTGAACTAAATGGCATTCATGTAAAGTTTTAAAATTTTTGACCCAGTGTGAACGCAGACCACATTCGGTTGTTGCTATTCACCTTCAACATTTATGGAATATTATTTACAAGTTTGCCATGATATATGCGTGACAACGTGAGGTAACGAAAAATGTGTGCGGTGAATAGCCAATGTATAGAAATTAAAGAAATACTACAGAAATACTATAGAAATACTGAAAATAGTAATAAAAATACTTAAAATACTTTAAAATTACTGTTAGAAATACTAAAAAAGAGGCAAGACAAATAATAAAAATTTAGAAACTAATACATTTAAGAAATTATATAATTACTTTCTATTTTCTACAAAAAATACTAAAAATACCAAAAATACTAATTTTTTAGTAAAAAGAGATTAGAAATTATAAAAAAGATGTTAGAATAATACTAAGGAAATACTAAAGAGTAAAAAATACTAATAATGTGAATAGCAAATGTTATTTACAAATCTTAGCAAAGTGCTAATGTTTAATGTTAATTATGCTACTTTGTGATTATTTTAATTGCAAGGCTGTCATAATATTTGTAGTTTTGTACAATTTTGTCACACTTGGAACAAGTTTGGCTAAACATATCATGTGTTACAAGTTTACAAGATACAAATTTTTTCCGAATAATTTTGTTAGTTATAATTCTTAGTTTTACTCACAAATTTTGTTAGTATGCATGTTAGTAACGAATTTTGTTAGTTACAAATTTTTATTGGTTATAACTTCACATAATTCTTATTTGTGTGAACCCAAATGCATGTGATAGGTTTTTAAAAAATTCTTAGTTATTGTTCATAACTAGTTAGTTTAATTATTCTTACTACTATTTTACCTTGTTATATGTTGCCGTCAGTTATAAAAAGCAATTAACATGTCTTGGAGAACTCCAAAGGAGAAGGCCCTGGACATTGCGTGGACTCATGTAAAATGGTCGGAAACGACCATATACATTTAAAATACAACTACTTTCTAAAAGAAATATATGGAGGTATGACTCGACTTAACGGAAAATACAGAAAAATGTAGAAAAATACAAAAAAATGTGTACTGTTAACAGAAATTGGTAAGAAAATTTATGTAAAAAATTTTAATTATAAAAAATGTTAGAAAATCAGAAAATATGTAATGTGAATAGAAAAATACAGGAAAAATACAGAAAAAAGTAGACCGATATTTAGAGGTATTTCATAAATGTTAGCTGTATTTCATACATGTATTTGTACACAGATATCCCTAATATAAATTATCGGTGCATTTGTATGTATAAAATACCATATAACTATATATATAGTATGTCACTGTGTGTATATACATATTTGAAGTATCTCCGAAACTGAAACTGATACCTAAAATGAAATTGTCGGAACTACTGATACAGACGAAATTGAAACTTACTTCCGAAACCACCGAAATGGGCGATACCGATACCAATACCTAAATTTTCGAAAGAGCGATACTGAGACCGAAACCACAACCTAAAACCTTGGTTGATATAATTATTTCTTATAATATCTTACCTAAAACTTGAAGCTTCACCTATATCTTTGTTGATCTAGTCAAGTGCATATATGCTCTTCTAGGTCATATTGATCTAAACGGGGCTCAAATTATATATGACAATCTTGCTAAACCAGTTTTCTCATCTATCCCTCATGGCTACAGTTTGACTAAGATCTTTTTGTACTTTTGTTAGGATATTGGGTCACCCCACGTATATTTTAATGATGAGTAAACATGTCACCTAATAAATTATGGGTACATGTATTCGAGTTTCAAGCAAATCAGAGAGCACTCAAAGTAAAGTGAGTTCAACCAAGGCATGTGAATCAAATGAATCAAGACAAGGAGCTTGAAGGGCCAAGATTACATCAAAAAGGTTAATGTAAATTTTATTTTGATGTAATTTCATTTATGGCTTGATTTAGCACGTTAAGCCTTAGTTGAAGCTTACACACATTTAGGAATTCATTAAAAATATTTTAAAAATGTTTAGAAATGTTTTCAAACATATTCTAAGTGTTACAAGTCAAAAACAATGTTTTTAGGTCCACTAGTCGACTAGAATAAGACCAGGTAAACTTAGATACTTAGGCTAGCAAGCATGTCCATCTAGTCGACTAATGTAGATGAACTAGTCGACTAGTTAGTATACGATAACCTACTAGCAAATATATAGTAGTCGACTAGATTTTACAAAGAGCAAAAATTGCTTTAAGACATGCTAGTGCCAGTTGACTAGAGTCGACTAGTAATTAGCCGTTGGCATATAACAAGAAGATTTTTACTAGCTGTTTTTTGACTATTGGAGGGGCATTTTAGTCCATCTGTCTTGACCCGATTTTTATCATATATGTAGAGGGTTAAGATTTTTATGACAAGATTTAATACTCAATTTTTGAAGAGAAAAATTGTGTTAATCTTAAACATTTTAAAAGAAAAATCCTCTTTTTGACCAAGTTTTTTACAAAGTTTTCGATCTATTTTGGTCAATTCTTGACCTTTCAAGAGCTTTAAATTCCATCCTAATATGTTCTTTGGCTAAATCACTCTTGAGTGTGTGTTTTGACCAGGACCCGACGTCTGGATGCCCTTCACTAGATGGCCGATGTATCCATTTTAGTTGGCCAAAACCTAGGGTTGATTAGCAGTCTGAAGTTCTCTTGTCAGACATCTAAACATTGGATCAGACGTCTGATAGATGAACTCCGGACGATTGAACATGGTGTGTTATTTTTCATGAGCTCTCTGTCTTTTTCACCCACTTTTGTCCAGCCGTCTGAAGAAGACTTGACAGACGACTGAACAGTGTATCAGCTGTCTGATAAGTGTTCTTCAAACGTCGGATTGCTTGGAGTTCGTTCTTCATTCAGATCCATAACCAACTCATCTTTTTCTAGCGTCTGATGAAGGATGACTAGACGACTGATCAGTTCATCAGCCGTTTGGTAACCCTTCTTCAAACGTCCGATGACTAGTAATTCTGCCGGTTTGTAGCCGTTAGACTGTGATTTGCTGGGGCCATTTTCTTGGTTTTTGTACATGATTGAAAGAGTATTTAAACACATCTTGAGGGAGTTTTTGGCACCAATACCCACAAAAAGAGAATCATTTTGTGAGCCAAAACTAAGTGCAGAGCTTCATCTTTTCAACTCTTTCTCACTTGGAGCTTCTTGAATGTTGCATTGAACTTCAAAGCTCAAGGGAAGTCCACTAGTGCACAAAGCTTCATTTCTGCACTTGGACAACCACACTTCATTACCTAGCACTTCACATTTGTACGCTCATTTAATCAAGGCATTAGGCAGTGTGTATTTCTTATTTCGTTTCATTATTTGTGAAACCTAACTTCCGAGTTGCGGAAGTGTTCTCTCTAGAGAGAGATGCGATTCCCTTAGAATAAGGTTTGCAATCTTTGAAAAGATTGTATGTTATCATGGAAAAGATAGGCTCTTAGAAAAGAGTGGAGCACATGGAAAAGTGTGTTGTAATTGGGTTGCCTGGGAAAAGTCTTGATAGTGGAAAATCCACAAAACTCTGGAAAGAGTGTGGGACTGGAGTTGGCAATTGCCGAATCAGGATATATCATGTTGTTTGCGATTGTGTTTCTCTTATGGATTGCTAATTATCTTGCTTTATAATTCTGCATTTGCAAGAATTTAATAATTAGCTCTATTTTGCCATTACACTATTTACCCACCCTCTAGTGTGTTTTGCTTAGTATTGCATGATATCTTTAGATCCTACAGTTACCTCTTCGTATCCAGTAGGGCTGGTGTTGGGCGGGTAGGTTATGGTCCCTTTGTATCCATAACAGGACCCGTAAAAATTACCATGTTGATACTTAAGATATTGGGGTCGGTGGGCTTCTAAATACACATAGGTTTTCAAATTTTGATATACAATTATTTCAGGCCGGTTTTGGTTCTAATTTAGTATTTATTTGGATAATACAAGAAACAAAATATAACTAAATATTAGTTTGGTTAACATAAGAAGGGATTATGGAAAACAGGTTGCACCTTATAAAAACTGATCAGGTACACATGTTACGCGTTTTCATTGACGGAAGAAAAAACAAACGTAAGTACATACCATAAATTTACTTTTTCATCGTTCAATTGGAACACGTTACATCAACAATCATTTTTGATCAAGTGCATCTATTTTCCGTTAATCTCTTATAAAAACAAATGTAACTGAAAATACATTTGGCAAGCATCATAAGGTGATTTTGTCAATAAATTTTGGAAATTTATGTGATATATCATATAAAATACCTCAAACATTTGATAATCCCTTATATGATTCTTTTGGAGGCGCTTTTCATTTCCTTGAGCTGTCTTCATTATCATTCAGATGCTGTGTTGGCATTTGCTATTATCGTTAGGAAGTGTATTGCTTACTCTCCATCTTACATACTGTTTTCTTAGGTCACTGAAGAAGAGCTTGCCACACTTTTCATCAACTGTGGACATGTAAATACTGTTTAATCTATTTCGATATTGGTTTCATTTTGTTTCTGATGGATTAGATTCTGAATGTTCCGCTTTTTGACTGCAGGTTGTTGACTGTCGTGTATGTGGTGATCCAAATTCTGTTCTTCGTTTTGCTTTTATTGAGTTTACTGATGAGGGTACCTTTCTACTACCATATCTTTACATATATTCATATATTCATGTTTTCTAGATCTACCTGTGTTTTTTGTAATGTATTGAGTATCACGAGTTATGCAATTGCAGAAGGTGCAAAGGCAGCTTTAAATCTGTCTGGAACAATGCTTGGCTTTTATCCTGTGAAAATCATTCCTTCAAAAACTGCAATTGCGCCTGTTGACCCAAAGTTTCTACCAAGGGTGAGGGAAACTGGAAGCTATTGGGCTAATTATTCTGTTGCTAGAATTGCGCAACATGCATGAGCAATCATGTAGTAGTTGCAATTTTTAACCCTTGTTGCTTTGGTAAATGAGGCAATGATGCTAATTCTCACTTACCTCAGTCTGAAGATGAACGTGAAATGTGCTCACGGACTATTTATTGTACAAATATTGATAAGAAGGTAATACTTTTTAGTATATGTTACTCCATGAAATTTTGTAGAGTATGCACTGGGTAATCTGAATGCAGTTTTCCTATTAATGCACATATTTTGTACAGGTCACACAAGCTGATGTCAAACTCTTCTTTGAATCAATTTGCGGGCCGGTTAGTTATCCGATACTTCAAATGATTCACCGTTTATTTATTTATTTTGATAAAAATACGCCAATTGGTTTGCTTGAGCAAATTTATTATACGTCTTCTTTGCTACAGGTCTACCGCTTGAGATTGCTGGGAGATTATCATCATTCTACTCGCATAGCTTTTGTTGAGTTTGTAAGGGTTAGTATTTCAACCTCTACTCCCTGCTAAAATAAACAGCAAACCGGAGACGGACGACCACGGTCCCGACCTATTTTCTACATCATTTTCCCCATCGTTTTGCCATCAGCAATATTTTGTTTCTTGCCTAACTTAATTTCTGCATATGTAGTTAAAACCCTGAGAATCTATTATAAGCTCAACTACTAAAGAAATAGCTCAGATTGTAGTTTTGGAGTTTCCTATGTTGAGGAGTGTAAATTTTCAGAATATATTCATATCAAATTTCTTGTCGGGAATTTGAGGACAGCTAATGAGGCATGCAACTTTTGACAGAGGTCACCATTTCAGGGCATGTCGCTACCAATTTTGGGGTAGATGGAAGGTATCCACCTTATTATTACATCCAAAGAAAATAAAAAGAAAAAAAAAGAGAGAAGAAACTTATCAAAAAATAATACTTACATGCCATGACACAATACCCTCTTTAGAAGTTCATTGGAAGAACTACTGAAGCATGATAGGAACGAGGAAAATCTGAAATTATATTAATCAAAACAGCGAATAAAAAGATAAATTGGCTACAATTTTAGGGGTAACCACCCTCCCAAGACCAGGATAAGCGAGGACGTCCGCACTCTCCTAAGATCCCTCGAAGAACTCTCGAAGAACTCTCGCAAAATATCAATAATAAGCATGCGATATTAAAGACGACTAGCCCTAGCTTAAGAATAAACCCCCCTCTAAAACAATTACAAGTTTGTCATAAAAATATTAATAAAGAGGGGTTCACGAAAACGCCCCTAGGGTTGCACGAGTGGCTACCCATGCGCGCGCGGCTGCTCAATTTGGGCACGGGTCCGCCTCTGGGTGTAGACTCGGGTCCCATCATTACACCCTCCAAAGAGCCACCTTGTCCTCAAGGTGGAACTCGGGGAATTGCTGTGTCATCACGTCCATGGACTCCCACGTGCTCTCGTGCTCGGACAAATCCTTCCACTGTAGCAAAACCTCATGCTCTCTTGTGCTCCCTATACGGACCCCCTTCAACTCCTCTGGCTCCAACCTCACCTCCATATCAGCTGTCAACGTCTTCGGAAGGGTGGGTGAAGGGGTGTGGTCTCCGATAGCCTGGCGAAGCTGTGAAACATGGAACACCGGGTGAATAATAGATCCTGGGGTAAACTCAACCTGTAAGCCACTGGTCCCACTCTCGCCTCGACCTCGAAAGGTCCATAATATCGCGGCACTAACTTCTCATTCCTCATGTGGGCCAATGATCTTTGCATGTAGGGTCTCAGCATCAGGTACACCGTGTCTTCTACTGCAAACTGCACATCTTTGCAGTGTTGGTCTGCCTTCGTCTTCATTACCCGATGATCCCTAGCCAGATCGACCTTCAGCTCCTGCAAAATCCAATCGCTCTCCGCCAAATACCGATCCACATCTGAGACTGGTGTCGTCTCTTGCCCATAATGCAGTAAATGAGGAGGGTCTCGACCATATAGAATCCTGAAAGGTGTCGTCTGAGCTGCAGTGTGATAAGATGTATTATATCAGTACTCCGCCCATGCCAGCCAACGAGCCCACTTCTTGGGATTTTCTGAAATAAAGCACCGCAGATAAGTCTCCACACTCCTGTTGACTACCTCAGTCTGTCCATCTGTCTGCGGGTGGTAGGCTGTATTCCGTCTCAACACTGTCTCCTGAAGCCTGAAAAGCTCCTGCCAGAATCTACCAAGGAACACCTTGTCTCTATAAGAGACAATGGACTTTGGGGGGCCATGCAAGCGAATGACCTCTCTCAAAAATACATCCGACACCGAGATTGCGCTGTACGGATGTCGAAGCGGTACAAAGTGCGCATACTTGCTGAGGTGGTCGACCACAACAAATATGACTGTATATCTGCCGACTTCGGTAGTCCATCAATGAAATCCATGTAGAGGTCCTTCCACACCCGATCGGGTAAAGACAGCGGCTGTAGTAATCCCCCGGGGACATCGCCGGGGTACTTGTGACGCTGGCATACGTCACACTCTGCAACCATCTTCGCCACATCTTTCTTCAGCCCTTTCCAGTAGATCTCCCTCACCAGTCTCTGGTAGGTCTTGAGGACCCCAAAATGTCCTCCAACTGCACTGTCGTGGAACTCCTTGAGTATGGTCGGAATATATGTCGAAGTCCTCGGCAGAACCAATCTCCCATAATGTAGCAGTCATCCCTCCTGAATAGAATACCCAGGGTGCTCGGTAGATCCCTGCAATAGTGCCGCCCGTATGCTTGCCAAGTCCTGATCCTGCTCAATCTCCTACTGCAGTGGCTCCCAGTCCTGGAGCACTGAAACTGCCAGCGCCGTCAGCTCTACCTTCTCTCGCCATGAAAGGGCAGCAGCCGCCTTGTTCTCTAGTCCTGTGCGATACTCATTCTCAAACCTGTACCACATCAGCTTCCGTAGCCAATTTTGATGCTCCTCTGCTACCAAGCGCTGCTCCAGTAAGTATTTGAGACTCCTATGATCCGTGCGCATCAGAAAACTCCTCCCCAACAAATACGGCATCCATTTCTGAATAGACAGGACAATGGCCGTCAACTCCCTCTCGTATACAGACCGCAGTCTGGCTCTAGCGGTCAGCACTTGACTGAAATACGCCATGGGCCGCTGATCCTGCATCAACACCGCTTCCAATTCATGTCCCAAAGCGTCCGCCTCTGCCACAAAGGGTTTGAAAAAGTCTGGCAACGCCAAAACTGGCACTGTGGTCATGGCTTTTTTCAAGGCCTCAAATGCTGCCGTCGTCGCCTCCCCCCAAATGAACTAGTCCTTCAATAGCTCTATAGTGGCCAGGCGATCGTCCCCTAGCCCTATACAAATCTGCGGTAGTATACTGTCAAACTCAGGAACCCCCTCAGCCCCCTGAGAGTGGTGGGGTGCGGCCAATCTAGCATCGCCTCAATCTTCGCCCTATCCGCTGTCACCCCCCTCTGCAGATACTACATGCCCCAGGTATTCCACCTGCGGCTGTCCAAATATGCACTTCTTTCTGTTCGTCAACAGCTGATGATACTGTAACTCCTGGAACACGACCTGCAGGTGGTCTAAATGCTCCTCCAAGGTACGACTGTACACCAATATTTCATCGAAGAAAACTAGCACGAATCGTCTCAGGTAAGGGCAGAATACCTTGTTCATTAAGGCCTGGAAGGTGACTGGTGCGTTAGTCAAGCCGAAGGGGATGACTAGAAACTCGTAGTGGCCCTCATACATCCTGAACGTCGTCTTGGGAATATCCTTCTGCCGTATCCTGATCTGATGGTAGCCCGACTTGAGATCTATCTTGGTGAATAGGGCTGCCCTATGCAACTCATCCAGGAGCTCATCAATAACTGGTATATTGAACTTATCTGGAACTGTTTCCTTGTTCAGGGTCCTGTAGTCCACGTAGAAGCACAAGCTTCCATCTTTCTTCTTTACTAAAAGCACTGGACTAGACAATGGACTCACACTAGGCTGTATCACTTCTGCCTGTACCATCTCTGTCACCAACCGCTCGATCTCGTCCTTCTGATGCTAGGATAACGGTAGGACCTCACGCTGATGGGGGACGGCCTCTCCCGCAGTACTATGGTGTGCTCGTGATCCCTTGGTGGTGGAAGACCTCGGGGCTCCTGAAAGAACTCCTCGAACTGTCCCATCAACTGCTGTACCTCTCCTGGAATGGGTTGCCCTCCACTGTCCTCAGCGCCTCCCTTTCCCGTCAGTGTATATAACTCCACCAAGTATCCCCCGCCATATGTCTGAATGGTCCTCACCATGGTCTTCAGTAAGACCAATACTCTGCATAGGCTGAGGTCCCACTGTAATAAGACTATTCTCCCCTCCTCCTGAAACTGCATCCCGAGCAGCTTCCAGTTCACAGTCATCTCCCCCAACGTCTGCAGCCATGTCATGCCCAGGATAACGTCGGTGCTGCCCAAGTCTAGACGCAAAAAATCGACGATCACCTGTACCCCTGTAATGTCAGCACCCGCCCTCTGCACACTCCTCGGCTGCTCTCCTTCTTCCCTGTCCCCATCATGACACTGAAACATCCACAGTCTGTCAACTGAAGCTCATGCTCAGCCACTACTCCACTGGAAATGAAATTGTGGGTCGCTCCACTGTCAATCAGGAATGTCACCTCCAGGTTGTCGATATGCCCCCTCAACTTCATGGTATGGTTCAATGTGAACCCCACCAGGAGTTAAGAGAAACCTCCGTCACGTCTAGCTGGTGGCCTTCAGACTCCTCGACCTCAGCGGTCTCGTCCTCCTCATCCTCTAGCAGTAGTACCTGAAGCTTGCACCTCGCACATCTGTGGTCTGGTGTGAACCGCTCGTCGCATCTAAAGCAAAGACCCTTCTGCCGCTTCTCCCTCATCTCCGTGTCGGTCATCCGCCTGAACTGTCTCTCAGCCTACGGTGCACTGCTCTTCTCTCCAATCTTTTCCTTGGTGGCCGGATCTGCTCCTGTAGCGGCTCTCTGCTGCCCTCGTGTTGTTGTCTGACTCCGAAAAACTGGTCCACTTCAACCACCCCTCGTCTTCCTCTCCTCTGTCTGACAATCCTTCGCCATCTGAGCGTACTCCATGGCCTTCATCAGGCTCTGGAGCTTCTGCATGCGCACCGCTGCTCGAATAGTGGCCTTCAACCCCTTCATGAAGGTGCTCCCCATCGTCTCATCTGTCACCCCCTGCACCTGTCTTGATAGAGCCTCGAACCTCTCTAGATAGTCTCTCACCGTACCCTCCTGTATGAGAGATAACAGCTGCTCCCGCACGTTTTCCAAGTGGGGGTCTCTGTACATCTCCACCATCTGATCCCTAATCTCCTCCCACGAGCAAAACGGACGCCTTGCATCCTTCCACATCCTTCCACTGAAACCAAGCGATGGCCTTTCCATCCAGACAGATGTCCGCTGCCTCCAGTTTCTGTTTCTCAGTCATGCAGGAGACTCTAAAAAATCTCTCTGCTCTGTAGATCCACGAGACCGGGTCCACCCCATCAAATACATGCATCTTCAAGTTCAGCAGTCTGTCCATTTTGAATCCTCCCTAGTCCCCCCTGTCCTCCGCCGTGTCTAGGCTGGTGGTAGTGCTGCTACCTCTCCTGGTGTGTCTCGAATCCTCACTGCGGTCCTCTCCAGCGATCTTCGTGGCCCGCTCGGGGCCCATCCCCTCGCCCACAGTAGCTTCCAGTTTGGTCCCCATGCTACTCCTGAAAGCCTCTGTATCCTCCCACCGTTCCCGTGTGGTCCCTCATAGATGTGGGGTGGAGGACGCCATCTATCGTCGCCATACCGAGGGTCGGGAGAATCCCGCAAACCCCCTCCGTCATCATAGTACTCTTGCCCCTCTCCCGGATCAAATCCCTCGTCAAAACCACGCGCCGGACCCTCCGAAAAAGGCGGAATCTCCCACATGTGTTGCTACTGCTCCGGGGTGGCTTCCCACCCCTTGTGGGGGGGGGGTCAATTTGTGGTCGGCGGGGCCCCTGCGGCTTTGCAGTGGGCCCGCGGGGTCCTGTCGACGATGATCGGGGCCCAAGCGGCCCTGTACAGGGGCCGCGGGGCCCCTGTTGATGGGATCGGGGGCCCTCGCGGCCCTGCAGGGTGGCCGCGGGACCCGACGGAGGCCTGGGGATGCGCCGGGCCCCGGTGGGGGGTTGTGCCGACTCCCCACCGGAAGTCCTGGGGGCCCGCGGGGCTTAGGGCAGGGTCCCGCTGCCCCCCCTCTTCTGGGCGCGTCTCTTGGGGGCGGCAGCTAGGTCCGCCACCTCCCCTTCTTACTTCCTCTGCCTTCTGTCGTATGGCTTTTCGACAATCCACCACCCAAGGCGCTCCATTTTCCTCCTCGTCGACTTTCTCATCGTGGGTGCGATTCGCATCAAAAAGTTTCTCTTTTTCATTCCCCTTGTTTAAAGGTGGCGCCTTTATCGTTGATTTAGAGTTTCCGTCCCCTTTTCCACCTTTTTCTGCGTTGGCCACCAACTGAAAAATTAGTTGCACGAATTGCTCATCGTTTTTCTTTTGCTTCGTCGCCACCCTTTCAACGGAAGCCGTCAATCTGTCAACGGAAGCCGTCAAGTTCTCCATTGAGTCCTCGTGCCCCGCTAGAGTTTTCTTCACCCATTCGATCTCGCACTTGAATTTCTCCTCCATTGCATCAAACTTGTCCTTCTGCCTCGTCGACGCCGCCATGGATCGTTACATGCTCTGATACCAAATTGATAAAAACGAGAAAAATCTGAAATTATAGTAATCAAACAGCGAATAAAAAGATAAATTGGCTACAATTCTAGGGGCAACCACCCTCCCAAGACGCCGATAAGCAACGACGTCCGCACTCTCCTAAGATCACTCGAAGAAGTCTCGAAGAACTCTCACAAAATATCAATAATAAGCATAATAAGCATGAGAGATTAAAGACGGCTAGCCCTCGCTTAAGAATAAACCCCCTTTAAAACAATTACAAGTTTGCCATAAAAATATTAATAAAGAGGGGTTCACGAAAATGCCCCTAGGGTTGTGTGCGCGGATGCCCATGCGCGTGCGGCTGCTCGGTTTGGGCACGGGTCCGCCTCCAGGCGTAGACTCGGGTCCCATCAAAGTACCAGCACGTGTAACCTTAAATTTTAGATAACACGACTTCACAAATGTAAGTCTGGAGAAATCTTTTGGGGCATTTAGATTGGGAATTTACTCAAGAAAATTATGCCATATAAGCTTGATAATTTTTTTTGCATGTCATTTTAGTTAATTTGCTTTGGAGATGGAGATCATCAAGTCTAAATTATTACGTAGTAATTGTGTTAGATAAGAATGAAATATGAATAAGGAAATGTTGATAATGGTTGTTAGAGTATTTATGCAAGGTTTTAAGTAGTAGTTGTCGGGTTCATGGCACCTAAGGGTATCTAATGTTGAGTAGTGAAAGTTGGTGGAACAAGTGTATATAAATGTCCATAGAGAGGTATCTATCAAGTACCGTAGGAGGAAGTGTACAATAGAACTCCCCCTTAAATTGAAGAGCATGAGGTTCATTTGTGCATGTAGGTTATATAATATTAAGAATTGAAGATCAAGGTGAATGGTGCCAATCGACTGAAAAAGATTGGAGAGTGGACCCTTTGGCAGCAATATGAGGAAAATTCCTCCTATGACGGCCGATACTTGTATTCTCCTCTATCACACATACACACACAAAAAGATACAAAAGATGACTTTAATCAGCTATCTGTGATCCATCTAATAAAATGAAAAGTCTACATGTAAAATTTTAAAAGGCAAATTATACAATAAGCATTCTTATGTATACTACATTGACAATTTAATTTGTTATTGATACACATTAAGAATAAAGAAACAAATAAATGAACCGTTAAATTGCTATTAAAATGCATGTGCACAATAACATGTTGGAGATACATCAACAAATATATCCAGTGACATGTTGGACTGAATCCATCATATCACGAAAATGGACAGAAAATCGCTAAATAATCTACCTCCATGTCGTAGCGTTGAAAGCTTAGCACATGTCAGCTGACATGTTGGAGGCATTTCAAACAGCTTATTTAGAACGTTTTAACTGGATTTTAAATTTAAAAAAATCCCTAATATTTGGAAACAACCATATATTTGAGTTTCGAGGTATGGGGGATTGTATTGGCTGATAAGTTTTGAGTGATCACAAGAAGATGTTGAAGAAATAGAGTATTTGACTATCTATCTTGATATTGATATTATCTTTATCATAATACTCAAACTTGTGTCTAATTAGGGAAGAGTTGAGGGGCATGGGCATACATGAGGGACCCAAGAATTACCCAACTATTTTCATATGGTATACATATGTAATACAGCTTCACTGTTACCCTCTTTTTCTCGCATGCTAGATTTCACTCTCTCTCTTGCCAAGTTGTGTAGTCTGATTTCTGTAGAACCGGCCGTGCTTAGGCTATCAATTTTTGACCATTTAGATGTATGTGTTGTGATTTGTGGGTGATGGTACAAAAATATATAAGAACTAAATATGCCGAACTAATAAAATAAGCGAGCACAGTGCAGTTTGGTTAAATTTCAAGAAATTACCTTAAACTTTAAGCTGATTTCAAAAACCTCGTGTGAACTTTTGCAAAAACACAACACTATGCTGAATTTTTTCCCCAAGGCTTTAATTCCATTAGTACGTGAGCATCATGCGAATTTTCAATACCTAAAAATACACATCCCTATTGTTGAAATATATTAAAATTAAAAAACCTAACCCATAATCTCTCAATTATGTCTGTAGATGAAGACGAGGAAGAAGAAGATGGGGCCGATGAGGAATGAAAGAATTGGGATAGATTTGTGCTTGGGGAGTAGGAATCGACGAAAAAAGATTTGTGTCGGATTCAGGTTGGAATTGTGCTTTTTTGGGTCGGATCCGACTAGGGCATGGCTTGAGCAACTGAGAAAAGACTTCTTTGGGGTGGATTTGGGTTTGGCGAGTAGAGGATGATGAAGGAGATGGTTGGGGTTATTTTGGGTCAAATTTGGGTTAGATTGAGGTGATATTGGGTTGGATCCAACTATGGGTATTTTGGGGTTGAGTTTGAATTATAAGAGACAGGAGGGATGGATTGGGTTTCGGGCAAGGGAGGGGAATGGAGAAAGAAAGACTAGGTAGGGTTTGGTTTTAGGTTTAAAAGTAGAGATGAGTTATGGACAATGCTTATGGCTAGGGATGAAGGAAAAGGAAGATGGAAAAGAAAAATGGGGTTTTTATTATCTTAGGATTTTTGTGTTTTTAAAAAATTAAGTATACGTGATATAGCTAAATTCTAACTCTTAATTTAATACCAATAGCACATTAATTACAATTCTTGATTATTATTTAATTACATAGTTTAATAATATATTATTTAAAAAATAATATTAAAAAATTCTTATCTCATTACTTTACCATTCTCTTATTAGAGACTTTTTATAATAAAATGTTCTATGCCTTTTAATGATGCATTTGATTTTAATATTTTTTATTTTATACTTATTTTAAAAACATTGTAATGCATTTTTTGTAAGAACTAATATTGTTATACTTTATTACCAATAATAAATAGTTAATATTGTTTAAATAGAATGAATATTAAATTTGTAATTATAGATCTATGTATTTTATGAGAATATTTGATATTTTTATAAATTATGAAAGACTTTTAGCTTAAATGTATTATATGTTTATAGTTTTATAATTTTTAAAATGTAATAAACAATTATTTGTGTGTGTGAGTATTTGATATGTTTATAATTTATGGAAAAAATTTCAGTTAAATGTATTATTTATTTATATATTTATACTTTTAAAATATGATAAATAGTTATCTTTAAAACATCATGATATGCATTATTCTTTTTAACTAATAACTCAATAATAAATAGTTTTATAATTTTAATAAAATTCTAACACGTGAACATTTTTATTGCTTTTATGAGATTTTTTATATTTTTAATGATATATAAGAATTTTTATTTAGAAATCATGGTATAAGAAAAACAAACATAATAAAAAAGAATGAATAAAAGAATTAGGGAAGAAAGTTTGAAATAGTGAACAAAGAAAAATTATAGCATATAAAAAGAAGTATATAATGATTTTAAATTTTTTAGATATATGGTAGTTTTGTAAAATGTATCTAATAGTTTAGGTAGTTTTCTGGAACTTAGTAAAGATATGCATCAACATCTTTCTCAAAATAAATAACAAATAACAAATAAACAAGGGGGTTTTGGTCATTTCCATTATCTGTAATGGCCACAAGGTAGTTTCGTGAAGCTTTAAAAGTTTAGGTAGGTTTGTGTTTATTCGAAAGCACATGATAGTTTTTTGATATCCACCCAAAGTTTAAGATAGTTTTTTGAAATTTAGCCTTGCAATTTTGCCTAAACGGCGAGTCTTGATATTAACAAATATATGGAATGGTCAAGCCCTCTGGGTATGAAATTTTTAGTTGGCAGTGGTCCTCCTATATATTACAGAACATATTATGTATTGGAACCGAAGTTAAAAACTTCCCCAGCTTGTGGTGGAACTTGGTGTAGAGGAAACACACATGAATTAATGGATTCATTGACGTTTTGTTGTTAATATAATAACTTGTTGTTTTGCTGTATTATTCCGATCATAGACGAAGAACTTAAAGGTCAGGTTAATGCAATCATTTATAGAAATAAATGAAGGGTTGTCATTTAATTTTTCCAAAGGTAATGACTCAAAGCACTCTTAACATTTATATCGACAATCATTTAAGTAACATAACGTTTTTTATCACTTAGCACCCTCCCTCCCCCGAGCCCTTAATTTTTTAAAACATCAAATGCTCTCTCTTGCTATCATTGCTCTTGTTTCTTCATTTATCGGGGATGACGGTTTTTTACAGGGGCTGATTGTTGTTTCTTCTTGCTTAGGCTTGAAGAAGGAGAAGTAAGCTTTCTTCTCTTCCGTCTTTCCTCCTTGCTGATGCTATGTTTTTTCTTTTTTGACCTTAAAGAATAAGAACAAGGAGAGAGAGAAGAGAAGAGAAGCAATATCAACATCAATGAGAAGAAAGAAAGAAGAAGAATAATAACAACAACAGCAGTTGCAACAACACGAGAGGAAGAAGAAAAACGAAGAAATAAGAAAACAACAACAACAACAAGAAGAAAGAAACATCAACCGCACCAAGGAGGAGATATAACAGCTATTGGAATAGGACAATGAGAAGAAAGAAGAAGAGGAAGAATAAGAGGAAGAAAGAAGAAGAAGCAATAACAATGGCAACAAGGAGAAGAAAGAAAGAAGAAGAAGAGTGAAGGGTATTTTAATCATTTAAAGATAAGTTGACTAGCCAGGGGTGCTAAGTGATCAAAAAGTAAACGTTAAGTGTGTTACGTAATGCAAAAACACATTAGGATATTTAAGTGGGATAACGTTAGGGGCGTTTTGAGTCATTACCCCTTTTACTAAAATGCAAGGACTGCCATTCTTTTTTGAGCACATGCTGTCCCTATCTAATGATAAATGGATAGTTCTCATTCCTTCACTATGAGAGGAAGTTCCTCTGAGGATCTTTACCATAACTGCCAATTTGATTTGCATAGATACTTGTGGGAAAACATGTTCAAATTCCTGAAATTGCAATTCCAATTCATGAGTTTGGTTAGTGATATATATCAAATCTACTCTCATTTTTTGTGTAAATGATATTTCTGAATTAATTCTTGTGTTTTCTTAGGATGCAATAGGCGATTTCTTTTCTCCTTGCAAAAACTGAAGTTACCTTCTCTCATATAAAATAGAGTCATGTAATAGGCTATATTGTCTATAAACTAATTAATAAACGTATCTATGTAAAGTTCATAACTTTTACTTTTTCTAAAGATTATACAAATAGGTCCCAAATTTCATAAGTTATCATCTACCATTATGTTATTGCTAGTTGCAGCTTGTTTGTGTTGATAGCGTGTTTGATGTGTTTCTTATTACATGCGATGAGACTCTGAATTGCATAAAAAACATGTTCAAGACAATATAGTCTTAGTACCTTGCATTTTCATAGTCTATTGCTTACAAGCATCCATGCAGCTACGGTGTCGACCTACTAACTCTTTTTTTTATTACTGTTATTCGAGTGGGTTTTTTGGTTGGTTTGGTTTGGTTTTTTTTTTTTTTTTTTTTTTTTTTTGGGGGGGGGGGGGGGGGGGGGGGGGGGGCGGGGGACGTGTGTGTGTGTGTGCAGAGGAGGATTGCGTGTAGCCTTTTGCAATTGGAATTTTAGCCACAGACACCTGCAAAAGATGCTTTACCATGGTGTTCCGATGATGCTTGCACTTGCACAACTAATTTTAGGCATGCACACCATGACCAAATTTACATTTTTCCTCGAATATTTACATTTGGTTTACGTCTCCTTACGGGTCAATGGTTGGTATGCCAACAAGAAGAAGGTGGGGAAGCCTTTGCACAGACAAGGTCATCATTAGGCTTTGCAGTGGTAAGATTGACCAGTTGCAAGCAGGATTTTAGCACCTGACACAAGGAAAGATGCTTCCAGATGGTGCTCCAATGATGATCATGCCCACAACTAATTTGAAAGCAAGTGCACAACATGATTTTTCCCAGATTTACATTTTCCTCTTAGTATTTGCATTTGGTTTACTTCTCTTTGTGGATCAGTGGTTAGTATGCCAACAATAAGTAGGATTTCCTTTTCACGGCCAAGGTTGTTAGGAGGCTTTGCAGTGGGAAGATTGACAATATATTTTGTTTTAATTAGCATTGGTTGGAGCAGGGGTGCTATGCAGTAAATGAGAAGGGCCGACGGAGACAAATAGATGAGAAGTTCTTGTAGTTTGAGGGGGAGATCTGGGAACGTGAGAGATTGAGATGTTTTCGGAACTGTAGATTTTGAGAATCAGAAGTAACTTGCTTGACTATTTAGAGTGCATTCAAATTCACCACATGGAATTGAAAAGTGGTGAGTTATTTTTACAATGGATTTGGATTCATGTATTCCATTCTAACCAGCGAATGATCTTGGGCTTAAATTCAGGACCCGATTCATTGTGACCAAAAGGACCCTAAACGTGCTCTTTTAAGCATGTTCTTTAAACAAAGAGGGGGGAGGTCTTATAAACGGCCAAACAGGTTGAAACATAGGTGCGAGCAACTCAGGCACGATACTAGCATTCTAGAATCTGGATATCACAACTCTCTTACAGAACTGTAGTAACTATAATATCAATTTCTTTTTTTCGTTTCTTCCTATCTATTTGATGGGGATCCAATTCCAAATTGGATTCAAGTTAGGATTTGAGTTTTTAGAATTTATGTTTATATTCTATGATTCTTTTTAGATTTTGTAATTTGAGTTTTTAGAATTTCTTTTAAAATTTTTTTGAGTCTTTTAGAGTTTTCATTTTAAAGTAGTTCGAATATATGTTGAGTTTCATGTTGTTAGAAACTCTTTTATTTTATTTAGGAGTCTTTATTTGAGTCTATTTAGGAATTTGAGTATAAATTAAATTAGTCTTTTTTTACTTATAAATATGTCATTGCAGACAATTTTTAGTGATGAATGAGTTATTGAATAAAAAAAATCTGTAAACTTTGTTTACATTTACTTAAAATCTTAAGTGTAAAAGTTATGAAAGTAGGCTTATTTATCTGGGCACGAGGTTTGAAAAATCTCTACGTGGGAGGCCCGAACGTTGTCAAATCTTTTAATATTCCACCAAAGTCTTAAATCAATATATCTATTTCTACCCTTTATTTTCCCACCACATTCCCTTCTTTTGTCATGCGTCAAATAGGTATCAGAGCTAAATTTCCTATCTTTTTTCACCATCTTTCGTTATCTTTTCTTCTTCTTTAGTTTAGTTTTAGTTTTGTCAAAAGCATTTACAATCAAAATTCCAAATCAAAACCCATCTTCGTCATTAACAAAAAATCCATCGAAGAAATCTTTGCTTTTTGGTTTGAAGAAAACAATCAAAATAATTTGAGTTACTGTTCACCCATGTGCTGTTGTACCGCCAGAGTGCTACAGTACCATCTGACCATGCTATTGTGCAATTTCATATTTTATGATTTTTTTTTGAGGATTTTTCAGCTTGCTAAAGTAAATTTTGCGAATTTTTGATGATTTTTCTGAGGATTTTCAACTATTTTTGTGCAAGGTTCGTATTTTGGTGATTCTGAAAATTTGATTATTGATCTGTTTGAACCAGCGGCAAACTAATTTGAGCCAATACCTATCTTGGGGGGTATTCTTAGTTATTTAAAGTATAATTTAATGAAATTTTATAATACATTTCTGGATGCATGCAATTTTCCGAGAACTGAGAATATGGAGTATTGCGTACCTGTTTTGAGAAGCCCAATGGATACTATTGTTATGAATAATAAGAGTTCGCCATGCCATTGCTGCGATTTAATGGATGAGAATAAATTCTGGTGTACAGAGTACAAATTAACATGAGAAGCTCTTTCTTTTAGGAGACAAGTCTTATTGGTTTTTGTTGAAGATGGAGCTTTGACAATGGTATCTTCCCAAATGCCAAATAATCCGTCAATCACCTCAACCTTTAGAGCCTAAAAGAGCATTACAAATAGACCCTTTTGAGGAGATCAAAAACGATTTTTAAAGGATCTCTGTAAGTGTTTGCAAATGGAGTGTTTGCAAATGAAGAAATAAATGAAGAAACACCAAGAAGTTATGACCGATCTTGGGTCCAAGTATGACCTCAAGCTTGAGCTCGTGATCGAGCTTGGGCTCGAGCCTGGGCCAAATCCTTAGCATGAGGTTGATGCATAGATTGAATTCGAGCCCGCAGATGAGCTAGTTAAGTTCATCGATTTTTGTCCTCATGTATCCATCATAGCCCACGAGTCAGCAAGTTTTGCATTTCTTTCTTCTATATCATGAAACAACCTCATGAATATCATCGTCTATATCTATATTACATTTGACAACTGTTTTTGAATTCTAGGGCTGACTAGGACAAACATATTGATAGAAAGACGGCTTGGATTTAATCTTTAGGGATGAATAGTTGAGATGAGATTTTGTGAAAAGTTTTGGAGGGGAAAATATTTCTAGGAAAATGAAAGTTGCTAGGAAAATGTAACTTTTTGGGGAATGAAAGTTTCTGGGTAATAGCAGAGTGCACACAATTAATGCTGCAGATCGAATGCTGCCGCAGATCGAATGATCTCTCTCTCAACGCAGGGCCTATCGGCTCTTTGACGCATGAGGCAACAAGATGAGAATAATTTTTCCGCGCCGAAGGCCGCTAAATTTTTTACACCGAATTTGTTATTTCGCGTCGAAGGCGCCCACGCCGATTTTTTACGCTAATTTGTTGTTCCGCATCGAAGGTGTCCGCGCCGAATTTGTTGTCATACTCCGAATTTGTTGTTCCGTGTCGAAGGCGCATGTGCCGAATTTATTGTTCCGTCCCGAAGACGCCGTGTCGCTAAATATTTTTACTCTAATTTGTTGTTCCGCGCAATTTTGGCTGTGGAAATAATTTTTCGGGGAACAAAGATTTCGCGGGAGAAATCTTAAATGAACCGTGTCCGCGGGCACGGGTTATGACTGGTACATTTATATTTTGGATCATTTTAAAGTTTGTAGACGAGTCTTTACCAACACCTGAAGATTACTAACTTTGCCATCATTTAGCCGTTGGTGAAGTTCTCAAAAAAACTGAGTAATGATGATTCAATTCCAAGTTAGATTCAAATTAATATTTGAATCTTTAAGAATTTATTGTTGTCTTTGATTCTTTCTAGATTTTCTAATTTGAGTCCTTTTATACTTTCCTTTTAAGAAATCTGAGTCTTTAAAGTTTCTTTTAAAAGAAATTTGAGGCTTTTTAGAGTTTTTAAGGAGGTTGTCTTTTTTGAGTTTCCTATTGTAAGAAACTCTTATATTTTATTTAGAAGTCTTTATTTGAGTTTATTTAAGAATTTGAGTATGAGTCAAATTTGTCTTTTATTTTAACAATAAATATGACTTTGTCTTTCACTTTTTAGTGATAAATGAGTATTAATATAAAAAAATTAGATTTTGTATACATTGTTTGCATCCATTAAAAATCTTAAGCATGAGAGGCGCGTGAGTGGGCTTGGTTGCGTGAATGTGAAGTCTGATGAATCTTCATGTGTGAGGTGTTAAAATTGGTAATCGTTAGGTTTACACGGTGAGAGTCTTAAATCATAACTAATCCTTAATTTTTTCTTTCTCAATTTCCCATCACAATATTCCTCCTCTGTCCTGAGTCAATATTGCATGTAAAAACCCAGATTATATACTTTGTTGCTGTTCATGTATCATGGATCCTTCTATTGTAACGCCAAGTCATGTTAGAAATGTAACGGATATGCATGTTGGACCTGTCCTATGTTTTTAAGTTTTAGTGGTGTAACGGGGTCGTGTCCTTTATTTGGACTTGGGATAAGTGTGTTCATGCAACATAGGTTGCTGTTAGAACATAGAAGATGAATAATGTAATTTTATCACGGTTTTATATACATTTTATATTGTCATGGGTACTAAGTGTGGGACCCAAGAATTATCTAATTAATATGACATGAGTACATGTGTATGTCTATTTGCTTGTTAATATACATATTCTTGACATTTATATTACTCGATTTTTGTCTCATCAAAATGCATATATAAAAAACTGACAATTTACATAAAATTGTAATAAAATTTTGGTTTATCAGATGATATACTATAAAAAAGTATTATATTTATCACTTCTTAGTTATTTAATAAACATATGGCATCAAAAATTTAGTAAAAAGTGTTATTTTAATAAGTATAATGTCATAAAATGAAGTCGAATTGAATTTTAAAACCATTCTTTTTAAACATTTTAATAAGTATTGCATTAGTCCATGACATCTCAATTGAATTCATTATTTCACTTGATTAGGGGGAGAGTTGCCACTATCATAGCAAGGGTATGTGTGTGTGTGTAGATACATACATAATTACATACTCCAAATCTTTTGCGTGTGTAGATACATACATACATACCATACATACTCCAAATCTGTCATATTTAGAAGGTTTCCCACTCAATTCTTCATATTAAGAAATTTACCCCACAAATTAAGTCAGTCAGGTTAAAAATACCATTCTTCATTAGTTAATAAGAAATATTTTTCTTATTTGTTGACACACACACACACACACACACACATATACTAGTCATAAACCGTGCCCGCGGGCACGGTTCATTTAAGATTTTCCCGAGCGAAAACTTGGTTCCCCAAAAAATTATTTCCACAGCCAAAATTTAAAACAACAAATTAGCGTAAAAATATTTATCGGCATAGGCACCTTCGGCGTGGGTGCCTTAGGCGCGGAACTACAAATACGGCGCGGGCGCCTTTGGCGTGGAACAACAAATTCGGCGTGGGCGCCTTCGGTGCAGAACAATGCGCGAGCGCCTTTGGTGCGTAACAACAAATTCTCCATGGGCCCATTCGACACGGAACAACAAATTCGACGCGGGTGCCTATGTCGCGGAACAACACATTAGCGTAAAAAATTTAGCGGAACAACATACGAGGGCATTCGAAGCGGAACAACAAACTCGACGCGGGCGCCTTTGGTGCGGAACATCAAATTAGCATAAAAAAATTGCGCGGGTGCCGTTTGTTGGCACGGAATAACGCGTGAGCGCATTCGGCGCGGAACAACAAATTCGGCCGGGAAGAACAAATTAGCGTAAAAAAATTTTAGCGGACGCCCCGTGGAACAACAAATCTCAGGGTATTTTTCGGGGACGGTATTAACTTAAATTTTTTTACGCTAGTTTGTTGTTTCGCTGAATTTTTTACGCTAGTTTGTTGTTTCGCTGAATTTTTTACACTAATTTTTTTTACTTTGTTTAAATTAATGGATCATGTTTCTCCACAATCTTTCCCAAGACACTTTTAATTTTAAAGTTTTGGTTCCAAGACACTTTTCCCCCCAAAATTTAATCTCCACAATATTTTCCAATACACTTTTAATTTCAAAGTTTTGGTTACCAAGACATTTCTCCCCCCAAACTTAAGTTTTTCCACTAAAATTTTCATAAAATCCAATCTCAAACATTGATTTATCAAGATCAAATCTTAGCCACTCTTTATCTTGTCCTAGTCAGCCCTAGAATTCAAAAAAGTTGCCAAATGTATAATAAATAGTCATAACCCGTGCCCACGGGCACGGTTCATTTAAAATTTTCCCTGGCCAAATCTCTGTTCCCCAAAAAATAATTTCCACAACTGAAATTGCGTGAAATAACAAATTAGTGTAAAAATATTTAGCGGCACAGGCGCCTTCGGCACGGAACAACAAATTCGACGCGGGCACCTTCGGCGCAGAACAACAAATTAGTGTAAAAAAATTCAGCAGGCACCTTCGGCGTAGGAAATTATTCTCATCTTATTTCCTCATGCATCGAAGACGGTGGGCCCCACGTTAAGGGAGAAATCATTCGATTTGCAGCAGCATTAGATCTGCAGCATTAAGTGTAAGTTAAAGTTTTCTCCCAAATGGATTAATTGCGTGCACTATGCTATTCCACAGAAACTTTCATTCCCCAGAAATTTTCATTTCCCCATAAACTTTCATTTCCCCAGAAATGTTTTTCCCTCCAAAACTTTCCACAAAATCTCATCTCAACCATTCATTCTTCAAGATTAAATCTCAGTCGTTCTTCTATTAACCCTTTGTCCTAGTCAGCTTGTCCTAGTCAGTCATAGAATTCAAAAACAGTTTTGTTTTATTATATAGATATATAATCATAGCCCGTGCCCTAAGGGCACGGTTCATTTAAATATTTCTCCCTCAAAATCTTGGATCCCCTAATTTTAAACGTACATAAAGAATTAAAGCGTAAAATTGTTATTTAGTTCCTTCAAAAAATTTAGTTTTCCAAAAATTTGTTCCTTCTAGATTTAATCTGTGCCCTAAGGACATGGTTCATTTGAATTATCCCCCCCTCAAAATCTTCGATCCCCTCATTTTAAACGAACAATAATAATTAAAGTGAAATAATTATTATTTAGTTCTCCCAAAAAGTTATTTAGTTCCCCAAAAGTTTTTGTTCCACCTAAAATTTTTTTCTCCCCAGAGAATTTAGTTTTCCACATTGTTATTTAGTTCCACTAAAAGTCCTTTAGTTACACACAAAATTTTTTAATGCCCTAAAAATTTAATTCCCCCAAAAATTTAATTCTCCCATACAATTTAGTTTCCCGAGAAATTTTAGTTCTATACAAAATTTAGTTACATCTAGATTTAGTTCCCATCAAACCTAAACATTTTAGGGAGACATATTTCGAGAGAGGGATTTTCAGACAAAATTTCGGTTCCACCCACAATAATTATTTTTTTCTTTTTTATTTTCCATCTTCATTACAACTTCTAAACTTGGGATTAATGAGCACTTCCTATCTTATTTAGGCACTAAGCTATCCCCTGAGGACCTCATCTTAGGCGTAAGCTTTGCATCCGAGAGAGAGGAATACGATCCTCTCACTTCAAAATTCACGGTGGTGTTAATTTATCATTGCCATAACCATCAATATTATTTTTTCGTAGATTCAATTTGGTTAATTTATCAAATATGTACATATAATTTGATCATTTGATTTTCTTTTGCAATCTGTGATATCGTTGGATCAACAATTCGAGATGTTCAAAGAGTACAAAAAGAAGGTGAGAGTTATAACTTATGAGTAAAATTGCATCATACTAAAAAAAATTGTTGATTAGACCATTTCATTCAATTCATGTTTAATGGAAGTAAGAAACTGCAAAAAATCTTCAGAACCATGATCTATACATGTTTTTTCATAAGATATCAGCAGAACTTAGTCTCTTGCATGCTTGCCAATTCAAACTGTATACAGATAAAGCCATCAGAATGAAGTATGCAACAATTGATGCCAATCAATTCAAAATGTATGCATAGGGATGCCGATTAACATCTCAAGGCTGATCACCTGATGTGGTAACATCTTAATATATTTTTTCCAATGAGTTTACATCAATGACTCACTTCATGATCCTTCTGCATTTCCCCATATTCATGGCTGTTTTAAGATGGTGAAATGCAATTCTAATATAAGTGGCCTAGAAAACATAGTGTATATAACCAATGAGTACACTTAACACCATACCTAGTTCAGCATTTTTCTTAAGTGTTTCAATAACTACAAAATCTGGCCTGCCTGAATAGTGAATCATTAGGTATGACAGGAGAATGAAAAGATACTCTTATTCTACTAACTTTTCCTTGCGAGAAGTTATATGGCTTATGAATCCAAACATCCAAATAGAAACAGGTACAATAATACCAATTTGAGAACACACCAATAATGCTCATTTCAGTACACTATTCTTCACAGTAAAACTTTCTTTGACACCGAAAGGCCCAAAACTACTAAATTTGATTCCAGGCAAGTCTAGAATTTTGGTACAATTGAAGTGATATACTGAAATGGCAGCAAAAAGATGCTGAAGAACAAACCATAATTCAAATGTATTGCAAAAATTACCAGAAATTGATGATTACTGTTGAAACAGTAGCAAAAAAAAATGGAAAATGTTGTAACAGTCAGTTAAAAATGATAGATCCTATGGTCACGGGTAATGGATCAACAGAGCAACATGTCATCCTTTAAATGATGGATCCTTTTGCTCTCTGATATATTCTTTCTTCCATGCTCATCCTCACCATAATTACAATGGAAACAAATCCTAAGCAGTTATAGATATTTCAATTGCAACCTTGCCAGAGTATCGCATCTCCTTTGATTTCTTAGCCTCCTCCCAAGCTTAGACATCGCTTCCTTGATGTTGTGTATGATCTCCATGGTCTGCTTCTTTGATTCCGTTTGAAGTGCCAATCTATAACACACATAAACCAAATGATGTTCACAACATAGACAACCTCAGAATCTTAGGCAGTTCATATATGTTGACATGAGATAAAATTTAACGGATATCCATGAATATATGGGACACACAACATTTGAAAGTAGTCTCAAACTCGTAAATAGACATGGATCATAGTGGATTACCAGCACTGTGTGGAGACCAATTCTTTTTCCAACCAGTATGTTTCGAACGATGTCATCAAAGATAAGCTACACAAAAAATTTGACCCAATTTATTGTTGTAGTATGGACTTAAAATAAAACTCAAAAGCATTTAAACATGATAACAACTATTCCTTATTAGCTGTGGCAACAAAAGTTTAAAATTAACATGTACACTATATGCGTAGAAATGTTCATCAGAGGCCCATTGCAATCAAACTATCTATATAATTATATGGTATTAATCACCATAATGTCTTTTCTAACCTCAAATAGATCTGATCTTTCTGCCCCAAATCAGATCTAGATTGAAGAAGACTAACAAAGAAATCAAAGAGAGATTACATTTTGTGGGGGAAAACTTGTCCTAGATGTTGTTGTCTGGTTGATGCTTAGAGTCTACACAAAACTGAATTTGTTGAAGCATGTTGTATCCAACTGCCAAACAAACAACGTTAAAAGAAAAGCATATCAACAATCTATGTGAATCTTTGGGTTCATTCAATTGTCTCTAATATGAACACTAATCAAAACCTTCAATCAAAAAATTAAAAAGAGCTTAATATCAAACACCTTGACAGTGCATAATACAAACTTGCTTAATAACAAAACCAACAATAGCATATAATACACAATCCTTTCAAGGGGAATATCATATCAGCATGATATGCTAGCAAAATTAGCAATTCATACCATTAATCCTGGTCTACTATTTGAAACATATATAATACAAAAATCAACTGAGTGAATGATATTTACATATGTAGCTTGTTATTAATGAACGAATGGTCATTTGAGAGTTGATCGATTGCCATCTGCATAATTACCAATAATCTACATGACAGAACATAATTCAAAGAACCCATCGACCCCTAAAAGACCCCAAAAATCTGCAAAAAAATATAGAAAACTGGATCGAAAAGGCTTCGGTCATCCTTCCATGATATTCTTGGTGATCCCCTTCTGTATGATCGGCCAGCCTTCCAAAATTACTTCACATTGCACCCTATAGAACCTGATATGATTCTTATTGTACCAATCCCAAATAAATGAAGTGAAGTCTCCTTCTAACTTGTTAAATGGCACATGAATAACATCACAATTATTATTAGTTATACCTCCATAGCATCCGGAATCTCTTTGGAACTTAAGTAAAAGGAAGTAGAAAAGGCTTCCAAACAGATACTTGACTTGGAACTGGTAAGTTTGGTTCCAACCATAGTTTTAGGCTTTGGCTGAAACCGACCGGTTTCGGCCGTTTCGGATCGGTTTCGGAGGGGACCGGTCCGAAACCACACGTTACTTCTCGGTTTCGGCCGTATCGGCCGGGTTTCGGCCGTATCGGCCGGGGTTTCGGCCGTATCGGCCTGGGTTTCGGCCCTATCGGCCGATACCAGCCGAAACTTGTCCGATACCGACTGAAACTTAAAAAAATGAAAACAAGGAGGAAGAGGAGGAAACATCACTAAAATCCAGAAAAAGAAGAAGAAACGAAAAGATGGACGTACCTCATGGTCGCCCGCCTCTCGTCGCATCCCCGAAGAAGCCCGCCTCCTGCAATTTGAGGTCTTACATGGTAGCATATTCTAGCATTTAATTTAAATTTTGTTTGCACGGTGCAAGTGCAATTGTCCAACACATGCTAGCATTTATTAAGAAGTTTGGCCTTTTGAGTGAGCTGGCCACTAAAGGCTTTCCATTTAATTACAAGCTTGACATTCAGCCACTAAAGGTTTTCCATTTATTTACAAAGTTATCATTTTCAGCCACCAAACCCTTCCATTTATTCAAAAGCTTGCCATTCTCATTTATTTTCAATCCTGTTGACCAAAAAAATGTAATATATTTAGCATAATACTTTTAACAAAATGTGTAACTAGTAAAAAGGTATTTGTGCTAATATTTGATAATATTTGCTAGTATTTAATAGAGTTTTAAGTATCTGAAACTACCGATACCGATGAAACGAAACTACCGTCCGAAACCACCGAAACGGACGATACCGATACCGAAACCTAAATTTTGGGAAGAGCGATACCGAGACCGAAACCGAGACCTAAAACCTTGGTTCCAACCATGTGGAATTGGGAAATTCGTTCTTAGAACTCCATCTTCCCATGAATTTTTTTGCATTTGAACTCCATCCCTGTAATTTCATTGAAATTGTTATAAATTCAATTTTAAAAATGTAAAATAAGATTCTAACAAAAAAACCCAGTTCAACAATTCTTAAACAAAATTGAGGTCCCTAAATGATTAACAAAATGGAATCCAAGACAACAGGAAATTAAACAAAAGCCCAGTCCATTTCAAATACACTGAGAACTATTATAAATGAAAACTCAGTTCAACTAACAAAATTGAGAAATGTAAAGATTTATAAAAAATAAGCTCTTGAAATGGTAGAAATGGAAAACATTGATCAATAAAACTATCAAGAACTCATTTCAATAAATGTATAAAAACACCAAAAAATTATTATGAAATCAAACCAAAAAAACTTAGAAATTACCAAGTGATGAGAAGATGTTCATCTAAGCTATTGAGAACATTCACTACAATGTTGCAATTATTCGTCACATTTACAATGGGACCAAGTAATTTATCATTCACAGTTATAACCTACACAAAAAAGAGACTGAACAATTTAAAACCAAAAAGCACAAAAAAAGAAAAAAAAAGTACTTAAAACAACTTTAAAGTGACAGTGAGAAATAGCCATTTCAAAAAGTCCCATTTCCATAACCCATTATTGCCTAAAAAGCTCAGTTGTTTTTCTTCCCATTCAGACAACTTCACACTAAACCTAAAAAATTGCAAAATTAAAATTAAAAAAAATCTTATCTTTCACATGTTACTTGACACTAAGAGGAGCAACAGTCTTGTACTAAATATTCCTATCGTAGAAAGAAAATGAATTCTCAGCGATCGCGGTGCTGAGTGTTGGCTTCCATTGTTGCTCCTGATCTCATACAATGTCGATTGAGGCGATGTCCCCATCGCCGATCCTTAAAAATCAAAAAACAAAAAAATAGCATAATCCCTTCCGCAGGAAAGAAGATTGATTACACAAAAATTGATTACACAAAAAATTACACAAACATATATCATTATGATATTATACTCTCATACTGCATACTTGATTATACAAAATTTACACAAAGATATCTCCATTTGATTGGAGTACAAAATAATTAATTACACAAAAATTGATTACACAAAAAATTACACAAATATATATCATTATGACATCATACTCTCCTTCAGCATACTTGATTATTAAGACCACTATACAATTGATTACACAAATAACTACACAATTAATTACTACACAAAGGAACTGATAAAAAGGAATGTAGACTTTTGTGGATGTTTGGCAAAAAATGGAATTGTTGGCAGCAAAATGAAATTTTTGTTGACCTGAAACTTGAACCGTGTCTTCAATAGCCAATGTTTGTTTAACCAAAGTATTCTCATTTATAAAACATGAACAGACCTTTCAGACACATTAGAAATAGCTTCAGTCGCTTCTGAACCAGCAGATTCAGCTACATCAGCAGGCTGAGGTGCGGAAATGTACTTAAAATTAACACCAGATTCTTTTTCTATGTTGGAAATACTGCGTGAATATTTGGGTTCATATAAAAGGAAATCGACTCTAGTGTTGACTAAAGATTATGTCCAATTGCAATAAAGATATCAAATTAAAGATGAACATAAAAAAATATTAGTAGTGACTCCTTTAGACCTACCAGCCCTTCCAGTACGCCCTTCCAGTACGTCATGCGCGATGAATATACGCTTCAACATCACGTGGAGGCTCACACGGCAAACATGACAAAATGAAAATTTTAAAGGCACTTCCATATAGTTTAAGTTAAATAGTCTGAAACGTGCTTGCGGATTATCAAAATTTTAACAAATGACATTCATTTAGGGCACATCAATATATAGAGTTAACCCAAAAGGACAAAAAAGGAAAAAAAATAAACAAAAAAAAGAAATGAATCAACTTTGATTCAATGAATTATTGCCACTATCAAAATGTTAACCCAACTGGAATATGCTTGTACCGAAAAAGGTAATGGACTTATGTACGTATATTGCAAGCTTAGATAATTAAAAAAAGGTAAGGGAATTACAACATTAGTAATATGGAAGTCCAAATAGCATCAGCAACCCCAAAAAATACTTGGACAAAAAGACAATGGCCAGAAACTCTAACAATTAGCATAGATTATTACCCAAATAATGATTTATCAGAGGTCCTAAAGAATTTAATTTGAGGTTTAATCAAAAAAACTAAATCTCCCATTTGATTTATTCAACACAGAGAAAACATAGATCATTACCTTAACTTGACACAAGGTTAAGGAGTTAATGAACTGATGATTGTGATCCAAAAGCGAAGAACTCCAAGGCGCAGCGGTGATCTGTGAGTATATCATGAAACCAATTACTACATCTCAAATCCATGAGCATCATCTCAACATCTATAGATTAATGCAATTTCAATCGTTGTTGGCCCTAAAAATCACATCTTTAGATATTACTACATCTGAACACCACAAATCATCAAATCAAAAACAAATTGCAATGCACATATGGGTTTTTTTATCATTCAAACCCTTACCTGTTCGTTGACGGCGGCAAGTCAATGTTGCATGAGGGAGGTTAGACTCGAATTTTGCCTTACCGTATAGCTCGGACTCAAGAGGGGGGCCGATGGATCTCCGCGTGCATGGGGGAGGGAGGCTGAGGGATGATTAAGAATGGGATGAGAGATCTGAGCACTTGGGTTATAGATGAGAAATTGAGTTTTCACCCTGCTAGGCCCCGCGTCTGGAGGATAGAAAACTGGGCGAATTTGATAGAGAAGGGGGGAAGATAGAAAGCTAGGCGAATTTTAAGGGTTGACAAATTTAGAGGCTTGGTTCCCCCAATATATTTCCCTCCAAAGTTCAAAATTTTCCCCCTCAAAAATTTGAGTTTTCAAAGGTTTGAGTTTTCAAATTTTGAGTTTTCCAAACAAAATTTTCCTCCAACACTTGTCCTAGTCAGCATTTTTTGTTTGTCACCGTCATCAATATTTGTCCACGTAGGACAAACATTCAAAAACATGCTTCAAATATATAATAGATAGATAGATAGATAGATAGATAGATATATATATATATATATATATATATATATATATATGGGTAAAGTGTTCCTAGGGGACTCCTTAGTCCTTAGATGAAATCATGGATGATTAGCATACCAAAAATCTAGTCCCACATTTTTTTGGTATGTGGGTGTAAGAGGTAGATGCGGGCTCTAAAAGTATTGGAATGGCTTGATTTTTGGTATGTTGATCATCCATGAGGTGAACAATCACAAGAAAAAATTCGGAAAAATGTGGGATATGGGGGGAAATGCGGGCGACTCCCTAAGAACACTTTACACACACACACATATAGGAGGGATCAAATAACCCCCCAAAAACCCCTAGCAAAAAGTCTATGCCCCGATTTTTTCGGAAGATCCGAACCGTTCACTTGATCTCCACCCTCTAAAACTCTGACCCACCAATTTTGAGCCAGATCCCATGTGTTTTGTCCATTCATCAACCATTCGCAAAAGTTCTGTTTATGCGAAACCGTTAGATTGGGAAGGATGGATGAACGAGCAAAACACATGGGATCGGACTGAAAATTGGTGGGTCAGGATTTAAGAGGGTGTAGATCAAGATGAACGGTTCGGATCTTTCGAAAAATAGGGGGGCATAGACTTTTTGCTAGGGGGTTTTCTTGGGGGTTATTTGATCCCTCCTTAAATATATATGAGGAATATGGGCATGAGCTGACAGTGCAGGAAATTTTTCCTACGCTGTCAGCGATTTGGGGGCTTAGAATATTTTATTTTAATTTTTTTCAGTGTGTCCTAAAACTTGTTGGCTACATCCCAACAAATTTTAAGCCAATCCAACATTTTTTGAGCTTACGTTCATGCGTTTCCAAAAAACCGCTCTCGAAAACCGAACTGCCAGCGCAACCTTTTTGAAACGCATGAACGGAGGCTTAAAACGCATGAACGCATGAATTGTCAGCCAACAAGTTTTAGAACACATTGCAAAGAAATTAAAAAAAACATATTTTAAGCTCTTAAATCGCTGACTGCGCGGTCGGCTCAGGCCTATATTCATATATATAGGTGTGTGTGTAAATCTTCAAATTGAGAACATTTCGGTGCGAAATGTTTTTAATTTTTTTTTGAAATTGTTTTTTCCACCTTCATTTTATGTTATATATCCCTCAAAAAATAATGATTGAAAAATAATGTGATTTGGCCTTCGATCAAGGCATTTCAACAAATTCGCACGTTCTGAAACCGTTAAATTTGTAACGGGTGGATGTGTGCTCAAATCCCCATAGGGCTCTCTTATTATTTTCCATGTGGTATATAATTGTATGGAATAAACATCAAAAAAAAATTTGAAATTTTTTTCAAAAGAAAATTGTTTTCACACGGTGCGAAAACACTTGTTTTCGCACCCGAAAACTACTATATATATAGAATAATGTAAAAAGGTGGCACCTGACCAACTTGGGTCAGGTGTGCTTACGTGGAGGCCTATCATTGGCTGTCCAAAAGTCAGTTGCTTTTTGAAAGGCCAATGGGAGGCCGCACGTCAGCGCATCTGACTCAAAGAGGTCAGGTGACACCCATTAATCACACACATTAAATGACCAAATTGCTGCCATTTTTTACCGCTCCCTAAAATTAAGCTCTTTATCAACAAAAAACCCTAAACCTTAGGAGAACATCTTCTATTCTTCTTATTATTATCCCCTTTTACTCATTTTCAAGTAAGAAACCACAATGCTAATGTCATCATCTTCTACAACAAAAACACTTTTAAGTAAAAAACTGATGGCCACTTTGATGAGACATGAGGAGTGGTGGGGACGGTATTGAAGGGATCTCAAAGAGGTTGCTGACCTATATGATTTAGGGCTTGAGTCTTTTAAAAGAGAAAAAGGAAAAAGAGAAACTAAAGAGAGATCAGGGAGTTGGGGCCAAGGGCAAAATGGGAAGCATCCCCAAAAACTAGCGTGGAAGATAAAATCATTTGACTTTAGCTAGATTTGTTTCTTTCTTTTGTTCTTTCGGGGGGGTGTAAATTTCTAAGTATGAGGATTTGATGGTTAAATTTCTGGATATGAAAATTTTGGTAGGTATATATATATATATATATATATATATATATATATATATATATATAGGGTAAAGTGTTCCTAGGGTGACTCCTTAGATTAAATCTAAGGAGTCGCCCCCATTTTCTCCCATCTCCCACAATTTTTTTTGAAATTTTTTCCTTTGGATTGTTGTTCATCTCATGGATGATCAACATACCAAAAATCAAGTCATTCCAATACTTTTAGAGCCCCCATTTACCCCTTGCAACTTTATGTGTTTTTCAGCACGTTTTCAGACCGTTGAAGTTGCAAGGGATAGATGGGGGCTTTTAAAGTATTGGAATGACTTGATTTTTGATATGTTGATCATCCATGATGTGACCAACAATGCTATGAAAAATAATTTCAAAAAAATTGTGGGAGATGGGAGAAAATGGGGGCGACTCCTTAGATTTAATCTAAGGAGTCACCCTAGGAACACTTTACCCATATATATATATATATATATATATATATATATATATATATATATATATATATATGGAAAAAGGGGATCTAAGGTGCCTCCTTAGATGAAATCTAAGGAGGCACCCTTATGTTCTCCCCATCTCCTACAATTTTTTTTGAAATTTTTTTCATGGGGTTGTTCACATCATGGATACCAAATTTCAAGGAATTCCAATACTTTTTGAGCCACCATATACCCCTTACAATTTCAACGGTCTGAAAACGTGCTGAAAAACCCACGAAGTTGAAAGAGGTAGATGATATTGATGGCTCAAAAAGTATTGGAATCCTTTGAAATTTGGTATGTTGATCATCCATAAGGTGAAAAACAAACCCATGAAAAAAAATTTCAAAAAAATGTGGGAGATGGGGGGAAATGGGGGCGCCTCCTTAGATTGAATCTAAGGAGGCACCTTAGGATCCCTTTACCACATATATACACCTTAAGATCCCTTTACCACACACACACACATATAGAGGAATATGGGCCTGAGCTGACAGTGCAGGAAATTTTTCCCACGCTGTCAACGATATGGGGGCCCAAAAACAATTCTTTTTAAATTTTTTGCTTGTAGTTGCTCTACTACTTGTTAACTATATTCCCATCAATTTTCAAGCAATCCAACACCGTTTGAGCCTCTATTCATGCATTTCAAAAATGTTGCGCTGATAGTTCGATTTTCGGGAGCGATTTTTTTGAAAGGAATGAATGGAGGCTCAAACGGTGTTGGATTAACTTGAAAATTGGTGGGGATGTAGTTAACAAGTAGTAGAAGCAACTGCAAAAAAAATTTATATTTTTGAGCCCCCAAATCGCTGACATTGCAGGAAAAATTTCATGCGCTGTCAGCTCAGGCCCATATTCCTCATATATATATATAAACTTGATATTGTATTGGAAGAATATCGAAGAGCAGGACATTTAGGCAACTGATATATTGCAGTTTAGCAAATAAAACTCCGAAGTAATCGATTGCCGATATGAGATTTTTTAGATTTCGATTTAGGAACATGTTGGACATAATAATTATCCAATATATGTGACATGAGTCCATGGATACATGTCAGGGTGTCCAAATGGCCCGGGGCCCGGCCCGGTCAACGGGTAGGCCCTGCCCGAGCCCGGCGCCGTTGACCGGGCCCCAGGCGCGGGCGCGGGCCGGGCCCGGCCCGCGCCCGAGGCCGGGCTTTCAGGACCCCGGGTGGCCCGGCGGGCCGGGCCGGGCCGGACCGACAGCGGGCCCGGGCCAAGCTCGGGGCGGGCCGGCCCGGCCCGGCCTGCCTGCAGGCTGCAATTGCAGCCTGTGCAACGGTCATAAGACCGTTGCATTTTTTTTGCTTAATGGGGGCAGAAATTTGGGGAGGGGGGTTTTGTAATTTCTTTGGCTTTTGACCAAAAATACCCCTCCCAACGGTCATAAACAACTATTTGGGAGGGGTATTTTGGATATTTTACACCGAAAAATCCCTATAAATTTCACCCAACCCCTCTCATTTTTTTCACAATTCTCACTCTCAAACTCTCAAACTATCTCAAACTCTCAACCTCTCTCAAACTCTATCATACGTTCAAGTAAGCAAGATCAACCCCTCTCAAGCAAGATCAAGATTCGCGGCTCAAATCGATATTGCGCTCATCTTCCTCCGCTGTCATCATCATCTCAGTTCAATCCGCTGTCAACAAATCAGGTTCCTAAATTTTTAGAATAATGTCGGGACCAAACCGTAGGGGCCGGACTCATACTTTCTACCTCAACACTGAGGAGGAAGATAACTTTGCCATGATGAGGGATAACATCCCAGAAACCCAAAATTATGACCATGTGGAAATGTCACAAAATGAACAAACTGAATCGTATCAGTACCCAAATACTATGCAACCTGCCTATACTATGTCTGCACAAACCTCTTCTGTACACGCTGCTACATAATCACACCCTATTTCTGCCGATGTTCCACTTCCACCTACACAAGTAACACCACCAACCCAACCCAGATCAACAAAATCTGCGGTTTGGGAGTACTTTTCAATTGAAACTGTCCCGGACAGATGCACGCGGGCAATTTACAAAATATGTAGATCTGATTTTACTTGCAAACCTTCTGATGGCACAACCCACCTAAAGAGACACCATGACTCTCACTTAAAAAAGGACCTTAAACAGACAACACTAAACTTATCTGGCTCTTCTTCCTCTTTATCTAATTTCTCATACTCTACTGAGACTTTGAGAAAAGAGATGGCACGATTTGTAATCTGTCGAGAATTACCATTTACTTATGGGGAAAGCTCAGATTTAGAAAGACTTAATCAGTTGGCCCTTAACCCTGCCCTTAGAAGAGTGCCTAGAAACACTCTTCGAAGAGATGCTATGTCAGCTTTTGAAGATGGTAAAGCTAAATTGATTGAAACTTTTGCTAGTGTAAAATCTAGAATAACGTTGACTTCTGATATTTAGACCACAAAATGGGGTGCATCATATTTATGCGTTACATCTCATTATGTAGATAATTCATACTTGTTGAATAAAATGATTATTGGTTTTAGAATGTTAGAGAAAGCACATTCTGGTGGTGCTATTGCTAATGTAATAATGGATGTTATTCATGATTTTAATATTGCAGATAAAATTTTTTCAATTACGTTTGATAATGCATCTAATAACACTAGTGCAATTAACGTTTTAAAAAGAACTTTGTCCCTTGATGTGGTTGGGTTGTTCCATCAAAGATGTGCATGTCACGTCTTGAACTTGATAGTTCGCGATGGACTTGCTACTTGTTCACCGTATATAGAAAAAATTAGAAATCTCATGTTGTTCATACATATTTCTGGCACTAGACGACTTCAGTACAAACAACTGTGTTGTACTAGACAATAACCATACCTGGCATTTAAATTTGATGTTGCATCAAGGTGGAACTCAACTTACTTAATGCTACGATCCATGCTTAAAAATAGAGAGCAGATTACAGATTATGCACTTACATATCTTTCACATGATCCTGCTTTTGACATTACTGATATAGAGTGGTTAACTGTAGAGCATCTGCATGACTTTTTAGAAGTTTTTTACTGCTTCAAACAAATTTTCTGGGGTTTAGTAACCCAACATCGTATTTAGGATTAGAACAATTAGTTTTAATTTCTGATCAGATATCTAGGCATAGAGAAAGTACACACACCCTGCCATAATGCCTATGATACTTGAAATGTCTGCAAAACTTGCTAAGTTTTGGAATCCGGTTCCTCTTCTTTACTCTTTATCTAAAGTTTTTGATCCTCATTTTAAGGAGGATGCTGCACTAGGTTTATTAGAACTGTATTCTGAAAACATGGGATTTTCCCATGTTGAACATGTATCTGCTGCTAAAAATAGCTTAAGAACTATGTATGCAAATTATGAGGCTAAATATGGTAATGTTTCACTTAATTCATCTGTCTCTGCTAGTGCTTCTGCTTCGGCTTCTAGTAAGATTCGCCAAATGTTAGGAAAGAAGAAACAAAAACTGTAAGTTCGGATTGTTCTACTAGTGAACTATCCAAATATTTAGCTAATCCATTTCCCTTTTCGGAGGAAGCAGTGGATGATGAGTATTTTGATCCTCTTACTTGGTGGAAAGGATATGAATCTGTTTATCCTATTCTTTCCATTATGGCACGAGATTTGTTATCTGTAACTATTTCTACAGTTGCTTCGGAGTCTGCTTTTAGTGCAGGTGGTCGCGTTCTGAGCAACAAGAGATCGCGGCTGAAGGAAGATATTGTTGAAGTTGCGGTATGTGCGAAGGATTGGTTCCATGCTGAAAGCCGCACACAGAACAAGAATGACCTTTCTGAAGATTCCGATGAAGAAGCTGAGTGATGAATTTTTATTGTTTTAGTTGTATTATTTTTCAGTTTTGGCCATTGTATAAAGGGTAAGGTTGGCCGATGTACGTCCACCCTTCAAAAAAGATTTTAATTAATAAAATTTAAAGGTTCAACCCGGGACCTTAGGAAAATTTCGGGCTTAATTATCTACTTCCAAATAAACTTGAATATTACTTAAGGGTCAATTGTCTATTTTTTATTACTTAATTATCTACTTGTTCACCTTATTACTTAATATTTTATTACTTAAGGGTTAATTATCTACTTAAGGGTAAGTTGTAATTAAGTAGAATATTTTAATATTTTTAAAAGATTTTTTAGATTTTTTAAACCAATTTTCATAAATTTTTTAATTTTTTAATTTTTTTTAAAAAAACATGGGTGGCCCGAGGCCCGGCCCGGCCCGGAGCCCGGCCAAAGCCCGGCCGGCCCCTGGCCGGGCCGGCCCGGCCGGGCCGGGCCGGCCCGTTGGACACCAATAGATACATGCTACTTGTTTGTTAATATACATATAGTTATACTTTTATTTTAATTAGCAGACTGACTCTAAATGTGAGAATCTTTGGGAGTAAACTTACGCCTAAGCATCAACTAATACAGTGCTTTTTTAGCAATTGATACTCCAAAGTAATCAATGTTGAATTTATGATACCAAACACGTTATATAAGAACAAGATTTCATCTCTCTCTTATTTTTTGGTTCAGCTTGTGCTACAGAATCAAGCCCAAGTTTTTGGCCATTTGCTGCAGTTTTCGGAGCTTTTAGCCTTCGACGCAGGCCCACATGGGCACATATGCGGGTGTACAGCGCACAACATGCGTGCATAGCCCATGCCCCGTGCAAGCGGGCCCAAGCACATGAATAGAAGAGGACGGGTGTGAAGCGGCATTGTTGGACTCAGATTCGGAACAGGAATCGTGGTTGGATTCTACAAGTTTTTAGGATATTTAAGTCTCAATTAGCCTAGGGCTTTGTGCTAATCTCTGCTACCAAATTTTGTATTTCATGTAGCAAAATATAGAGGGAGCTGGAAGAGTTGTTTTTAGCCATATGTATTTCTCCACATAGATTTTCTCCAAAGTTCAATTTAGGGCCATGATTTTCCTTGAATATGAGTACCTAACATTTCAATCCAAGTTTATTGAAGTGATAGTGATCTTTCCATCTGAACATACATCAATTTATGTGAAACTAGTCAGTGTATTAAATATTAGATATTGGTCACGTATCGGTTGGAAAATATATTGTCGAACAGCAGATATGAGGGATATTGATTAAATATTGGAATGTTATAATAGAGCAAAAAGTAAATATCATATGTATACCCTACATGTATCTAAGTAGATATAACATATATAAACTCAAATAAAAATATGTTTTAGATATACTTATCTTAATATATTGCATTAAACTTATAAACTTGAATCTACAACCGATTTGTCGGAAACTCTTTCTGATTTCTTCATGTAGTCATGAACCAATCGGGTACCATTCCTACAAAATATGATAATAAAGTCAATAGACATACTTAAAAAATTTCTACAGAAAAGAAAAGAAAATGAAGTAAAATAAAATAACAAAAATAGCAATATATATATTATTGCCTTCGATGCATGCTTCTATATTGTGAGACATTTATCTTAGCTTAAGCATAGAAGAGAATGTTATTTGGGTGGTAGCAAAAATTGCAAAAATCTTGATCATTGACGCTGAAAAATCAAAATAAAATTTAAAAAAAAATACAAAATTGCTCGTCGCCTTCCACTATTGCCTTCGGTGTTGTTTATGTGACGTTGACAAGCCAAACTGAGATGCAAGATCAAGAGTGAGTGAGAGATACAGAGACGAGGACATCTATCGAATAAGTTATGAGATGATTGAGAGTGAAAGAGATAGAGAGAATTATGACGTACGAACGATAATTGCGAGATCAGGACCAGATGATCGCAAGGATGATGCCCGAGGACCGTGATATCGAATGGGAGAGGAATCGATAAAAGAAATTATGGTTAATTTTTCATCGCATGCCATTTCTCTTTACTTTTATAGGGCTTACTGGGCTTTGAGTCGGGTAGGATTCAATTTTCATTGGATCTGACCTATCTATCTAAAAAATCCTGATATCTGTCAATATTTCAAAATGAATTATGACTGAAATATCAGCCGCCTTACCGATACTGTAGGGCAACAAGCGTAAAAATAAAAAAAATGCAATTATTGATGAGATATCATATCATGTATATTTTGATATATTGGCCAATATTATGGATATTAGATTGCTATTTGGAACATTGGAACCAATATCAATTTTGGAATCATGTGCGTGGTTTTTGTTTTTCTTTGCATTCTATTTTTATTATTGCTATTGGGTTGTGATCTTACTTTAGTATTGGAAGTATTCGTCATTTGCTTTGATTATTAATTTATGATCTTGGTTTTTCAAAAGGTAATCGTTAGATTTGATAAGTAATCATCACCCTAATAAGTGGTATCGGAGATTTAATGTTGGAATTGAGACAAGGTGATAGCGGAAAGTTTTACTAGAAACAATACTACCAAAGGTGCAATATGTTTGTGTTCGTATACAAATAGATCGTATGCGATGATTAGTTGTGCGCAATACAAGATAGAGAAGTTTGATGGAAGTGGTAACATTGAGATGTTGTAATATAAGATGAATGCCATCTTAAGGACCGAATACAAAAGGTTGAGTGTGACATCGATACATTTCGAGAGGATACTTTCGAAAGGGAGAAGATGGAGATGGAGGATTTGGCCACAATAACTATCCAGTTGAGTCTTTTGAATGAGGTGATATATCAGATATTCGAGAAGACGTCTGTCATACGTGACTGGAAAAAGTTAAGAGAAGCTTTATATGAAGAAGTCATCAATATGTTGATTTCTTTGAAGTTATTCTCATTTAAGATGAGGATGGTTCAATTCTTAAAGGATCACTTGATAATCCTCAATAGTCTTGTGATGAAGATGAAGGCTATTGAATTAACTATAAAGGTAGAGCATGAAGCGTTGATCTTGCTTCCATATTTGCTAGAGTGGTTTATAATGTTCGTTAACATGATTTATAATCGGGATATTTTGAGCCTTGAAGATGTCAATGTTGGACTTTATAGTGAGGAGTTGCAAGATTGAATAGCGAGGAGTTGGTGAGTGGTAAAAATTCACATAATCAGGACTTATTTGCTTGAGGTAAGTTGTGGAAAAAGTAAAAACATGACGAGATTAAAGTCAAAAACTAGGGGCACAATATGCTTTGTTTGCAAGAAACTTGATCATTGTAAGGAGTGCCTAAAAGGAAAGAAGAAAGATAAAAAAGAAAGTGCCAATGTCTTTGTCAGTAGCGAATGTGAAGACGGATAATGTTAGTAGTAAGTAGGCACGTGATGTGTTGACAATTTGTTCGTCATAGTTTGGGAATCATGTGTAAATCATAGATTTCGGGTTAGGAGTTGCTTCATTAACGAGTGTAGAGAAGGGGTTCAATTCTTATGGATAATAATTAGGCTTGTAAGGTTGTTTGCGTGGGTTCGGTACAAACCAAGATATATAATGGTGTATTATGCATACTCATCAATGTGTGACATATTTCAGAGTTGAAGAAGGTGATGGGCTTGCCGGCCCAACAAATAGCCTGCGGGTTTATACCCGCAGGAAAACCCATGCCGCCTCTCCTATTCCTAGTCGGCCTCCCCTTGCCGCATGACCTATTCCTAGCCGGCCTTCCTTTGCCCTAGTTTTGATTATAAATAGGGGGCTAGGGGCTTGTTTTAGCTATGCTATTTGATAATTGTTATTGAGTGATTTCATAGGTAGACGAGTGCGGACGTCCTCTTCGGCGTCTTGGGAGGAGAGCACACCTCTTTTGTGCTCAATTATCTTGTTCTTTGCTATTTGTTTTCTAATAAAAATTTCATCTTTGTCAGTTCCTAATAATTTGGTATCAGAGCACGTGACGATCCATGGCGGCTTCGACAAGATCGCACGACAAAATTGAGATTTTGGAGGCCAAGTTCACAAGCGAGATCGAGGCAATCAAAAAGTCGTTGGCGGGAAACGATGAATCCATGGTGAAATTAACTACTTCCATCTCCCAATTGGCGTCAAATCAAGTAAAGCACGACGATCAATTCGCGCAATTGATGGGAGCCCTAAATCAATTGGCGACAAACAACAAAGTGGAAGGCAACCCTAATCCGACACCAAAGGCAGCACCTTTGAAGAAGGAGAAGGAAAAAGAGGAGACTTTGGCTCAAAATCAACCCTATTACGTGTAGGAGTTGGACGAGGAAGACGACGAGGAGCCATGGAGGGAGGACTACCGCGTGGAGGTACGGCGGAAGGCGATTGAGAGCCAAAGGGGGGCGACGGCCCTAGCCGCCCAAATCGGGAGCACCACGCCAACGAAGAGGGTCGGCCGAACCCCCACAACCGCCCGGGGGCTCGGCCGATGCGGGAGAGAGGCGGGGGACCATCCCCCGCCTACGCCGGACCCCGGCAGGGGGCCCCAGGCCCTGTCGGGTGTCGGCAGGGTCCGGCGAACCCGCCAGACCCCCGGCAGGGCTAGGGATGGCAGTAATGGCCTGGCCCGCCCGGCCCGACCTGGCCCGACCCGGTTTTGACCCGGCCCGACCTGGCCCGCAGCCGGGTCGGGGCAAGCTTAGGCTTTGTATGCGCCCCGGCCCGCCCCGACCCGCCCCGATAAACTATAGAGGTTAACTATTTTGATGCGGACCGTGCAGTCAGCGAATAACCCATAACTCATACTCTTTTCCACGGTTCTCCTAATTGGGCCAATTCCCAATGCTAAATTACCAAATAAATCAAAATTCTCCCAATTCATAAATAAAATTTTTATGTAGGATTCATATGGATGGCACTAATGACTTGACCCGACCGGCCCGGCCCGACCCGGTTTTGGTAAGAAAGAACCCGCCCCGCCCCGGCCCGCGACCTGCCCCGCCCCGGCCTGCAGATGAGTCGGGGCAAGCTTGGGTAGTTAAATACCCGCCCCGCCCCGCAATATTTCCATTCCTAGGCAGGGCCCGCCGGCCTTGCCAGAGGCCCGGTAGGGCCTGCCGCCCCTTCGGCAAGCCCGGAGGGACCCGCCAGATCACCGCAGGGGGCAGGAGCCCCCCTGGCAGCCGCCAGGGGGAGGGGGAGCTGCCGGCGAGGCCCGCCAGGGGCGGGAACCCCCTGGCAGCAGCCAGAGGGGGAGGGGATGCGCGGCCAGCGATCTGAGGGGTTTTTCGAGCCCCCGGACAGCGGACAGCGATGGAGGAGGGTCGCAGACAGTTTTCGGGAGGCTTTTTCGACCCTCCGGAGCGTCGACCAGCAGCTGAAGATCCTTTCTACGGTGACAGACGCAGGGGCGATTATTATTCTGACGGCAGCGGTGGATACGAGACGGAGTTCGGTGATGACGCAGGTTGTGACGATTTTGAGGGCCGGCGAGGAGATTACCGTGGAGACTACGGGGGTCGCGGAGGAGGGCCACCTAGGCGATGCGAGACTCAGGACGAGAGGAGACAGCACTACCGTCCGCATCACATAGAGGAGGGGAGGTCCAAGCAGGGGCACTTTGGGGGAGAGTGCAGGGTGCGGAAACTGACGATGCTGCTATTTTCGGGAGAGGATCCACACGACTGGTTATTCACAGTAGAGAGATATTTCGCAGCACACCACATGTCCGAAGTACAGAAGCTGGAGGCGGCGACCATCTGCATGGAGGGGAGAGCCTTGGGGTGGTTCCAGTGGAAGGAGCGGAGGCAGCAGATCAGGAGCTGGGAGGAGCTAAAGGACCTGGTGCTGGAGAAGTTTAGGGACCCCCGCTTGGGGAACCTACACGAGCAGTTGTACGCCCTCAGGCAGGAGGGGACGGTGCGGGAATACATCGAGAGATTTGAGACACTGCCACGACGAGTACATGGCGTGTCTGACGAGTCACTGGAGGGCACCTTCTTGAAGGGGCTGCGACCCAGCCTCCGCGCCGTAGTGAGACCCTACAAGCCCAGAGGGCTTTCGGAGGTCATAGAGATGTCCCAGATGGTGGAGGATGCGCAGATCGAGGATAGGCGGGTCAGGAGCGGCTACAGTAGTCAGACATCGAGAGGCGCATCGTCTGGGGCTGTAGGAGCAGGTACCCCACGGTGGCGGCCCAGACGAGCAAGCCGGTGGCTGGGGGGCAGTTCAAGCGCATGACAGACGCTGAGATGCGGGAAAAGAGGCAGAAGGGTTTATGTTTCAGGTGCGATGAGCGATTCTCACCAGGCCATCGGTGCGCGGGGCGCAAGCTTCAGGTGATTCTGTTGGAGGACGACGATGACGAGGCTGATGTCGAGGAGGAGGCAGCTGAGGCAGAGGAGGAGCCGGAGAGCCAGCAGTTGACGTGTCAGAGGTGTCCCTCAACTCCGTGGTATGGTCCACACCTAACCATACTATGAAGCTGAGGGGGGAGATCGGTGACCAGGAGGTGACTATGCTTATTGACAGTGGGGCTACCCACAATTTCATTTCCAGAAGGGTGTGGCACAGCAGGGGCTTCAGCTGACAGACTGTGACAGCTTCAGTGTGATGATGGGGACGGGAAAGAAGGAGAGCAGCCGGGGAGTTTGCAGAGGACCGGTGCTGACCATGCAGGGGATACAGGTTATTGCAGATTTTTTACCACTCGACCTGGGAAGCACCGACGTCATTTTAGGCATGACCTGGCTACAGACGTTAGGCGAGATGACAATAAATTGGAAGCTACTACGGATGGAGTTTCAGGAGGCGGGGAGAGCAGTGATACTCCTGGTGGACCCCAGCCTCTGCAGGGTTTTTGTCTCTCTGAAGACCATGGTTAAGACCATCCAGACAGAGGGAGGAGGTTATTTAGTAGAGCTGTACTCTTTGACAGGCGAGGGAGGAGCAGAGGCTAGCACCGAGTAGCCCATTCCAGGAGAGGTGCAGCAACTGATGGAGCAGTTTGAGGAAATCTTCCAGGAGCCGCGGGGCCTTCCACCACCACGGGACCACGAGCACACCATTGTCCTACGAGAGGGTGTGTCCTCCATTAGCGTGCGGCCCTACCGATACCCCCAGCATCAGAAGGACGAGATGGAGAGGATGGTGTCAGAGATGGTGCATGCGGGGGTGATCCAGCCGAGTGTGAGCCCGTTCTCCAGCCCAGTATTGCTAGTGAAGAAGGATGGTAGTTGGCGGTTCTGCGTATACTACAGGGCGCTGAACAAGGAGACGGTCCTAGATAAATTCCCTATACCTGTGATTGATGAGCTCTTGGACGAGTTACACGGGGCAGCCTGGTTTAGCAAGATAGATCTCAAGTCAGGCTACCACCAGATAAGGATGCGACGGGAGGATGTGCCCAAGACGGCGTTCAGGACGCATGAGGGTCACTACGAGTTTCTTGTCATGCCCTTTGGGTTGACCAACGCCCCGGCCATCTTTCAGGCCCTTATGAATAAGGTATTCCGTCCCTATCTCAGGCGATTTGTACTAGCTTTCTTCGTTGATATTTTGGTGTACAGTCGTACTCTGGAGGAGCACTTGGACCACCTGCAGGTGGTATTTTAGGAGCTGCAGTACCACCAGTTATATTTGAACAGAAAGAAGTGTCTATTCGGGCAGCCGCAGGTGGAGTATTTGGGGCACGTGGTATCAGCAGGAGGGGTGGCTGCAGATAGAGCTAAGATAGTGGCCATGCTGGACTGGCCGCGTCCCACTACCCTCAGAGGGCTACGAGGCTTCCTGAGGCTTACAGGTTACTACCGCAGATTCGTGGATGGTTATGGGACGATTGCCTGACCATTGACGGAGTTATTGAAGAAGGATCAGTTCCATGGGGGAGGAGGTGACGACAACATTTGAGGCCCTGAAAAGGGCAATGACCACTGTGCCCGTATTGGCGTTGCTCGACTTCTCCAGACCCTTCGTAGTAGAGGCAGACGCATCAGGACATGGGCTGGGAGTAGTACTGATGCAGGAGCAGCGGCCTATAGCTTACTACAGCCAGGTGTTGACCGTGAGGGCCCGATTGCGATCCGTCTATGAGAGGGAGCTGATGGCAATAGTGTTGTCCATACAGAAGTGGAGACCATATTTGTTGGGACGGAGCTTCATAGTTCGCACGGATCAGCGGAGCCTGAAGTACCTGTTAGAGCAGCGGATGGTAGCGGAGGAACATTAGAAGTGGCTGCGAAAGTTGATCGGATACAGGTTCGAGATTGAGTACCACCCGGGATTGGAGAACAAGGCAGCTGATGCGTTATCCCGGCGGGAGGAGGCAGAGTTAGCGACACTTACAGTGTCTATCCTCGAGGATTGGGGCCCACTACAGCAGGAGGTGGAGCAGGACCCGGAGTTGGCAGCTATACGAGAGGCCCTTTTGCAGGGGTCGACTGAGTACCCGGGGTATTCTCTTCAGGATGTGCGGCTACTTTACTGGGGGAGGCTTGTGATACCGAAGACTTCTACATTTATACCGGCCATATTCAGGGAGTTCCACGGCAGTGCTATTGGAGGACATTCGGGTGTCCTCAAGACCTACCAGCGGCTATCAAGGGAGGTCTACTGGACGGGGCTGAAGGAGGAGGTGGCCAGGATGGTGGCGGAGTGTGACGTGTGCCAGCGTCACAAGTATCAGGCTATGTCTCCAGGGGGACTACTACAACCGCTATCCTTACCGGACAGAGTTTATGTGGACCTCTCTATGGACTTCATCGATGGATTGCCCAAGTCGGGTGGATACGTCATTTTTGTTGCGGTAGACCGCCTCAGCAAATATGCACATTTTGTCCTGCTTAGGCATCCTTACAACGCAGTTTCTGTGGCGGAGGTTTTTGTGAGAGAGGTCATTCGTTTGCATGGCCCGCCAAAGTCCATAGTCTCGGATCGAGACGAGGTATTCCAGAGCAAATTTTGGCAGGAGCTTTTCAGATTGCAGGGGACGGCCTTGAAGCGTAGCACAGCTTACCATCCACAGACTAACGGTCAGACGGATGTGGTAAATAGGAGTGTGGAGACTTATCTGCGATGCTTCATTTCAGAGAATCCTAAGGAGTGGGCACGTTGGCTACCGTGGGCGGAATACTGGTACAAAACTTCCTATCACACGACGGCGCAGACTACACCTTTCAGGATTTTGTATGGCAAAGATCCTCCGCACTTACTTCATTATGGGCATGAGACGACTCCAGTGTCTGATGTAGAGCAGTACCTGGCAGAGAGGGACCGGATTTTGGAGGAGCTGAAGCTCCACTTGGAGAGGGCACATCAGGTGATGAAGGCTAGAGCAGACCTACACCGCCGTGACGTTAATTTTACGGTAGGGGATATGGTGTATCTCAAGCTGAGACCCTAACGACAGAGGTCTGTGGTGCATAGGAGGAATGAAAAGCTGGCACCACAGTATTTTGGGACTTTCGAGGTCGAGGCGGGAGTAGGACCGGTGGCTTACAGATTGCGCTTACCCCCAGGATCCACCATTCACCCCGTCTTCCATGTTTCTCAGTTGCGCAAGGCCATTGGCGACCACACCTCTTCCCCTACTTTAACAGTGACCCTTACTGATGATTTGGAGGTAAGACTGGAACCCAAGGTGCTTAGGGGGGTTCGGCAGAGCGACACATGAGGGAGACAGATGTTGTTACAATGGAGGGGCTTGCCAGAGCACGATAGCACCTGGGAGGACATGGATGAGATGGTGGCACGCTTTCCAGACTTCCACCTTGAGGACAAGGTGGCTCATTGGGGGGGAGTATTGATGGGCTTGCCGGCCCAACAAACAGCCTGCGGGTTTATACCCGCAGGAAAACCCATGCCGCCTCTCCTATTTCTAGTCGGCCTCCCCTTGCCGCATGACCTATTCCTAGCCGGCCTTCCAATGCCCTCTTGCCCTAGTTTTGATTATAAATAGGGGGGCTAGGGGCTTGTTTTAGCTATGCTATTTGATAATTGTTATTGAGTGATTTCATAGGTAGACGAGTGCGGACGTACTCTTCGGCGTCTTGGGAGGAGAGCACACCTCTTTTGTGCTCAATTATCTAGTTCTTTGCTATTTGTTTTCTAATAAAAATTTCATCTTTGTTAGTTCCTAACAAATTCTTTAGGAGCGTTAGATTTTTAGGTTTTAAGGTGATAGAAAAGCAGGCTTTAAAGGTATCAAATTGTTGATTACGGTTATAAGAGGTGAGAAAGTTAAGGACCTATATCTGCTGGAGGAGACGACCATCATGGATGATTTTAGTGTGTGGAGAGTTCATGATTCAATCTAGTTGTGACATCTCAAGCTTGAGTATGTTGGGATAAAAAGTTTAAAAGCTTTGTAGAAGCGTGATTTAATTAAAGGAGTGAACTTTAAGAAATTAGAGCTCTGTGAGGATTGTGCTTTTGGGAAACAGACGAAGGTCAGGATCAATGAAGCATGATACAAGAGTTATTCTTGAGTATATGCACTGATGTTTAGGGTTATACACTTGCTCATTTTCTGGGTGGAGCTAGGTATTTCATATCGATTATTGATGATTTTTTCAGGAATATTTATGTGTATGATGAAAGAGAAGTCGGAGATGTTTGAAAAGTTCAAGAAATGGAAAGTCTTTGTGAACAATCAAACATGTAAGAAATCGAAGGTGCTTATAGCTGACAATGGTGACGAGTTTACGTCTTCTGAGTTAATGTAATTCTATGGCAAATATGGAGTTAAAATTCATTTCACTACATCTGGAGATCTGTAGTCTAATAGAGTAGCGGATAGGATAAATAAAACATTGCTTGAGAATGCACGGAGTTTGAGATTGATATCCAGAATGTCGAAGGAATTTTTGGCTGAAGTTATATCGACCGTAGCGTATTTGATTAACATAATTCTATCTTCAGCTTTCAACCAGAAAGTTTCAAAGAAGATTTAGAAGGAGACGCTCGTTGAGTTAGGTTATCTTTGAGTATTGACATGTGATAAACTTGATTCCATGTCTAAGAAGTGTGCAATGCTAGGTTACATAGATGTGTATCAATGGTTATTGGGTTTGGTGTTTGGATATGAAGATGCCTTCGTATTTGATGAGTTGGTAGTGTTAAAAGGTAAGGTGAAGGGTTTAGAGAGTACCGAAATAAGTAAACGTAAGGAGATGCCAAGTGAGTTAGAGATGCATATTCTAAATCATAGGTTCGACATGGATGGTGGTAAAGGAATATCGGTTGACGGTGAAAGGTATGATAGTCAACATGATGGTACTATTACAGGCATATATGTCATAGTGAAATTTTTACCATAGGTGAGAGTTTTAAAGCTATAGTGGATGATTTGATTGCTAGTAGAGTAAGGTGACACACCATAAAATTCTTAGTTTACTATGGTTATTACGAGTATATAAATTTAATGATGAGTATGTAAATTTAATTTATGCATTGCATGTTACACATTGAGACCCTATGAATGATAGTGATGTGGTGAGTTCAGACATGAACTTTGTGTGAAAGTGTATATGGATAATGTTAACAGGTTGGTGCATCTCAACAAAATTCATATGAAGGAGAATCCGACGGAGGTGTTGTTGCCGTCGAAGTTTGCGTATTGGTCAAACTTGTTTTTCTTGGGTAGGTATTAATGTGCCACGTGGGGGCACAGATAGACATTGTAGATTACTTAAAGGTTGTCAATTCCTCCATTAAGTTTGAAGATTCACCTTTGTAAGGGGGTTTGTTGGATACATGGTTAGTTGATAGTGTTCAGTGCGAAGCTCACTGGCTATGTGTCCTAAGCCTCATGATGAGATGGTTAGTACGAAGGTGAATGTTTTTTTTTGGATATGTTAGGACATGAACTGTCTCTGGTGTGTGTTAGTATCAAGAAGTGTTGAAATTGTGATACAAAATGTATCAAAGATTTCAGCCTCTTTAACTCATTTTTTGGTTCAGCTTGTGCTACAGAATCAATCCCAAGTTTTGGACCTTTTGTAGTTTTTGCAGCTTAGTCTTCGGCACAGGCCCGCAAGGGCCCATACGTGGGCATTCAGGCACATCACACGTGCACAATTCTGGCCTATGTGTGAGCGGGCCCAGGCATGTAAACAAAAGCGTGTGGGCATGAAGGGACATAGTTGGACTCGGATTTGGATCATGAATTGCGTGTGGATTCAATTTTTTGCAGGTTTCCGATTCGACAAGTTTTATGCTATTTAAACCTCAATTAGCTTAGGGTTTTGTGCTAATCTCTGCACTTGAAGTTCGTATTTCTTATAGCAAAACAGAGGAGGAGTTGTGAGAGTTTTTTAAAGTCAGGTATTTTCCACATATTTTCTCTAAAGTTCAATTTAGGGGTGGGATTTCACTTGAATTTAAGTGCCTCGTATTGTAATCCAATCTTATTGAAGTGATAGTGATATCTACAACTGGACGTACGCCAATTTGGATGGAACCTGTATAAATTTTGATGTTAGGTGTGTGGTTTTTGTTTTGCTTTATGTTCCATCTTTATTATTCCTATTATATTATGATCTGCTTTGTTATTGAAAGTATTTACCGTTTGCTTCGATAATTGATTCATGATCTTGGTTTTCCGCAAGGTGATTATTGAATTTGACAAGTAATTTTAACCCAAACATAATTTGAGTGCCAGACATGCAAAATGTCATCATAAACAAAATGTTGGAGACAGTTTTTACTAGGATGAACCATTTTCCATATCACAACCTTTGTGTTTAAATGTATTCAGAGTCTTTAATAACCCTCCTGCAAGCTTTCACTTTACTTCTGCACGCTTTCATTTTGCTTGTTCTTGTCACTGTCGTATACATTAGACTTTATAAATTTCACCTAGTGTACCTTTATTTTTTATTTATTTTGTGAACAATGGTCGTAATCTGGATTCTGGAATGAACCTTGGGTTCGCATAACCCAGCATGAAGTTACCCCAGAGGCAGACCTCAGTAGACATACCGATGTTCAACATTCAACGTACTATTTAGGTAACATAAGGTAGTCTGGATTATGATTGCGTGCGATAGAATGCTCAAAGCTGTTTCATCTGGTGCATTGATGCGCATCAATTCTCTAGTTCTTTTTGGCTGCCGCTGTGTTGTAGTGGGCATGCTGATCCTTCAGCTCTAGTGTATCATTTTTGTGGACAACCTGGAAGAGCCAAAAATGTAGAAGAATGTTTCATTACTCATGCATCACAATCTAAACAAAATTTTGCAACTTTGCATCACAATCTAAACAACTATTTGCAACGTAAAATCATAGGTTCTTTTCACTAAAGCTTTGTTGAAGCAGGCATCTTGATTGTATGTCTACCCCTAATGTATCATTCTTGTGAAGAACTCTTAAGCGCCAGAAATGCAACGGCACTTAATAACTTGACCCTCTTGCAGGCAGATAGTGCAATTGCTGCTCTCAACTGTAGTGGTGCTGTACTGGGTTCCTTGCCATTGAGGTCTGATCTCTACGCTCTTTGTTCTTCTAAACAAGTGGATCGTTTTTCTATTTCCGATGAGTAGGTTCTAAATAGAGTAATTCGGATGATTCCTGTCTATTTCCAGGGTAAGCCCATCGAAGACCCCTGTCCGCCCCCGCTCACCTCGCCCACAAATGCAGTAAGCCTTCCATGTCGCATGAGGCGACAACTACCAGCAGCGCCCTATACACACATATATACAGGTGGAAACAGATGTTAAAGGAATTTCTCGTTAGTTGTTGATAGTAATTTTCCTACTTATTTTCGTTTTCCCTTTCTTTTTGTTGTGCGTCTTGGCTAAATCGCAAGATTCTAGGGAAGCCGTTGATGGCATGCATCGGCCGGTTGCGCTGTTGAGTATTAGTTTTATTCCGTGTACATGTTTAAGCACGGTTTAAGCCTAGTAATTTCTACAGCCTTATAACTATTTTCTTTGTTCACCGAAAATTATAGTGTTATGCTACCAGAGAATAACCTTTCTATAATTTTTTGGCCAACAACTCTCACAGGAATGCAATTCTTGCGCAGAGTTAACATGATGCTGGTTTGTGAGATTGATGTTTCACGTTAAAATTAGGTAACTGATGTAATTTCGGATTGTACCTCCGTTTTTAATGCTAGGATATACGCTGCAGAATGCGGTTTATGTAGGATTTTGTTTTTGCCGAAAATGGCAAATTAGTCTTGATCTCTCTGATGTGACTGATTTGCCAGGCCCCAAAAGAAGTCCTAACTATATAGCAAGTCTCTAATCCTAAAGTATGGAATATCAAATTGCAGCCGTGTAGGCTTGACAGTTGCTTCCCTCATGTTGTACTGGACTTTATGAACAAAGTCTTGGATTGTATAATAAAGAGTGTAAATCTATTTAAAACCCAACTACTTGCATGATTCATTGTTGTGTTGGATGGATATTCATAATGTATCCGAATCCGCTTGCATGTGGATCCATGTAGTCTGGGATTCAGAACGAACCGGTATAGATCCCTATCTAAATACATTATCTGCATACATTGATTCCTAACATCGTAGTGAGGGCATCAAATCTTTGAAGCTACGAAGGGAGTTGAGGGTGCAGTGTTTACGCTCTACACATGTTTGTACGAGTAATGCTAGGTTTTTCTGACTTGGTGTCAGAAAACCTTGAGCTTTGATTTATCGGGAGGAGGTTAAAAAATAAAAGGTTTAAATATCTGGACTGTTGTGAAGTGCTTTCTACGGGAAACCGCGGGCCTTTATATGTGAAGAGTTTATACAAAGATAGGTTATATGATGTAACGTGATAGACTATTCATTACACGGACATCCTTATTTTTCCATGGCTCAGTCGAGGCATGCCACATCTGGTTTGTTGATCGACAGTTGGAGTATGACGACTATATGTATGGATCAGTTTATACTATGGATTTGTACGAGGGGATGGCAGCGGATTGAACGGTACCTATGTATATATTTCAAAACTGGCATGATTTTCTACTATTGGCACGGGTGATCCATTTGACATTCAGATTAGTGGGATCATAAATATTCTTACTATCTGTTATTTTTTTTGATCTTTTATATAATAATAAAATTGTATGCATTTAATTATTCTTTAATGATTAATAAGTTTAAGTGTACATATTTATAATTTTTAATGGAAGAATAGGCTATTAAAATTAGGGCAAAATGCACTAAAGTACCCTAAAATTTAGAAGTTCTTAGGATTGTAAGAAGAAGTAGACATATTGTATTCACCATAGCCATATATATATTATCATATGAGAGTTACAAGTTCCTTGGAACCCAAGGGACACTCACTAAGAGTGGGTGTAATGGTGGATGTTAGTGGGTGGAAACCAAAGGTCTCCCCCATTCATAATACTCACCATCATCTATCTATTCTTAGTATATAAATTCTTTAGGATCCAATACGCTAATGTGGGGGTGGATACTGCTGGATCCAGAGTTACCGTGTTTTCCATCGTTAAAACCTTAGCTGTGGAAAATCCAGTGGGAAAAACCAGCAGCTTAAGGAAAACGAGTACACTACACAAGGGACTCCCCTTGATCCGTACAAGCTTTAGGTTTGTAGGTCTTTCAGCTGTCGCATCCCTATATCTTTTACAAGCTTTCTAAAAGTACATATAGGCAATGCCTTAGTAAACAGATCAGCTAAATTATTACAAGACTGAATCTGCCGTACTTCAATCTGCTTCTGCTCTTGTAGCTTGTGCGTCCAGAAGAACTTGGGAGAGATGTGCTTCGTCCTGTCGCCCTTGATGTAACCAGCTTGTAGTTGAGCTATACAAGCTGCATTATCTTCAAATAAAATGGTTGGCTCAAGGTCGTCCGTCTTCAGGCCGGTCTTCACTAGAATGTGATGAATGACTGAACATACACATTCTCTGCTAGCTTCATGGATCGCCATGAGCTCTGAGTGGTTGGATGAGACTGCTGTGGTGGTCTGCTTCCCAGATTTCCAGGAGATGGCCGTACCACCGTAGGTGAACACGAAACCAGTCTGTGATTTCTCGGTGTGTGGTTCAGACCTGTAACCTGCATCTGCATAACCAATCAAAATGGAAGATCCACCTCTCAGGAAGAATAATCTCAGGTCAATCGACCTTTGGAGGTAGCGCAGAAGCTGCTTAACTACGTTCCAATGACGCTTTGTGGGCGCTGAACTGTATCTGGCTAGTAGGTTGACTGCGAACGCTATGTCAGGACGCGTGCAGTTTGCCAGATATAGAAGTGCTCCAATGGCATTACGGTGAGGTACTTCAGGACGTAATGTTTCCTCTCCATCTTCCAGCGGCCGAAAAGGGTCCTTATGTATATTCAAAGATCTAACAACCATTGGTGCACTTAAAGGATGGCTATTATCCATATGAAAATTTTTGAGTAATTTCCTTGTGTATGTGGATTGGTGTAATAGGATTCCTCCGCTGAGGTATTCTATCTGTAAGCCAAGACAATATTTAGTCTTGCATAGGTCTTGCATTTCAAATGTTAGTTTGAGGCTTGCAGATATATCATCAATCTCTGCGGGAGATCCGATGAGGTTTAAATCATCTACATAGACGGCTATTAATACGAATCATGTTCCCGTGGTTTTAATGAAAATACACGGGCAGACTTCATTATTGGTGAAACCTTGTTGAACAAGGAATTCACTTAGTCTGTTACACCATATTTTTCCTGATTGCTTAAGACCATATAATGATCTTTGAAGCTTAACAGAATAGATGTCCCGAGGTCTATCTTTTATTTATGTTAGTATTTTGAAACCATCTGGAAGTTTCATATAGATATCTTTATCTATATTTCCATAGAGATATGCAGTCACAACGTCCATGAGTTGCATTTCTAGGCCTTCCATTTGTTAAGCTTATTATGAATCGGAATGTGATCGCATCCATAATCGGGGAATATGTATCTTCATAATCTATCCCCGGCCGTTGGAAAAATCCCTGAGCTACAAGCCGTGCTTTGTAGCGTACGATCTGATTATTCTCATTTCTTTTCCTTACGAATACCCACTTATATCCCACAGGTTTTACACCTCTTGGTGTCTGGACTACTGGTCTAAAGACTTTGCGTTTCAAGAGTGAGTCCAGCTCTACTCCTATTGCCTCGTTCCACTTTGGCCAATCATCTCTGCGTTTGCATTCAACTAGAGATCGTGTATCGATATCATCGTCGCATTGAGCGACGTGAACAACAATATCGAACGCAAAGTCTTCGTCGTCGACCGTGCTTTTTCTGTCAAGTACCTCCCCAGTACGTACGAATTTTTATGATATTTCTCCTGTATTGTTCTCTTCGGGGGATTGAAGGAGGAGAGAGGTTACTGGTCTGAGCTCAGCATCGTATAGTGGGATATTCTTTATTTCTCCAGGTATTTTCATCTTGCGAGGGAATTTAACCTTGGAGCCTGGCGGTCGTCCTCTTTTTATTTGAGGTACGGCCGATTCTGCTGCCTGTGGATTGCACCCATCTTTGGGGATGTCAATCCTAGCTGGCGTAATGGCAGTAGAGACGCGTGATCTGATAATCATCTGGTTATCAGTGAATTTGTCCGGTAGTAGATGTACTGTATTATGAATGTGAAGGATCTTCAGGATCTCATCTTCACACAGATTAGTACGCGGATCATAATGAGACAAAACTTAGTGCCTTAAAAAATGGTCTCTGTAGCTTCTTGTTTTTTGGTTTGTGTGCCTAGTAAGGGAAAAGAGTTTTATGAAGATGCATCTATCAGTACCATAAAGTACCTAAATGGAAAACTTGATGGGTGAATTGGCCCACAAATGTCTCCATGTATTCTCTCCAAGAAGCCAGGAGACTCAAACCCCACTTTCATATGTGACGGTCTTATGATTAGTTTACCTTTATAACAGGGGGACAAGGAAAATCGCCCTTTTGAAGAATCTTCATGTTCTTCAAATTATGTCCATGGGATTGGGTTATGATGCGTGCATCATTACCGATCCTGGTTGACCTAGTCTATTGATCACTCCTTATTTTACACTTTTTTACCACATGTTTGCATGCCATTTAGATCGCCCAAATCATGTTTTTCACGATATATCGACGATATTGCGATGCTTTTCACGATTTGTTGTTTTTGTCGCATTTCAGGTGATTTGGCGCGATTTGGAGTGATCTCGAGATGCGCTTACTCCAAAGGGTCACCGACGATCTACCCGAGGGGTATTTTTGTTGTTGGAGAGGAGCGGAAGAAGAACGGACGTCGCAGGAGCGACGAGGAGGCCAAAACAAGCAATCTGGGCATTTTTAGTGTCCCACTCGGCCGAGTGAAGGAGTCACTCGGCCGACCAGCGAGACACCGCTCGGCCGACCAGATCAGACACGATTCATATGTGCACTCGGCCGAGCGACGGAGACCACATCGGCCGAGTGACGAGACCCCGTCCGCCCAAGTGGCGCCCAGACGAAGCTGTTCAAAAATCGCCAAGTTACTGTTTTTCGGCTGCCTGAGCTTCAGAAGACCCACTCGGCCGAGTGGATAATCCCGACCGCCCGAGTACCAAGAAGCCATCGGCCGAGTGACGACAACTCACTCAGCCGAGCCGCCCCCGAAGTTGAGACCCCTGAAGATCAAGACTTACTGGAAAATTACAGGGTTTCTCACTCGGCTGAGCGACTTTTGTCACTCGGCCGAGTGCGACGCGCTGCCTGTAGCGAAAATTGCGGAAAAGCAGGTTGCGCAGGGGTATTTTGGTCACAGTTTTTGGACGATTTTGGGGGGTATTTAACCCCAGTTTTTACCCTAGTTTGAAGGGCTTTTTTTCCTCTTAGATTTTTGCAGCTTTTTAGATTAGCTTTTTAGTTTTATTCTGGTGATTGAAGAGAGGACAATAAGTGGATTTTTGTTGGATTAATTGAAGAACTCCATTGGTTTGCCTCTCTCCCCTCTAAAAATTCTATTTTTATTGCATATCTCAATATTGTGATGAATTCTATTGCTTATTTCATTGATTATTTTTGTGTTTGCGCTATGAATTGTGAGTAGTCGCCACGTCTTGGGGCGTGGGGATGAACCCTACAAGCCCAATTTCATATTTGTGATGAATTGGTAGGAATTTTGCTAGAATTGCTATTAGGGATTAGATTGGGATCAATTTACTACGGATGGCTAGGAATTCACATCGATTGGGATTTGCAAGAGATTGGATCCCAATTCGATAGGAAACCCTAGAAATCCGAATTGGGTTGGAATCGAATTTCCGTAGTATCGGTTTGCAAGAGATTGGACCGATACTAGGGTTTCCGGTTGCAATTCCGTGCCGATACCCGTTTGCAAGAGATTAGACGGGTAGGAACTATCTCAACCTAGGTCGCGGTCCGAGTTTGCAAGAGATTGGGCTCGGTGCGCGGTTGAACGATGATGTTGATCCTAATGCTAGCTTCCCTAGGCTAGGGTTTGCAAGAGATTGGACCCAAACCTAGGATAGCTATAGACCGGCAATAGCGCGAGAGCGTGAGCTTGGTTCTACATTCAGTTGCGACTAGTTCATCCAAAATCTTATTCTAGCAATTTTAATACCGACGAACCACATTTACGAAATACGTTGAGTAGTGGGGATTCCCCATTCCCTAGACGTTCTTTATTTGATTTGATATTTCCGTACTTTGTCTGACGATTGTGACAGGATCGCCAAAGGCAAATTTATCTCTTCTTAAATAGCCAGGTTGACTGGAGCAAGCACGGTCATTCGTCCTCCCTGTGTTCGATAACCCGCTCGCCGCTATACCGTGCACTTGCGGTAAAACTACAACCGTTCTTTGGGGTTACGTCCCGGAGCGATCAAGTTTTTGGCGCCGTTGCCGGGGAGGCCATTTTGACGGTGTTCGGCATCGACCACCCGGTTATTTCTTTTCTCTCTCTTTCCTTACTTTCTTCTATACCTTGTTGTAACTTTGTCCGCAGCCCTATTCGCATATTCTCCCCGTATTTTGCATAAGATCTTAACAGGGAGAATGGAGGATGCAATGTCAACAATAGAACTCAGTCAGGAAGACTATGACTCCTTCACAGACCTCCTTAAGGAGCTTGTCGACGAGGTCTACGCTACCGGAGCTTTTGCTATCGACGTCAAGGACCCCGACGAACAACTGTTTGCTAGTTTTGTGATGGACCAGATCTCCCCAGAGGGGACTATCGGGGGCAATGTCAGAGTTGACGTGATCGACGACAAATTATATTTCGAAGACGGTAGAACAAATGTCGAAGAAAACTATACTCCAGAAGAATCCTTCGAGCAAACCGGCATTCAGGGAGTTACACTATATGACGCTCACTCTTGCTTTTATGAATCCTCTGATGTGTTTCTTGATTCCAGGCACGAACCGGAACAGAGTGAAGGTTTTGACGATGCTAGCACAGAATCGGAGAGCGCCTATTTCGATGCATCGTCCTCACTAAGTAGTGAGTCTGACTCGTCACAAGAGAGCGCACCACCTGAACATGAGCTAAACCCGGATGACAAGGAAGAAGCCAAACTCATGCGAGCTGATGAAGTGGAAGGAGCAGCGCCTCTTGAGGTAGAACTTAAACAATTACCTCCGAATCTAAGGTATGCTTTTTTGGGTAATAAATTAACTTTCCCGGTGATAGTCAATTCCCACCTCACGCAAGATCAACTTGAAAAACTCCTAGACGTTCTTAGGAGCCACAAAGATGTCCTGGGATACACTATCTCCGATCTAAAAGGGATAAGCCCTAGCCTTTGCACGCATAGGATCCATTTGGAGGATACCGACGCCACCTCCATAGAGCCTCAAAGGTGGTTAAACCCGAACATGAAGGAGGTGGTTAAAAAGGAAATCCTAAAATTGCTAGATGCCGGTATTATTTATCCTATCTCCGACAGCAGGTGGGTTAGCCCCGTTCACGTCGTCCCCAAGAAAGGGGGGATGACAGTCATAAAAAATGAAAAAGGTGAGCCCATATCTACGCGCACATTCACGGGATGGCGAATGTGCATTGACTATATGAAACTCAATAAAGCCACCCGAAAGGACCATTACCCATTGCCCTTCATTGATCAAATGCTTGAACGCCTAGCAAAACATAAATACTTTTGCTATCTAGATGGGTATTCGGGATTCTTCCAAATCCCTTTGCACGAAGACGACCAAGAAAAGACCACTTTTACTTGTCCCTACGGTACCTATGCCTACCGTAGGATGCCGTTTGGTCTTTGTAATGCTCCCGCCACTTTTCAGAGGTGTATGACATCCATATTTTCCGATTACATTGAAAATATTATGGAAGTTTTTATGGATGATTTTTCGGTTTATGGGAGTGAGTTTGACTCTTGTTTGGCTAATCTTACTAAAGTCCTTAAAAGGTGCCAACAAAATAATCTCACTCTAAATTGGGAGAAGTGTCACTTCATGGTCACGGAAGGTATAGTCCTCGGGCACCTTATTTCCTCGAGAGGAATTGAGGTAGATAAAGCAAAGATTGAGGTAATCGAAAAACTTCCTCCTCCTATTAATGTCAAGGGCATTAGAGGTTTCCTTGGTCATGCGGGGTTTTACCGTCGCTTCATCAAGGATTTTGCCTCGATTGCCTGACCACCTACTTCCTTGCTCGCTAAAGATACTCCTTTTATTTTTTCAGGAGAATGCTTGCAAGCCTTCAACACCTTGAAGGAAGCATTAGTTTCCGCGCCCATCATTCAACCACCGGATTGGAGCCTTCCCTTTGAGCTAATGTGTGATGCTAGCGACCAAGCCATTGGGGCGGTATTGGGACAAAGAAAAGATAGGAAGCTTCATGCGATACACTACGCGAGCAAGACATTGGATGACGCGCAGAAAAACTACACAACTACCGAAAAGGAGCTTCTAGCGGTCGTCTATTCCATAGAGAAGTTTCGCTCCTACCTCCTTGGTTCCAAGGTGATTGTCCATACCGACCATGCGGCGTTGAAGTATCTTTTAAACAAGAAGGAGGCCAAACCTCGGTTGATTAGGTGGATACTCTTGTTGCAAGAATTCGACTTAGAGATCAGAGACAAGAAAGGTACGGACAATGTCGTGGCGGATCACTTATCTAGGCTCATTCGCGACAAGGAGGATGAGAGTTTGCCTATCGACGCCACATTTGTGGATGAGAGGCTATATGCCATAAGGACCGGTGAAGTACCTTGGTACGCGGACTTCGTCAACTACTTGGCTTGTGGAATTAAACCGCATGGGATGCCCACGCAACAAAAGAGGAGATTTCTGCATGAGGTCTGTAGCTATTTTTGGGAAGATCCATACCTCTTCAAGATATGCAAAGATAGTGTCATTCGAAGGTGCGTTTCTAAAGAGGAGGCAACATCTATCATTTTGCATTGCCACGGTCTACTATGCGAAGGACATCATGCCGCCTCTAAAACTACCGCTAAGATCTTGCAGAGCGGATTCTTCTGGCCAACAATGTTTAGGGACACCCACGCTTTTGTGAAGGGATGCGATAGATGCCAACGGACCGGGAATATCTCTAAGCGCAATGAGATGCCGATGAGACCCATCCAAGAAATTGAGCTTTTTGATTGTTGGGGAGTAGACTTCATGGGGCCATTTCCGTCAAGCAATGGTAACAAATACATCCTATTGGCCGTTGACTATGTCTCCAAATGGGTGGAAGCAATCGCCACCCCTACTAATGATGCAAGGGTCGTCTCCAAGTTCTTCAAGAAAAATATCTTCCCGCGCTTCGGAGTGCCTCGTACCTTAATAAGCGACGGGGGAAGCCATTTCATAGAAAACAAGTTTGAAGCCATGCTAAAGAAATACGGGGTAAACCATAGAGTTGGCATGGCATATCACCCCCAGACAAGCGGCCAAGTGGAAGGCTCAAATAGAGAGATCAAGCAAATTCTTGAGAAGACGGTGGATCGATCTAGAAAGGATTGGTCAATGAAGCTAAACGATGCTCTATGGGCATATCGCACGGCCTTTCGCACTCCCATAGGCACCACACCGTTCCGACTCGTTTATGGGAAAGCTTGCCACTTACCGGTAGAGTTGGAGCACCGCGCATATTGGGCCATCAAAACCTTTAATTACGATTACAAGAGCGCGGCGGTGAGACGACTCTTGGACATCGACGAGCTTGATGAGATAAGAAGAGACGCCTACGAAAGCTCAAGAATTTACAAAGAAAGGACCAAGATTCTCCACGATGCCCGCATAACCGTCACAGACTTCAAAGTAGGAGACAAGGTCTTGCTCTATAATTCCCGGCTCCGACTATTTCCCGGTAAGTTGAGGTCACGTTGGTCCGGACCTTTCACCATTAAGAACATACAACCGGGAGGGGCCTTCGAGTTGGAAAGCAAAGACGGAACCTCGTTCAAGGTAAATGGTCAGAGACTCAAGCATTATTCCGAGGGAGTCCCAACGGGAGAAATCAATAGAGTGTATCTACTTAAGGGATGACCGGATGATCTTTCATACCTCCTTGATGAGGTAATTGAAGAAACGATCCCCCACTCAATTGGCGCTCTTTTCGATGAGGATTTCGAGGAAGGCCCGGATCTAGGCCAAGATGAGAAGATAGATGATCCCCCCGACCTCTCCGCTGAAAATGATGAAGGCGACGCTGATGTCGCAAGGTATCGAGAGCTCTGCAAGCTCTCGAAATTAAAGTCTCCGAAGAAAGCTCTGCCGATACGGAAATTGGCGTCACCGGTGAAGCCGTTGACCGGAGCAAATGCTAGCTTGGGGGAGCCTCCCCCAACACTATTCGAGACGGGAGACCACCGAGGGAGAACACGCCGCCGCAACTTCCGAATCCAAGCGTTCTCCCTGGAAAGTTTGATGGGTGAATCTCATATGCACCAAACATCCCGCATTAATTGAAAATCATAGGGGGTCGAGCTCACGACCTTAAACGAGCGCTTGTCGGGAGGCAACCCGACGGTTATTGCTTTATTTTTACTTTTTCTTTATTTTTGTTTTAGAAATTTTTAGTGTTTTGAGTCGTTCGCCCAAAAATTTTGTGATAACGGGTCCTATTTTTCTTGACAGGAGAGGAGATAGGTAAATCCATCACGAGGAGGATGAACGAGGTGATATGGAGCGCCCCAGGAAGCCGCTCGATGCTTAGGAGGAAGATGAAATCGACTGGAGGAAGAAAGACGGAGTTTAGAGCCCAAACGAAGACAAACAGCAGAACACAAGTGTCACGACCCGCTTCCCTAAAATGGAGGCGAGACGTGAAAAGGTCCGCACAGGAGTGGAGCGGTGAAGCCCCAAACCCGATAAGCGTCAATTTAGTATAAGCAGGTCCCTGTAATTGCAATCGAAACAACAACAACAATAATAATAGTATGAGACGGATATGAAATACCAATCCCAAAGTTTGTCCACAAAATATCCAACATCACAGAAAAGCCACCAGGCTAAAAGAGAGAGTCTAAGGGCCCAGAACAAGGCCAAACAAAAGCAACATCATAACAGAGTAAAGGTGCTACGCACCAACAACAAAACAACGGTCTAACAAAAGTAAAACACCACGAAGACACTAGGACTGGTCCCCAGTGTCCACGTACTCCCCGTCCAACACGGGCGCAAGCTCGGCGTCCGCAAACACCTCACCCTCAGCAAGAAACTCAGGCTCAAGGTCTAACATGCGTCACCCAAAAGAGAAAGGGGCACATGTCAGCAAGTCTAAAAAGACTTGGGCAAGGAAACTGAAAGTGACTAACAACCTAGCATTTAAATGTTAAACAATGGCATGGCAGTTGAATATGATGCAACAGTTTAAAAGAGAGGCAATCACTCACGATGTAGCAAAAGCTACCAATTCACTAGTCACTTATCATTTAACACTTATCACTTATCACTTATCACTTAACACTTAACACTTAGTGCATAGAGAGTCCACTTGCTGGCCAACTCGTTTATCTCTATCACTATCAATCACTTAAACACTAGAGATTTCACCTGCTGGCCGGAGTGGCTGATCAAGCCAACTCGGGCTCAGTCCGCTTATCTCTTACCCCACCCACATGTGTCGAGCGTTGTGGTTAGCAACTCATTATGCTCGCTTCTGGTCACGAGCCAGGAAAATAAGTGTGTGTATGGCATAGGAGTACACCTAGCCGGTATCCGAGCATTGGGGTTAGCAACTACAGGGCTCGCTTCTGGAACACGAGCCAGGAAACATGGTATTGTAGCGTGTGCTACGCAGTCACGATAAATAATCACTATGCAATGCCATGAGCAGATAATTGCGTACCGTTAATGGAATTTAAACGTGACAGGAAAAATGCAATGACATGAACATATTCGCGTACCGTTAATTTAAAGTAGACGTGACATATGAGCATGATGGGGGTGACGGACCAAGCTTCGTTGTCAAGCTAGGTCAATGGCGTCTAAACGGCTATCCTTTCACCGTTTAGTCTCTTTTACGCTAAAGCATGGTAAATGGCCTAAGACATGGCCCAAATCAAGAGAGGCAAGTTTCACTTGCCTATCACCGGGGATGACGGTTACGAAGGTTCGTTTCCGCGGATGCTAGCCTACGGGGAATCGCTGATATGGGGAACAATCATCAAAACACAAGTATTTTATTAGGGTTTCATAAAAATTACAATAGGATATGAAAACAATGGTAGATCGATTTCTTACCGAGAGGAGGCGGAAGAAACACTCCGGGGAACCCTAGGATCATATCTGGAAAAGATTGGAGAACTTTGGGGAAACTAGGGTTTTGGGGGATTTGGGGATTTTGATGGGTTTGATGAGATTTTTGGGGAAGATGAGAGGTAGATGGAGTGGATGGATGGTTTGGATGATGGATTTAGGGCTTGGAATGAAGGAATGAAGCTTGGAGGAAGATGGGGGCTCAAGGGGGAAGATTTTAGGGTTTTGGGTCGTGTTGGGGAAGAAGAAAACGTTTGGGTTGGGTTTAAATAGGTTGGGCTGGCGGCTGCCCAGAAATTAGGGTTTTAACACAGGTTAGTCGGTCAAAGAACAACCACTGACCGACTAGTTTGGCAACTAGTCGGTCGGTCGACCAACTCAGACTGACTAAGTGTAAACAGTAACTCCTGAACGAAAATAGGATTTAGAGTTAGTCGGTCCATGAACAAGTACTGACCGACTAGTTTAGCATCTAGTCGGTCGATGAACGTTCTTAGACCGACTAAGAGTAAACAGTAACTGATACAAAAATAATATGATGAGTTAGTCGGTTCAAGAAGCATTGCTGACCGACTAGTTTGCAACCTAGTCGGTCAACCAACGTTCTTAGACCGACTAACGATAAACAGTAACTCCTGAGAAATTTAGAAAGCTAACTAGTCGGTCCAAGAAGGATTGTCGACCGACTGGATCGTCATCTAGTCGGTCGGTGCCCCTTCTTATACCGGCTAATGAGCACAGAAAAGTTCCGATACGGAGCGCGGGGCCCCGGGATCGATTCCTAAGACTCCTAGGCTTGATCTAATAGTAAGATACGACCGTTATGAAGTCCGTCACGAATGACATACTTCGAAATCGACAATCCTAAAGAAGAAACGAGAAAATACGACGAATCGATCGAAAATGAAATCTACGGAGACGAAAACCACACAAGAGGAGAAAATCCACCAAAACATATATTATATAATATTATATCCAGATACAAGAAAAGCAGTCGTTACATCCTCCCCAACTTAAGAAAATTTCCGTCCTCGGAATTTCCAAAAACTCACGAGTCCGGAAACAAAAGTGGGAAACGCTCTCGCATCTCATCCTCATTCTCCCAAGTAGATTCTCCCGGTGAACCGTGTCGCCACATCACCCTCACAAGATTGACAACCTTGTTCCGAAGCGATTTCTGACGCCTGTCCAGAATCTGCACTGGATGCTGGTCATACGTCATATCGGGGCGAACGGTAATCTCCGAAAAATCCACCGGATGAGACGGATCACTAATGTATCGACGAAGCTGCGACACATGGAAAACATCGTGAACTCCTTCCAAAGACGGCGGCAAGGCCAAGCGATAAGCTACCTCGCCAACCCTCTCCAAAACGTCAAACGGTCCAATGTATCGCGGGCTCAACTTCCCACGCTTCCCAAAACGAATCACACCACGATTCGGGGAAATCTTCAAGAACACATGGTCGCCCGGCTGAAACTCCAAAGGACGACGTTTAGCATCCGCCCAATGCTTAAAACGGTCCTGAGCAATTCTCAACCTCTCCCGAATATTCCTGACGATATCCACGGCCTCCACGATCATCTCAGGTCCCAACAACTCCCGATCACCAACGTCATCCCAACTCAATGGCGATCGACATTTCCTCCCATAAAGAGCGGCGAAAGGCGCCATGCCAATACTCGCCTGGAAGCTGTTGTTGTAAGAAAACTCTACCAGATGTAGATGGTCCTCCCACGAACCCTTGAAATCCAACATGCACGCCCTCAGCATGTCTTCCAAAATTTGAATCGTCCTCTCGGACTGGCCATCCGTCTGCGGATGGTACGCAGTGCTGAAACTCAGACGCGTACCCAAGCTCTTCTGCAAACTCTGCCAGAACTGAGATGTGAACCTCGTGTCTCTGTCCGACACGATACTCACGGGGACTCCATGAAGTCGCACAACCTCCTGCACGATTCACGTTACATCACTATCCAAACTAGGAAAAGGAAATAAAACGGAGAGTAAAAAGAATTTTACCTCCATATATCTCCTCGCCAGCGCCTCAGTGGACTGTCCCACTCGGAACGGAATAAAATGCGCAGATTTGGTCAACCGATCCACGAATACCCAAATCGCGTCATTCTGCTTCGGACTCCGAGGTAGTCCAGTCACGAAATCCATAGTGATGTGTTGCCATTTCCACTCCGGAATCGGAAGCGGTTGTAGCAACCCGGCCGAACGCTGATGCTCCGCCTTCACTTGCTGGCAAACCAAGCACTTGGCTACACTCCGAGCCACACTCCTCTTCATACCATGCCACCAATAATTCAGACGAAGATCCTGGTACATCTTGGTGCCACCAGGATGCACAGAATACGGCGAACTGTGTGCCTCCACCATCAACTCCTCTCTGATATCCCCAGCAGGCACACACAACCTGGCTCCAAACCTCAGCGAGCCATCCTCATGAATCAAAAAGTCAGTCCGCAGACCGGCTTCCACCTGCTCCCGAATCTTCACCAGCTTCGGATCCTCGGCCTGGCCAGCCTTAATCCGATCCACGATTGTCGACTGTACCTGCATGTACATTAACGAAGAAGCCTCTCCAGGAAGAACAATCTCCACGCCAGACTCACAAAAATCCTGCTGCAATCTCCACTGCGAGGTCAACATCATCACCGCTGGAAGCCTACTCAAAGCATCTGGAACCACATTCACCTTGCCAGGGTGATACTGCAAATCAATCTCATAATCCGCCATAAGCTCCAACCATCGACGCTGTCGCATGTTGAGCTCCTTCTGAGTGAAAATATACTTCAAGCTTTTGTGATCGGTGAAAATCTTCACTTTCTCACTCAACAGGAAGTGCCTCCAAATCTTAAGAGCAAACACAACGGCAGCCAACTCCAAATCATGCGTCGGGTAATTCTTCTCATGAACCTTAAGCTGACGAGACGCATACGCCATAACATGCCCGTGCTGATGCAACACACAACCGAGACCCTTGCCAGAAGCATCGCAAAAGATCTCAAATCCACCGCTGCGATCAGGCACGACAAGAATATGGGCAGTCGTCAACCTCTCCTTCAGAACACCAAAAGCACCCTCACAATCACCCGACCAAACAAAAGCAACATCCTTCCGCGTCAACCTGGTCATCGGTTCAGAAATACGTGAGAAATCCTTAATGAATCGCCGATAATAACCAGCAAGTCCAAGGAAACTCCGAATCTCAGATGCTGACGACGGAACAGGCCACTCCTTGATGGCCCTAATCGTCTCGGGATCCACTGAAATACCATCTCCAGTCACCACATGCCCGAGAAAAGCAACTCGATCCAGCCAAAACTCGCACTTCGAAAACTTAGCATACAATCGATGCTTCCTCAAAATCTCCAACACAGTCCTTAAGTGCGAGGCATGCTCTTCCTCCGACTTCGAATAGATCAGAATGTCTTCGATGAAGATAACGACAAACTTATCCAAAAATTCGTAGAAAACCAGGTTCATCATATTCATGAAAACTGCGGGCGCGTTAGTTACGCCGAAGGGCATAACCACAAACTCATAGTGTCCATACTTCGTCCTGAACGCTGTCTTCGGAACATCATCATTCTTCACCTTCAACTGATGGTAACCACTCCTCAAATCCAATTTAGAAAACACCCTCGAACCTCCAAGCTGATCAAAAATATCATCGATGCGAGGCAACAGGTATTTATTCTTAATGGTCACCGCATTCAATCCCCGATAGTCCACGCACATGCGACGCGAACCATCCTTCTTCTTAACCAGCAACACCGGTGCTCCCCACGTAGACACACTAGGATTAATATAACCCTTCTGCAAAAGCTCATCCAATTGCTTCCGCAACTCTTCCAACTCTGCAGGTGCCATACGATACGGCGCCTTCGAAATCGGCTGCGCACCTGGAACAAGATCGATAGAAAATTCCAAAGCTCGATCAGGCGGCAAACCAGACATCTCCTCGGGGAAGACGTCGCCAAAATCACGCACCACAGCTGGCCACTCCAGCTCCATCTGCATAGCCACAGCCTCCACCGGCCTGGCCCGAAATCTGACAGGACCAAGCGAACTGCTACCACGACTGAACTCAAATACTGGATGTCCGGGAATCTCGAACACCACCTTCTTCCTCCTGCAGTCGATCGTAGCATAGAAGCTCGCAAGCCAATCCATCCCAAAGACCGCATCGTAGTTGGTGATGTTGTGGACAATAAAATCAGCATAAAGCTCATGTCCACAAACCACCACAGAGCAAGGACTGCATCCACGATGCACCGCGACTACTCCATTCCCTGTAACGATGTTCCAACTCTTGGAGAGAGGGGACGTCGACAAGGAATGCTTCTCCACGAAGCTCTGGGCCAAAATGCACATCGATGCACCAGAGTCAAAGAGGACTCGGGCAGGGAACGTGCAACCCAAAACCACACCTAACAAACAGTCTAATCAATCAAATCTTACTCTAGCAACATTCATACACAAGCAACCAACATAATTTAACAATCAATTAATTAAGGAAGGAACAATCTAGATCGAAAGTTACCTGCAATGACCTCATCCATGGCCAAAACCTCCTCCTCAGTCATCAGAAATGCCTGCCTCCTTGGTGGAGCGGCCTGCTGAAAAGCCTGCTTCTGCGGAATGAGGGGCACCCCACGACCAGCGGGCACCGGGGCTCTCTGCTGCAACGGCGGGGCAGCAATAGGTGTCCTCCAAGGTTGCTTCAACCTCGGGCACTCCCGGATAGCATGGGCGGGATCTCCACAGATAATACATTGCCCCAAGAACTTCCTACACGATTCCTTGATATGGCCCTCCTTGCCACAGAAATGGCAAGTCCTCCGAACAGGCCCTCCTGGCCTCTTAAATTGAACAGGCGGGTTCGGCCTGAATCCAGACCTAACCACAGCTCTCGCCTGTTCCAAAGGCCTCTTCCCAGCACCAACAATAGACCCCTTCCTCTGGTTCACAAGCAGCTCCTGCCTCTTGGCAGCGACCAAAACCTTCTGATAAGATTCCCGGTCAGAAGAGGTCACAAAGCTCTGGAGCTCCGAAGCAAGTCCCTGCAGGAACCTCTGAGCTCTCTCCTCAGCGTCCTGCACCATCTTCGGCGCAAACCGACTCAGCCTCATGAACTCCTGGTGGTACATGTCCACCGACGAGTTCCCCTGCTTCAGATCGATAAAACGCTGCAGCATCTCTTCCCAGGCAGCCTTCGGGAAGAACTCACCATCAAATCTGGCCTTGAAGGTAGCCCAGACGATCGGCTCCACTAACATCTTTTCTTCAGCATCCCACCAGTTCCTGGCGTTATCCTTTAGCTGGCGCTTCGCCAAGTCAACCCAACTAACTTCGTTGACCTTGGACATCTTCAGATTGTCCTCGATATTCCTCATCCATTCATCAGCAGCTAGTGGACCTTTGGTTCCATCAAAATACGCAGGACCCAGCTCTCTGAACTGCTTCGCCCCGGGCTCAGGGCGAGGGGCTTCCACCACCCGAGCAGCTCGAGTCACCGGAGCATTCTGTACCTGCAGGAGCACACCCTGCTGAACTTGCATCATCTGCAACATCATCCGCATCATCTCTCCATTAGTGGGCTCCCGCTCAGGCTCCTCGTCATGAGGGGGCGCACCACTACCACCACCACGGGTGATTCACCTTCCTGCCATCTAATGACGCAGAAAACGAAACGATTAGACTCACAGCTTAGGGCTCAGATGTCAAACTTATTTGTTGGACAATCTTGCATTATGATTGTTATCCCGATAATCGCAGTTACAGAGTGACCTGCATGGGCCACCACTAAAACCTGTCACGACCCGCTTCCCTAAAATGGAGGCGAGACGTGAAAAGGTCCGCACAGGAGTGGAGCGGTGAAGCCCCAAACCCGATAAGCGTCAATTTAGTATAAGCAGGTCACTGTAATTGCAATCGAAACAACAACAATAATAATAGTAGTATGAGACGGATATGAAATACCAATCCCAAAGTTTGTCCACAAAATATCCAACATCACAGAAAAGCCACCAGGCTAAAAGAGAGAGTCTAAGTGCCCAGAACAAGGCCAAACAAAAGCAACATCATAACAGAGTAAAGGTGCTACGCACCAACAACAAAACAACGGTCTAACAAAAGTAAAACACCACGAAGACACTAGGACTGGTCCCCAGTGTCCACGTACTCCCCGTCCAACACGGGCGCAAGCTCGGCGTCCGCAAACACCTCACCCTCAGCAAGAAACTCAGGCTCAAGGTCTAACATGCGTCACCCAAAAGAGAAAGGGGCACATGTCAGCAAGTCTAAAAAGACTTGGGCAAGGAAACTGAAAGTGACTAACAACCTAGCATTTAAATGTTAAACAATGGCATGGCAGTTGAATATGATGCAACAGTTTAAAAGAGAGGCAAGCACTCACGATGTAGCAAAAGCTACCAATTCACTAGTCACTTATCATTTAACACTTATCACTTATCACTTATCACTTAACACTTAACACTTAGTGCATAGAGAGTCCACTTGCTGGCCAACTCGTTTATCTCTATCACTATCTATCACTTAAACACTAGAGATTTCACCTGCTGGCCGGAGTGGCTGATCAAGCCAACTCGGGCTCAGTCCGCTTATCTCTTACCCCACCCACATGTGTCGAGCGTTGTGGTTAGCAACTCATTATGCTCGCTTCTGGTCACGAGCCAGGAAAATAAGTGTGTGTATGGCATAGGAGTACACCTAGCCGGTATCCGAGCGTTGGGGTTAGCAACTACAGGGCTCGCTTCTGGAACACGAGCCAGGAAACATGGTATTGTAGCGTGTGCTACGCAGTCACGATAAATAATCACTATGCAATGCCATGAGCAGATAATTGCGTACCGTTAATGGAATTTAAACGTGACAGGAAAAATGCAATGACATGAACATATTCGCGTACCGTTAATTTAAAGTAGACGTGACATATGAGCATGATGGGGGTGACGGACCAAGCTTCGTTGTCAAGCTAGGTCAATGGCGTCTAAACGGCTATCCTTTCACCGTTTAGTCTCTTTTACGCTAAAGCATGGTAAATGGCCTAAGACATGGCCCAAATCAAGAGAGGCAAGTTTCACTTGCCTATCACCGGGGATGACGGTTACGAAGGTTCGTTTCCGCGGATGCTAGCCTACGGGGAATCGCTGATATGGGGAACAATCATCAAAACACAAGTATTTTATTAGGGTTTCATAAAAATTACAATAGGATATGAAAACAATGGTAGATCGATTTCTTACCGAGAGGAGGCGGAAGAAACACTCCGGGGAACCCTAGGATCATATCTGGAAAAGATTGGAGAACTTTGGGGAAACTAGGGTTTTGGGGGATTTGGGGATTTTGATGGGTTTGATGAGATTTTTGGGGAAGATGAGAGGTAGATGGAGTGGATGGATGGTTTGGATGATGGATTTAGGGCTTGGAATGAAGGAATGAAGCTTGGAGGAAGATGGGGGCTCAAGGGGGAAGATTTTAGGGTTTTGGGTCGTGTTGGGGAAGAAGAAAACGTTTGGGTTGGGTTTAAATAGGTTGGGCTGGCGGCTGCCCAGAAATTAGGGTTTTAACACAGGTTAGTCGGTCAAAGAACAACCACTGACCGACTAGTTTGGCAACTAGTCGGTCGGTCGACCAACTCAGACCGACTAAGTGTAAACAGTAACTCCTGAACGAAAATAGGATTTAGAGTTAGTCGGTCCATGAACAAGTACTGACCGACTAGTTTAGCATCTAGTCGGTCGATGAACGTTCTTAGACCGACTAAGAGTAAACAGTAACTGATACAAAAATAATATGATGAGTTAGTCGGTTCAAGAAGCATTGCTGACCGACTAGTTTGCAACCTAGTCGGTCAACCAACGTTCTTAGACCGACTAACGATAAACAGTAACTCCTGAGAAATTTAGAAAGCTAACTAGTCGGTCCAAGAAGGATTGCCGACCGACTGGATCGTCATCTAGTCGGTCGGTGCCCCTTCTTATACCGGCTAATGAGCACAGAAAAGTTTCGATACGGAGCGCGGGGCCCCGGGATCGATTCCTAAGACTCCTAGGCTTGATCTAATAGTAAGATACGACCGTTATGAAGTCCGTCACGAATGACATACTTCGAAATCGACAATCCTAAAGAAGAAACGAGAAAATACGACGAATCGATCGAAAATGAAATCTACGGAGACGAAAACCACACAAGAGGAGAAAATCCACCAAAACATATATTATATAATATTATATCCAGATACAAGAAAAGCAGTCGTTACAACAAGGCTCACTCGGCCGAGTATACTAGTCACTCGGCCGAGTACACAAGTTCGTCCGGCCGAGCCGCTCACGAACGAGGGAAGTCTGCTGTACCCAACTCTCTGTTTATTTTCCTGATTTCAGTATAATTGCTACTCGGTCGAGTATATAACTTCACTCGGCCGAGTAAAACGGATACACTCCTAGGGCGAGTCTTGCCGAGTAGCTTGAGCCACTCGGCCGAATGGATTTACTCCACTCGGCCGAGGCTGACAAGGCCACTCGGCCGAAGCGTAAGCGGGGAGGAATTTTCCATTGATCTCACTCGGCCGAGTGACCTAGTCACTCGGCCGAGTCGTAACTTTTACTATATAAGGGGCTGAGGGGGGCACGTTTTTCGAAACGCAAAAAACCCAATCGCCCCCGACTGTTCAGCTCCCTCGCCTGATTCCCCTCGCTCGCGCCACCCACTCGCCCGACCGGCCACCTCGCGCCGCCGCTCGGCCAGCCACCGCCGGCCGAGCCCCGCCGCACCTCGCCCGAGTCGCCGCCGGCGGCCACCACTCCGGCCACCTCCGGTATCGCCTGTTTCGCCTTTTTCTCCTCTTTTTGTGTATTTTTCGAGGATCCACGCGTTAAACGAACCCCAAACCCAAATTAATTTCTATATCTATCCATTATACCCCTAATGCTCCGTACGTTTTGAATATTACCCGCTGATATCTCTATTTCATGCGCAGGTTGTTTTTGGGAGCTTAGGGGAGCCCAGGGGAGCTTCTCGGGACTGATTTGGGCTTCGCGAAGGCGCATTCTTCGCAAGCTTCCGTTGCTTAGCACTCGCGGCGTGTCGGGGTACACTCTTTCCTTTATTTTGCATACGCCGCACATTTCACGTTTTTCGGCGCGCGCTCGGGGCAGATATGCCGCCCCGGACACGGCCACGGTCGAAGAGAGCTTCCGCCAAGCGGAAGCGGTCGGATGATGCCGGCCCCTCCCACGAGTTGGAGGACTCTCCTCCGCCTTCCCCACCACACCCCGCACAGCCTGCAGGCCCTGCACACCCCGCACAGCCTGCAGAGCCCGCACAGCCCATACACCCCACACAGCCGCCCCCTGCCGCTCCACAGCCACCACCTCCGGCTCCACTTGTCGGGCCGCTCGGGATTATGTTCCGAGACGACGCACACCGCGCCATCTTCGAGCGTATCTCCCAGCGCTCGATTGTACCCTCCAGGTTTGCACACCTTGCCGACCTAGGACGCCTGGGGATACTAGAGGGGATGCTCACGTTGTACGACAACGTGGGCTGGCGAGATTTCTTTCAGGTGTCGACGGACACATTTACCCGTCCGACACTTGAGGTACTTAGTTCGATCGCCCGGACCGACGAGGGATGCTCGTTTCGGTTCATGAACCGGGAGTGCCAGGTCACTCTCGGTATGATGAGAGCATTTTTCTCGTGGCCCGATGTCCCCGGGGCCGATCTAGGTTATGCCCCCACCCATATCCCCCCACCTTCCTTCGACGCCGGTGCCTTCTGGGCCCGGATTACGGGTCTTCACGCTGCCTTTGACCCTAGTAGGGCCAAGGCCTCGGCCATTGTCCATACCTGCCTACGTATAGCTCAGCGCCTTATGGCGACGACCTTTTTGGCCAGATATGAGCCAGGCACGATGTCCACGCCAGAGCTCTACATGCTCTACGCGATGACACGGCCCAGAGTTCTATCTAGGGATGGCGATGAGCTGGTCCCCGCCGTCGTGATTGATGTCGCGGCATGGTTTTTGGACCGCATCATTGTATCGGTGGGCGCTCGCTCACCGATTTGCTGCGGCGGCCTGATCACCTTGCTTGCTCTTATGACCGGTGAGGACTTCCCTGACGACCTGCGACGAGAACCGGGCCCCACTTCTCTGTCGATTGATGTTATGGCCCGGATGAAGATGCTTCGTCCGCACGGTGAGCGACACTGGGTCTGGCTGCACGGCCCTTACGGCGCCGATTACATGATTCTTCCGAGCCCAGCTCGGACTCAGATTGCACCTGCCCACGTGGACTGGCTCCCTGCGATGGATGTTCTCATCCCCGCTGCTTACATGCTCGAGGCCGAGGGGGCCGAGCAGGCCCATGCTGCCCACGCTGCCCCCACAGACCCTGTTGCCCCTGCCGAGCCTGCTGCCCCTGTTGACCCCGTGGCCCCTCAGCCTATCCCAGATGTTTCCGTTGCTCCTGACACCTCTGTCCACACCTCTGTCGGTGTCGGGAGTACCTTAGCTGAGCCCACTTCCACTGCTTCCACGCCTGTCACCACCACCACTGGCCCTCTGTCTGCCGAGCCCGTTTCCTCTGCCCCACCCGAGCGCCCGCTGACCGTAGTTGAGTGCAGAGAGTCCTCTGTCCCCACTGCTGCTGTATTTTCCGAGAGTGTCGTGGCGTCTGTCCACACTTCTGTGCCACCGACCTCTCCGGCCGCCTCGCTGCCTCTTTTGTATTCTTCTTTCGTTGCTGCTGCCTCCACTTCTCACCAGCCGGTGCCCCGGCCTCACACTGCGGCCAGGCCCACATTTGCGAGCGCAGTACCTTTCGTTCCCCTACCCGCTGAGCCCGTCACCTACGCCACCAGAGTACGCCAGCCCCGCCCTGCACAGCCCCGACCGATGCGTCCCTCTGCACCACCTCCCCCAGACACTGTACTTCAGAGCATTCGTGCTCTAGAGGGGGCGGTGAGTGGCCTTAGAGGCGACCTTCGGACCCTGTCCGCCACCGTCACCGATATGGCTCACCGCTTCGACCTGCTTCCACAGATTCACTACTGCCTTACCCAGGTCCTGGAGCGTCTCCCACGCGTACCCCCTCCCACCCAGCAGGTTCCCACCCACACTTCCACCCACACTCAGCCTGCTACCACTTCCACACCCACACCCGCTCAGTATCCTATCCAGCCACCACCACTTCCGCCTCAGGACAGAGACGGTGCAGCACCACCTTCTTAGGCACCCTTGATGCCGTCGATTATTTTTGCCGTTGTGCTGCCCGTTTCTGCTGGGTCCTGTTGCATTTTTGTCCACCCCCTCCCCTCACTTATTTCGGGATTCTCATTCTGCTAGTATCTTTGAATATCTTTTTTTTGGGAGAGAGGGAGAGTTTTTTTGGTGCCACACTTATATATCTGTATCACTCCTATTTCTGCATGCATCATGTCCGCATCATATTTTCCGTTTCATTATTCTCTTATTTTTCATCATGCATGCATTCTCACTTGCCCTTCCCATTACTTGTCTCTCGGTGTGCCACACTTTGCACATTGAGGACACTGTGCCATTTAGCTTGGGGGAGTGAGTTCTCACGTTCTTTTTCGATTTGCCACCTTTGTTTTTAGTTTTTCACGCCATTTTCCGCTTTTGCACTTATTTTCATCATTTTTCTCATTTTACCATGCATCACGTTTTTCTTATTTTTCTGTGTGCCGCATTGTAAATAGTTTTATTTTCCCTTTATCTTTATTTCTTTCTTTTTCATCTCATGCTAGAGATGACTTTTCTATGATGATGATGACGTGGAGTTAGCTTACTCTATTTGCATGCTATATTTGTCATGTCTTAGGCTTTATTTCTGATATCATATGCTATGACTTGCCTTGCATTTAGAGATAGTAACCCACACTTTTTCCACATGAAAATAGATGAAATTTTATTATTAGCTGAGTCTGAATATTCATATGTATGCTATCACAGAAAACACACCAAGATTCACGCATTGAATGCTTATATCTGGAGTACTGATTTCTTTTCCTATATCACTTCTATATGCATGAATTGTACATTTCACTTCAGGATGATTGAATGATGATTAGCTATGATAAATCTGGATTAGTTAGCTTTTTTGTGATCGAAACTGAGTATATTAGATTACCCTGCTGAAGTTGTCGTGCATGTCTTATAGAGTGAACCGAGGGATATATTTATTTCTTTCTCCACAAATCTTGAACATCATTTCTCTACTTTTAAAATCATTGGTGAATCTCCCCTTAGCGATTCTATTATATGGCATTTCCCCCGCTATTAATTCCTAGCTCCAAATTTCTTATTCAAAAAAAAAGAGAAGAAAAAGAGAAAATGCTCTTGTATATCATTATCTCTCTTTGAGTTGGGATCGTTGTGTATATATGCTATTGCATCAAAAAAAAAACAAAAAAAAGAGGAAAAATCCTCAATAAAAGATCCCATCTCACTTTCTTTCTCTCGCTTCTCTTTTCATTGCTTTTGGAGCTTTCTAAAAATGGGGATGTGAATATTTTTTATGCCACCATGCTTATGGATAAGCTTGGGGGAGAGAATCCATTGATGTGTGAGAGAGTGACTACTTGACGTTGCACGACAACCTAGGCTAAGTAATATTCTATACTCGGTGAGATTATTTCTAGCTTTACGAAATCCAGAAATCTAAGCCTAGCACTCATTTCATGAAATCCATACTTTTCCATTCTCTCTATTCTATTGTGTGATACTCTTATACTCCTGATAGAAAGCATTCAATTGAAAAGTGTGTGATCTGTGATTTGTATACCGCTTTAAATGATTCAGACGATGTTAATTATAAGATTATTCCGTTTTTCATGATTATATCGTTGTTCGTGGGTTTTCTATTTCTATTTGCACTATTATACTATGATATCAAAATAAAATTCTTTGACATGTATTTTTCATTCAGTGCATGCTATATGAGTAAGCGGAACCCACGTCCTGAGAAAATGATCTAGCAGCCTACCTCTTCGCTTCTTTCTTTCTTCTTTATTTTTATTTTTATTTCGTTTTTCATTCTTCTCCGTTTTTCATTTTTTTTTTCATTTTTTCGCCGTTTTCGTTTTCCGAATCCACCGGGTTCACCTTTTACTTATCTTCCTCGAGGACGAGTAAGAGGCAAGCTTGGGGGATTTTGATCACTCCTTATTTTACACTTTTTTACCGCATGTTTGCATGCCATTTAGATCGCCCAAATCATGTTTTTCACGATATATCGACGATATTGCGATGCTTTTCACGATTTGTTGTTTTTGTCGCATTTCAGGTGATTTGGCGCGATTTGGAGTGATCTCGAGATGCGCTTACTCCAAAGGGTCACCGATGATCTCCCCGAGGGGTATTTTTGCTGTTGGAGAGGAGCGGAAGAAGAACGGACGTCGCAGGAGCGATGAGGAGGCCAAAACAAGCAATCTGGGCATTTTTAGTGTCCCACTCGACCGAGTGAAGGAGTCACTCGGCCGACCAGCGAGACACCGCTCGACCGACCAGATCAGACACGATTCATATGTGCACTCGGCCGAGCGACGGTGACCACATCGGCCGAGTGACGAGACCCCATCCGCCCGAGTGGCGCCCAGACGAAGCTGTTCAAAAATCGCCAAGTTACTGTTTTTCGGCTGCCTGAGCTTCAGAAGACCCACTCGGCCGAGTGGATAATCCCGACCGCCCGAGTACCAAGAAGCCATCGGCCGAGTGACGACAACTCACTCGGCCGAGCCGCCCCCGAAGTTGAGACCCCTGAAGATCAAGACTTACTGGAAAATTACAGGGTTTCTCACTCGGCCGAGCGACTTTTGTCACTCGGCCGAGTGCGACGCGCTGCCTGTAGCGAAAATTGCGGAAAAACAGGCTGCGCAGGGGTATTTTGGTCACAATTTTTGGACGATTTTGGGGGGTATTTAACCCCTGTTTTTACCCTAGTTTGAAGGGCTTTTTTTCCTCTTAGATTTTTGCAACTTTTTAGATTAGCTTTTTAGTTTTATTCTTGTGATTGAAGAGAGGACAAAAAGTGGATTTTTGTTGGATTAATTGAAGAACTCCATTGGTTTGCCTCTCTCCCCTCTAAAAATTCTATTTTTATTGCATATCTCAATATTGTGATGAATTCTATTGCTTATTTCATTGATTATTTTTGTGTTTGCGCTATGAATTGTGAGTAGTCGCCACGTCTTGGGGCGTGGGGATGAACCCTACAAGCCCAATTTCATATTTGTGATGAATTGGTAGGAATTTTGCTAGAATTGCTATTAGGGATTAGATTGGGATCAATTTACTACGGATGGCTAGGAATTCACATCGATTGGGATTTGCAAGAGATTGGATCCCAATTCGATAGGAAACCCTAGAAATCCGAATTGGGTTGGAATCGAATTTCCGTAGTATCGGTTTGCAAGAGATTGGACCGATACTAGGGTTTCCGGTTGCAATTCCGTGCCGATACCCGTTTGCAAGAGATTGGACGGGTAGGAACTATCTCAACCTAGGTCGCGGTCCGAGTTTGCAAGAGATTGGGCTCGGTGCACGATTGAACGATGATGTTGATCCTAATGCTAGCTTCCCTAGGCTAGGGTTTGCAAGAGATTGGACCCAAACCTAGGATAGCTATAGACCGGCAACAGCGCGAGAGCGTGAGCTTGGTTCTACATTCAGTTGTGACTAGTTCATCCAAAATCTTATTCTAGCAATTTTAATACCGACGAACCACATTTACGAAATACGGTGAGTAGCGGGGATTCTCCATTCTCTAGACGTTCTTTATTTGATTTGATATTTCCGTACTTTGTCTGACGATTGTGACAGGATCGCCAAAGGCAAATTTATCTCTTCTTAAATAGCCAGGTTGATTGGAGCAAGCACGGTCATTCGTCCTCCCTGTGTTCGATAACCCGCTCGCCGCTATACCGTGCACTTGCGGTAAAACTACAACCGTTCTTTGGGGTTACGTCCCGGAGCGATCATCTATAATGCCAGAGAATGAATTCTGGTGATGTAGAACACTGCTAGTGCTATATCAGATTAACTTCTATAGGTTGGATGTATGTTTGATTAAGGCCCGACGGGAGTCCTTTAAAACGTTCTAGGATGGTTTTAATACCATCCTTATGACGAATAACATACAATTATTCAACACTATTGAAATCATCAGTTTCTAAGTAATATCAGTTTAAACAGATGTCCTTAAAACTTAATAGATTTCTGTTTGATTTAGAGAAAATAAAGCATCTTTTATTATAACTTGTGTTTGGTTGGGAGCAATAGAATTGCTTCACCTGATCCTTCTATTATATTATTTAGTCCCGAAATTGCATTGATGAGACCATTATAATTAATGATGCTATTAAAATAGCATTTATCACGAAGGAACGTGTGCGTGGAGGCACTATCCAATAGGCATTCACAATTCATTTCTAGAAAAGAATGTAAAAACTTTTATGAAAAGTAAAACTACATTCGATTCATAATTAAGATAAAGAAGGACATAATTGAAGATACATCAAAACATTAATAATGATAAAGGCTGAAAAGGTGACTAAATTAGCTTTAGTCAAGGACATCATTATTCTCGAAATCCTCGGTGTTGAACTGAGTTGGAGGCTGTATATCCACCAGATTTGTTTCAGCGGAAGGCTTCAGGCTTGCCATATACAAATCTTGGAGGTGGCATGTAGTACGACAGACCCTGGACCAATGTCCAGTCATGCCACATCTGTGGCATTTGTCTTCCCAGTTTTTCTTGGGAGCAGACGTCTGGTCAGATGCATTCCTCTTCCACGTATTCTTTTTCTTCCCCTCATTATTGTTGTACTGAGGAGGAGCTCTAGTCTGCTTCGTCGCAGCTTTCCCCTTGTTGAATTTTGCTTTGTTCTTGTTCTTCATCTTCTGGGAAGAAACTGTGTGAGCTTTAGGAAGAGGAGCAGAGCCAGCAGGGCATATGTTATGAGTGGCCAGTAGGAGGTCTCTGTTCTGCTCTGCCATAAGAAGGCAGGAGAGTAAATCAGAGTACCTCATGAACTTGCATTTACGTTACTGTTACATGAGAATAGCATCCTTCTCATGGAAGGATGTATATGTTTTCTCATGCATGCGAGTTTCCAAGACCTGTTCACCACACTACTTCAGGCGTGAGGTGATGTTATGGGGAGCTGAGTTATACTTAGCTACAGACTTAAAGTCCTGAAGTCGGAGATTTTTCCATTCATAACGTGCACGAGGGAGGATAACATCTTTCTGATGTTTGTATCTGTCCTCAAGTACTGTCCACAGTTCATGAGGATCTTCCACTGTTAGATATTCAGCATTCAGGGTCTGATCAATATGTCTCCTGATATAGATAATGGCTTTCGCCTTCTCTACATCGAAGACTCTAAAGTAGAAGTCCATTCATCAGTTGTCACAGCCATAGTGGAGCTTGAATTGTGTGACTTATGCCATGTGACCGCAGATGGAACTTCAGGTCCAGCTGCCAGCTTAAGTAATTTTTTCCAGCTGCATCGAGAACATCAAAATCGACGCTCACAATCTTTGCCATTTACCTAAGCATGGAATAAGCATGAATTAATTATATATCAAAAATCAAGACATGCATAGTAGTAAAACTAAAATTGTTGTGGGGATCGGCCGGTCACCACCAAAAATAATAAAAGTCCAAAGTCCCTTATACATTTCGAATTACGAGAAAATTAAAATTAAAATTTGGAAACCCTTAGGGGTCCCAGCATTAGCAATTTTCCTCCGTCTTCAGGCAAAGTAGCTCAGGGCATTGGCTTTTACATTTAGTTCCTCACTACATTTTCACTCAAAAGGAAAAAATGCGAGGAAAATAAATAGTGGTGACTAATGTTGAGTATTGGACTTCTCCCTACTTGGTGTTAATGATGAGCAAACATAAATACTTGTGACTAATCCCTTATTTGCAGTTAATCCATTTTCAAAACATATCATGAAGATCTATTTGCAATGGATGACACTCTAAGATCATTAAAAGCAAATGGAGTGGATTGGATAATCGTAGATGGTGATTGAAGCTCTTAGAAGACTTCAAGCTCATGCGTTGGATAGAAGAGAGAGTTCGTCAAATGTAACTTTCTTGTTTCTCTTCTAGTATGTAGCTTAGAAGTAGAATTTTGTTGGAGCACACGCACATCTTCATTTCAGTCTTAGGATATCACTAGAACTACTTTCCTTAGACTCCAATTCATTTCTATCTAGATTGTGCATGTCATATTTTTAATAGTCGACTGCCGAACGCTTTACAGTCGCCTGTCTCAAAACAGTCGACTGTGTTTTGTTCTCTAGTCGCTTGTTATGCACAAACTTTTTCAGTCTAGTTTTGGGCTTCTTAGCATTAATTCATACAGGCGACTTATGAATGATTCACAGGCGCCTGTCCAAGAGATAGTCGACTATGTTTTGTTAATCAGTCGCCTGTCTATCCCTAGCCCAATTCTATTTATCTGTTTGATCTGGCCAGTCGACTATTATGGGATTTACAGTCGACTATCCAATGGAACAATCAACCGTCAATGCTACAACAGTCGTCTGTCTTTGAGCCTATTTGATAACTCAACTCTCTGGAAAATCTCAGGGTCTTGACAGTCGCCTGTAGAAGGAATTACAGTCGTCTGTTTAGATTACCAGTCGACTGTCTTCTCTTCATCAGTCGCATGTCCTATTCTCCCAGACTTTTCTCAGATTTTCTCAACTTACCCAGCTTACGGTCAGTCGCCTGTAGAAGAATTTACAGTCGCCTGTTGGTTTAACACTCGACTGTCTATGCCTCATCAGTCGACTGTCCACGTGGTAAGTTACCGTTATGAATTCTCACCTACCCTCTGTCACTGTGCAGTAGTCGACTGTGAGTTCTTTAACAGTCGACTGTCGTGGGCGCAGATTCTATCCGTTAAGTTTTTCCTCACGGATTTCAAAGGGGTTTTGGTGATTCAGTTTGAAGGGTTTGAGAAACTTATAAAAGAAGCCTCTGCTGTTCCATTGAGAGGCAAGACACTTTGATTATCTCTTGCTCAAACATTTAAGCTTTTATTTTAAAGATCAAAGCTCTCAAAATCCAAAGGCCCTAGAATTCATATCTTCCATCTCTTGCTCTCCAACCTAGAACCAAAGAGAAATCTTCTAGGCATTTGGTGCAATCAAGAGAAAGGGCTTTCCTCTCTTCCAAGAGAGTCTTTCAACACACAACACACTTCTCCTTCAAGTTCTACTTCAAGGCATATGTGATTGTAAGTGTTGCTTAATTTCATATTTTCATAACTTTCGTTATTTGATTTACTCTCGGGTTGTGAGAGTGGTTTGCTTGCTCCCAACTTGTGGGAGTCAAGGTCAATCGATTGTATTTCGATTTCACTTGTAAGGTTACTTCAATTGGATTTTAAGGAAACCTCAAGTTATGGTTCTAACTTGAGTATCCGGTTGTTTACGGGTGGAAGGGACGTACGATTACCGGGATCAAGTCAGGAAGTGACTTGGGTAATCCGAACCTTGAAACATCCTTGTGTTTGCATTTGTTTCATTTTGGGTATTCTGCACTATTTGTTTGTTAGGAATTTAATTTGGTGTAATTATCTTTTTAAATTACATAAACACTATTCAACCCTCCCTTCTAGTGTTTTCCTCATAGCCAGGGACCTTGCAATTGTTGAGTATTGGTGTTTCATACCAATCTTATTTTGATGATGATCACAACATTATATTGTTGCTAATGACTCTCATGTTTTAGTCTCACAGTTTTCATTCCTAGAATATCTTTCTTGGAGACTAATCACTTGGTGCAAGGATGGACATCAAGTGGAGAAGGGCCAAAACTTGGACTCAAGGAGTGCCAAAGCTTGGAGATGAAGGAGAGCAATCAAGGCATCAAAATTGAAGATTTAGACTCTAAGGAAAGTAATGTAATTCATGTAATATTTACTTTATTGCTTTCTCTCTCTTTTGAGTCTAGGTTAATGTAATGCCTTGTTAGATGGTTTACTCATTCATGCATATGCATTTAACCATCTTAGTGAACCTTAGGATTATCATAGAATCCAACCAATTAGGTTCACTCTGTCCAAAGACTCATTTGGAGTCTATGGCTTTCCATCAGTCACCTGATGAAGGGTTTACAGTCGACTGGGTGATTTTCAGTCGCCTGTCGATCCTTCTACAGTCGACTGATATGCACAGCTCAAGTCAACGTTTCAATTGACTCAAACTTGAGCTTTACGCACAGTCGACTGCTGCTCAGTTTACAGTCGCCTGTAGATTTACAGTCGCCTGGGAATTGGCCAACAGTCGTCTTAATAACATAAGTGCATTCTTTGCATATCTCTGTCTTTTCTCCATCTTATACAGCAGTCGACTGATGAAGGTATTACAGTCGCCTGACTATAAGACAGTCGACTGTATTATTGACATCAGTCGCCTGTTTGCTTATCTGGAGAAAGAGTGCTGCTCTCTGTTTTATTCCATCCTCTGCAGCAGTCGCTTGCTGAAGGTTTTACAGGCACCTGTCCTGTTTACAGTCGACTGTACTGGCTTAGATTATAGCCGTTGGATATTTTCTAGCCGTTGATCAGTAGACTGTCTTATGATCATCAGTCGATTGTTCCTGTCGTTTTCGCCCAGTTTCTAGCCGTTGCTGAATTGATCTTTTGGCTGTTTTCTTGGGTTTTGGGGTTTGATATAGGGTCTATATATATGAGTGTACTGCCATCTCTTATACTTCTTAATGCTATTGAATATCTCAAGAGATCTATAAGCAACTCTCAAACTCCCTCAATTCCCTCTTTGGAGCTTGTCACGCCCCGCTTCCCTAAAATGGAGGCGAGACGTGAGAAGGTCCACTCAAGCGTAGAGCCGTGAAGCTGCACGCCTGATAAGCGTCAATTTAGTATAAGCAGGTCTCTGTAATCGCAAAAGGAACAACAACAATAATAATAATATAATGAGACGAATATGAAATACCAATCCCAAAGTTTGTCCACAAAATATTCAACATCACAGAAAAGCCACCAGGCTAACAGGAAAGAGTCTAAGGCCCAGAACAAGGCCAAACAAAAGCAACACAAACATAACAGAGTATCAAACTAGGTGCCACGCACCGACAACTAAGCAGTCTAACAGAAGAAGCTAAACGAAGACACTAAGACTGATCCCCAGTGTCAACGAAGTCCTCGATCAACGCGGGTTCTGACTCAGCGTCAGCGAACACCACGTCCTCAGCAAGTAACTCAGGCTCGGGCTCTAACATGTGTCACCCAAAAGAGAAAAGGGGCCCATGTCAACAAGTCGAAAGACTTGTGCAAGGAAACGGAAAGAAAGATAAACTAGCAACCTATCAGTTAAAGTATGGTGCATGACAAGTAAAGTAAGGTGGTAACAAGTAAAGTAAAGTAAAGTATAAGTAGCAAGTATCAAGTGGTAGGGGTGACATGTAATGTCAAGTAACAAGTAAAGTACAAGGGATCACTCGACGAGTGCCCTATTGCCTGCAGGCTGTGTTCAAGTATCAAGTACAAGGGGTCACTCAACGAGTGCCCTATTGCCCGCAGGCTGGGTTGAGCTCGTCTTCTGGAACACGAGCCAGAAAGTGTATTTGTCATCGGATTGTGCCCACGCAAGGTGGGTGCCTAGCCGGAACAAATAGTACAAGTATGTAGCAAAGCTACGCAATCACGATGAGTATTCAAGCATGCAATGACATGAGCAGTTAATACGCGTACCGTTAATTGTATTTAAACGTGACATGCAAAATGCAATGACATGAACATATTCGCGTACCGTTAATTTAAATTAAAACATGGCAGTTAAAATGCAATAGCAGTTAAGGATGCATGGATGACATGAACAGTTAATACGCGTACCGTTAATTGAAATTAAACGTGACATACAAGCATGATGAGGGTGACGGACCAAGCTTCGTTGTCAAGCTAGGTCAAAGGCGTCTAGACGGCTATCCTTTCACCGTCTAGTCTCTTTTACGCTAAAGCAAGGTAATGGCCTAAGACATGGCCCAAATCAAGAGATGCAAGTTTCACTTGCCTGATACCGGGATTGACGAGCAATGAAGACCGTCACACAAGCTAACTACGGAATGGATCACTGTTATGGCAAAACAATCATCAGCACCATGTTTCTAAATCGGTTTCTTATTAGAACCCTAATCATCTAATAATCCATTTTATTAGGGTTTCACAATGTCAATGTGGGTTATACTAAAACTAAAGGAATCGAGTATTACTGTGAAGAAGCGAAGGAACGATGCCGAGCAACCACGGCAACGGAAGAACGATCCGGCTCAGATATGGAAATGAGGGAAAAATCTGGAGAAATGGGTTTTTGATGTGGATTTTGGGGGTTTGATGAAGGTTTGGGGAAGATGGAAGGTGGGTTGTGACAAGGGAGGGTTTGGATGATGAAGGATGAGCTTGGGATGAAGGATTAATGGTTTGAGGAAGATGGGGGCTCAATGGGGGAGAAATTAGGGTTTTAGGTCATGAGGGAGGAGAAGAAAACGTTTGGAGGGGTATTTATAGAGTTTGGTGGCGGCTAGGGCAAAACTAGGGTTTCCTGCACTGCTTAGTCGGTCAAAGAACAACTGTTGACCGACTAGTTTGGGAACTAGTCGGTCGGTTGACCAACACAGACCGACTAAGTGTAAACAGTAACCCAGACAAAAATTAGGAATTAGATTTAGTCGGTCAAAGAACAATTACTGACCGACTAGTTTAACAACTAGTCGGTCGAAAGATGAACTTAGACCGACTAAGAATGAATAGCACTGATACCAAAAATTAGTAAACGAGTTAGTCGGTTAAAGAAGCATTGCCGACCGACTAGTTTGCAACCTAGTCGGTCAACCAACGTTCCTAGACCGACTAACGACAAACAGTAACTCCTGAATATTTAACAAAGCTCACTAGTCGGTTCAAGAAGGTTTTCCGACCGACTGGATCGTCATCTAGTCGGTCGGTGTCCCTTCTTACACCGGCTAATGAGCACCAAAAGTTCCGATATGGAGCGCGGGGCTCCGGGATCGATTCCTAAGACTCCTAGGCTTGATCTAGCGATAAGATATGACCGATACGAAGCCCGTCACGAATGACTTACTTCAAACACGCCGACCGACGGAAGAATCTAGAGAATCACGACGAAACGAACGAAAATGAAACTACGGAGACGGAAATGGAAATCACGATCAAGAAGAAGCAACCAAATATATATATATAATAAAATCCATACATGAAAACCAGTCGTTACATCCTCCCCAACTTAAGAAAAATTCCGTCCTCGGAATTTCCCAACACTCACGTGCCCGGGAACAAAAGTGGGAAACGCTCTCGCATCTCATCCTCATTCTCCCAAGTAGATTCTCCAGGCGAGTCGTGCCGCCACATCACTCTAACAAGATCGACGACCTTGTTCCGAAGTGACTTCTGACGCCTGTCCAAAATCTGCTCCGGATGCTGGTCATACGTCAAATCTGGGCGAACGGTAATCTCCGAGAAATCCACAGCATGAGATGGATCACTGATGTATCGACGAAGCTGCGACACATGGAAAACATTGTGAACTCCTTCCAAAGTTGGCGGAAAGGCTAAGCGATAAGCTACCTCGCCAACTCTCTCCAGAATATCAAACGGTCCAATGTATCGCGGGCTCAACTTCCCTCGCTTCCCAAAACGAATCACTCCACGATTCGGGGAAATCCTCAGAAACACATGATCGCCCGGCTGAAACTCCAAAGGACGACGTTTAGCATCCGCCCAATGCTTAAAACGGTCCTGAGCAATCCTCAACCTCTCCCGAATATTCCTAACAACCTCCACAGCCTCCACAATCATCTCAGGTCCCAAAATCTCCCTATCACCGACGTCATCCCAACTCAATGGCGATCGAAATTTCATCCCATACAAAGCGGCGAAAGGCGCTATGCCAATAGATGCCTGGTAGCTGTTGTTGTAAGAGAACTCCACCAAGTGTAGATGGTCCTCCCACGAACCCTTGAAATCCAACATGCACGCTCTCAGCATGTCTTCCAAAATCTGAATTGTCCTCTCGGACTGGCCATCCGTCTGTGGATGGTACGCCATGCTGAAACTCAGACGCTGACGTGCGTTTATATTTCATATATTTACCCACGTTTTCTTCCGTGTTTTTCCGTATTTTACCGCCGTCTTATATTCGTTTTCTCGTGTTTTCTTGTGTTTTCTTGTTGTCTTTCACTTTTCTGTGTTTTTTGTATTTTGCAGGAATTTTCCAGCATTTGGGACATAAAACGACGATATCATGAGTCCCCGGAGCAACGGGAGGAGTCACGCGTGATCCAGGGGGTCAAACGACGAAGATCGCATCTTTCAGCCCCTCACCCGACCGGTTGGTCACTTCCAACCGATCGGGTGATGCACGCGTGCACCACCCGGACACAAGTTGGAGCGGCCAAGAAGTCACCCGGTCGGTTCAGTGACCGGATCAAACGCCCCAATTCTCGGGAATCTGGAGCTGAATTCCAACCGATCGGGTGACATCTCACCCGATCGGTTCATCTGTAGCCGATTCCTCCGATCGACGACCCGGTCACGCCACCCGCTCTCCACTGCGCACGGTTGAATCTCTCGAAGGCGACGGCCGAAGCAACAAGCTGCTCACCCGATCGGTTGACATTTCAACCGATCGGGTGGCCTTTTCGTCCCCTTTCGCGCACCGCTGCTCATTCATTGAAGATCTGCTATCATTCCAGAAGGATTTTGGGTGATCTCTTATTTTTCTAGCGTCGGCATCGTCGTTATCTTTCCAACGATAGGTCGCATGCCCAAATCCGATTTTTCTAGATTTTTCTGGAATTTTTTGAGCGCAGCTATGTGCTGAAATTGGCTGCTGTCTCAAATTTCACTTCAACCGATCGGTTGGGAGTCCAACCGATCGGGTGAAGTCAATTTCAGCAGTTTCGTGCTCTCTGTTTATTTCACCCGATCGGGTGAGTTTTCACCCGATCGGGTGGGCCTGTTTTAACAGTTTTGAGTGGGTTTCGGACCCGAACTGTTAAGGGTTTTTTTGAGGGGTTTTAAATACAAGTTTGAGCACGACTTTGGAGAGTTCCTTCTCAGTTTTTAGGGCTTTTTGCCCCTTTCTCTTGTGAGTTTAGATTAGGTTAGATCAGGTTTTATCTTCTAATAAATCTTGTAATGGATTGAAGACTCAATTGCAAGCTAAGTGTTTTCTTCTCTCATTTTCTATTGTTTTGTGTTATTTTCTTTGTTGCTTGATGGTGAATGTTTGTTTGTCATTATTATTGCTTTCTATCATGTTCTTCACCATCGAGTAGTGTTTGATGAACCCTAATACGGGTTAGGGTATGATTGATGCTTGGAAATTTACATTTGGCTTGGTTGCAAGGCATGTGTTCGATGAAATGTGTCAATGTGGATTTCTAGCAATCTGGGTCCAATTCGTACGGCAACACGCTAGACGTGTTGGGGGTTGGGGTCCGGTGCTTGTCCAGTCAAGATCCGCTTCGATGTATTGCTAGAAATCACATTTGACCTATTTGGCCATTAGGGTTACGCGGAGGTGTTTCATTGTCATTGGCGGAAGAAAGACCGCCTCTGACCGTCGGGCCAAGGGGGAATAAACTTGGCAGTTGACTCCCTAGCCATAGCTCACGCCCCTAGTGTAGACATGGAGTCCTCGCGCGTGGGAACGGCTTGGACGAAATGTTGGGAGATATCATTGTGGCCTTAATGCTCCCGGTTGCGGAAGGTGTTAATCGACATGGGAATGCCCACCGTCCGGAACCGGGTAGGCCTAGCGTGCTTGGCACCGACCGGAATATCGGGCCATGGATGCTAGGTACCACCTTTTGGGGCAATGTCTCACCCTCAGTCAAGTCAAATGCCAAGTGTCATGAGTGCTCTAGCCCGTGTTGGCGGGGATTCATTTCGTGTCTTTTTTTCATTTCTTTCTTTTATTTCTACACTTCCACCCACATCATCCGCGTAGCTAGCACACAACCTAGGCGAGGCTAGTAGCCATTCAAGCCATCCACCTCCCTGAGTTCGATAAACCCACACCCTACACTAACCGTGCACTTGCGGTAAAACGACACCGCGCCCATACCGTAAACGGGGCGTCGGTCAAGTTTTTGGCGCCGTTGCCGGGGAGGCGTTCGGTTTGATATTAGCTTAGCTTGGGTTCGTTAGACTACGCATAAAAACACAAAAAATTTATTTTTCTTTTTTTTTAAAAAAAATATTCAATAACCAAGAAATTTTTCCCCCACTATTATATTATCTTTTTGTTATTTTCTTGTACTATTGACGCTCCTCTCTAGTTTTCTTATTTTTGTTGTCCAGGTATCTTTGGTGTAATCATGTGGAGATCAAATTTCGATGCTCAGATGGGAGGATACAATCCTTATTCGGTTGTGGTTTGTGAGACTTGTGGGATGGCGGGGCATGTGTATTATGATTGCCCATTTACGCTTGAGAGCCTCCCCCCACCCCAAGGCCAAACATTTTCCCACAACCTTAGCCGAAACACCTCCCATCCATTTCCTCAACCTTATACCCCTCCACACACACGAGAAGAATCAAGCCTCGTGTCTCTCCTTGAAAGTGTCATGTTTAACCAAGGCCAGATATTACAAAACTTGATGGTACCAATCACCGAGCCTACACCGAGGAGAGGGGATGAAGGAGAGGATATACCCACCTTCATGGTTGAGACCACCATGCCATCGGCCACCATAGACACATCTCAAGCCGATACCCCATTTTTCCATCACTACCACTTGGATGACGAAGCATTTTTTGAAGATGATAGTGAGGATGGGGTGATTTCTATAGGATCTGTGGGAGAGACTTCTTGTCTTGATTTGGATACCCCGCATGAGTCCTATGAGAGAACCGAGGAGTTTACAGAGTGTATGCATACCGGTGAGGGGGATGTGCGTGAGGACGAGGACACCACGACCACCTACGAGGGGTCCGCTCTACATCCACCTCCACAGCCATCTCCGTCACAGCTTCTTCCTTGGTCTGTGGTCAACCATGAGGATGTTATTCAGGACATCGGGTAGATGGTGGAGCATGAGCATATCGTCGAGGAGGACGTGCATGAGGGCTTGGATACGATGGTCCACTCCATGGAGCCCGAGTCACATCTACCTTTACCGTCGCTCTCCACTTCTTCTGCGGCTGAGCATCTACTTGAGCATATTGCCCCTATTCAGGGATATTTTCATACTCACTCTCACTCCACATTTAAGTCTCGCTTTTCACGTCATATTCCTTTAGACTTATATATTTTTGACACACCATATCTCTCGCAGGACACAGGATCGACTTCCCTTGAGGTATGCTGCGGTGTGTCCCCACCTGGAGAGCCACTTCTCATGGAGAGCGAGGATTTGATCGTCGCTAGCACAGAGGATAGCATACCATTTCCAGGGAGTGTTCGCCGCATTTCATATATTTTACCATCATTTACCGGCGATTATCTCTGGGATACATTTATTTTGGGAAATAATTTCTTGCCATGGACTAATGCACCTCGTCCTTTACAGGTCACAGGTGGACACCTACGAGGGATACTTGGAGGTGCATTGCTTGGGTCCATTGGCACAGCGCTTCTGGCGGAACCACAGAAGGAGCAGTTAGAGCAGCTACCTACCCCACTCCAGATCTTGGATCCGCCTATGCTCAGGTGTATCCTAATCTAGTAGTGTAAAAATTTACCGCTTTCTAGTTTAGATTTGAATAATCTCGTCTCCTCTCATTAGCGAGGGGAGCGTATCTAGGATTTGCTTTTGCATCATAATAACCCATCATGTCGTGCCCTTCTATCATTTCACCCCCATCCTCTTCCGAGGAGAACGAGCGATGTCTCTCCTGCATTCTCATTTCTTTCTTTTCCGATTTTCCCCCTAGCATATCTCTACATCCCCATTGGTCATATCATTTTGCTAGCATTGTCATGTTCAGCTTGGGGGAAATCGACTTTTGTGTGCATGTTTTTACGTGTCGTTGTTGTGTCTCTGTGTCTATGTGTTCTTTTGTCGTGTTTTATATCTTTTATTTGAGTGTTTCTTTTTCTTTATTTTTTTTACTTTCGCTCATGTGTTTTTCGTGTTTTTCATTTTTTGTGTCGGTGCGTTACTCCCCCCCATTTTCATTGCCCTCCCGTATTCACTACTATTGCATTGAGGACAATGCAAGTTTTAGCTTGGGGGAGTCGCACTTCGTGCGTCATTTGTCTCTTTTTCTTCGCTATTTGAGTCGTTTTTCTCCGTCTTTTTCTTTTTCTTTTTCTTTTTCTTTTCTTCTTTTGTTCTCTCTCTCCTAGAGATGACCCCATATGATGAATTGCCTCAAAATCACACACACACCTAGCACGGCTTCGAGAATCACATTCACTAACCTCAGGAAGCCGAGTCCTCTTGCATTTCATGCATCGTGGGTCCACTTAGCTTTCTTGTGAGTCGTGTGTCGTGACTAGCATTTGGTGTGCTTCTACCTTGTGATTATGTTTTATATACCTATCCTTGGTTGACCCCTAAATTATCATGCTTCGATTTGAATATGCGGTATTTGCTTCTACTATCTGCTTCTATATCCATGCTAAATTTATATCGTATATTTCAATTCGCATGTGTCGGGATTCCACAAACAAGGACTAGGATAACCCATTTAGCCTATGCTCTGATTAGCGAGAAATATCTCCTTTGCCCAAGTGTTTAGAATCCGATTTCATTTTTATTTTACTTGGTGCAAATCCCTCGTCGTGTACCGTTCTCCCACTTGGGGGAGTACACATGTAAATATCCCAATACCCAAAAATCCAAAAAAAAGAGAGAAAAGAAAAAACCAAAAAAGAAAAGAAAAAAAAATTGTATAGCCAAAAATCAAAAAAAATATATATACAAATACCCAAAACCCAAAAAAATTCCCGTGTGAATATTTTCCTACTTGCCGAGAATAAAGGGAAGGCGAGAATTTGCACCGAGTGTTCTTCTCCACATCATCTCAACCCCCGTCGTTTTTGAAAACACTTGGCTTAGGAACTTTTTAGCTATTATCTAGGCTATAATGTGGTGATTTCCTAGTCCCTAGCTGTGGAGTCCCCGATGCATGATATGCTTCTATTCTTATACTCTTCTCATGCATGCTTGAGCTACTATTCACCGCAATTTCAAATTGAATTGATATTTGGGTCATTCCTTGGATTTGTGTATATCGAGCTTTATTACACAATGTAGATAGTGACATCGTCTGCTAGCACACGACCACACTCACTCGCGCTTCACCGCGTGGGCCCACGACACTTGTTTGGACTCACATTCCTTGGTTTAGTGTTGTGTTTTGTCGTATGCTTGCTTCGTGTGGCGTGTTTGATTTTGTTGGCCCTTACGGGTGATTTAGGATTTAGAGTTATCTTTTTCTCTCTTTCTCCCTATTTTCTCCCCCGAGCTCCTACTCTCACTCGTCTTCCTCGAGGACGAGGAAGAGTTCAGCTTGGGGGATTTTGACGTGCGTTTATATTTCATATATTTACCCACGTTTTCTTCCGTGTTTTTCCGTATTTTACCGCCGTCTTATATTCGTTTTCTCGTGTTTTCTTGTGTTTTCTTGTTGTCTTTCACTTTTCCGTGTTTTTTGCATTTTGCAGGAATTTTCCAGCATTTGGGACATAAAACGACGATATCATGAGTCCCCGGAGCAACGGGAGGAGTCACGCGTGATCCAGGGGGTCAAACGACGAAGATCGCATCTTTCAGCCCCTCACCCGACCGGTTGGTCACTTCCAACCGATCAGGTGATGCACGCGTGCACCACCCGGACACAAGTTGGAGCGGCCAAGAAGTCACCCGGTCGGTTCAGTGACCGGTTCAAACGCCCCAATTCTCGGGAATCTGGAGCTGAATTCCAACCGATCTGGTGACATCTCACCCGATCGGTTCATCTGTAGCCGATTCCTCCGATCGACGACCCGGTCACGCCACCCGCTCTCCACTGCGCCCGGTTGAAGCTCCCGAAGGCGACGGCCGAAGCAACAAGCTGCTCACCCGATCGGTTGACATTTCAACCGATCGGGTGGCCTTTTCGTCCCCTTTCACGCACCGCTGCTCATTCATTGAAGATTTGCTATCATTCCAGAAGGATTTTGGGTGATCTCTTATTTTTCTAGCGTCGGCATCATCGTTAGCTTTCCAACGATAGGTCGCATGCCCAAATCCGATTTTTCTAGATTTTTCTGGAATTTTTTGAGCGCAGCTATGTGCTGAAATTGGCTGCTGTCTGAAATTTCACTTCAACCGATCGGTTGGGAGTCCAACCGATCGGTTGAAGTCAATTTCAGCAGTTTCGTGCTCTCTGTTTATTTCACCCGATCGGGTGAGTTTTCACCCGATCGGGTGGGCCTGTTTTAACAGTTTTGAGTGGGTTTCGGACCCGAACTGTTAAGGGTTTTTTTTGAGGGGTTTTAAATACAAATTTGAGCACAACTTTGGAGAGTTCCTTCTCAGTTTTTAAGGCTTTTTGCCCCTTTCTCTTGTGAGTTTAGATTAGGTTAGATTAGGTTTTATCTTCTAATAAATCTTGTAATGGATTGAAGACTCAATTGCAAGCTAAGTGTTTTCTTCTCTCATTTTCTATTGTTTTGTGTTATTTTCTTTGTTGCTTGATGGTGAATGTTTGTTTGTCATTATTATTGATTTCTATCATGTTCTTCACCATCAAGTAGTGTTTGATGAACTCTAATACGGGTTAGGGTAGGATTGATGCTTGGAAATTTACATTTGGCTTGGTTGCATGGCATGTGTTCGATGAAATGTGTCAATGAGGATTTCTAGCAATCTGGGTCCAATTCGTACGGCAACACGCTAGACGTGTTGGGGGTTGGGGTCCGGTGCTTGTCCAGTCAAGATCCGCTTCGATGTATTGCTAGAAATCACATTTGACCTATTTGGCCATTAGGGTTACGCGGGGGTGTTTCATTGTCATTGGCGGGAGAAAGACCGCCTCTGACCGTCGGGCCAAGGGGGAATAAACTTGGCGGTTGACTCCCTAGCCATAGCTCACGCCCCTAGTGTAGACATGGAGTCCTCGCGCGTGGGAACGGCTTGGATGAAATGTTGGGAGATATCATTGTGGCCTTAATGCTCCCGGTTGCGGAAGGTGTTAATGGACATGGGAATGCCCACCGTCCGGAACCGGGTAGGCCTAGCGTGCTTGGCACCGACCGGAATATCGGGCCATGGACGCTAGGTACCACCTTTTGGGGCAATGTCTCACCCTCAGTCAAGTCAAATGCCAAGTGTCATGAGTGCTCTAGCCCGTGTTGGCGGGGATTCATTTCGTGTCCTTTTTTCATTTCTTTCTTTTATTTCTACACTTCCACCCACATCATCCGCGTAGCTAGCACACAACCTAGGCGAGGCTAGTAGCCATTCAAGCCATCCACCTCCCTGAGTTCGATAAACCCGCACCCAACACTAACCGTGCACTTGCGGTAAAACGACACCACGCCCATACCGTAAACGGGGCGTCGGTCAAGTTTTTGGCGCCGTTGCCAGGGAGGCATTCGGTTTGATATTAGCTTAGCTTGGGTTCGTTAGACTACGCATAAAAACACAAAAAATTTATTTTTCTTTTTTTTTAAAAAATATTCAATAACCAAGAAATTTTTCCCCCACTATTATATTATCTTTTTGTTATTTTCTTGTACTATTGACGCTCCTCTCTAGTTTTCTTATTTTTGTTGTCCAGGTATCTTTGGTGTAATCATGTGGAGATCAAATTTCGATGCTCAGATGGGAGGATACAATCCTTATTCGGTTGTGGTTTGTGAGACTTGTGGGATGGCGGGGCATGTGTATTATGATTGCCCATTTACGCTTGAGAGCCTCCCCCCACCCTAAGGCCAAACATTTTCCCACAACCTTAGCCCAAACACCTCCCATCCATTTCCTCAACCTTATACCCCTCCACACACACGAGAAGAATCAAGCCTCGTGTCTCTCCTTGAAAGTGCCATGTTTAACCAAGGCCAGATATTACAAAACTTGATGGTACCAATCACCGAGCCTACACCGAGGAGAGGGGATGAAGGAGAGGATATACCCACCTTCATGGTTGAGACCACCATGCCATCGGCCACCATAGACACATCTCAAGCCGATACCCCATTTTTCCATCACTACCACTTGGATGACGAAGCATTTTTTGAAGATGATAGTGAGGATGGGGTGATTTCTATAGGATCTGTGGGAGAGACTTCTTGTCTTGATTTGGATACCCCGCATGAGTCCTATGAGAGCACCGAGGAGTTTTTAGAGAGTATGCATACCGGCGAGGGGGATGTGCGTGAGGACGAGGACACCACGACCACCTACGAGGGGTCCGCTCTACATCCACCTCCACAGCCATCTCTGTCACAGCTTCTTCCTTGGTCTGTGGTCAACCATGAGGATGTTATTCAGGACATCGGGCAGATGGTGGAGCATGAGCATATCGTCGAGGAGGACGTGCATGAGGGCTTGGATACGATGGTCCACTCCATGGAGCCCGAGTCACATCTACCTTTACCGTCGCTCTCCACTTCTTCTGCGGCTGAGCATCTACTTGAGCATATTGCCCCTATTCAGGGAGATTTTCATACTCACTCTCACTCCACATTTTAAGTCTTGCTTTTCACGTCATATTCCTTTAGACATATATATTTTTGACACACAATATCTCTCGCAGGACACATGATCGACTTCCCTTGAGGTATGCTGCGGTGTGTCACCACCTGGAGAGCCACTTCTCATGGAGAGCGGGGATTTGATCGTCGCTAGCACAGAGGATATCATACCATTTCCAGGGAGTGTTCGCCACATTTCATATATTTTACCATCATTTACCGGCGACTATCTCTGGGATACATTTATTTTGGGAAATAATTTCTTGCCATGGCCTAATGCACCTCGTCCTTTGCAGGTCACAGGTGGACACCTACGATGGATGCTTGGAGGTGCATTGCTTGGGTCCATTGGCACACGTGGCACAGCGCTTCTGGCGGAACCACAGAAGGAGCAGTTAGAGCAGCTACCTGCCCCACTCCAGATCTTGGATCTGCCTATGCTCAGGTGTATCCTAATCCAGTAGTGTAAAAATTTACCGCTTTCTAGTTTAGATTTGAATAATCTCGTCTCCTCTCATTAGCGAGGGGAGCGTATCTAGGATTTGCTTTTGCATCATAATAACCCATCATGTCGTGCCCTTCTATCATTTCACCCCCATCCTCTTCCGAGGAGAACGAGCGCTGTCTCTCCTGCATTCTCATTTCTTTCTTTTCCGATTTTCCCCCTAGCATATCTCTACATCCCCATTGGTCATATCATTTTGCTAGCATTGTCATGTTCAGCTTGGGGGAAATTGACTTTTGTGTGCATGTTTTACGTGTCGTTGTTGTGTGTCTGTGTCTATGTGTTCTTTTGTCGTGTTTTATATCTTTTATTTGAGTGTTTCTTTTTATTTATTTTTTTAGTTTCGCTCATGTGTTTTTCGTGTTTTTCATTTTTTGTGTCGGTGCGTTACTCCCCCCCATTTTCATTGCCCTCCCGTATTCACTACTATTGCATTGAGGACAATGCAAGTTTTAGCTTGGGGGAGTCGCACTTCGTGCGTCATTTGTCTATTTTTCTTCGCTATTTGAGTCGTTTTTCTCCGTCTTTTTCTTTTTCTTTTTCTTTTCTTCTTTTGTTCTCTCTCTCCTAGAGATGACCCCATATGATGAATTGCCTCAAAATCACACACACACCTAGCACGGCTTCGAGAATCACATTCACTAACCTCAGGAAGCCGAGTCCTCTTGCATTTCATGCATCGTGGGTCCACTTAGCTTTCTTGTGAGTCGTGTGTCGTGACTAGCATTTGGTGTGCTTCTACCTTGTGATTATGTTTTATATACCTATCCTTGGTTGACCCCTAGATTATCATGCTTCGATTTGAATATGCGGTATTTGCTTCTACTATCTGCTTCTATATCCATGCTATATTTATATCGTATATTTCAATTCGCATGTGTCGGGATTCCACAAACAAGGAATCTCGAACACCACCTTCTTCCTCCGACAGTCAATCGTAGCATAGAAGCTCGCAAGCCAATCCATCCCAAGGACTGCATCATAGTTGATGATGTCGTGGACAATGAAATCAGCACAAAGCTCACGTCCACAAACCGCCAACGGACAAGAATTGCACCCACGATGCACCGAGACCACACCGTTCCCTGTGACGATATTCCAACTCTTAGGAAGAGAGGACGTCGACAAGGAATGCTTCTCCACGAAGCTCCGGGCCAAAATGCACATCGTCACACCTGAGTCAAAGAGGACTCATGCATGAAATGTGCAAACCAAAACCACACCTAGAAAACAGTCTAACAATCAAATCCTACTCTAGTGACAAACATGAGCTAGCAACCAACAAAATCAACAATCAAACTAAGGAAGAAAAATAGCTAGAATGAGCGTTACCTGTAATAACCTCATCCACGGCCATGCTCTCCTCCTCAGTCATCAGAAAGGCCTGCCCTCTCGGCAGAACAGCCTGCCAAAAGGCCTGTCTCTGCGGAACAAGAGGTGCTCCACGTCCAACGGGCACAGGAGCTCGCTGCTGCAACGGCTGTGCTGCAATAGGAGCCCGCCAAGGCTGCTTCGACTTGGGACACTCCCTGATGGTGTGGGCAGGATCTCCGCAGACAATGCACTGTCCTAGAAACCTCCTACACTGATCTCTGAGGTGTCCAGTCTTACCACAGAAATGGCAAGTCTTCAGAATAGGCCCTCCTGGCCTCTTGAACTGCACCGGATGATTAGGCTTGAGACCAGGCCTAACCACTGCACTGGCCTGCTCCATAGGCCTCTTCCGAGCTCCGGAAACATGTCCCTTCCTCTGGTTCAAATTCAACTCTTGCCGCCTCGCAGCAGTCAGAACCTTCTGATATGTCTCCAGGTCAGAAGAGGTCACAAAGCTCTGAAACTCCAAGGCAAGTCCCTGAAGAAATCGCTGAGCTTTCTCATCGGCATCTTGCACCATCTTTGGTGCAAACCAACTGATCCTCGTGAACTCTTGGTGGTACTGATCCACCGACAAGCTCCCCTGCTTCAGATCTATGAAGCGCTGCAGCATCACCTGCCTAGCAGCCTTCGGAAAGAACTCTCCATCAAATCTGGACTTGAAGGCAGCCCAAACTATCGGCTCCACCAGCATCTTCTCTTCAGCATCCCACCAGTTTCTGGCATTGTCCTTCAGCTGCCTCTTAGCCAAATCAACCCATCCAACCGGGTTAATCTTCGCCATCGCCAGGTTATCCTCAATGTTCCTTATCCACTCGTCGGCAGCCAGAGGACCCTCAGACCCATCAAAATATACGGGACCCAGCTCCCGAAATTGCTTCGCTCCCGGCTCGGAGCGAGGGGCATCTGGAAGAGCCCGGATAGCTCGAGCAAGCGGAGCATTCTGGACTTGCAAGAGCACGCCCTGCTGCACTTGCATCATCTGGATCATCATCCGCATCATCTCTCCATTGGTGGGTTCCCGCTCAGGCTCCTCATCATGAGGGAGCGCACCACTACCTCCACCACGGGTGAATCACCTTCCTGCCATCTAGTGACACAGAAAACGAAGCAGATTAGACTCATAGCTTATGACTCGGATATCGAATTTATTTGTTGGACAATCTTATATTATTATTGTTATCCCTGATAATTGCAGTCACAGAGAGACCTGCATGGGCCACCACTAAAACCTGTCACGCCCCGCTTCCCTAAAATGGAGGCGAGACGTGAGAAGGTCCGCTCAAGCGTGGAGCCGTGAAGCTGCACGCCTGATAAGCGTCAATTTAGTATAAGCAGGTCCCTGTAATCGCAAAAGGAACAACAACAATAATAATAATATAATGAGACGGATATGAAATACCAATCCCAAAGTTTGTCCACAAAATATTCAACATCACAGAAAAGCCACCAGGCTAACAGGAAAGAGTCTAAGGCCCAGAACAAGGCCAAACAAAAGCAATACAAACATAACAGAGTATCAAACTAGGTGCCACGCACCGACAACTAAGCAGTCTAACAGAAGAAGCTAAACGAAGACACTAAGACTGATCCCTAGTGTCAACGAAGTCCTCGATCAACGCGGGTTCTGACTCAGCGTCAGCGAACACCACGTCCTCAGCAAGTAACTCAGGCTCGGGCTCTAACATGTGTCACCCAAAAGTGAAAAGGGGCACATGTCAGCAAGTCGAAAGACTTGTGCAAGGAAACGAAAAGAAAGATAAACTAGCAACCTATCAGTTAAAGTATGGTGCATGACAAGTAAAGTAAGGTGGTAACAAGTAAAGTAAAGTAAAGTACAAGTAGCAAGTATCAAGTGGTAGGGGTGACATGTAATGTCAAGTAACAAGTAAAGTACAAGGGATCACTCGACGAGTGCCCTATTGCCCGTAGGCTATGTTCAAGTATCAAGTACAAGGGGTCACTCAACGAGTGCCCTATTGCCCGCAGGCTGGGTTGAGCTCGTCTTCTGGAACACGAGCCAGAAAGTGTATTTGTCATCGGATTGTGCCCACGCAAGGTGGGTGCCTAGCCGGAACAAATAGTACAAGTATGTAGCAAAGCTACGCAATCACGATGAGTATTCAAGCATGCAATGACATGAGCAGTTAATACGCGTACCGTTAATTGTATTTAAACGTGACATGCAAAATGCAATGACATGAACATATTCGCGTACCGTTAATTTAAATTAAAACATGGCAGTTAAAATGCAATAGCAGTTAAGGATGCATGGATGACATGAACAGTTAATACGCGTACCGTTAATTGAAATTAAACGTGACATACAAGCATGATGAGGGTGACGGACCAAGCTTCGTTGTCAAGCTAGGTCAAAGGCGTCTAGACGGCTATCCTTTCACCGTCTAGTCTCTTTTACGCTAAAGCAAGGTAATGGCCTAAGACATGGCCCAAATCAAGAGATGCAAGTTTCACTTGCCTGATACCGGGATTGACGAGTAATGAAGACCGTCACACAAGCTAACTACGGAATGGATCACTGTTATGGCAAAACAATCATCAGCACCATGTTTCTAAATCGGTTTCTTATTAGAACCCTAATCATCTAATAATCCATTTTATTAGGGTTTCACAATGTCAATGTGGGTTATACTAAAACTAAAGGAATCGAGTATTACCGTGAAGAAGCGAAGGAACGATGCCGAGCAACCACGGCAACAGAAGAACGATCCGGCTCAGATCTGGAAATGAGGGAAAAATCTGGAGAAATGGGGTTTTGATGTGGATTTTGGGGGTTTGATGAAGGTTTGGGGAAGATGGAAGGTGGGTTGTGACAAGGGAGGGTTTGGATGATGAAGGATGAGCTTGGGATGAAGGATTAATGGTTTGAGGAAGATGAGGGCTCAATGCGGGAGAAATTAGGGTTTTAGGTCATGAGGGAGGAGAAGAAAACGTTTGGAGGGGTATTTATAGAGTTTGGTGGCGGCTAGGGCAAAACTAGGGTTTCCTGCACTGCTTAGTCGGTCAAAGAACAACTGTTGACCGACTAGTTTGGGAACTAGTCGGTCGGTTGATCAACACAGACCGACTAAGTGTAAACAGTAACCCAGACGAAAATTAGGATTTAGATTTAGTCGGTCAAAGAACAATTACTGACCGACTAGTTTAACAACTAGTCGGTCGAAAGATGAACTTAGACCGACTAAGAATGAACAGCACTGATACCAAAAATTAGTAAACGAGTTAGTCGGTTAAAGAAGCATTGCCGACCGACTAGTTTGCAACCTAGTCGGTCAACCAACGTTCCTAGACCGACTAACGACAAACAGTAACTCCTGAATATTTAACAAAGCTCACTAGTCGGTTCAAGAAGGTTTTCCGACCGACTGGATCGTCATCTAGTCGGTCGGTGTCCCTTCTTACACCGGCTAATGAGCACCAAAAGTTCCGATATGGAGCGCGGGGCTCCGGGATCGATTCCTAAGACTCCTAGGCTTGATCTAACGATAAGATATGACCGATACGAAGCCCGTCACGAATGACTTACTTCAAACACGCCGACCGACGGAAGAATCTAGAGAATCACAACGAAACGAACGAAAATGAAACTACAAAGACGGAAATGGAAATCACGATCAAGAAGAAGCAACCAAATATATATATATATATATATATATATATATATATATATATATATATATATATATATATATATGCAAAAAATGTACCTAAGAACGTGCGCAGGTAGAATTACCTGCGCACGCCCCCTCTGTTCGGTGTTTGTAAGTATTTTTTTTTTGAATTTTTTTTTTCAGTAGCTAGATATACTTGTTATGAAGCTCCCCACAAAATTTCAGGTCAATCCGACACCGTTTGAGCCTCCGTTCATCGATTTCAAAAACGTTGCGCAAAACTGTCCAAATTCTGGACAGTTTTGCGCAACGTTTTTGAAATCGATGAACGGAGGCTCAAACGGTGTCGGATTGACCTGAAATTTTGTGGGGAGCTTCATAACAAGTATATCTAGCTACTGCAAAAAAAAATTTCAAAAAAAAATATTTAGAAACCCCGAACAGAGGGGGCGTACGCAGGTAATTCTACCTGCGCACGTTCTCAGGCACATTTGCCCCTATATATATATATATATATATATATATATATATATATATATATATATATATATATATATATATATAGGGGAAACTGTGCCTGTGCACATCCGCAGGGAAGCTATCTGTGGCGAAAACGATCAAGGCCGTCCGATGCAATCGAAGCGGCTGAAATAGAAATTGGAATGACGCAAGCAGCGGCATCCATCGGAAACTTCAGCTTAATTACACCCGTGCCATTTCGCAATTGCCCCGAGGCTCTCATCTGTCTCTCGTTCGTCGTCTCCCCCAATCTGTGGCGCTCGTCCTCAAAAATTGCGTCTCCCCCGTTATCCCTCTCAAAATTTCTCGCCGCTGCAAAAATCTCCGTCCACCGTACCTCTCATCCCTAGCTGATCTCCACAAGTTCGGCGCGTCATCATCTCCCTTCTCAGCTCGTCTCTCATCTCTCGTCTCCCCCAATCTGTCTCTCAACCCTAACTCGCGGTTGCAAAAATCACCGTCCAACCTCCTCCTCACCCTAGCTGATCGATCTCCGACGATCTACTCACCCCCTCTCAGCCCCCGCAACAATTTCTCACTATCTCGCCGTACGGTAAAATTTTAGGGTAAAATTTTTAATCTCATTTGCTTTGCGAAAAATTTCATTTGATTTACGGTAACCTCTCAACCCTAGCATTAGTTTGATTTTCATTTGATTTTCATGAAGTACAATGAATTTTTTGATTAAATAAAATGAATTTCTTTCATGCGAAGGGTAAAATGTGATCTATATAGTTCAGCTAGACTCCATAGGCATATGATGTTTCCTGATGATTTTCATTGTAAATGTTAGGATGTTGTTTACAGCCCTTGCCAATTTTTTTCTAAACTTTGTACTGTAGGGAAGCTAGCATATTAGTGGGATGATATATGATGTCATACTATTGTATCTCGGATTGCAGGTAGACATGGCAAAAAAATTTTACGTTGTAAAGAATGGACGACAACGTGGAGTGTTTTGCAGTTGGGAAGAATGCAAGGCACGCATAGATGGATACCCTAACGCCGTATTCAAGGGCTTTCATAACTATGAAGATGCAATGCGGTATTGGAGTGGGGAAAGCACAAGCACTTTAGTTAGGCCGCATTCTGAGGGTCAAGAAATGGTATCAAGCTCAGATCACAGCCAAATACCCATCCATGAGATGGTACAAAATGTGCAGGAAAATGATCGGATAACTAGTAGAAGAGAAGGAAATAATGGAGCTCGACGAATTGGATTGTTGGATGCCAATGTCGTATGTGGTTGTTGCATATATGCATCTGCAATCAATGTTGTGATGGTGCTCATTCTTGGATTCATTGTCAGAGCTTATGTTCGTAAAGATTAGTTTAATGTTTATGTAATTTTATGTTGGTATTTGAGAAGCTGTGTTGTAGGTCCTAATGTTTGTATTTGAGACTTAGAACATATGAAATTATGAAGCTATGAAGTTGTGTTGTAAATTTGTGTTTTGTATTTGTATGGCATTATAAGACGAGGAATGTCTTGGCAGTTGCATTGATTGAAGCTATACTGGTTGTGTCTAAGCTGACCTCATTCAGCTTAAGGATCACCTTAATGAATCTTTTTAAATACTTTCGTGAAGACTCTCCATCAAGTTGCATTATGCTCAACAAGTAAATATAAGATGTCTTCCTTCTTTGGTGGCAATGAACTGTAATGTGAATATATTTGCTAGTCACATGAAGATAGAAATCCTTCCCAGCTTCACAATCAGGTCACCAAAGACCCAAGTAATACATCAGAAAGTAATGGAGATCCACATTCGCAAGAGCATAAGATACCTTTGAATGTGAACTGCAATTTCTTGGTAACAAAAGAAACATACTTGAGTCAAGAAATGAATCACTAATGAAATATACATGCCATTGGTTGCTTGTTTTAATTCAAACAATATGGAAGACCCTTATCATTAACGTGGCCTTCTTAGTTGTAAAGAACGACTGATAATATACAAAAATTTACATAGTTGTAACGAACAACTGATAATATACAAAAATTTACATGAAAAACGCACAAACTCATTTCCACCTCCTGAACTATTTACAATCCTCCGGATTCAAAACTTGATGGGGGGAGGGCAGGCACCGATATGGTGATTAGCGCGCCTGATTCCATCAGACGAGTTATCATTCCAACTCTCACAGATGGGAGTGAGTAATCACTGGTGTTAAGCGAATAGCGCTGCAGTATCTCCTCATCAATAGCTGCGTCTATGCTCTCATTTGACTGAAGAATAAAATACAAGAGGAATACACTGAGATTAGACATTCCGCAAGTTACACTTGCTAGGAAAATAATATGAACAAAAAATATGTAAGTTCATCTATGATAATGGAACAATATTATCTAGTACTGCAATACCATTTTTGTAAAGAAAACTACAATCAAAAAAGTGCAACACTTACTATCTGATCATCGAGTGGAGCCTGCGACGAGGCCGTGTGCTTGCTCGATGGAACAACTGCGCTGTGGGACGCAGGTCTAAGTCTGGGTTGTGGAGGAATTCCTGGAACGGGCGGAGGTGGAAATCTCTGCAATTTTGCGAGACCAAAGAATTTAGCAACCTGAAGTTCTTGGACTATCAAAGAAGCATGGTCACGGATCAAAAACATTGAAGAAAAGATTCAATACCGCTGCAGGCATGGAATTGAAGAAAAGATTCAAAGAATTTAGCAACACTGATTTTTGGACCTGAAAAGATAATACAAATAAGATGTTATGGAATTTATATATACCATGTGAAAATGATATAAGATGTTATGGAATTGAATGGAGGAGGAAAATGAAAACGATTTTTGCTCCTGGTTACATCTACCATTTCAAATTTATATACCAAGTGAAAACGATATAAGATGTTATGGAATTGAATGGAGGAGGAAAATGAACATCTGCGCAGTAGAAACCAAAGTCAGAATAAAGAAAATAAGATGACCAGCCTAGACCACATTATATACATGTCGAAATTAGATCAATAGACAGTGTTGAAAGGAGAATGATCCTAGAATGGAAAACCTGATATACGTACTTCTACATCCCTAGTCTTAAGAAGGTTGAAATTAGTGAAGTACTTCATGCCACCAGATTGACTACTGAACTAAAATTTGCTCACGAGGTCTACCAGACACACAGGATGGATGCTGTGATAGCAATGAGGACAAAAAAACTTGTTCATAAAAAAATAGGATGCTTCAATCAAAAACTTGCAAAAGAAAATGATTGAATTTTATGACAATGTTTAGGTGAACTTTTTGCCAAGAGGTTTAAGATAGTGTGGCTATGATAACCTATTTCTGGACCGTCTTAGTGTTCCCTGAATTTCATAGCAATCAAGAATCAACACAAGAAAGAAAGGATGTGCACTCCATAATACTTTCAAGTTTAAATGCTAAGCAGGAGCAATAATAATGAAAGAAATATACATAAACAAATCAGATACTGAATACTTGTGAAATCTTTTGTTACATGAGTTCACCTAAGCACAAACAATCTACGAAAATTCACCGTTTCATGGATAATATAAAGGCAGCATTGTCGGACAATCTAAACATGTTTGACGTATGCAAAGATGTAAAGGGTTAAATGCTTAGTTGTGTACCCATTTTTATCTGAACAAATCAAATATGTCCTTGTCTCCCACATGGCAAGGAAGAATTTGAATGCGTATTGCATGATAAAATGTCTTGTATATTGGTTTCCATTTCTGTTTTCATAGAAGTTGTGAAATGTATGCATGGTGGAGTTTTCTTTGGATGCTTAAGAATTGGAGTTTTCTTTGGAATGTGAAATACCTGCTTAAGAATTGAAGTTGCAAAATGTATGCTTAAGAATTGGAGTTTTCTTTGGAGAGCCACAGGTATAATCAACATACAAAAACTGGCCGAAATAGCCTCAGAATATTATGCATGGTGGAGGCACCAAGCGTTTATAAGATAATGAAAACATGAAGTCAGAGTAGACACATGCTTTACTTATTCACATATCTGCAGTCAAAAATAAATAGTCATTTCCTTTATTTTTGCTAACAATGAAAACAGCTGAGACTGCTAACAATGAAAATGACACTTATATATACATACCTTTTGCTAACAGCTGAGACTGCTCTTTGTGAACAGCAAGCTCCCAGGCTTCCTCCTACCAAAAACCAAAGTAAGATAACAAGGGATAAATGATGCCTGGAGTGGGGAAGAAAAATTATTTGCAGAGTGTGCTTTTTCATCATACCTTCAGTCGGGTAAACAACCCCTTCCTTTCAAGATAGTATATAACAGAACTTGAGAAATTGTGATACAAAAAAAACAATATGCTACCCAAAACTGGGTATGTGAGAAATGAAGAAAATTCAGTATGCTTCCACATAGATAAAAACTAGATTTGATATTCCGCTCAGAAAAGCCCTTTCATCCACACATATATAGATAAGCCCTTTCATCCACACATATATATACATGTATGTATATAAATTTGCAACCGAGAATCCTAAATTTGCAGATGGATGCAACGGTTGCCAGCAAATATTTGCTTACCCCCAAGTTGCCTTGCCATAACCTAGGACCTGGTTGTAAGGGCAAATCATCATCGCTTCATTATACCGAAGACCATGATACACCGATATATATATAAGGTAAACTGTGCATGTGCACAGCTACAACAATTTTGCAAGTGGTGAAATTCATCTCGGCCGTCCGATGCAATCGAAGCGCTCAAATAGAATTACAACCATATGAGGAATGACGCAATCAGCGGTAGCCATTGGAAACTTTTGGAAAATTACGAGCGTGCCATGTTGCAAGTTGCCTTGCCATAACCTAAGACCCGGTAAATATTTGCTTACCCCCAAGTTGCCTTGAAATAACCTAGGACCCGGTAATGGCTGCAACGGTTGCCAGCAAATAATTGCTTACCCCCAAGCTGCCTTGCCATAACCAAAGACCCGGTAATCAAGGCAAATCACCATCGTTTCATTAAACTCTGAAAAAAAACAAGCAAGAGATAATAAAGTTAGTATGTGAAGCCGAGGCGATATTTCAAATAATCAATAATTACTAATGACGTGTAAATGAATGAGAAGAAAACGCATAATTTTTTCCCTGTTTCTAAAAGTAGAGCTGTCATTCACCAAATTCTACAGGAACATGTAGAAAACGCATACAAGCTGGTATAACATTAAACACGACATGATTGCTCCCAACAATTCTACAAGATACTTCTGACATTTTAGACAGAATTATACAAGATACGATTGCTCCCAAAAACTCTATTGCTGAAGTGTTCAGAGTTGCATTACTTCCTTTCAAGATAGTATATAACAGAACTTGAGATACACCCATATTTGATACATATCTGACTCTATCTCGCAATCACATTCAGTATTAACATTCCTCGTGGGCTGTTTTTTCCTGCATATAATATGAAGCATTAAAGTTTAAATAATCTACAATAGTATATAAAATAGATAGAATGGATTAAAGATACCTTCTTCCTACTAGTACTTGTGTTCATACTACAAGTTCTCATGTCGTGCCCTTTTTCACCACAAACACTACACGTTCTTTTTCTTGATTGATTAAGATCTTGCGATTCTTGTATACCTGACTGAATCCTTGAAGCTACTCGAGGCCGGCCTTTAGTTTTGGCTTTTGCAGGATCATTAATAATAATATCAGGTAATATCAATTCATGTGTTGTAGGTGCATTGGACCCCACCTGAGTGCATGGATCATCAGAATCATGTTGTGCTTGGATCCGCAACTTATGTTGCTCCCAAAAACTGTTTGTTAACCCAACTGTGACATCATAAAGATGTGGATCTCTTGTAACTGCCTCCATGATTTTATCGAAAGATGCCCGAAGGCTCCACGATTGTAGTGGAGTAATTTGATTTGGCTGAACTGAATTGACTGTGCTAGTTGAAGAGCACCCAAGACTCGTGACACTATGTCTTGCATTTAATGTCCACCTTGGCAAAATATATCTCTCTGGGATGGCTTCCATATCAAACTTTTGTTTCATTATGTATAAGATTTGCGTGCAGAGCATCCCTTCATTCTCAAACCTTCCACATGAACATATAAACTTTCCTGTTGATATATTGCATTGTACAGAATGCATGTATCTCTTACCATCAATCCTCATTGTTACATTGTATGTGGTCATATCCCCTTCAGTGCAAACCCTTTCATGCCGACAATATAATATATTTTTGAACCGACCTTGAAAGAGAGAGAATAAGTTTCTAGTATAAACCTTTGCAGCATGTACCTCTAACTCATGCATGCCACGGAAGTCCGGTTTGTTTCTCAAACAAAATGTATCTTCTTTCTCCTCTTTCTTTCGTTGAAATTGTATAGCTTTATCATATTGATCAATAAACTCATATAATGGAGTCATTGAATTTACATACCCATCAAAATAAGAGTTCATGCTTTCGCTCCGTTGGCTTGACGCCATGCCTACACATAACAAGAAATGAATAATATATGAATCAGTTTGATTTGATCAAAAAATTTTACTATCTATCTAATTAAAATTTTCATACCTGCAAAGAAAGTATCTTTTAGGTACGGCTTAATCCAATGATGTGCTTTGGCATGCATGGTATGGAGCCACTTCCAAGCTTTCATCTCATTCTTTTGTTTATCCGTCAATGGTTCCGTAAATTCAATTTGGTACTTCTCCTTTAGGATCACCCAACAACTCTCGGCTTCTTCAATAGTTTGACTTTTTTTAGCCCATTTTGTATAGTCTTCATCAAAATCAGGATTATAAGAAGCACGCAACGAACGCAAATGCTCATTTTCATGAAGGCTGATGTGCCATATGCAATACCTGTGGTGTGTATTTGGGAAAACTTTTTTAATTGCATTACAAATGGCCGGGTCTTGATCAGTGATTATAGCTCCTGGTGCTTTTCCCCACATACAATTTAACCAAGTTTCAAATAACCACACACATGTTTCTTCCTTCTCATCAGCAAGAAGAGCACATCCAAATAAATTAGACTGCCTATGATGATTTACCCCAGTAAAAGGTGCAAAAGGCAACATGAAACTATTTGTCTTGTAAGTGACATCAAACACAACAACATCTCCAAACTGAATATAAGATGTCCGAGCACGTCCATCAGCCCAAAATATACTTCTGCAAACATTATCATCATCATACTCAATAGCATAATAAAACTGATAGTCTGTAGCTCGCCTTGCAAGAAATTTTTCAAGTACTCTCATGCACTCGTGTCCAATATTGTTATTCCTTTTAACTCTCAAATGATCACTGCATTGCTGTGAATTAATATTTACATTAGTACTACTCGTGGCATTTAGAAGTCGTGCAATCTTTGAAGGGCCAACACCACAACTACGAAACTGATTAACCAAGCTCTTACACGTTGCATCCAAATGCGATTTATTATGTGACCGTAATAATTGGATCTTTGAAGGGGTTCTAAGCAACTCATGATTATGAATGGATTCAAAGGTTTTGATGACCCATACTCCATCGTTCATTCTATGAACCTTCATTCTAGCCATACAACCTTCTCTCTCATTTTTCCTTCGCTTGATTTCTCTTCCGATCTCCCTCTTATCATTTAAGCTTTTATAACCTTCTTTGTTACAAACATAGAGCCTATTCGTGATAGCCCCATCTTTTCCCTTTGCACTAGTTGACTTACGGATAGAAAACCCTTCTCTTTCTGCGTATACATTATAAAACTCCCAAGCTTCTTCTGGTGTAGGAAATTGCATCCCAATATGCGGTATGCCTTGTCCAATATCATTAACACTTTGAGTATCCATTTGATTATCCATTTGATCTTCATTGGATTGATTTGGCATTTGATGATCATGCACAAAGGGTTCACCCTCGTCCATTTTCTAAAATAGAAACATAAATAAAATATTTATTTGTTAATCGCAAATATGAACGTAAATCCTTGCATGATACAATAGGGAGAAGAACACATTGCAAGAGTTGCCATTTAAGATGAAGCCTCGAAAACAAACCTATCGAAAACAAAATTGAGAAAGAATATACAAATGAGAGAAGAAATGCAACTGCCAGCCAAAACAGTTCAGTGAGAGAATGTACAAAGCTACAATGGACAATCTGAAGTCTATCCTGATGAAAAACAAAGGGTTTCGAAGATTTTCCACCCCTACATCAAGTGACTGCAAAATAAATTTATGTCTATATCATACCATTTCTTATTATGATAATTTCGATGTTATAATGGTGTTGAGACTGCAGGAATCAGCTTGTTGTTTGTATTTAAATATGTATATTCCAAGTCAGTATAAACAGTAATAGCTGCAATTCATGGCATGAATATTCCAATTGGCTCATCAAATAATAATCACATCATCAATTTCGTAATTCTCCCACAAAATTTAGAAATTCAACATATATCAACATACAATTACTAATTAGTTAGATAACTCATCAAACAAATGCTAGTGCTGAGAGGTTAACGTACATTTCATGAAAATCAAATGAAAATCAAACTAATGCTAGGGTTGAGAGGTTACCGTAAATCAAATGAAATTTTTCGCAAAGCAAATGAGATTAAAAATTTTACCCTAAAATTTTACCGTACGGCGAGATAGTGAGAAATTGCTGCGGGGGCTGAGAGGGGGTGAGTAGATCGTCGGAGATCGATCAGCTAGGGTGAGGAGGAGGTTGGACGGTGATTTTTGCAACCGCGAGTTAGGGTTGAGAGACAGATTGGGGGAGACGAGAGATGAGAGACGAGCTGAGAAGGGAGATGATGACGCGCCGAACTTGTGGAGATCAGCTAGGGATGAGAGGTACGGTGGACGGAGATTTTTGCAGCGGCGAGAAATTTTGAGAGGGATAACGGGGGAGACGCAATTTTTGAGGACGAGCGCCACAGATTTGGGGAGACGACGAACGAGAGATAGATGAGAGCCTCGGGGCAATTGCGAAATGGCACGGGTGTAATTAAGCTGAAGTTTCCGATGGATGCCGCTGCTTGCGTCATTCCAATTTCTATTTCAGCCGCTTCGATTGCATCGGACGGCCTTGATCGTTTTCGCCACAGATAGCTTCCCTGCGGCTGTGCACAGGCACAGTTTCCCCTATATATATATATATATATATATATATATATATATATATATATATATATATATATATATATAGTCTATAACCCGTGCCCGAGGGCACGGTTCAATTTAGATATTTCACCCTTAAAATCTTAGTTCCCCGAAAATGTGGGCACGATTCATTTTAGATATTCCCCCTTAAAATCTTAGTTCCCCTGAAATTGTGTACATGATTCATTTTAGAAATCCCCCCTCAAAATCTTAGTTCCCCAATCAAAGTCTTAGATCTCCAAAATTTAGGTCACCTCAAGAGATTTTAGTTCTCACATTGTTTAATTACTCACAAAATTTTTAATTGCTGACAAAAATGTTAGCCCCCCAATATGTATTTCGTTTCTAAATTTTTTTATAAAGTTAGTTGCATTTCCCCCACATTTTTAGACAAAATATTCTACAAAAATGGGAGCTAAAAAAGATGTTACAGTATTAAGATACATATGGCTATCTGTGAGGTGCAAATTTGCCCCGAAATTTTCCATATGGCTATCTGTGAATGACATCATCGAAGATGATAGATTATCTTTTAAGGTGGATGAAGGTCCAATCAAATAATTGAACATAGCACTGATTTTAACTATGACTAAAATGTGGTGCCTGCACTGTTAAAGACAACTACAAATGAAAGCTTCAAGGAAACTAAAACATTGTGATCTTGTAATCAATATGATAACAACAAAATTAGCAAGTCAAATTACAGATCAGAATCTCACTAAAACTACATGAACAATATCTCACTAAAACATCCATGTTACTCTCCCTTGCCATATTAGCAAAACATCAAGATGTCACCGTCCATGGATGTACATGCTGAACCATGTAAATACAAAGCCCCACAACAAAATAACATTGTGAACAATAATGTTTTGACAGGATCTGCAAGGAATTAAATACAAAGCCCCACAACAAAATAACATTGTAAACAAAATAAATTACAGATCAGAATCAACAGACTCAAAGAAACGGATCCGATCAAATTCCTTAAGCAGATCACAAACATACCAATGTTTTTGTGAACCTAAAACAGATTTGATTAGCAGAAACAAAAAAAGAATCAAAAAGAATCAATCAAGACAACCTGTCGATTCTATTTGGAAATAATCTTCCCATTGTTCACAGCAAGGAAAACACAAATTTTGGGCAGCTTCTTTGTCACGCCCCGCTTCCCAAGAACGTGGAGGCGAAGCGTGAGAAGGTCCGCTCAGACTTGAAGCTACAAAGCTGCAAGTCCGATAAGCATCAATCAAATTAAAACTGCAGGTCCTTGCAACGCGAAACGAAACAAAGATAATAATAACGAAAGAGGCAAAAGAAACATCTCAGAATATCCATAGCAATAAATCTCAACATCACAGAAAAGCCACCAGGCTAAAAGAAAAAGTCTAAAAGAGGCCGAGCATGGCCAACAAAAGTACAAAGTACAAAAACAAAGTAATGGTGCAAGCACCGACATCTAACAGCAACCTAAAGCAAAAGCAACGCCAACAGTCTCTAAAACTGGTCTCCGGTGTCCACGAACTCCTCGACGAACGTAGGCTCAGTGTAAGCAACTACCTCGTCCGCTACAACTATCTCTGGCTCAGGGTCTAACATGTGACACCCAAAGAGAAAGGGGCACATGTCAGCAAGTCTGGAAGACTTGTGCAAGTGAAACTGAAAGTACAAGTAAGAGCAACCTAGCAGTTCTAGCATGATGCAATGACATGGCAGTTAAAGTATGAGTGCAGCAGGTAAAGTAAAGTAAAGTAAAGTACGAGCATGGCATGGCATTCACAAGACAAATACAAGACAAGAAAAGTAAGCACCTCGTGCACAGAGATTCCGTCTTTTGGCTAGAGGGCTGATCAGGCCACTCCTAAGCTCAAGTGAACGTTTATCCCTACCCCTCCACGTGTGTCGAGCCAGGGCCTTACCCCCGAACTTGGAATGCTCGCTTCTGGATCACGAGCCAGGAAGTGTTTTTAACAAGTATGGCCTAGGGGTGCACCTAGCCAGGGACACGGAAACACGGATTTGTACAAGTATTTTGTAGCGTGTGCTACGATGCAACAATCAACTTGGATGACATGTAAGATGCAATGCATGGCAGTTAAAAGTACGTACAGTTTAAGGAAAGTAAACGTGACAGTTTAGTATGCATGAACAACAAGTTTAAAGGGTTGGATCTAGCTTCGTTGTCAAGCTAGATCAATTAGGTGACGGATCTAGTTTCGTTGTCAAACTAGATCAAGTAGGCGTCTAGCCAGCTATCATTTCACTGACTAGTCTCTTTTACGCTAAAAGCAAGGAAGTGGCCTAAAAACATGACCCTACACAAGAGTTGGCAAGTTTCACTTGCCTGCAACTATCACGTCAAGAAAACACCGTCCAACGAGTCCAAAGTCACGATTCCTACGTGCACAAGTCCATCGGCCTACATCCGTTTTATTAATCTTGATTAGTGATTGCTAAAACATTTAAAATACTTTAAAATACTGATTTTTAGTCTTGGTTAGCATGCAATTGGGTTGTGGGTCCTAGGGGTGCAAAACGTTACCTCAACACGACGCGAAAGCTACACCGGCGTCGGGTAGCGACGCCGGGGGTTGGAATAAAAGATCACGCTCCAAGTCCAGATTCCAATATAGTTTCCTCGCTGGAAAGTTCAGAGCATCAACCCGGGCGACGATTCCAGATTCCAAAGCTAGCACGTGCGACGACGGGCTTCAACTTGTCGCAACGTCGTGCACGGCGAATCGTCGGAGAGAAAGCACCTAGGTGGGGCCCACAGTAGTCCTAGGGACCTTTGGGGGACCCACAATAACTCTGGAGAACTTGGGGGGCCCACGGTGGCAAGCGATGCGACGGGTGTGGGGTTGCGACGTTTGCTCTCGGTCGTACACAGCCAAATGCGGGGGCGGCCATCGGTCGCTGCGGGGGAACGGCTTGGTGCAGCGCAGCGGGTCGGTGCGGGCCTTGGTGCGGAGGGGGTTGTCGGTCGGGCGCTTGGGGCGGCTCGGTCACGGCGCTAGGCGGGTCGTTGCAACGTTGCAAGTGTTGCAACGTTGCGGGCTTCGGCGATGGCGGGCGGGCGCCTCGGTCAGATGCGGAGCGATGCGGGCGACAGCTGCGGGGCTTGCAGCGATGCGGGGAGCGGCTGTGAGCGGGAGCGGCCATCGGTCTGACCGAGAGATCTCCTCGGTCGGACACAGCTGAAGCGGGGCGACGGCCGTGCAAGCGAGCGGAGCGGGGGAGCGGGCCATGGCAGCGGTCGGTGCGGTAGATTTGGGCCCGTTCTCTCGGTCTGAGCGGGGGAAGTTCGTCGCAACGTTGCGACGAATCGTCGCAACGTCCAATATGAGTTTTGGAAGAGGCTAGGGCTAATTTTTTGCGAAAATGGGTCTTCCTAGGGGTTGCTTATATAGTATAGATGGGTTGACTTGGTCAGGGCTAAATCTAATAGGATTAGAAGTTTAAAAATATTTAAAATTTAAATCTCAACTTCTCCAACTCACCCAAGGATTTGACTTGGTCCAAATGAGCTGGAAATTGGCTCAAAAATTCTTTAAAACGTTTTAAACTCAAATAAATTTTATTTGTCCGAAAATAATTTATAAATTAATTATTAAAAATAATATAAAACTTGTTAAAAATATTAAAGTGGTCAAATGAACTCCAAAAATTATAAAATAAATATCGGGGTGATCGTGATGACGAATGTGAGCTAACTAAGAAGACGGATCTCAATTTTGACGTCGGACGATGAAACTAAAAATAGAAACGTCTCCCGTCAAAAGTGAAAATCGCCACGTCTCATCGAATAAGTGTAAATTGTGGGAAAACGACTCGAGAAACGTCGTTCCAAAATAGTGCCACTATTTAATATTCTCAGAGACGTTCACAACGGCATATCACACGAAAGTGTTCACAAACGAACAAAGTCTAAAACAAACACGTGCACGGACAAAAGCACGTGCACGAACAAAAGCACGTGCACGAACAACGTACCACGAAAAGTGGTCGTTACATCCTCCCCACCTTAGAATAAAGTCCGTCCTCGGACTTTCTAATATATCTAGTCGCTCTAGTAACTACCCCGATCAAGTCATATAATAATTCAACCAGGTATAGTCATTACAAGTGCTTATATATGCACTAAGTAGTCAAACATTAATGCTACCAACACGTATATACATTCACGTACTTCATATACTTATACTTATTATAGTCAGTCAAATTTATACATGTATTTCAATCATATATATAAGCATACATTCCTTATATCACTACTACTTACCTAAACACAAAACAATATTTCAGGTACTTATATAAGGATAGTCTCACACTTAGCCAATACAATCATTGCTCTACGTATAGATAGCTACCTATGCACAAACATCAAGGGTATACTACCCTCTGATAATCCCTAGTATTCATCCAAAACTAAACACATCAACACATGTAATCACACCATACCATAATTAATCAAGCTTCACTATATATATATATATATATATATATATATTCACCACCACTATAGTTTCACAATATATAGTCATTCAAATACATGCAAATAGTTCACCATATATTCACATCACGTACGGTCCTATAACTGTATTTACGACACGCCACATATATCATAGTCATCAATGCCTATAACTAAGCACATACTTACCCGTGCATGGTGCACACCCATACACGCTAACATTTCATTTACATACACCAATCATACCATTATATAACTAGCATACAAACACACCTAGTTTTAGCTAGTACACATACGTTCACACGAGCAAGTCCTTAGTAATTAGCTATACCACAAGACCAACACCTATAACTTTATACTGGCGTAGCGACCCACAATCATGTGCGTAGCACAACCAGGCACAAACACTCCTATCACTATACATACATCAAACATTGCTATATTCAAACTACAAACATACATTCAATGTACTTAGAGTATACCCACTCAAGCTTGAGTGAGACTCAGTACACACATCAGAATATTCTATATACGTAACACGGCATTCATACATATACCAATACAACTCCATTATATATATATATGCATCTACCAATACGACCATATACATTCCATAAATCAATCACACTTAATATTTAGTCAGGTAATACTTACATAGTTCAATCACTCTATATACCATAATAATAATACAGACATCAGCACACGTATAATTATAATACACTCCCTAATACATGCATACGTATTCATCGTATAGTCACACCCACATGTAACACATATATTCATATCATAGCCTACTACCTATAATTAGTATACTAACACATCCACACGTACATAATTAAGATGTGCAATAGTCGTGTATACCTCACGGTATGCACGCATGCACCATCCCGAAAAGCAAGCAATACCAATCAAAATTACACTCCTACTACCATATGTATATCACCTATATACTCAGGCAACAAAACATAACTACTTACGTCTAAACACAATACATACCCACATACGAGCACACACTCATACGTGCTAACATATAGATCACATAATAAGCCTACCCTCTTAACCATATGTACTCTTATTATTATCACTACTAACATACACATAGCTTTACCAATCATTTATTTCAACCATTATAAGTATCTCTTACTACATACACAGCCCAGATATTTCAACGCTAACTCTAATACACACCGGCATCCCTAGTATAGTATAGCTATCCACACAAAAATCTATAACTCCTAACCCACGACAACTTCATAATATCACGAATGACTCCGAGTATATATATATATATATATATATATATATATATATATATATATATATATATATATATATATATATATCACACAATAAGCAAGCACCAATATACTTATGGGAATTCTCATTCCAGCCCACGTACACAAGTTAGGTACGTGCACAACGACACCTCACCAAGATCCAAGGGTCTACTAACAACTTAGAGTTGACACAGACATTGAAGGACCATAAGGCCTAAGCAATAAAGAGAGGTCGAGAGCGTGACGAGGAAAGGATCGATAATCACGAGTTCAGATAGGACGAATACAAGGAGACAGCTTGGTTAGACGAAACATTGACTCAATGGTGATGTTTAGGTCGTGGGAAAGGGAGATGTAGTGATGCTTAAATAGGATACAGAAAAGGAAATAGGGTAAATAGCATAAGCTAAAACGCGTGGAATTTGAAAACTGTTGTACTTCAAAAGTTGAAATCCCAGTCTGAAAAGAAATATTTGGAGATCGATAAAACGAGTTGTTCAAAATAAATTTGAGTCGAAAATTCATGATAAGGGAAAATGTTTTTAATGGCTTATCGCAAATCATTAAGAAAGGAAAATAAATCATTCGCACGGACATTAAGGACGTTATTTTTTTTTGAAAATATTATACGGCAGTAATTTAATATAATGTTGTCAAAAGTTTTTGAAAGTCAAAGAATGAAATCCAGTAACGGAAAAATTTAAACTCAGGTTAAATGCTTTCAAAACTCTTTGGGCTATGGAAAATTGAGAATAATCAATTTTGAAACTACTTTTTAGAGAACCAGGGTTTGCCAGAAATGAGAAACTGATTTACACAAGGTTCTTAATATACGAGCACAACAAGTCTAGTACGGATATAAAAATAATTGAAAGTATGTATGGTGCACGGAAAAAATAATAATGACTTAGTGTAAGAATTTTCAAGATCGAATCGCAAATCCTTAAAATCAAATCAGGGAGGGTCTAAAGCAGGAAGTGGTTATGAAAATAGTAATTTTGCAAAAATCTGAAATAGCGAGAACGCCGAGCAAAAACCAACTTGCTGAAAGCTGAAATTCTGTGTGTCTTGAAAGTATATTAAGGTAAACACGACGTATCATCCAAATAACACAAATAAGAGGGAAAATTATAAATCGAATTGGGCAGGGCAAAAGTAAAACTAATATATGAAAGAACAACACATTTACATAAGTATGAAAAATATAGGCTGGGAAAGTACCATAAGCCAGTATTCAAAAATTCCGACAAACATTTTAAAATTTAAATCAATGAAGGAGGATGAAATATAGGTATATGAAAATTTTGAACAAAATTAAACTTAGTGGAAGAGAAAATTGAAAAATACTTTCAGAAGGTTCAGGTTTGCAATGGAGATGTTTGAAAATTGACGACGATCGTCATGAGGCGATATCGGGAATTGAGGCAAGGAAATTGGTCGGATGATCAAATCATACATACGCCTAGGATATGAATCAGAAGAGTCTACGGAAAACTCCTACGGTCGACCAACTAAAATTTAAGAAACTTAGCGCTAGATCTTTCTGAGGGAGCTAGGCGATAATGAAATGCGCTCAGCTCGGTCCATACTCGATGAGCCCAAGCGAACGACTAAAGGAATTCTAGAAGTCTGATATGGTCAGGGGTAGACAAGGACCACTAAGGTAACTCCTACGACAATTGAATCAATTGCTAACAGGGAGTCTAACTAACAATCAGAGGCCCTTAACTAGCAAGCACAAACGTCTAACTGAGTCTTCTTATCACCTAGTGTCCCAAGAAAACGTCTAGACTCGGGCTTATGACTCGGATGTTGCAATTTATTTAATGGACATTCCGTTATTATCGTTGTTTCGTTAATTCGCAATTGCAAGACTGGACCTGCATGGGCCACCAACAAAACCTGTCACGCCCCGCTTCCCAAGAACGTGGAGGCGAAGCGTGAGAAGGTCCGCTCAGACTTGAAGCTACAAAGCTGCAAGTCCGATAAGCGTCAATCAAATTAAAACTGCAGGTCCTTGCAACGCGAAACAAAACAAAGATAATAATAACGAAAGAGGCAAAAGAAACATCTCAGAATATCCATAGCAATAAATCTCAACATCACAGAAAAACCACCAGGCTAAAAGAAAAAGTCTAAAAGAGGACGAGCATGGCCAACAAAAGTACAAAGTACAAAAACAAAGTAATGGTGCAAGCACCGACATCTAACAGCAACCTAAAGCAAAAGCAACGCCAACAGTCTCTAAAACTGGTCTCCGGTGTCCACGAACTCCTCGACGAACGTAGGCTCAGTGTAAGCAACTACCTCGTCCGCTACAACTATCTCTGGCTCAGGGTCTAACATGTGACACCCAAAGAGAAAGGGGCACATGTCAGCAAGTCTGGAAGACTTGTGCAAGTGAAACTGAAAGTACAAGTAAGAGCAACCTAGCAGTTCTAGCATGATGCAATGACATGGCAGTTAAAGTATGAGTGCAGCAGGTAAAGTAAAGTAAAGTAAAGTACGAGCATGGCATGGCATTCACAAGACAAGTACAAGACAAGAAAAGTAAGCACCTCGTGCACAGAGATTCCGTCTTTTGGCTAGAGGGCTGATCAGGCCACTCCTAAGCTCAAGTGAACGTTTATCCCTACCCCTCCACGTGTGTCGAGCCAGGGCCTTACCCCCGAACTTGGAATGCTCGCTTCTGGATCACGAGCCAGGAAGTGTTTTTAACAAGTATGGCCTAGGGGTGCACCTAGCCAGGGACACGGAAACACGGATTTGTACAAGTATTTTGTAGCGTGTGCTACGATGCAACAATCAACTTGGATGACATGTAAGATGCAATGCATGGCAGTTAAAAGTACGTACAGTTTAAGGAAAGTAAACGTGACAGTTTAGTATGCATGAACAACAAGTTTAAAGGGTTGGATCTAGCTTCGTTGTCAAGCTAGATCAATTAGGTGACGGATCTAGTTTCGTTGTCAAACTAGATCAAGTAGGCGTCTAGCCAGCTATCATTTCACTGACTAGTCTCTTTTACGCTAAAAGCAAGGAAGTGGCCTAAAAACATGGCCCTACACAAGAGTTGGCAAGTTTCACTTGCCTGTAACTATCACGTCAAGAAAACACCGTCCAACGAGTCCAAAGTCACGATTCCTACGTGCACAAGTCCACCGGCCTACATCCGTTTTATTAATCTTGATTAGTGATTGCTAAAACATTTAAAATACTTTAAAATACTGATTTTTAGTCTTGGTTAGCATGCAATTGGGTTGGGGGTCCTAGGGGTGCAAAACGTTACCTCAACACGACGCGAAAGCTACACCGGCGTCGGGTAGCGACGCCGGGGGTTGGAATAAAAGATCGCGCTCCAAGTCCAGATTCCAATATAGTTTCCTCGCTGGAAAGGTCAGAGCATCAACCCGGTCGACGATTCCAGATTCCAAAGCTAGCACGTGTGACGACGGGCTTCAACTTGTCGCAACGTCGTGCACGGCGAATCGTCGGAGAGAAAGCACCTAGGTGGGGCCCAAAGTAGTCCTAGGGACCTTTGGGGGACCCACAATAACTCTGGAGAACTTGGGGGGCCCACGGTGGCAAGCGATGCGACGGGTGCGGGGTTGCGACGTTTGCTCTCGGTCGTACACAGCCAAATGCGGGGGCGGCCATCGGTCGCTGCGGGGGAACGGCTTGGTGCAGCGCAGTGGGTCGGTGCGGGCCTTGGTGCGGAGGGGGTTGTCGGTTGGGCGCTTGGGGCGGCTCGGTCACGGCGCTAGGCGGGTCGTTGCAACGTTGCAAGTGTTGCAACGTTGCGGGCTTCGGCGATGGCGGGCGGGCGCCTCGGTCAGATGCGGAGCGATGCGGGCGACAGCTGCGGGGCTTGCAGCGATGCGGGGAGCGGCTGTGAGCGGGAGCGGCCATCGGTCTGACCGAGAGATCTCCTCGGTCGGACACAGCTGAAGCGGGGCGACGGCCGTGCAAGCGAGCGGAGCGGGGGAGCGGGCCATGGCAGCGGTCGGTGCGGTAGATTTGGGCCCGTTCTCTCGGTCTGAGCGGGGGAAGTTCGTCGCAACGTTGCGACGAATCGTCGCAACGTCCAATATGAGTTTTGAAAGAGGCTAGGGCTAATTTTTTGCGAAAATGGGTCTTCCTAGGGGTTGCTTATATAGTATAGATGGGTTGACTTGGTCTAGGGCTAAATCTAATAGGATTAGAAGTTTAAAAATATTTAAAATTTAAATCTCAACTTCTCCAACTCACCCAAGGATTTGACTTGGTCCAAATGAGCTGGAAATTGGCTCAAAAATTCTTTAAAACTTTTTAAACTCAAATAAATTTTATTTGGCCGAAAATAATTTATAAATTAATTATTAAAAATAATATAAAACTTGTTAAAAATATTAAAGTGGTCAAATGAACTCCAAAAATTATAAAATAAATATTGGGGTGATCGTGATGACGAATGTGAGCTAACTAAGAAGACGGATCTCAATTTTGACGTCGGACGACGAAACTAAAAATAGAAACGTCTCCCGTCAAAAGTGAAAATCGCCACGTCTCATCGAATAAGTGTAAATTGTGGGAAAACGACTCGAGAAACGTCGTTCCAAAATAGTGCCACTATTTAATATTCTCAGAGACGTTCACAACGGCATATCACACGAAAGTGTTCACAAACGAACAAAGTCTAAAACAAACACGTGCACAGACAAAAGCACGTGCACGAACAAAAGCACGTGCACGAACAACGTACCACGAAAAGTGGTCGTTACATCCTTCAAACAGAATACCTGCCGAGCGCACCACCCCTAACGGCCACCACCGCCCTTTGATCTCTGACAGAATACCTGATTCGTGCTACTCTCTCCCCTGCTCGCTAAATAGAGAAAATACCAATTCGAATGCAATTAACGACTTAATAAAACCCAAATGGCAGAATGGTTGCTCAGTAAACGACAGGATCAAAGCCATTGGGTATAAGCCATCCATCTAAAATGAATCATGTAAGATTTCTCCCATGTTTGATTCTATGTATTAACCTAACACAGATTTCTCCCATCTAAAATGAATCAGTAAACGACAGGATCAAACATGGCAGAATGATTACCATCCCGCCTGACTCTCTCACCTTCGTGCTAAAACGTGCTGTTTCTCTCTCCTCTCCTCACTCTCCTCCTCCTTTCTCTCTCATCTTTCAAGAATCAAGCTGAAGAAACGGGGTCCGAGGTGAGGATCGATCGTCAATGGTGACGTAAGCATCCTCCTGGCGACCGTCCCATAGCCATCGGTGAAAGGCGACGCCGTGCCAGAGATCGAGCGATGCCGTACCAGAGATCGAGCACGGTTCTTCGTCTTCATCAGCTACATGAGCGCAACGCCCCAGAATAACTGAGCGCACCGCCCCTAATGGCAACCACCGCCCCTGATTTGATCTCCGACGTCACGACCTTTAACCTGCCCGTCCACCGCCCATAACGACCACCACCTGATTCGATGGGTCATGAGATCTGTCCGGCGCCGCCGGCCTCGGAGGCACTGCCGAGATGGCGCGCTTGGAGAGCTTGGAGAACTCGACATGGCGCTTGGAGTGATTGGAGATCTGTTTCTAGGGGATGCGGTTGATTACTTGATGCTCTGTTCATGTTTTGGGGAAGAGCAAGAGCCAAGTTTGCTCTTCCCAAAAACCTGTTGCTCTCCCCAAGGTTGCAAACGAATGTTGCGTCCCTTGCTCTTCTCAAGTCATCCAACCAGTCAAATGGGACCCACAATCAAGTGATGTTTTCCAAGCAAAGATATCTTCAAAGTACAAACCCTTCATCTCAAACCCTCATCCAAACCGTTGATTCTCCAAGATTAAATCCTGGCCGTCTTTTATCTACCCCTTTGTCCTAGTCAGCTTGTCCTAGTCAGCCCTAGGATTCAAAAAACTCTGTCAAATGTAATATAGATAATCCATACATGAAAACCAGTCGTTACAGAGCTCTCATTCCTCTTCATGCATTGAAGTCCAGCTCAAGGGAATTCATCCAAGTGCTTTCAATCATATCTCAACACTTGGAGATCCTCTTCCATGCCTTAAATCCATTTGTGAGTAAGCATCTCAAGGCATATGTAAGAGTATTTATTTTACTTGGTGAATTTGTAACACTAATTCTCTTAGTGGGAATTAGTCTTTCTCTCTTTGTGGGAGTTTATCTCTTTGTGGGATTAGGATATTCTCTTAGTGAGAATAACTCTCTTTGTGGGAGTTTAGTGTCCTAGTGTAGGGCTAACCCTAATTCTCTGAGTGGGAGTTAGTGATTCTCTGTGTGGGAGTCTTGACCCTCATGTAGGGTTGGTTGGGTCCTTGTGTAGGGCATAAATTCTCTTTGTGGGGGTATTTCCTTGTGAGATTTGTATTCACTTCTCTGTGTGGGATTATAGTGAATTTTGGTGTGGCTGGATGTACCCAAGTTTGGGGAACCAGGGTAAAACTTTGTGTTTGCGTTTGGATTAATTGTGTCAATTATTTCCTCTTGCATTTATAATTCCGCATTTGCAAGTTTAATTTTAATTGGACAATTTTATTGCCATTACACTATTCATCCCCCATCTAGTGTGTGTTGTTAGTATTGCAAGGGTAAGGCGATCCTTACAATTGGTATCCGGACGAGGTTAAAGCATACTGCAACAATGGCATTCAACGTCTCATCCGCATCTCTTGAAGAAGGTCATTCAACCGTCCGACCCCAGCTCTTTAACGGAACCAACTGTCCAAGTTGGAAGATCAGGATGATGTCTACATGAAAGGTCACGACCTTTGGGATATCACGGAGTTTCCATTTGACGAGCCTACTTCACCCGCGGCCTCGAGAACTAAAGCGGAGAAGGACTTGATCAGAGTCAATACTAGGGCTATGTGTGTACTCCATTGCGCCCTCACTTCGAATGAGTTCGAATGCATCTCCAAGTGCAAATCGGCCAACAGTATTTGGCATACTTTGGAGATTTCCCATGAAGTGTTACTTCAACAGAAGGAAGAGGTTTAGCCAACCAAGCCTGAGAAGAAAAAGGGGGTTGCACTCCATATCGAGAAGGAGTCGTTCATATGGAGAAAGAACTTTCAACTGGAAGCTCCAAGTGAAAATGAAGAAGAAGAATATGTTAGCGATGATGACTACATCGAGCTTGCCAAGCAATTCAAGAATTTCAAGGCATTCCTCAAGGACCAACAAGGTATATCTTCGTCAAAGTTTGCCTCCCAGTCTAACAAGTTTATTTGTTTCAATTGTGGAGGAAAATGTCATCTTGTTACTGAATGTCCTTCCAAACCCACCAAAGATACCTATAAGGGTAAAGGGAAGAAATATTGGAAAGCCAAATCCGAGGTCAAGAACCAAAAGAAGGGACTTATCGGTACTTTTGATGATTCCGATATGGACATATCAAATGGTGAAGATGAGGATAACAAGGAGCACGATCACAGGACTTTCGTTGCTTTTGATGATTCTTCATCAATCTCCTTTAACTCTAGCGATGAAGTGATAGAGACGTGGCTATACCACAAAGAAGAATGTTGCTTCATGGCTAATGCGGAAGAGTCTTCGTCAAGCTCAAGCGAGGAGGAAAGCGATGAGGAAGTCAAGGAGGAAAGCGATGAGGAAGCTGAGGAGGAAAAGCCATCCTATGAGGAGCTTGAATACCGCCTAAATGTGGCCACCAATTTGGCAAGTAAGTGCATCGATTCATATGATAAAATGAAAGCTAAACTTGATAATACTATGAGTAGGGTGCATGATTTAGAATCATCTAGTGTAAATATTCATGATGCTTTGCATGTTTGTGACACTAGTGAGAGAGATACACTTCTCTCTCAAGGTAAGGAATTGATCCTTACAAATGAAAATCTTGTTGCTCAAAACCTTAGCTTAGAATCTCACAGTCAACAACTTACGTTGAAATGTGAAGAGGAATCCCGTAAGCTCATAAGCTTTGTGTATTCTAGGGATTCACTCCACGATTTGTTGGAAAAACAACATCCAGCAAATCATAGAGGAGTTTTGGGTTATATTCAAAATGTGGTACCCAAACACACCTCTAATTCCTCTTATGGTACAAATACAAGGAATATTGCTAAAGCACATAAGAAGAATCACCATGCGTTCTCGTACAACAATAACACCAACAATAAGCATGTAGATCACGAGGTAATGAAGAAGAATGAAAAATATTCATTTTTTGTTAAGAAGCAAAATCCTCATTCTTTGCATGCTAAGAAATTCGTTTCTACACCTAAGCATGCCACATCCACCCCTCTTGCAAAGGCAAAACCCTTGCCTAGGAAATCCTTGAGTTTATGGATTCCCACTAAGGTTAGTGTGTAAAAGAGGGATAGCTACATCAACTCTCTGGTTAGGGATGTGATCACCTCATATGATTACATTAGGAAATCAAACTCCTCTTGGGTTTGGTTGCCTAATGTTTATGTTCCTCACACATATGCATATTGCATGGGTATTGTGCTTGAATGTTTATTTTTTAGAATACCCATTGTTTGTGTGTGTTTCATGATTTTGAAAATATTTTCAAACTTATTTTTCATGAAAATGGGGACCTTGGGGTTTATTGACATGCATGCATTTTTGATCCATGTGTATGTCAATAGGGGAGTTAATATGTTATATGTTTAAAATATTTTAAGACATATTTTAACTCTCATTTCGGAGGTTATTTGAGATCATTATTTACAATTGGTTATTTTTGGTCTCAAACTAAACCTCTTGTATATTGCCAACTTGTTCATGTTTTATTTTGTTTTGGCAATATCTTTGTGTATCATTGAAGTTTGATTTTTCCATATCTATTGCTTTGATACACTTTTAGGCCCATGGCTCCATTATTTGTATATCAATTGATAAAGAGGATTAATTTCCAAGTTTCTTTTTCTACAATTGGTATTTACCTCAATTGTTAGAGATTGTTAATTTCCTTCTTTATAATTGGTATTAGATCCTAGAAGTCAAAGTTTGACCATTTCTATGATCTAGGGAGAGCATGTGATAATGAATTGATACCCACTAAAATTTACAATTTGGTATCATACATCTCCTTTATTCTTGCATATTGTCACATCTTGGTTTAGATGACAAAGGAGGATATTGTTGATGTCCACCTTTTTGACGATGTCAAGGGGGAGAGTTATGCATTATGTAACCTTATAGGGGAGAGTTATATACATATGCATATGGAGAGAGATTTATGGGATTAGATAAACCATTCATGTTTGCATGATATTGTCTATTTCAATTGGTTTATGTTATCCATGCCTATTATATGTCACCATGATCTTATTTGGTAGAATGACTATTTACTATTGTGTGGCTCATTGTATAATTGGTGCATATAAGTAGGGGGAGCTCATTAGCATTGTGCTTTAATACTTTGTATTTTACATAATGTGTGTCATCATCAAAAAGGGGGAGATTGTTGAGTATTGGTGTTTCATACCAATCTTATTTTGATGATGATCATAACATCATGTTGTTGCTATTGACTCTCATGTTTTAGTCTCACAGTTTTCATTCCTGGAATATCTTTCTTGGAGACCAATCACTTGGTGCAAGGATGGACATCAAGTGGAGAAGGGCCAAAGCTTGGACTCAAGGAGTGCCAAAGCTTGGAGATGAAGGAGAGCTATCAAGGCATCAAGATTGAAGACTTATACTCTAAGGAAAGCAATGTAATCCATGTAATATTTACTTTATTGCTTTCTATCTCTTTTGAGTCTAGGTTAATGTAATGCCTTGTTAGATGGTTTACTCATTCAAGCATATGCATTTAACCATATTAATGAGCTTTAGGATTATCATAGAATCCAACCAATTAGGTTCACTCTGTCCAAAGACTCATTTGGAGTCTCTGGCTTTCCATCAGTCGCCTGATGAAGGGTTTACAGTCGACTGGGCGATTTCCAGTCGCCTGTCGATCCTTCTACAGTCAACTGATATGCACAGCTCAAGTCAACATTTCAATTGACTCAAACTTGAGCTTTACGCACAGTCGACTGCTACTCATTTTACAGTCGCCTGGGAATTGTCCAACAGTCGTCTGAGTAGCGTAAGTGCATTCTTTGCATCTCTATGTCTTTTCTTCATCTTATACAGCAGTCGACTGATGAAGGTATTACAGTCGACTGACTATAAGACAGTCGACTGTATTATTGACATCAGTCACCGTTTGCTTATCTGGAGAAAGAGTGCTGCTCTCTGTTTTATTCCATCCCCTGCAGCAGTCGCCTGCTGAAGGTTTTACAGGCGCCTGTCCTGTTTACAGTCGACTGTATCGACTTCATCAGTCGACTGTATTGGCTCAGATTATAGCCGTTGGATATTTTCTAGCCGTTGATCAGTCGATTGTCTTATGATCATCAGTCGATTGTTCCTGTCGTTTTCGCCCAGTTTCTAGCCGTTGTTGAATTGATATTTTGGCTGTTTTCTTGGGTTTTGGGGTTTGATATATGGTCTCTATATGTATGAGTGTGCTGCCATCTCTTATACTTCTTGATGCTATCGAATATCTCAAGAGATCTATAAGCAACTCTCAAACTCCCTCAATTCCCTCTTTGGAGCTCTCATTCCTCTTCATGCATTGAAGTCCTGCTCAAGGGAACTCATCCAAGTGCTTTCAAGCATATCTCTACACTTGAAGATCCTCTTCCATGCCTTGCATCCATTTATGAGTAAGCATCTCAAGGCATAGGTAAGAGTATTTATTTTACTTGGTGAATTTGTAACACTAATTCTCTTAGTGGGAATTAGTCTTTCTCTCTTTGTGGGAGTTTATCTCTTTGTGGGATTAGGATATTCTCTTAGTGGGAATAACTCTCTTTGTGGGAGTAACTCTCTTTGTGGGAGTTTAGTGTCCTAGTGTAGGGCTAACCCTAATTCTCTGAGTGGGAGTTAGTGATTCTCTGTGTGTGAGTCTTGACCCTCGTGTAGGGTTGGTTGGGTCCTTGTGTAGGGCATAAATCCTCTTTGTGGGGTATCTCCTTGTGAGATTTGTATTCACTTCTCTGTGTGGGATTATAGTGAATTTTGGTGTGCCTGGATGTACCCAAGTTTGGGGAACCAGGGTAAAACTTTGTGTTTGCGTTTGGATTAATTGTGTCAATTATTTCCTCTTGCATTTATAATTCCGCATTTGCAAGTTTAATTTTAATTGGGCAATTTTATTGCCATTACACTATTCACCCCCTCTAGTGTGTGTTGTTAGTATTGCAAGGCGATCCTTACAACAATTGGTATCAGAGCGCTGTTTTATAGCTATGGCATTCAACAATAACGTTCCTCCATTGTCTTCGTACAACAATCACGATCGTGATGGAGCGTACACAGTTTTCGAAGGACAATCAACGGTGCGTCCTCTGGGTTTTAATGGAACGAACTTCGGCTATTGGAAATGCTGGAGTGGAGATGTTCCTAAGAAGTGCTTCCCTTTGGAGAACCCTCCACAAGGAATACGTCGATCCCACCAAAGAGGATTTCACAAAATGGACGGTTTTCGAGAAATCCGCCTAAGTCAACAACGCAAAGGCAATGAACGCTCTTCATTGTGCGTTGGACCCAGATGAGTTCAACAAGATATGCACATGTAAGAGTGCATATCAAATTTGGAACCATCTCGTTGTTACCCATGAGGGAACGAATAAGGTAAAACTTTCTAAACTCTATGTCTTCGTGCAAAACTTCGATATGTTTCATATGCAGGAAAATAAAAGCATATCATCAATGTACAGATGTTTTACCGATATCACTAATGAACTGGAAGCTCTCGGACAAGTCTATTCCCAACAAGATAAGGTAAGGAAGATCATAATGGGAATGTCCTCCACGTGGCAAAGAAGAGCTATCGCCATCGAGGAGGTCAACGACTTGAAGACTTACATAGTTGTGAATCTTATCGGCACTCTCATGTCTTACGAAGTAATACGGGAGAACCGATTAAAGATTCGAGCTACGATGAACCCTTCGAAGGCTAAGAAGAAAGTTTTGGCGTTCAAAGCCAATTCTTCATCCTCCGATAGTAAAAAATCAGAAAAAGAGATGGACTTGGATGAAATGGCTCAAATGGCGAAGCAGTTTCAAAGCTTCTTTCGCAAAGGTAAATTTCCCTCTAAGAATAGATTTAATTCTACTAATAACACTTTCTCTCTTTGCTTTAAGTGTAACAAGCCAGGGCACATCAAGAAGGATTGCCCAATGCTACGAAACAAAGAGAAGTGGAAGGCTCCGAAGTACCACAAGTCCGACAAGAATAAGAAAGATAATAAGAAAGGACTAGTCGGTACATTCTTTGACTCAAGTGGAGACTCATCAAGCGAATCCGATGATGAGAAGGGTGAAAGTGCCCACATGTGTTTCATGGCCCGGGAAGATTCACTCTCCGAATAAAGTGATTTCGACATGGATGAAACCGAGGTAACTATGGATGAATTGCGTATTGCTAATGAAGAATTATTTACTAAGTATCAATATTTAATGCTTAGATATACTAGTTTAAAGAAATTGAATGTTAGCAATCCATCCATTCCATGCATTATCAACAATGACACTATTGTTGATACATTAACTCTTGAGAAAGCAAATTTAGCTTCTCAAAATGTCACTTTGAGAAATGAGGTGAATACCCTCAAATATCAACTAGATCAAACACATCCTAAGGATAACAGTGATCTAATTTCACGTCACACACAATTGGGGTTAGAGAATGATTCTCTTAAAACCCAAGTGCACGAGCTCAAAGCACGGGTGGCCACCTTGGATACCAATATTTCTTCTCTTAAAGAGAAATATGAGCTCATGTACTCTCGTATTGTGAGATTTAATAAGGGGAAAGGACAACTGGACGATGTGCTAGCAAACCAATTTCTGGCCACATATCGTGTTGGTCTTGGTTTTGTGGAAGCAAATACATCCAATGCTCGCACCTCTTATAGTGGTGTCATTATAGACTTTGTGCCATCCTCCAGTGCATCCACAAGTGGTGTCAAAGACACTATCGATAGAAAAACTATCAAGAAAGCCACCACTTCACCGTCACTTCCTTTTGGCAAGAAACCCACTAAGGGTGAAAATCAAAAGCGAAGCCATGCTTACATGTACACCAACCTTCATCCACGTAGGAAATTTCATACTTCACAAGTGGATACTCATGACACTTTCTTTGCTCCACACCCACAGACATGTGCAAATCCACACGTGAGAAATACTCATGTGCGTGCTCCTATACACCCATATGCTCATGCACATCATTCTTACATGTATGTACACCCTCCACATGTCATACATGACCCATATGTTTCATACAACATACATGTTCCCAAGCATACATATAATCCTCATATGTCCAATGCATATCCACCTCCTCATTTTTATGCTAGAACACATGTTCCTAAGAAGCATGCACCACATAGAAATCTAACAACTATGCATACAACTAGGAAAAGGACTCCCAAGACATACACCATTTGGGGTCCTGAGAACACTACCTTAAATGGTAGGAATGCTTATGTTGATTCCTATTTTCATGATGTTATTAATAGTGATAATTATGTTGGGAAGCAGAAGTCCACTTGGACTTGGCTTCCAAAGGACTAATCCCCTTGGACCCAACAAAACTTGGGTACCATGAGCTTATGGTATACTATGTAGGTGCCTAAGAGAAAGAAAGAGAGCAATAAAAGTGAAATTAGCTCTAAAGGGAAAGGATGGATTTTCGACAGTGGTTAGTCCAAACACATGACGGGAGATCCCTCATTACTCTTCGAAGTGATTAGCAACAAAGATAGTGCAACAGTCACTTTTGGAGGTAACCAAAAGGGAACCATCATTGGAGTAGGTATAGTCGGAATCCCATCCAAACCTTTAATTACTAATGTAATTTTAGTTAGTGGTTTGTTTCACAACCTCATCTCCATTAGTCAACTTGTGATAAAGGTTACAAGGTTAACTTTGGAGAAGGATTGTGTAAAATTCTTGATTCCAATTCACATGTTTTATTTACCGGTATTAGGCGTAAAAAGATCTATTATCTGAGCTTGCCTAAAACCGTAGAACATTGCTTAGTTGCTAATTCAAATGAACAACTATTATGGCATCGCCGTTTGGTCATGTTCATTTGAAGCACTTATATAAGTTAGCTAAGTATGATCTAGTCAAAGGTTTTCCAAAAATTGCTTTTAGTAAGAAAAACTTTTGTGATTCATGTCAAAGAGGTAAACTTAGTAAATCATCTTTCAAGCTTAAAGAAGGCATTACTTCTAAGATGCCCCTAGAACTACTTCATCTAGATTTGTTTGGGCCAATTAGAACCGATTCTTTGGGCAATGCTCATTATGGATTAGTTATCATTGACGACTGCTCTAGATTTACTTGGGTTTTATTCTTAACTAATAAGACTGAAGCTTTTGAAGAGTTTACCATATTTGCAAAGAAGATTCAGAATCTCTTAGGATCCACCATTATCACTATCCGTAGTGATCATGGATGAGAATTTGAGAATGAGTCTTTTACAAAGTTTTGTGATGACACAAGGATAAACTCACAATTTCTCTTTTCCTCATGCACCACCACAAAATGGTGTTGTAGAGAGAAAGAATAGGACTCTTATTGAGTGTGCTCGTACGATGCTCCATGATAGTCATCTTGGACTACAATTTTGGGCAGAAGCGGTGCACACATCATGTTATGTGCTCAATAGGATCCTAGCGAGACCCCGAACGAATAAAACTTGTTTTGAGTTATTTTATGACAAAAAGCCTCAAGTTAAATATTTTCTAGTTTTTGGTTCAAAATGTTTTATCAAGAACACTTTTGGTAACTTAGATAAATTTGAGCCAAGATCCGATGAAGAGATTTTTGTTGGATATTCCACACGTAGCATAACCTACCGGATATAAACAAAACCTCTTCAACAATCGAGGAATCACTACATGTATCACTTTATGAAGATTTTGATTCTCCTCATGTTATTGATGATAGTGTAGATGATATATGTGATTCTCTTAATAATGTTAAGATTAATGAGTCTATTATTGAGACTAACACTTCTAATGAGATTGTTGAAGATGTTCCAAGTGATGCAGGAATTCCCAAAGCTTACCCAAACCGTTTGTAACCATTCTCATGACCAAATTATTGGAGATATTGGTGTAGGTGTTCGAACGAGGTCTAGAATTGAAGAATTCTCTCATTGCGCTTTTGTCTCTACCATTGAGCCAAAGATCATCCAAGAAGCATGTGAGGATAGCTCTTGTATAATGGCAATGGAAGAAGAGCTTATGCAATTTGAGAAAAATGAAGTTTGGGAGTTTGTTCCTCTTCCAACTGGTCACCAAGTTATTAGGACCAAGTGGATCTTCAAGAACAAGACCGATGAGAACGAGGTCATCACAAGGAACACCGCATGGTTAGTAGCTCAAGGCTACCGACAAGAAGAAGATATCGATTTTGAAGAATCCTTTGCCCCCGTAGCTAGATTAGAAGCTATTAAATTGCTTTTATCTTTTGTATCTCATAAGAATTTCAAATTATTTCAAATGGATGTTTAAAGTGCATTTTTAAATGGTATTGTTAATGAAGAAGTTTATGTTTCTCAACCACCCGGTTTCACACATGAAAAATTTCTAAACCATGTTTTCAAACTCAAGAAAGCGTTATATGGGTTGAGACAAGCTCCTAGAGCTTGGTACGATCTCAAGACCTTTCTTTTGAATTTAGATTTTAAAATGGGTGAAGTTGATTCAAATCTTTTTATTAAGGATTATGAAAATGATATCCTATTGATTCAAGTTTATGTAGACGATATTATATTTGGTTCTACTAACTTTAATCGTTGCCAAGAATTTTCTAACTCTATAAAGGATGAATTCGAGATGAGCCACATGGGTGAGTTCAACTACTTCCTTGGACTACAAATTCGACAAATGAAGGATGTGACTTTCATACATCAAACCAAGTACACAGGGGAGCTTATTAAGCGATTCGGGATGGAATCATCTTCAAGCAAAAGGACTCCCATGAGTACGACAACCCATCTACACAAGAATGAGAACGGAAAAGATGTAGACGTTCGTCTGTATCGAGGTATGATTGGTAGCTTACTCTATTTAACTGCTGTAGGCCCGATATCATGTTTTCCGTATGCTTGTGTGCTGGATATCAAGGTAGACCTAAGGAGTCACACTTGATTGCGGTTAAACGAATTTTTCGTTATCTCAATCATTCACTAGATTATGGGTTACTTTATCCTAAATCTAGCACATATGAGTTAATCTCATTTAGTGATGCCGACTTTGTCGGATGCAAATCCAATAGGAAAAGTATTAGAGTCACTTGCCATTTTCTAGGAAATTCCCTAGTTTCTTCGTTCTCCAAGAAACAGAACTCGGTATCGTTGTCCACGACTGAAGCGGAATATATTGCCGCGGGTCTTACATGTGCACAAGTTCTTTGGATGAGACACACTCGTAAGAACTATGGTGTCAATTGTGATACTTGCCCTGTCATGGTTGATAACCAAAGTGCTATATGTCTTTCCAATAATCCGGTACATCACTCTCCTACCAAACACATAGATGTGAGACACCACTTTATCAATGATCATGTAGCTAAGAGGGACATCATCTTAGAGTACATTGAAACCCAAAAATAAATCGCCGACATCTCCACAAAACCTCTTAAAGAAGATTCATTTGTGAGGTTACATGTAGAATTAGGGATTATGGGTGAATCTGAAATTTAGAAGTTCAACTTACTTGATATATCATTGTTTGAACTCATATCATTATGTTGCCTCTCTTCATTTAATATATCATATATTGGTTTTAAGAATGGCTATTGAGATTTCGTAGTTTTCATGAGTTTTCGGACTGTTTTATGAGATTTGAGTAATAAATGATTTATCTTTTGATATTGATTTTGTGATGAGTTTTGTGTTAGAGTATAAGTCCTAGGGTGAGTGTGCATATCCTTTGGATTTTGACCTCACTGTGCATTTTTGGACTAAGACAGACGATTGTCTTTCCTTCGACAGTCGACTGCCCTACTCTATCTTCTCTGTCAGCAGACTATATCTTTCACCCAGGTGACTGATGACGACTTTACAGTCGACTGTTTGATCAACAGGCGACTGCATTCTGGTCATCAGGCACCTGTCCATTTAGTTAGTAGTCTCTGTTTGTTTCATCAATTTTATTGATTCACAGTCAGTCGACTAATGAGGAAAATGCAGTCGACTGTCCCACGGACATGCCACTGTAAGTTACCCAACAGTCGACTGTCTGTCAACTTAAGCTTTTCTCTTAACATTTCAACTAGTCGACTGACTATTGTTCACCAGTAGACTGTTTCATATTGTGGCGGTTCTTTATTTTGATCTGAGCCGTTGATTTTTCGATCCAATGGCTCAGATTCATTTGCCCCTTCGATATATCACCGAGATCAATCGATTTGATCGAGCAGTTTCTCTCTCATCCGATTGAAAAACCTCTTCGTCTCCCCCATTCGAACTCTCAGTCGATCACTCCGCCGGTGTTTTCTGTCATCTCCTCTCGTCGATCTGTAGATTTATTCTTTCTCCTTCGACTGCTTGCTCGATTGTCTCCTGTCAGTCAATCGACAAGTCAAAGGTATCTTCCCCTTTTTGTTTATCAACACTTGCGTAACCTAGATTCGGCCTCTTGGATTTCATGGATCCTACTGGTCCTTCGTCGTCTGGAGAAATCTTGAACATCTCTCTTGCTGAACCCTCTCCTCCACCTGCTAAGCAGCTACCCTCTTCGCCTCCATCGTCTAGGGAGTTCTTGGAAATCCTGGTTGGTGAACCTGTTCTCTCAGCAAATGTCACTATACCCTCTTCTCAACCAGCCAATCAGCCTCCCCAACACCTCCGTTTATACCTTTAGAGGATTTCATTCTCGCTCAATTGTTTGACCGTGTCACTTCAATCGAGAAATTTTCTGTCTCTATGGATCAGAAGCTCACTCTCCTTCTCGAGCTTCAGTACAAGTCTTTCATGCTTCATGGGTTTCCCATTCCTGTCGAACTTCAGGCCATGTTTCCTCTGTCTGAGGATATTGCCCATGTTGCTGTCCCCGCTCATCCAGGCTTTATGCATGTTCCTTCTGAGGTCCTGACCCCCGTTCATGCTTAGGCAGAAACCTCTGCCACGGGTGCGTCGTCATCCAAGAAGAAGGCTCGAGTTTGCCCTACCCGTCGCACCACCAGATTGATGTTTTGCCAGTCTGGTTGTTCCTCAGATCCATCAGTCATCCACATCGACTGATGCTACTGTTGCGGTTTTGGACACTCACCCCTAGGCTAGGATTTTTTGTTGTTTGTTTTGGTTAGGGTTGAGTAGTTCAATGTCATTTGTATGATGGTTATTTTGTGTAGTGATGGTATCGTTTTGATGCACATTGTGATGTGCATGGTTACTTTACCCATGTGATCATATGTATATATACATCATATGTATATTTTTTTTGCAAAGTAAGTTAGAACTCTATTAATATAAACCAAATATACAAGGTGGTTGACTACGTAATACCAGCCGCAATGACTAGGGGAGAGGGAACAAGCGTCGTCACCCTAGACCATTTTGGCTAGCATTAGTAATCGAAACCAAGAGTTAACCATAATACAATGGCACATAACCAAGATACCAACCCGCTACATCACGGCTCATCACAAAGAACCGCACTAGCAAAACCAAACTAGCAAAATGAGACCCAAAGCCTAAGACCAAAAGCCAAAAACTGTGAAATAACCCGCAGATCCCCACACCCGAAGCCAAAAACAGAGCCGCAACTCTCAAACATGGGTCAACCTGGGTCCCAAATACCCCAATTATCCATTGCTTTATAGGCATCATTCTCAACATTGTCAATGCTGCGTAGGGCTCTGCATACATCCTCCGAAATCATATCAAACAGTGTCGTCTTCTGCATCCTACAGTTCTCGAAGACTCGCCTATTATGCTCTCGCCACAGGTGGTAAACAACCACAGATAGCACAGTCCTAGCAAGCAATCCGAGAGCCCCCTTCTTCACATACTTGTCCAGGAAGTAGCTCCCAATGGCCGGCAATGTGAGCGTTGATGGACCTGTAGCTCCAAGTTTAAGAAGAGACCTTCGCATTATATAGTTGGAATAAGGACATTCGAAAAAAAGATGAGAAATAGTCTCAGGAATGCCATCCAAGCATAGTTCACAACTATTAGAGCTGAGGTCACATCAATTTTGCAAGCGCACCTTCGTCAGGAGTTTGTCTTTGAATGCACGAAGGAGAGTAAGAGACATTTTGGGGATGGACTTACTGAACCATATCAATTTTGAGAAAGTGTACGGGGAACCTCTGTCACACACAACGTCCCATGCGTCTTTGAACTTGAAAGTAGAACCATGCTTCCATTCCCAAGTGTCAACACCGTTGGTTAGAGAAAAGTGTTGGAGTAAATGTTTCATGCTTTGGATTTCAACATTATCAACCCACGATGAACCATCCCAATAGTCACTGACCCGTCTCCTGCTAGCACCATCTAGAATGCTGTATTGATTTTTCAGGGGCCCACTTGGAAGCCAATTGTCATGCCAAAAGAGTGTGTCTTTACCATCACGTACCTTTCTCATAATAATTCGCTGGGATAGATTTCTGCAGTGAAGAAGGAACTTCCACGTTCCAGATTGTGAGGCCACCCCTTTTGCAACATAAAACTTAGCAGAATCCTTATATCTATTACGCATATACGAGGCCCAAAGTCCTCTGGATTGAAAGAATCTCCATGTTAATTTAATCACTGAAGCAATATTCAGATCAGAGAGTAATCTTAATCCAATCCCCCCTTCCTCCTTAGGCCTGCAAGAGTCTCTCTAGGCCCAAGCTTTTGTAGTTCCCCAGATAAATTTTCTACACATGGATGTAAGGGTACGTAGGACAATGGTAGGAACTTTATAAACCTGCACCCAGAAGGCAATCATGCCATAGATGACACTCCTTACTAGGTCAATGCGCCCAGATATTGATAATAAAGAAGAAGTCCACCCACTCAGCCTTTTCCTACACTTGTCAATAAGCCGGCTATACATGCTGGTTTTAGGGTAATTGGGTGACAGAGGTAGGCCCAAATAAGTAGAGATATTACTAGCCCTCTTAATACCTAAATAGTCTGCCAGCTCTCCAGGATTTTTAACACCATTGCTAAACATGGAAAGACTCTTCTCCCAATTGATCTCCAGTCCTGTGAAATTTCTAAATTCTTCCAGCAAATTTTTAAGACCCCTTAGTGATTTCTGATTACCACGGCAAAAAAACCAAGAGATCATCAGCAAATAACAGGTGTGATATAGATCCAGTTCGTTTCATAGGATGGATGGTACCTTTAGTAATGGCCTTGGCAAGAAGAAGTGAGAAAGCTTCCATTATAATGACAAAGAGGAAAGGGGAAATAGGGTCACCCTGTCTAATTCCTCGGTTTCCACCAAAGTAGCCCACCGGCGAACCATTTACCATAACAAAAAACGAGGGAGTAGAAATGCATTCCTTGATCAAGCTGATGAACTTATAACCGAATCCCATCTGATGCAAGATAAAATACACAAACTCTCTGTTAACGCTGTCGAAGGCCTTTCGGAGGTCCAATTTCAAGCAAGCTCTGGACCCCATAGGGTTGCTGAAATCTCTGATCTGCTCATGAGCTAGCAGGGTACAATCAGAAAGCAATCTCCCATGAATGAAGGCTGATTGGTTAGGTGAAATTAGATCACTGATGATTCTATTTAGTCTGTTGCATATCACCTTACTAATAACTTTATAAATAAAATTGCAACATGCTATAGGCCTGTAATCCCCAAGAGAAGAAGCATTTGAGTTTTTTGGGACCAGGGTGAGAAAGGTGTGATTCACCTGTTTGAGCAGGGAGGCAGATTTGAAGAAAGACTGAACAGCTTCAACTACATCAGGACCAATAAGATGCTAGTTGTGGTGGAAAAAAAATCCATTAAACCCATCTGGACCAAGGGCTTTGGTTGGCCCAATTTGAAATACCGCCTCTTTAATTTCATCAGCACTTACACTTCTTTCAAGCCACCTAGCAGTTTCTTCTTTGAGCTTCTTTTTAGGGACCAGATTAGGGAAAACATTCCAATGGTGGTCTTGGTTGTATATCATCTTATAGAAATTAACAGCCTCAGATTTTATATCATCATAAGATTTGCTCCTAGCTCCATGCACATCAACCAGGTGGGATAAATTATTCGTACTCTGTCTTGCCCTCATAGCATTGTAGAAGAATCTAGAATTTCTATCTCCTAAATCCAACCAGTCCTGTCTACTCTTCTGGCATAGCATTTCTTCTTCCAAGTCCAGTAAATTAGCAAGCTCATTAGATAATCTACGTTCCTTCTCCTGAAGCTCATGGCTAAAATGAATGGCATTCTGATTTCTAACTGCTTCCAGATTACTCCTGTAGGATTGGATTGGCTCCATAGCATGATGATCCCTGGCCCATCTACGAAGCTAATTTTTAACTGCCGCATTTTCATAACAAGATGAAACATATGGGTGCCACTATAGAAAGTAGGCCAGTTTGATTCCAGGATTTCCTTAAAACCTGGCAAATGAGCCCAGTGATTGAAAAATTTGAAGGGCTTAGGGTCAGCAAGTACCTGGGGGTGGAGATTGACAATCATAGGAGAGTGATCACTGGTGTGAGGATCCAAATATTCCAAGTAGGAGTCTGGGAGCTTGTCAATCCATTCTCCATTGCATAGAACCCGGTCCAATTGTGCCGCAATACGTGCCGAACCCATACGCTTATTGCACCAACTGAGTCGGTATGTATATATATAGATATACATATGTATATATACATATGTATATATACATATACGTATATATATATACATATATACATATATACATATACATATGTAATTACATCACATATATACATATATATATATACGTATATGTATATATGTATATGTATATACGTATATGTATGTATACATATGTATATATATATGTATATATATATATATATATATGTATATGTATATATGTATCTGTATATATGGATATGTATATATATATACATATATATATATACATATATATATATATATAAATATATATCTATATTATAAAACATGGATGTTATCATGGGTTTTTGGATAAGAGATATTGGATAAGAGTTGAGAAATTGGGATAAGAGAATGTGCTTAATACAATTTATATAAGAGAATTTGGTTAAGATAAGAGAAATTGAATAAGAGAAATTGGGAGAAGAGAAATTGAATTAAAGTGTTGTGTAATTTGGAGGGAAGGGCTGATGGATGTTTTTGAATTTGAAAAAACAATGTAATAATTGGGGGAAGTTGTATCTTGGGGGGAAACTCAAAATTACACAGAGTTTGGGGGGAAACTCTAAATGCAACCCTCCATCTTATCTATTTCCCACTCACCCAAACCCCATCCCTCTCCACTGTCGTGACCCCGACCCCCTCCCCCTCAGCCCCCCTACGCAGTCGTCAGCTCATGGCCTTCCCTCTCCCCTAAGCTCACGTCGCCGGCCTCAACCTCTTCGTCATCCGTCACTCCCCCTTCGCCCCCTGCTCATCGCCCTGCCCTCCACCACATCCACCTGTGCTAAAAGAAGTGGCGGCCCTCCCCTGCCCATCTCCCTCCCCTGAGCTCCGAGGAATTGCTGTCGGAGCGCACGATCAACTTGAAGCCGCTCAATACGGAGATCACAATCATCGTCGGAGAGCAGAGGGAGCACGTGGAGGGGATCATCGAGGCCATCTGCGAGAGGATTCATGAGGTGAGCGTTTGGAATTTTGAGTTTTGTTGGGGTTTCGAGGGCAATTTTGTTCAAGAGTGAATATTTATAAAGGAACAAAAAACTGAGATCATTCTCAACGTGTAATTTGTCGTTGAACATTGGAATTAGTATGTGCCATCTTGGAATTGAGACTAAGAACACTGAGATCACTGAGAACACTGAGATCATTCTCAACGTGCATTTTAAAACTGAGAACACTGCTGCCAGAAATTGTTTAGACTATTTCATTTGTCTTTTTCTAAATTTCATGCTTTGTAATTTGTCGTTGAGGTCCTTTTAAGATTTCATTTCCTGTTCCAAGTTCCTTTTGAACTAATATTGATAGTTCACTCTGAGATATTTTTAGTCATTGGGGTAAGCTGATTTATAATTGTCTTTTCCTTAGGTTAGTAGAAGGGATTACACTATATTCCATTGCAAAAGACAGTTATGGCAAGCCACACATTCTTGGACCTCTAATCAAGGTAGCATTTTTCAGTATTCTTCTGTACAATCGTTTCCACAATGTGGCTTAAAGTTGCCATTTTTTATTTGCTAAAAATAAATCAACAACATGCAAAAGGGGGAAAATGTACAATTTTCACTCAAACAAAGCCTGATGCAAATAGGTTGGCATATGGTATGTCTCGGAGTTTTGGATGTGAGGCTCTGCATGGTGACATTGCACAGAATCAGAGGGAAAGAACACTTTCAAGCTTTCGTGATGGTCGTTTCAATATTTTGGTGACTACTGATGTTGCTGCCCGTGGACTTAATATACCAAATGTCGACCTGGTGAGTGAAATGTTGAGTTAAATTTGTTAAATGTTCTAAGGTACGAGGATTTTCTTTTTCAATTTTTTCTGGAATATTTTACTTTAATTTTTATCCAGGAACCTCCCAGGAAGACAAAGTTGAAATTTAAATTTTTTAACCTGTTGTATTTGTTTGTACCAATCAAGATGTTGAAATTTAAAATTTTTAACCTGTTTTATTTGTTTGTACCAATCAAGATGGTTAGGAGTGGTGTTTTAAGAGATAATGTGGTTAATGTTAAATGTTGTTATTGTCGTCTTCATATATGACATAATTTATGCTTGACTGTCTTCCTCATTTGAGCTCTGAGCTCTGATGTCTATGTATCGCCCGTATATTTACCCCCAGAATCAAATTCCCAGATTTTTGCTTCATTTTTTTACCATTCGCGAGAGGCGTTCTACAAAATTTCAGTTACGAGCTCGCTCTTCAATTCCGATGTGGCCGCAAAAATAGCCACATGTGAGAATAAGAAACATATAGCTTCCTACACCATCATGAACCTAACTATTTCATGTTCTAATTACAGGGGAATCAATATTCAGATGAGATCCTTTCAGGTTAATTTATCTATCCATCATGAACCTTACTATTTTGTGTTTCTTCTAATTTTGATGATGGGTTTTTTGTGGTTTTTCTAAATTTAATCATTTACTCGATTTTGATAACTGGGCATCCGTTAATTTTTGGTAACTGGATTTGGTGTTTTTGTGTTCCGTTTTATCTGTTCACTTAAATGGGAACAAGGAAATTCGGGGAAATTCGGAGAAGGCATCTTTCTTTTTCATTTTTTTCACGTTTTATCTCTTTGTGTTGAATTTTTAGATATGGAAGCACTAAGGTAATGTATATTCAATTAGATTGCTGGGTTACAGCTGCAGTTGTATAAGAAATGTACGTGGTTTTCTCAATTACTGTATATGTAGTTGAATCCTTTTCTTGAATTCTTAAACTATCTAACCGAATGCATATCTAACTTAATATCTAACTCAACAATGGTATATCTAACTAAACTAGATTTTTGGGTTGCCATATTTTTGGACCAGATTTTTGGGATGCAAAAGTAATGTTTATTCATGATGTGATACGCTACACAGTCACAATCCATATTCATATTACAGAATCTATCCAAAATTCATGCATAAAAACCATGTCATTATGTACACATTCTACGCATATTACAACTTCATGCTAATGTGTCATATTCTCATGTTTCATAGGCTCATGTTCCAGATTCCAAATCCATGCTTATTTATATTCCGGATATGTTTCTCATGTATCATATGCATTCCAAGTTATAGAATGGATATTTCAGATTCATAATGTGGTATGTACACAAATTGCAAATTCATTGTGCGCGTTCTGTATTATACCAGATTCAACATAATTTCAGGCATTGTCCATTACATATGCAAGTTTACATACATTATACGTATTAGTACATTGGTGAAGCCTCAAAGCTTGATTTTTTTTACATTGAAAAATTTTGTTGCAAACTTTCTACTGGAAACTATAAAATTAACTTGCTGTTTTTCCAGTTGTGTTTGGCTTTGGCACATTCATCCTCCTCTCCTCATCCTATATCAAAGATCTTGATTTCAGGTAATTTCCGTTAATTATCATTGTTATTCATTTCCAGCAACAATGAAAGTGGTATTAATAAACAATATCTTAAATTTTATAAACTGTAGCCTGATAAAACTGACGTGAACGATCCGGTGGGGTTTGGCTTGCGATCTTGCAGGGTTGTCCGTAGTGTTTAGCTTGCGGTCTTGGTGCCAATCGGCAAAGCTATAAGAGAGAGCAACGGTCGAAGGTAACATTTCTGATTATTTATGAGTTTGCAATCAGATTAGTGACTTTTAATTTTCAACGAGAGTTTATAGTCTCCCACATGATTAATGAGTCATAAATATTCATTGTGCATCCCGTACATTTCCACGAATGAGCAAGATTCGTAGAAGTGTATCATTTAATCATGGGTTGAACCGCAAAGCTTCAAATTCACACAACAAAGTGGAAAATCCAAGTTTTGTCCTGAATCTGTTTGTAGTTGAGAGCTGGCTTTGGATCGCTCCTCCCAAATCCTCTCAAATGCCTAGAAGCAATCTATGATGGGTAAGCGCTAATCTTTGATGGGTGATCTCTTCTATTTTGAGTTCAATATTTGGTCTCTGGTGCAAATTTTACATGGTTTTTTCTGAATCTGTTTGGGGGTGGAGTTCAATTTTTGGTCTATGGTGTTAAGGACAGATTCAAATTCTTACGGCGAAACTTGAATGCTTAATTTACATTTATTGATTTTTGGTGATAAATTCACTGTAGTTGGAGCTGCGATCACTCACATATCTTGGGTTGAATTTAATGTATGCATCGATATGATATTTTCAATTACAAAAGGAAGCCTGCTATAAAATTATGGTGTAATGGTTAGAAGGAATATGCGTTGGTGATCTTATCTTCTGCCATGCTTGAAGTTAACCCATGCTCTGAGTCTCTTATATTCCGCCCATGCCAGGCGTTAGTTTTGCATAAAAGGAATAGTATGTATTCAGAAGCTAAATATGGCTTTAAATTTACTATTTTTTGCAGAAAAATACATCAAATGTTTAGCTCACGTTCATCTCCACATCTTGATCAAACTGTCAACAAGTATATTCAATGAATGAATATTAGCAGTTAACCCTTATTTAACATAAATACATATTTAGATCTACAACAAATATTTGCACACCCTGATAAATTTAGACAAGTATACAGTAGTGAAGAAAAAATTACTTTAGAATTTATGATACATTACTACTACATAAAGTGTCCAAAAGCAACATAATGAAAAATAACATTCATCGTCAGAAACAATTATAAGGTTAAGTTGGCCTTTTAACAACAAAATTTATAATTATGAGAAACTTTTCTATGGAATAGGTGGGAAATGTTGGCAAACCTCTTTTTGATGCATTGAAATTATTCTTAACAACGTTGAGAAATTGGTGCCATGTTGGAGTAGAATAAACAACAAACATTCATGTGACAACAGTTAAACCGTATGAAATCCAAATCTTGCAAATGATTTAACCCACGACCGTGGAAATTTGATCCCCATAAATTATACTCTGTCGACACATGAAAAACAATAGGGTGTCATTACATGGAAGGAAAATGAGAATTGTGTAAAAAAGTATCTTTTTGAGATGGGAATTAGTTTTGAAATCCAATTGCTTCCAAACACTAGCGCAAAGCAAATAGAGTTTCAAGAAGATATAGCCAAAACTTCCAGGCCACTGAAAATGTTTGTAATTGATACTGCTATTGGTTCCGGGTGAGATATTTAGCCAAAATGGCAGATGAATATAAAAGAATGATGCAATGGTGATGCACTATATGTACCATGATCATATGTTTGCCAATTAATTTGGGTCAATTGTAACTTGATTACATATGATCACTCTTCATTTGTCCAAAGCTACAAAACTCTCTTCAGAAACTTAAACACGACTAAATAGGAAGCAAAACCCCCTAAGAAATATGAATCTTTTCTCTGTACCTATAACCAAGCTTCCATCAGGGAACGAAACCTGTAATTCGTGATTGGCCATACATCTTAACAATATTCATAGCCAAGGTCTCACAAGTCAGACACAAGACAAACATCCCTCCTCAAAAAGATGCTTTATTTTGGGATTTGGATGTGTGGAAGCAAATAGACTTTAAATTAATGTTTGTATACAACTGTATGCATGCGTATATGATCAGATATTCGGATATCTATTCAGATACGTGGAACAATTAAGCTTTGTTCATATCAGTATCCATATTCTAAACACAGTGGATATAAAAAATTGCAACCTTTTGGATTTGAAGGCAAGCAAAAATTCTGCATTTGGTGTTTTTTAATTGATTCTGAATGGGAATTGAAAAAGGAAATTGTTGTAAGGCCAAAGGATGGGGAATTCCGTGTTGGATGAGGAGGAAACCAGTATATTTGAATAGAATTAATTCAGAGATGGGACATCAACAGCTTGCAAGGGAATTATCTGAACTTCAGCTTATTTCTTTTGGTATATAAAAACAAAAGGCCTCTTTTCTATTACTACTACTTTTTCATGTGTTTCATTTGATTAGTTTGGTGTTTGCCTTGATGACTATTGTGATGATTTGGATAATCATTGTTGGTTTTGTTAAAATGTAAAATCATGTATGCTGATTATGTCAGTTTGCTTTTGCTTTTAGTGCTATAATTTGTGAGTATTTTGTTCTTCTTTTGGTGCTATAATTCGTGATTATGTCAGTTCTGTTATAACGTGATTATGTCAGTTCTTTATCAGCTCATATTTTTGGGTTTCATCTAAGAGATACGAGGCCAATGCATTTTGTCATCGATGGGAGCGGCAGAAACATTAACTCTCAAAATTGAGTGACTTGGTAATTTTTGAAAAGAACACCAAATAACAATTTTCTATTTTAGTTGTTTGTATTAGCACTTAATTCATTGTTTTTCATGAAACTAATAGGAAATCTGATTGATGATGGTGAGCTTACAGAGATCCTACATGTATTTATGATAGCTTTCATGTTATTACTTTACAACAGAGATCCTAACCCTTTGCCTTTACTGTTTCTGCAGTCGCTGATTCTTTGGTTTGTCTGGAAGATGATGCTGTCATCAATCAGGAAATTGCACTAGGCGATAGGTACCGGATTCAAAAATGTTGTATTTTGGGGGTATTAAAGGATATTTGATCTGTGTGTATTCCTAAATATTTGCCAATTGTATTGTAACATGCTACATGCGATTCTGCAAATATGAGCTGAATTGTTGGTTTGATTGTTTTGGTTGAACTATTTGTTCCATGTGTATGTGTTTCAATTGGTATGCAGCTTGAAAAACTACTCCATGAACAACGAATGAGGATGGGTGGTTGTCTGGAAGTGAGTCAGGTTCCAGCGTTTGGAATGATAGTTTATGTTCATTCCGTCATTATAGAAATGGAATTTTGCTTTGTGGATGAGTTTTTTTAAAGCAATTCGGAAGAATAGCAACAGATAGCAGTTAAACTTTCGACTTACCCTCTACTGGTTGTGAGTTGACGCAGATCGAAACCCAAGCAACCATCAATATTGTTGGAATTTCCTATATATTTCAGAAATGCTTTGAGTATTTATTGGGTAGTCACTTAGAGTTTAAACGTATTTTAAGGTGTGTTTAAGAGGGATTTTTTGTATTTTTGTCAATAATCTAATAGCCCTATATTTTCTTGTAACTAAATTGTCGTGGGGGTGAATGCTAAAAAGTGCTTTCTGAGGGGTTTTACAATCATATAAATTTTTTAAGAATAATGGGTATCATGTCATAGGGAAAATATCTATATATTAAAACCCAAAGGTTTTTTAATCCTATGGCTGACTAGGACAAGTCCCAGTCATCAACAACGATCAGGATGCATCCACATCCTTTGCATCCAAGGGTCAAGATTTAATTCAAAAAACCCCCAGAATCACTACATTTGCGTAGAATACCGCCCCTTCCCCTTTTGCTAAAAAATCCTCCCATTTTACTTTTTACCCCCACACCCTACACACACCCACACTTATGCACTTCCCCCCTTCATTTTCGTGTGTTTCTCTTTTGGCCTAGCCCGCGCCGAAGGAGCCCGCTCCGAACCTAAATTTTTTTTCGTTTAAATTTTGGTGGGGGAAATATTTTTTGGGGAGAACAAATATTTTGAACCGTGCCTGAGGGCACGGGTTATGACTAATAAAACTGGATCTACATTACTTTTGTGTAACATTATTAAGGTGCTACTTTTTGATGTTAGAAATGTAAATTTCAATAGTTGCTTGCATGGTGTTTTTACTTCACCAATTTCAATTGTTTTCATGGTTGGATGTGATTGGGGGGAACGTGGTGACATGGCTAATGCATATAATCTGATCAATGCTGCTAACTTCCGCACTCCTAAGTTTTGGTGACATGGCTAATTTTTACGTCCATTTCTATTTTTCTGTTTGTTCATGTATCTTAATATTGTTACATGTTTTTTTAGCTCCCATCTTTATAGAATATTTGTCTAAAAATGTGGGGGAAATGCAACTAACTTTACAAAAAAATTTAGAAACGAAATACATATTGGGGGACTAACATTTTTGTCAGTGACTAAAAATTTTGTGAGTAATTAAACAATCTGAGAACTAAAATCTCTTGAGGTGACCTAAATTTTAGGGAACTAAGACTTTGATTGGGGAACTAAGATTTTGAGGGGGGGATTTCTAAAATGAATCATGTACACAATTTCAGGGGAACAAAGATTTTAAGGGGAAATATATAAAATAAATCGTGCCCACATTTTCGGGGAAACTGAGATTTTGAGGGGGAAATATCTAAATTGAACCGTGCCCTCGGGCACGGGTTATAGACTAGTATATATATATATATATATATATATATATATATATATATATATATATATATATGAACTTGCAGTTTCTTTGTTCAGTTTCACACATTGTATAATTGTTGATCATATATGTGTGAATTTTGTGATATTGTCTCCATGTATGCTATATTCTATATGTGATGTAATTTGAGCCGTTAGTTTTCTTTCGTGTATCTCAATGTTGATATTGGACTCTCATTCCTCTAATCACCTAAGTTTATAATGTGGTTTTATGAGTTTTTGATTTATATATCTTTAAACTCTTGTAATTGTTGCTAGTTCTTATTTAGCACAATTGTTGTTGTTATTTTACTTCTGCCTTTTTGGATAATGCCATAGGGGGAGAGAAATAAACAGACAGATTCATAATGAATGTGCTAAGTAAAGTCTAATAACACTTGAATCTAAGATTGAAGTTGCCTTAGATTCAGGGGGAGTAAGATATAATGAATATGGATTTTATTTCCCAGATTTCATGGATTCATTTCATTCATGCATATCTTACTCATTTGCTTCATTTGATATATAGATGCCCTAATATTTATTGTCTAACTTGATTGGTATCTATGTAGGGGGAGTAAGTTTTCTTTAAGCACAATTATTTATCCTTTTGTTTATGTTTGTTTGTCATCATCAAAAAAGGGGAGAATGTTGAGTATTGGACTTCTCCCTACTTGGTGTTAATGATGAGCAAACATAAATACTTGTGACTAATAACCTATTTGCAGTTAATCCATTGCCAAAGCATATCATGAAGATCTATTTGCAGTGGATGACACTCAAAGATCATTAAAAGGAAATGGAGTGGATTGGATAATCGTAGATGGTGATTGAAGCTCCTAGAAGACTTCGAGCTCATGCGTTGGATAGAAGAGAGATCGTCAAATGCAACTTTCTTGTTTCTCTTCTAGTATGTAGCTTGGAAGTAGAACTTTGTTGGAGCACACATACACCTTCATTTCAGTCTTAGGATACCATTAGAGCAACTTTCCTTAAACTCCAATTCATTTCTATCAAGATTGTGCGTGTCATGTTTTTAACAGTCGACTGCTGAACGCTTTACAGTCGCCTGTCTCAGTCGCCTGTTATGCACAAACTTTTTTAGTTTACTTTTGGGCTTCTTAGCATTAATTCATACAGGCGACTTATGAATGATTCACAGGCACCTGTCCAAGAGACAATCGACTGTGTTTTATTAATCAGTCTCCTGTCTATCCCTAGCCCAATTCTATTTATCTGTTTGATCTGGCCAATCGACTATTGTGAGATTTACAGTCGACTGTCCAATAGAACAGTCGACTGTCAATGCTACAACAGTCGTCTATCTTTGAGCCTACTTGATGACTCAACTCTCTGGAAAATCTCAGGGTCTTGACAGTCGCCTGTAGACGAAATTACAGTCGTCTGTTTAGATTACTAGTCGACTGTCTTCTCTTCATCAGTCACCTGTCCTGTTCTTCCAGACTTTTCTCAGATTTACTCAGCTTACCCAGCATACGGTCAGTTGCATGTAGAATGATTTACAATCGCCTGTTGGTTTAACAGTCGACTGTCCACGTGGTAAGTTACGGTTATGAATTCTCACCTACCCTCTGTCACTGTGCAGCAGTCGACTGTGAGTTCTTCAACAGTCGATTGTCGTGGGCACATATTTTATTCGTTGAGTTTTTCCTCACGGATTTCAAAGGGGTTTTTGGTGATTCAGTTTAAAGGATTTGAGAAACCTATAAAAGAAGTCTCTACTGTTCCATTGAGAGGCTAGTTACTTTGATTATCTCTTGCTCAAACATTCAAGCTTTTATTTTAAAGATTAAAGCTCTCAAAATCCAAAAGCACTAGAATTCCTATCTTCCATCTCTTGCTCTCCAACCTAGAACCAAAGAGAAATCTTCTAGGCATTTGGTGCAATCAAAATAAAGGGCTTTCCTCTCTTCCAAGAGAGTCTTTTAACACACAACACACTTCTCCTTCAAGTTCTACTTCAAGGCATAGGTGATTGTAAGTGTTGCTTAATTTCATATTTTTATAACTTCTGTTATTTGATTTACTCTCGGGTTGTGAGAGTGGTTTGCTTGCTCCCAAGTTGTGGGAGTCAAGGTTAATCGATTGTATTTCGATTTCACTTGTAAGGTTACTTCAAGTGGGTTTTAAGGAAACATCAAGTTAGGGTTCTAACTTGAGTATCCGGTTGTTTACTGGGTGGAAGGGACGTATGATTACCGGGATCAAGTTGGGAAGTGACTTGGATAATCCGAACCCTTGAAACATCCTTGCATTTGCATTTGTTTAATTTTGGTTTTACTACTATTCCGCACTATTTGTTGGTTAGGAATTTAATTTGGTGTAACTACCTTTTTAAATTACATAAACACTATTCAACCCCCCTTCTAGTGTTTTCCTCATAGCCAGTGACCTTACAACTAATAATGGCCGATCCAAAAACCACAACTTAGTTTTACCAACATTCCAGACAGTTTATATAAGTATGCAACATCACAGGCATATACAATACACTTTATTCAATATCGCAGGTAATTTTATTGGATAAATATATTACATTTACGTTTAATAGTTACTTGGACCACGGGAAAACGTCATTACCCGTTAGGTTAAACTAATGATAGAGCGGTCTCATGTTTTAATCCAATTAAAAATAAGACGATTAATAATGAATTACACATAGTTTTCATTTTAAAAAATTATAAGCTACCCCCAAATACCCTAAAAGGAGTTAATCATACTAAATATCCTCATCCTGATTTTCCCTGATTTTTCTGGATATTTTCAGAATTGTTTTGGATTTTTCCCGATTTTCCCAGAATTTTCTGGAATTTTTAGGGTTTAATAGGGTATTTTCTGAATTAAAAATAATTCAGCCTGCAGGCCAGAGGCCCGCGGGCTGGCTGTGGGCTGCCTGCCCGTTAGCTCAAAAATACCCATTTGTTTTTATTTTAAATTTTGTTATTTACTAGGCTCATGGCCCTTTAGGAGAGGCCCATGCCTCTTCTCCCCCTTACCCTGGGGTTAGGGTTTTAAGGAGGGAGATAGAGGGAATGGGGAGGGACCGCCACCAGGGGCGGCGTCCCAGGGCGGTACTTTGGGAGGCCCCTTGATAGGGGTGGCAGCGAATCGTCATGCCCCTTGTGTGGTATTATGTTGTGCTAGGCTCAAGACGACCTGCTCAACTTAGTCGTTAAGGTAAACTTAGCCACTAGCTAGTTATGATGATTAATGCCCAGCAGGGAAGGCAATAAAAGCCCTTTCGTAAATCCAAACATACATCCACCCTACTAGATCTTATCCCTTCGGATTCTATACACACATGTGCATGAATGTTTGATGTGCACCCCTTATCCCTTCCTTTTTTATACAAGACAGCTTCATGCATTAAAATCACGTACGTATACCCAATCTTGCACAAGTTCGAAGCACTTAGATGCTTTAAATGATATTTGCTAAAATCGATAATCAGTGTTCTAGATGCTTTAAAACACTCAAAATTTATTGCAAGCGCAAATGTCTTCTGATCATTTTTAAAATTTATCTGAAGAAAAGGGGATCTCTTAAGCGCAGACCATTATGTATATAAAAAAATTTATACATGAATTTATCTGCGCTTAATATATAAATTTATCTGAAGAAAACGGCTCTAATACTTTTATTCTTTCGTTCGGAATTGCAAAGCCGAACAGTATAATAAAATATATATTGTGTTCGAATTTACATATGTATTGTATTAGAGTCGTTCAGATCTCCAAATCCGAACGTCTGATGTTAAAAATATAGGTGTGGTGAATCAAGTAGTGTGGGGTATTCATAAATTTCTGTGGTGCAAATAACAACACTCGCAACGGAATGGTATGATGGATTTTTTTTAAAAAATTAATCTATTAAAAACAGATGTAAAATGAGTTTTTAACAGTAAATCTGTGTTTTTGAAATATGATTTTATTGCTACAGATAATTTTATAGATCTCTTAGAAAATAAGTTTAACAGATTTAACAACATACACATGAAAAATGATGATATAGGGGTTTTAAAAAATTTACCTCTAGATCCTACCCACCGGATCTAGCGAAGTTCGGAGAAGGGAGCCTATCCACGTCCTCGCGATTCGTCCGTCGGCAGGGATTCGGCTCAGCTTATGAGCGTGCTGATAACATGGTAGGATTGTAAGAAGAAGTAGATATATGGTATTCACCAGAGCCATATATATATTATCATATGGGAGTTACAAGTCCCTTGGAACCCAAGGGACACCCAATAAGATTGGGTGTAATGGTGGATGTTACTGGGTGGAGACCAAAGGTCTCCCCATTCATAATAGAAGTTTCTTTCATGTAGATACTCTAAACTTTTTAAGTCGTACAAATTAACGCCATAACGTTACAAAATGTTACATTTAACACCATCAGTCATATTTTTAGTTCAGACTGTTATGAGTGGGGGAGACTTATGGTCTCCCCCTCTATTATCCACCATTACACCCCACTACATAGTAGTGGGGTGTACCTTTCATATACTTGAGACCTTTGGTCTCCCCCCTTTGAATAAAATGGGACCATGAGCTTTCACCATGGTGGTTCATCTCCAACACGTTATCAGCACGATCATGCTCAAGAGAATTTTTTTACCGATAATATTTTTTATCTTCCCCAACAAATTTCTCCCTCTTATGAAGGAATCTTGTATTTGCGGCAATGCTCTTGCGACGACGATCGATTGATTACCTTCGTGACATAGCAGGAGCAGTGGATAAATGTTATCCTATAAGTACACCAATGGTCGTAAGATCCTTGGATGTACATAAGGCCCACTTTCGTCCGCTGGAAGAGGGGGAGGAAATGTTAGGTCCTGAAGTACTTTATTTTAGTGCCATTGGAGCACTTCTATATCTGGCTACCTGTACACATCCCGATATAACGTTCTCAGTAAATCTTCTAGCCAGATATAGTGCAGTGCCCATAAAGCGCCACTGGAACGGAGTTAAGCAGCTTCTACACTACCTCCAAGGGTCGATTGACCTAGGATTATATTTCCGTAAAAGTGGATCTCCAACCTTAATTGGTTATGCAGATGCAGGTTACAGGTCTGATCCTCACACCTAAAAATCACAAACTGGTTTTGTGTTCACCTACGGTGGTATATCCATCTCCTGGAAATCTGTGAAGCAAACCACTACAACTTGTAAGGATCGCCTTACCCTTGCAATACTAACAACACACACTAGAGGGGGGATGAATAGTGTAATGGCAATAAAATTTTCCAATTAAAATTTAACTTGCAAATGCGGAATTATAAATGCAAGAGGAATTAAAAGGCACAATCAATCCAAACGCAAACACACAGTTTTACCCTGGTTCCCCAAACTTTGGTACATCCAGCCACACCAATATTCACTATATTCCCACAAAGAGAAGTGAATACAAATCTCACAAGGAGATACCCCACAAAGAGCATTTATGCCCTACACAAGGACCCAACAAATCCTACACGAGGATCAAGACTCCCATACAGAGAATCACTAACTCCCACTCAGAGAATTAGGGTTAGCCCAACACTATGACACTAAACTCCCACAAAGAGAGTTACTCCCACAAAGAGAGTTATTCCCACAAAGAGAATATCCTAAGTCCCACAAAGAGACAACCTCCTACAAAGAGAGAAAGTTCTAATTCCCACAGAGAGAATTAGAGACACAAATTACACCAAGTAAAGTAAATACTCTTACCTATGCCTTAAGATGCTTACTCATGAATGGATGCAAGGCATGGAAGAGGATCTCCAAGTGTTGAGATATGCTTGAAAGCACTTGGATGAATTCCCTTGAGCTGGACTTCAATGCATGAAGAAGAATGAGAGCTCTTGTGAGGGAATTGAGGGAGTTTGAGAGTTGCTTATAGATCTCTTGAGATATTCAATAGCATCAAAAAGTATAAGAGATATCAGTACACTCATATATATAGAAACCCTATATCAAACCCCAAAACCCAAGAAAACAGCCAAAGAATCAAATCTGCAACGGCTAAAAACTGGGCGAAAACAACAGGAACAATCGATTGATGATCAAAAGACAGTCGACTGATCAACTGCTAGAAAATATCCAACGGCTATATTTTGAGCCAGGACAGTCGACTGATGAAGTCGATACAGTCGACTGTAAATAGGAAAGGCGCCTGTAATTCCTTCAGCAGACGACTGCTGCAGGGGATGGAATAAACAGAGAGCTGCACTCTTTCTCCAGTTAAGCACACAGGCGACTGATGTCAATAATACAGTCGACTGTCTATTAGCCAGGCGACTGTAAAACCTTAATCAATCGTCTGCTGTATAAGATGGAAAAACAACAGAGAGAAGCAGAGAATGCACTTACGCTATACAGGCGACTGGTGACCAATCTACAGGCGACTGTAATTATACAGGCGACTGTAAGCTGACCAATAGTCGACTGTGCGTAAAGCTCAAGTTTGAGTCAATTGAAATGTTGACTTGATCTGTGCATATCAGGCGACTGTAGAAGGATCTACAGCGACTGGAAATCACCCAGTCGACTGTGTTTCCTTCAGCAGGGGACTGATGGAAAGCCAGAGACTCCAAATGAGTCTTTGGACAGAGTGAACCTATTGGGTTGGATTCTATGATTATACTAAGGCTCACTAAGATGGTTAGATGCATATGCATGAATGAGTAAACCATCTAACAAGGCATTACATTAATCCTAGACTCAAAAGAGAGAGAAAGCAATAAAGTAAATTACATGAATTACAATGCGTTCCTTAGAGTCTAAGTCTTCAATCTTGATGCCTTGATTGCTCTCCATCATCTCCAAGCTTTGGCACTCCTTGAGTCCAAGCTTTGGCTCTTCTCCACTTGATGTCCATCCTTGCACCAAGTGATTGGTCTCCAAGAAAGATATTCTTGAAATAAAACTGAGAGACTAAAACATGAGAGTCATTAGCAACAACATAATGTTGTGATCATCATCAAAATAAGATTGATATGAAACACCAATACTCAAAATCTCCCCTGTTTTGATGATGACACAAATTATGTAAAATACAAAGTATTAAAGCACAATGCTAATGAGCTCCCCCTACTTATATGCACCAAATAAACAATGAGCTACACAATAGTAAATACTCATTCTACCAAATAAGATCAAGATGACATATAATAGGCATGGATTACTAAACCAATTGTAAACCAATTGTAAAAGACAATTATCATTCAAACATGCAAGGTTACAATTATCATGCAAACATGCAAGGTTACAATTATCATGCAAACATGCAAGGTTTATCTAATCCCATATATCTCTCCCCATAGATATATCTCTCCCATGCAACCATGCAAGGTTTATCTAATCCCATATATCTCTCCCCATAAATATATCTCTCCCCATATGCATATGAATTTATCTCCCCATATATATTTACATAATGCATATATCTCTCCCCCTTGACATCGTCAAAAAGGTGGACATCAAAAATATCCCCTTTGTCATCTTAACCAAGATGTGACAATATGCAAGAAAGGAAAGATATGTATGATACCAAATTGAAAAATTTAGTGGGTATTAATTCACTATCCCATGCCCCCCTAGATCATAGAAATGGTCAACTTTTGACTTCTATGATCTAATACCAATTATACAAATAATGGAGCCATGGACCGGATATGTATCAAAGCAATAGATATGGAAAAATCAAGCTTTAATGATACACAAAGAATATTGCCAAAACAAATATATCAAGAAGTATGTTGGCAATAAACAAGAGGTTTGGGTTGAGATCAAAAACAACCAAATGTGAATAGTGATCTCAAATAACCTCCGAAATGAGAGTTAAAATATGTCTTAAAATACTTTAAACATATAATCATATTAACTCCCCCATTTACATACGCATGGATCAAAAATGCATGCATGTCAATAAACCCCAAGGTCCTCATTTTCATGAAAAATAAGTTTGAAAATATTTTCAAAATCATGAAACACACACAAACAATGGGTATGCTAAAAATAAACATTCAAGCACGATACCCATGCAATAAGCATATGTGTGAGGAACCTAAACATTAGGCAACCAAACCCAAGAGGAGTTTGATTTCCTAATGTAATCACATGAGGTGTTCACATCTCTAACTAGAGAGTTGATGTAGCTGTCCCTCTCTTGCACACTAACCTTAGTGGAAATCCATAATGTCAAGGATTTCCTAGGCAAGGGTTTTGCCTTTGCAAGAGGGATGGATGTGACATGCTTAGGTGTAGAAACGAATTTCTTGGCATGCAAAGAATGAGGATTTTGCTTCTTAGCAAAAAAATGAAGATTTGTCATTCTTCCTCATTACCTCGTGATCTACATGCTTCTTGTTGATGTTATTGTTGTACAAGAAAGCATGGTGATTCTTCTTAGGTGCTTTAGCAATATTTCTTGTATTTGCTCCAAATGAAGAATTAGAGGTGTGTTTGGGGTACCACATTTTGAATATAACCCAAACATCCTCTATGATTTGCCGGATACTGTTTTTCCAATAAATCGTGGAGTGAATCCCTAGAATACACAAAGCTTATAAACTTACGGGATTCCTCTTCACATTTCAATGCAAGTTGTTGAATGTGAGACTCTAAGCTAAGGTTTTGAGCAACAAGTTTTTCATTTGTAAGAATCAATTCCTTAACTTGAGAGAGAAGTGTGTCTCTCTCACTAGTGTCATAAGCATGCCTTTCATCATGAATTACACTAGTAATATCTAGTTCATGCAATCTACTCTTAGCAATTTTATATTTTGCTTTTAATCTATTGTAAGAGTTGATGCACTTACTAGCCTTTTCGGAGACCAAGTCGAAATTGTTCTTGAGCTCCTCATATGAGATCTTTTCTTCCACGATCTCAACCTCATCATCATCCTTTCTAGAGCTTGATGATGACTTCTCCTCCATAGCCATGAGACACGAATCCTCATAGGAGTTGTAGGCGTCGAGCCAAGCATCCAACTCTTCTTCATTTAAACCGGAGGGGATTGGAGTAGGATCATCAACGGCTACAAAGCATGCATGAGCATCCTCCTTTGCATCCTCTTCTTCGTTACTCGAAGTGTCCTCACTCAAATCATCAAAGGTCCCGACAAGTCCCTTCGTGTGATTTTTGGACTTGGACTTTCCTTTCCAATGCTTCTTCCCTTTACACTTGTAAGTTTCTTTGTTGGGTTTGGAAGGGCATTCGGTGGACAAGTGACCTTTTCCACTGCAAGTGTAACACGTAGGAACCTTGTTAGAATTGGAGGCAAACTTTGACAAAGATTTACCTTGCTTGCATTTGAGGAATGCTTTGAATTGCTCGGCAAGCTCCTCAATTTCTTCTCCACTTGCATTTTCTTGCTCATCTTCTTCACTAGGAGCTTCTCGATGGAATTTCCTCCTCCACTTGATTGGCTCCTCCTTGGCACGGAATTCAACCCCATTTTGCTTCTCCGGCTTCTCGGGCTTCGATGATTGAATCTCTTCTTGTGTTGAAGCTTCACTTCATACGCCATGATATTACCAATGCACTTCTCAACGGTGTATTTGGACATGTCATATGACTCCAAAATTTCATTGGCCTTTGACTCCCAACGAGGTGTGAGAGAGTCAAGGATCTTCTCTACACGATCCTCTTGGGAAATCATCTTCCCGAGTCCCTCCAAGGCGTTCACGATATCAATGAACCTTGTGAACATCTTTGAAATGCTTTCGCCTTCCTGCATCTTAAACATTTCATATTTAGATCTAAACACAGCTTGTTTAGATTTCTTTACCTTCGTAGTCCCTTCATGACAAATCTCCAAGGTATGCCAAATATCATTGGCCGTTTTGCACATGGAGATGCGATTGAACTCATTTGCTGAGAGAGCGTAATGTAATGCGTTTATAGCCCACGCATTGAACTTGATCGAGTCCTTCTCCGCCTTTGTTCTAGAAGCCGCAGGAATAGTGGGCTTCTCAAATGGCACCTCCGTAATGTTCATTGGTCTTGACCCTCCATGCAGATCATCATTCTGATCTTCCAACTTGGGTAGTTGGTTCCGTTGAAGAGCGGGGGTCGAACGGTTGAATGACCTTCTTCATGAGACGCGGATGAGGTGTTGAATTCCATGGTTGAAGTATGATATAACCTCGCTCTGATACCAATTGTAAGGATCGCCTTATCTTTGCAATACTAACAACACACACTAGAGGGGGGATGAATAGTGTAATGGTAATAAAATTGTCCAATTAAAATTTAACTTGCGAATGCGGAATTATAAATGCAAGAGGAATTAAAAGGCACAATCAATCCAAACGCAAACACACAGTTTTACCTTGGTTCCCCAAACTTGGGTACATCCAGCCATACCAATATTCACTATATTCCCACACAGAGAAGTGAATACAAATCTCACAAGGAGATACTCCACAAAGAGGATTTATGCCATACACAAGGACCCAACCAATCCTACACGAGGATCAAGACTCCCACATAGAGAATCACTAAATCCTACTCAGAGAATTAGGGTTAGCCCTACACTAGGACACTAAACTCCCACAAAGAGAGTTACTCCCACAAAGAGAGTTATTTTCACAAATAGAATATCCTAAGTCCCACAAAGAGACAACCTCCCACAAAGAGAGAAAGTTCTAATTCCCACAAAGAGATTAGAGACACAAATTACACCAAGTAAAGTAAATACTCTTACCTATGCCTTGAGATGCTTACTCATGAATGGATGCAAGGCATGGAAGAGGATCTCCAAGTGTTGAGATATGCTTGAAAGTACTTGGATGAATTCCCTTGAGCTGGACTTCAATGCATGAAGAAGAATGAGAGCTCTTGAGAGGGAATTGAGGGAGTTTGAGAGTTGATTATTGATCTCTTGAGATATTCAATAGCATCAAGAAGTATAAGAGATATCAACACACTTATATATATATAAAACCTATATCAAACCCCAAAACCCAAGAAAACAGCCAAAGAATCAAATCTGCAACGGCTAGAAACTGGGCGAAAACGACAGCAACGGTCGACTGATGATCAAAAGACAGTCGACTGATCAACGGCTAGAAAATATCCAACGGCTATATTCTGAGCCAGGACAGTCGACTTATGAAGTCGATACAGTCGACTGTAAACAGGACATGCACCTGTAATTCCTTCAGCAGGCGACTGCTGCAGGGGATGGAATAAAATAGAGAGCTGCACTCTTTCTCCAGTTAAGCACACAGGCGACTGATGTCAATAATACAGTCGACTGTCTATTAGCCAGGCGACTGTAAAACCTTAATCAGTCGTCTGCTGTATAAGATGGAGAAACAACAGAGAGAAGCAGAGAATGCACTTACACTATACAGGCGACTGGTGACCAATCTACACGCGACTGTAATTATACAGGCGACTGTAAGCTGACCAATAGTCGACTGTGCGTAAAGCTCAAGTTTGAGTCAATTGAAATGTTGACTTGAGCTGTGCATATCAGGCGACTGTAGAAGGATCTACAGGCGACTGGAAATCACACAGTCGACTTTGTTTCCTTCAGCAGGTGACTGATGGAAAGCCAGAGACTCCAAATGAGTCTTTGGACAAAGTGAACCTATTGGGTTGGATTCTTTGATAATTCTAAGGATCACTAAGATGGTTAGATGCATATGCATGATTCAGTATACCATCTAACAAGGCATTACATTAATCCTAGACTCAAAAGAGAGAGAAAGCAATAAAATACATTACATGAATTACAATGCTTTCCTTAGAGTCTAAGTCTTCAATCTTGATGCCTTGATTGCTCTCCATCATCTCCAAGCTTTGGCACTCCTTGAGTCCAAGCTTTGGCTCTTCTCCACTTGATGTCCATCCTTGCACCAAGTGATTAGTCTCCAAGAAAGATATTTGTCACGCCCCGCTTCCCAAAACAGCGGATGCGAAGCGTGACTAGGCCCGCTTAGGCCAGGGCTACGAAGCCCTGACCCAATAAGCGTCTGTGTGAAACCAAGGCAAAGGTACAGGTCCCTGCATGTTAGTACAGAACAATAAAAGTACAAGAAGGAAAGAACATCACAAATTTTATTCCAACATATCAAAGTAGCGAGTCACAACCCCCGAAGGGCTACAACAGCAGAAAAGTAAATCTAATGGTGCAAGCACCCAGCCTAGACAAAGAAACATAAAAGGTGCTACGCACCCAACAAAGATAATAACGCCTCTGGAATCTGCTACTAAAAGTCTCTAACTCTGATCCTCCTCAGGGTCGTACTCGGGATCGATGCCCTCTGGCTCCACGTCAGCTGGAAAGTCAGTCTCCTTCACGTACTCTGGCTCAATCCCTGACGTACAGCACCAAAAGAAGGAACTGTACGTCAGGTCAGGTCTACAAGAAAGATTAGACCAAACTACAAGTGTACCAATTACTTACAATGTTTTACTGGTTGATTAACATGCTGAGGTTTTATCAACAGAAAGAAAACACAACAGGAAAGTAAACAAGACAAGTAGTAGTCATAGCGAGTGCTATGGACTACGGGACTAGCCTACAGGTGTCAAGACAAGACGGAACACGGGAAGCCAGACAAGACAAGACAAGACAAGACACGAAAAGGGTTCACGCCTGTTCGGTTCGAGGGGGATCAATCCCTCTTGTCGCTTGCACGCTCAACCCTACCCCATAACCCCAAGAATCGTGACAAGACATTGGATCACTTGCTCTAGCTTGACAAGTACCCAATTGCTCTCTGAGCTGTGTATCGATACATGGGATCACCTGCTCTAGCTTGACAGGTGCCCAATTGTCCATCGGGCTGTGAACTAGTACAAGGGATCACTCGCTCTGGCTTGACGAGTGCCCTATTGCCCAGCGGGCTGTGCAGACGGAAAGGAACAAGACACGACAAAACAGGAAGGGTTGTACTAGGGTGTCCACAACTCACGCACACACATGTCAATCCTATGATGTCAAAATTGTTGTTGTTGGACTCAGATTTCATTGTCAAATCTGAGCCATCAAAAGCATCCCGGACGCTACCATTTCACGTCCGGTTCTCAATGATCAAGATTAACAGTTCTAGCAAAACTAAAGCCTAAACATGGCCAAGAACACAAGTGGTACACTTGCCTGTGGTGGCGAGTGTGTCGTCTCCCTGACACGACTCGTCCAAACGTCCCGTCGGTGGAAAAGTGTCTGAAAATCGTGACACGGCGATGGTGTCAGATCACGATTCATTAATCCCTATTAGGGTTGTGTATAAGTTATCGGGACTATCCTATTCAATCAAAAATCATATTTTTAGCGTAATTAACCTAATCGACGATCTATCCTATGTGCACATGCATAATGTCCATTCGTCGATTTCTACGGTTTGCACAACGTTTTAAAGATCAGTGGAAAATAAATATAGTTCGATTAGGTTGCGACTTTTATTTAGGGTTTGATCATCTATTGTGGAGGTTACTACGAATTTAGGGCACCAACCTGAAATTGACGATTGCACGAAGATCCAGCGTCAAATCTGAAATGGGTGGAAGCTTTACATCGTTCGGAAATTCCCAAGCCACGGGTAGCGCAACGAGAATGTTGATCGACGGTGGTGGTGAAGATTTCAGCGTCTCCCGGTGTCGTTGCTGCTGGATCTGAGACGAGAACTCCGTGCTAGGGCAAAAGAAAGGGAAATGAGAGGAGAGGGAGAGCTTTGGGGAAGATGGAAGTCGCAAGGATGGAGGAACGAGCAAGGGAAAGACGTGGGAGGTAGGGGAGTAGGATTTGGGGAAGATGGAGACTGAAAATGATCAGGAGAAATGAAGAAAGAAGCCCTGTTTAAATAAGAAAATAAACGGCGGCAAGCACAAAAATTAGGGTTTCGGGGTCAACTAGTCGGTCAGAGAAGGGCGGTCGACCGACTAGTTTGGGAACTAGTCGGTCGGTCGTATAACTGTGACCGACTAAAACCCAAACCGTGAACATGGGTGTTGTAGAATTTATAGAGTTAGTCGGTCTGTGAAGGCTCGTTGACCGACTAGTTTGCAACCTAGTCGGTCGGCCAGTGTTCATAGACCGACTAAAGGGTGAAAATGGTCGATAAGATATTTTGAAGATTAGTCGGTCAGAGAAGGATACTTAACCGACTAGTTCGTCAACTAGTCGGTCGGTTTTCATTCTTTGACCGACTAACGGTAAACAGTAACCTGATGCGAAAAATGATCTCTGTACTTAGTCGGTCTGCGAAGAAGTGTTGACCGACTAGTTCGATAACTAGTCGGTCGGTGGTTGAACTTAGACCGACTAAGCGTAAACAGTAACTCAAGGGAAAAAGCCTGACAAAAACTAGTCGGTCCAAGAGGAGTTGTTGACCGACTAGATGGACATCTAGTCGGTCGGTTCCTCAACGTGAACCGGCTAATTTTCACAGGAAGTCGCAAAATGAAGCGGGAAGCTTCGGGATGATTCTAATGAGTTCCAAGAGTGATCTTATACTACGATATGAGCGCGGAGAAGTAAAGAAAGAAGACGAACAATCGCATATACATATAAATAATATTCTTCATACAAAAACCAGCCGTTACATCCTACCCACCTTAAGAAAATTCCGCCCTCGGAATTTCTTTCAGAATAGGTGAGGGTAACGCTCTCTCATCTCATCCTCTCTCTCCTACGTGGACTCTCCAGGCGATCCGTGACGCCACATCACTCTCACCAGGTTGACTACCTTATTCCTCAATTGCTTCTGTCGACGGTCCAAAATCTGCACGGGTTGCTGGTCGTAGGTCAGGTCCGGACGGACCGTGATCTCCGAGAAATCCACCGTGTGCGACGGGTCACTGACGTACTGACGTAACTGTGATACGTGGAATACGTCGTGAACCCCCACCGAGGATGGTGGCAGAGCAAGGCGGTAGGCCACTGCTCCCACACGTTCCAGCACATCAAAAGGTCTGATAAACCTCGGGCTTAGCTTCCCTTTCTTCCCGAAACGAATAACTCCACGGTTCGGAGAAATCTTCAAGAAAACGTGATCTCCAGGCTGAAACTCCAACGGTCTCCTCTTGGCATCAGCCCAATGCTTAAAACGATCCTGCGTAACTCTGAGCTTCTCCCTGATGTCTCTCACGACATCCACAGCTTCAACAATCATCTCTGGACCCAACAGATCCCGATCTCCAACGTCATCCCAGCTCAGTGGCGATCGACATTTCCTCCCATATAAGGCAGCAAACGGCGCCATGCCAATGCTCGCCTGGTAGCTGTTGTTATAAGAAAACTCCACCAAATGGAGATGGTCCTTCCAAGATCCCTTCCAGTCGAGTGTGCAAGCTTGCAGCATATCCTCCAGAATCTGTATAGTCCTCTCGGACTGGCCGTCGGTCTGCGGGTGGTACGCCGTACTGAAACTCAGACTCGTACCCAAATGCTCCTGCAGACTTCTCCAGAACTGAGATGTGAACCTCGTATCTCGGTCAGACACGATGCTCACGGGGACCCCGTGTAAGCGTACAATCTCCTGCACGTACACGGTCTACGTTACAACTAATCAAGAAGGAAAAATAAGAGAAGTAGAAACGAAATTTTACCTCAAGATATTTCCTCGCCAAGGCTTCCGTAGACTGGCCTACTCGAAAAGGAATGAAATGCGCAGACTTGGTCAACCGATCCACGATCACCCAGACTGCGTCGTTCTGCCTCGGGGTCCGAGGTAAACCAGTCACGAAATCCATCGTAATATGTTGCCACTTCCACTCCGGAATAGGAAGCGGTTGCAGCAACCCAGCAGTACGATGGTGCTCGGCCTTCACCTGTTGGCATACCAAGCACTTAGCAACGCTCCGTGCCACACTCCTCTTCATGCCAATCCACCAGTAATTCAGATGGAGGTCCTTATACATCTTGGTGCCACCAGGATGTATAGAATAAGGTGAGCTATGAGCCTCACTCAATAGCTCCTCACGAACATCACCCGCAGGTACGCAGAGTCTGCTGCCGTACCGTAGCGAACCGTCCTCATGAATCACAAACTCTGCTCGCAGTCCGGCTTCAACCTGCCTCCTGATCCTCTGCAACTTCGGATCTCCTACCTGTGCTGCCTTGATCCGATCCACAATCGTGGACTGAATCTGCAAATTCATGAAAGTATGAACCACACCAGGTAGGACAACCTCCAGATTCATCTCCTTCCGCTCCTGCTGAATCCTCCAGTCAGCAGTAAGCATCATAGCAGTGGGGAGTCTACTCAAAGCATCCGGCACAACGTTCACCTTCCCCGGATGATACTGCAAATCTATCTCGTAGTCAACCATGAGCTCCAACCATCGTCACTGACGCATGTTGAGCTCCTTCTGGGTGAAAATGTACTTCAAGCTCTTATGATCTGTAAAAATCTGCACACACTCACCCAGCAAGAAATGCCTCTAAATCTTCAATGCAAAGATCACCGCTGCCAACTCCAGATCGTGCGTCGAGTAATTCTTCTCATGAGTCCTCAATTGACAAGAAGCATACGCGACCACGTGTCCATGCTGATGCAGAACGCATCCCAGGCCCTTTCCCGATGCATCACAATAAACTTCAAAGCCTCCGCTCCGATCCGGTACCGTCAAAACTGGTGCCGTGGTCAACCTCGCCTTCAAGATACTGAAAGCCTCCTCACAAGTATCAGACCACAGAAACTCCTCATCTTTCCTCGTCAGCTTCGTCATCGGCTCAGTAATCTTCGAGAAATCTTTGATGAACCGCCGATAATAGCCTGCTAAACCAAGAAAACTCCTGATGTCAGATGCTGACTGCGGAGTCGGCCAATCTCTGACTGCTCTGAACTTCTCCGGATCCACAGATATGCCATCACCAGACACCACGTGTCCCAGAAACGCGACTCTGTCCAGCCAGAACTCGCACTTGCTATACTTGGCATATAACTTGTGTCGCCTCAGCGTCTCCAACACTGTCCTCAGATGACAGCTGTGCTCCTCCTTAGACTTCGAGTAAATAAGTATGTCGTCAATGAAAATAACGACAAACTTATCCAGGAAGTCGTAGAAAATCAAGTTCATGAGATTCATGAACACGGCTGGAGCATTGGTCACGCCGAATGGCATCACCACAAACTCATAGTGCACGTACTGTTGGATCCTGCCAAAACAGAGTTAGGATCGATAAATGAAGTTGAGACTTACGCTTGCGTATGCGGCACGGTAGTCTACGAACTTCGCCTTCGGATTCGTCACGACGGATCGAGTCTTATCACGAACGGAGTAAGGCTACTAAATCCACAATCTAAATCTCTACTTTTAGATTAAGAACTTGGATAAAGGGAGAGGAAGTATTTCGGCAGAGCTTCGCTAGAATGATTATGCATGCAAGAATGCCATGCAAAGGTGTAAGGAAAAAAGGCTAACCCTTGGGTCTTATTTATAGCCCCCAAGGTAGTTATTTTAGGAGAAATTGTTCCTTTGGAACAATTTAACTAAGGTGTACCATCGTACATGGCATATTATAAGCTTAAGTTGTACCATATGCATGGTACAACATAAGCTTAAGATATTACCCCTTTATTAGCCATATGTCGCATGCACTTATGCACATATAATGCGACTTTCCCATCAATCTAGTGATCCTCTCCGCAAGGGAACATATTCCCTTTGCGCACGACTTCGTGTACGCGACGTTCGAGGTCCGTATTCCCTCGTACATCCCCTACAAGGGTGCACTAACGTCTTCCATATCCAACATCTCCCACTCACACTTGAGGGGATTGTAAGAGAACGTCTTTCTCTTAGTTCTTTCATCTATCATACCGAGAAATAGACCGTGCGACCGTCATGCGCGTAGAGTCTGTTGTTGTGCACTTGTTAGAGATACACAACGACCTCGAAGGTGCAAAGTTGAGTAGTTCAACGCATGCTTTACCCGAGATTATTTCTTCACATTTCTTATACTTTACATTCAACAATTGAATCCCATCTGGATCACAATTGGCTGGCCAGCTTTGAATCATTAAAGTCCAAATGTGAATATGAAATCAATCTTCCTCTTCTTGCGAACCTTCTGATCTTGACTAGACTCGCTTTTCTAACGTGCCCCGCCGAGCCGAATTATCATAGCCCATAAGTAACACGCTAAGATAGCGATCATCTCGTCAAATCTAAAGGAACCAATTGGAGTCCTTGAGGGTAAGAGTTAAGGCCCATATGGCCTTTGAGTCTCACATAATAGCAAACACTATTGCTACTAACTCAGTGGTCGAAATGCATACGTGGTATGAACACGTATTACAACATCGCTCCTTTCCCAGGGAGTGTATGTCTCAATGATGTTGTAAGGATGATGATCAGACACCACAATGTCTGACTTTGAGTCCCTTATTCTACTCAAATAATCCTTTGGACTCACATCCCGCATTTAGACAGATAGGATTTCAAAAAAATCCTCTTAGATCTTTTGTAAGCATCCATATGATGCAGATCTTTCATGCGACCATTTTGTTTAAGTCATGACTCTTAAATCATCCGTCTGATGATTTTGACTTCAAACAGGTCTCATCTCTATTCCATCCATCTGATAGAATAAGGCGGTTGCTCATGTGAGAGAGCCAACCTCAATCTGTCCGACATACTAGAATTCAGCTGAGATTTCAAAAATGTACACAAACATTTCTTAAGAAATTCATATGCAATGTTTGAAAAAGAACTTATTCTTTTATTAAATTTGATCTTTCTTAGACATGGGAATATATATTGGTACAACTCAGCTTATACGCAATCCTTGGGATGATAAGTGTTTATAAAACACATTTCTGGGGATCGCTTTCGTAAGCTGATCCTCTATCATCTCATGCGTAGATATGTACCTTATGTCTACCTTCTTGGTTTTATCATAGTCTTTTGCAAATCTGCAGTTCCTTTAAGATACTGCATTATCCTCTTAACCGCTTTTCAGTGTTCTTGCCCTGGGTTGGATTGGTAACGACTTACCATTCCAACGGCAAAACAGATGTCCGGTCTTGTATGCATCATAGCGTACATAAGACTATCAACTGCACTGGAATATGGAACTTTTTCCATAATTTCCTTTTCCTTTTGGTTCTTTGGATATGATTTCAGATATAAATTATCGCATCTTCTTATAGGAGTATCAATTGGACTTACAGTCCTACATATTAAACCATTCTAGAACCTTCTTTAAATAAGTCTCTTGTGAAAGAGAAAGAAGTTTCTTCGAACGATTCTTTGAAATCTTAATTCCAAGGATATATGTGGCTTCCCCATGTCTTTCATCTCAAAACTGATGAAAGTCAAGCCTTGATATCCATCACAAAGCCCTTGTCATTTTTGGTTATTAAAATGGCATCTACATATAGAGACATAATAACATGCTTGCTTTTAATCCTCTTGATATATATGTCGTTATCTTCATCAAGTATGGAAAATCCATTTGATAAGACAATTTCTTGAAATCGTATATACCATTGCCTCGAGGATTATTTAAGACCATATATGGGCTTACGAAGTTTACAAACCTTATGTTCGTTTCCTTCTTTTACAAACCCTGTTGGTTGTTCCATATAGATCTCCTCGTCCAATTTCTCCATTGAGAAAGGTAGTCTTTACATCCATCTGATGTAATTCGAGGTATAAGCAAGCTACCATTGCCAGAATCAGGCGAATCTAGGTAAAACGCATAACAGGTGAGAAGGTCTCTTCGTAGTCTATCCCTTCCTGTTGCGTAAAACCTTTCGTGACAAGGCGAGCTTTATATCTATCTATAGAGCCATCAGCCTTATGCTTGATCTTGAGAACCCATTTGTTCCCAATTGCTCTATGTCCTCTGGGTAAGTCAACTAAGTCCCAGACTTGGTTAACTTTCATGGATTCTAACTCCTCTTGCATCGCTTCCATCCATTTGTCTTTAGCAGGGCAAGATACGGCCTGTTTGAAAGTAGCAGGCTCGTCATCTTCTTGTAGTAAAGTCATAAAGGCTTGCGAAAATTCATCCTCAAATCTTAGAGGAGCCAACCTTGTACGACTACTACGTCGTATTTGAGATTCTTCAAGTCCTTGTTGACTTGAGTTTAGATCAATTCTAATATCACTCCCACTTGGAATGTTGTTAGAATTGCTCCCACTTGGATCATTATTCCCGTTTGGAATAGGATAATCGTCATTCGTATAATCCATTGGTGAAGGTTGAAACGTATTTTCATCTTCACCAAGAATTCTCCCACTCGAATGAGGTAATCCTTTTTGATCATAAATCTCAAACAGGGATAAGTCATGACTTATCTCGCCCTGTCTTGAAAACGTGTTTTCCAAGAAAGTGACATCCCTCGATTCAAACTCGATTAGCCCACCATTGTCTTCCTGACTAACATAAAACATAACCTTTGGAGTTTTCTGCGTATCGTATAAAGATACATTTCCTTTCCCTTGGCCCAAGTTTGCCATACTTATGGGAGGAAATATGTGCGTAGGATGCACAACCCCAAGGTTTCAAAATGTTTAAGTCAGGAGACATTTGGTTCCACAACTCATAAGGAGTGAAGCTAACTGATTTCGAGGGTACGCGGTTCAAAATGAAAGCGGCCGTCAATAATGCATCACCCCAAAAGGTGATTGGCAAGTTAGCTTGTGCCATCATTGAACGGACCATTTCCATTAAAGTCCTATTCCTCCTTTCTGCAACACCAATTTGTTGAGGAGTATAAGGCATAGTTACCTGATGTACTATGCCTTTTTCATCACAAAGTTCCTTTAAACTTATTGATTGATATTCACCGCCCCTATCGGTTTGCACGACCGTAATCTTGCGATCTAATTGATTCTCCACTTAACTCATATAGTTTTTAAAGCAGGTTTAGTGCTTTCACTTTTGTGGGATATCAAATAGATATGACCGAATCGGGTGAAATCATCAATAAAAGTGATGAAATAGGACTTCCCGCGTCTTGTCTTGACATTCATCGGACCACATATGTCCGAATGGATAAGCTGTAATGGAACCTTGGCCCTTGTGCCGGTTCCAAACGGCTTGCGACAAGATTTCCTCACAAGGCAATGTTCGCAGGTCGACATTTCAACCTTTGAAACATTGGATAGAAGGCCACGTTTGGCAAGTCTATCCATACGCGTTGGTCCAATATGACCAAGCCTTGCGTGCCAACAAATTATATTAGACTCATTAGTCAAAGAATTTGTCACAAGGAAATTTTCATTACATGAGGAATTATACATTGTACTTATTACAATAAATCCTTTGAAATACAAACTCAGTACCAATAAAGGAATTATTACAAAAATAGGTCCATATTACAATCATGAAGGAACCAACTATAACCAAGACCCATTAAATTGACCACAGTTTTAATATTCCTTTGAATATATGGAATGAAGAGAACATCATGAAGTAGGAGAGTGTGGCCGTTGTCCAAGACTAGCTTGCGAGTCCCAACGCCTTTCACTTCAACACGTGTGTTGTTTCCTACATTGATCCACTTCATTCCTTGGGGTATCCGGTGATACTCCACGAAGGACCGTTTGTCCCTTGTTATGTGGTTGGTGGCACCTCGTCACTTCCACTCGTACACGAACGAGCATAGTGACCGAGCTTGTTGCACTTGAAGCACTTGATCCTTTTCAAGTCTTTCTTCTTGTGCCATTTGTTGTGCCCACCCTTATGTTTGGGTTCCTTGGTAGACTCAGGTTGCTTATTACGTTCATTAGAAGACTTCGAACGATCTTTACGTTTCTTTCCCCCGTGTGAGGAACTAGCAACCATGTGCACTTCTGCACTTGGCTTGGCAGCCGTAAGCCGCTCTTCCTCTAATTCGAGGTGCTTGGAAACATCGTTGAAGGTCTTGATGCTCTCATTATGAGTGAGATGCATCTTCATCTGATCCCACCCATTTGGTAGGGAACGTATGACTGCTTGGATTTGTTGCTCATTTGTGAGCACATGACCTGCATCCTTTAACTCCGAGATAAGGTTCGCCATATGTCGCAGATGTTTCCCCATGGAATGATCTGGACGTTTATTATATGAATCGAACCTTATAGTTAAGGAGCGAAGTTTGGACACCGATGTGCCACCGAACTTCTCCTCTAGCTTGGACCATATGTCCATGGCTAGGTCATGTTCTCGGAAGATGCACATTATGTCATCAGCCATACTGCTTAATAACGTAATGCACGCTATCTTGTTCTTCCGAGACCAAGCATCAAAAGCTTCCTTGTCTCGTCGGTGTTGGGCCGTAGTGCCCAACTCTGGTTCAATCATAACGTTCTTTAGAGTTTCGAGCACTTCTTGCTCCTCTAGAACGTATTGTATCTTGATGGACCAAAGTTTGTAATTATCGCCGTTGAGTTTTTCACCTTTGTTTAACTCAGCGACGATATTCTTTGAAGCGGAAGACATTTTACTTTTAAAATGCTGCAAAAGACACAAAACCGAAGGTTTGATCAAAACATTGCATAAAAATTCTTAAAATATAACTCCCACTTGAAATGATAATAGAATATCCCATTTGGATAGTTCTAAAAATTCAAATCCCACTTGGAATTATATTATATTTGATAAGTTACTTTCGAAAAATATTGAAGATGTTGTTCTAGAATCGAAAAGGTCTCTATGATTCCAATCACCATCTAGAACAACCTTCAATATTCCCCCATCACTTATCAAACAATCGTACTCTTATAGTACTTCGCAGCGGAAAATCACTTTTGAAAAACATATCTTTCAAAATGGAATAGGTGAGAGTTTGCGCAAAGAATTTTAGCGCAACAATTGCCAAGCCACGAGACCTGTTCTACACACCCATGGGTTAGATAACCATGGCCGGATCGTGGTAGGACTTGGAATTCTAAATTGCGCTATCCCGATTTAAGGACGGGACATAACCTATTTGAAAACATCTTTTTCAAAAAATTTGAAATACATTGGCTAATCTCCGTAGAGTAGAGCACAACGTCATAAGTACATTGGCTAATCTCCGTAGAGTAGAGCACAATGACATGGCTAATCTCGCATGAAGTAGAGCATTACGGCTAATCTTCAAGGAGTCGAGCACTACGGCTAATCTCGCATGAAGTAGAGCACTTAGGCTAATCTTCAAGGAGTAGAGCCTTTAGACACCCCGTATGGGCTAGTCGGCACTGTGGTTAGCCCCGTATGGGCTAATCGGCACATTCGAGCTTGACCAAGGCCTTTTGTCACCCCGTATGGGTCAGTCGGCAAGTTTGCGATCGACCAAGACCTTCTGCCGGATTGGTCGACCAAAACAACCAAATTGGTCGACCAATTATTTGGTCAGCAACTTCTCTCGGCCAGGGCCTCTGCCCTGGCCGAGGCTTGGCCAAGGGCCGGCCAGGGCCTCTGCCCTGGCCGGCCAGGGGCCCTGGCCCCCTCGGCCAGGGCCTCTGCCCTGGCCGAGGCCGGTCAAGGCCGGCCAGGCCCTGGCCGAGGCCAGGGCACCGGCCCTGGCCACTGCCAGGGCCGGCCAGGCCCTGGCACCGGCCAGGCCCTGGCAGTGGCCAGGGCGCCGGCCCTGGCCTCTGCCAGGGCCGGGCAGGCCGGCCATTACCGGCCTAGCCTTGGCCGGCCACTGCCGGCCTGGCCATGGCCGTCCATGGCTTGGCCATGGCCGGTCATGGCCAAGGCCATTTTGCCTTGGCCGGCCATGGCCCTTTGGCCATGGCCGGCCTCTCCTTGTGTGGGGTGGCCGCACACCCCCACCGGTGGGGGTTGCCGCGGTGGTCATTGGCCGTAGCCAACCCCCTCCGCATGGGGAGGGGGGTGCATGGCATTCATAGCCCATTTGGCCATGGTGCACATGCACTAAAATTCATCTTCCCCGATGGGAATAACCACCACCCTCTTCCTCGATGAAGCACCCGTTCGTCGATGAAGCACCCGTTCGTCGAGAAAGTGGTTATTTTCTAATGGCCGTGTGCCAAAAATGAAAAATAACATACTACGTGAACGGTCGGTTCTTCCTGTCACGGAGAGTTCCTACCATATCCGTAATGATAGGAGACCCTAACGTGAAAAGAACAACCGCTGCGTTCTCTCCGTCACGAAGCGTTCCTACCATATCCGTAATGGTAGGATACCCATTCGTGAAAAAGACAACGACTCGTTCATAGTTTCGACGGGACGGCGGTTTGACCGGGGCGAACCCGTATGGCTCTGATACCAATGTTGGATCCTGCCAAAACAGAGTTAGAATCGATAAATGAAGTTGAGACTTACGCTTGCGTATGCGGCACGGTAGTCTACGAACTTCGTCTTCGGATTCGCCACGACGGATCGAGTCTTCTCACGAACGGAGTAAGGCTACTAAATCCACAATCTAAATCTCTACTTTTAGATTAAGAACTTGGATAAAGGGAGAGGAAGTATTTCGGCAGAGCTTCGCTAGAATGATTATGCATGCAAGAATGCCATGCAAAAGTGTAAGGAAAAAAGGCTAACCCTTGGGTCTTATTTATAGCCCCCAAGGTAGTTATTTTAGGAGCAATTGTTCCTTTGGAACAATTTAACTAAGGTGTACCATCGTACATGGCATATTATAAGCTTAAGTTGTACCATATGCATGGTACAACATAAGCTTAAGATATTACCCCTTTATTAGCCATATGTCGCATGCACTTATGCACATATAATGCGACTTTCCCATCAATCTAGTGATCCTCTCCGCAAGGGAACATATTCCCTTTGCGCACGACTTCGTGTACGCGACGTTCGAGGTCCGTATTCCCTCGTACATCCCCTACAAGGGTGCACTAACGTCTTCCATATCCAACACGTACTTCGTCCGAAAAGCTGTCTTCGGGACGTCATCCTTCTTAACTTTTAACTGATGGTAACCGCTTCTCAAGTCCAACTTCGAGAAAACTCTCGAACCTCCCAGCTGATCAAATATGTCGTCGATGCGTGGCAACGGATACTTATTCTTCACGGTGACAGCATTCAATCCTCGATAGTCCACGCACATCTTGCGGGACCCATCCTTCTTCTTCCCGAGCAACACAGGTGCACCCCACGGTGACACACTTGGGTGGATGAAACCCTTCTGCAACAACTCATCCAACTGCTTCCGCAGCTCCTCAAGCTCCGCGAGAGCCATCTGATACGGCGCCTTCGATATCTGCTGTACACCCGGCATCAGATCAATGCCGTACTCCAAAGCTCTGTCGGGTGGCAGACCCGAGATATCCTCCGGGTAGACGTCGTCAAAATCTCTGACAACCACTGGTCGGTCGATCTCCATCTCCATCTGCAACGCTGCCATCTCCGGCACCTTCGGCTTGGCCCGAAATCTGATGGGCCCAAGCGACTCGTCTCGGCTACGGAACTCGAATTCCGGATGGCCTGGAATCAGGAATACCACTCTCTTGCTGTGACAATCGATCGAAGCATGGAAATCTCCCAGCCAATCGATGCCAAGGACGACATCGAAATGCGGTAGATCGTGGATGATGAAATCTGCATATAGCTCATGTCCACTAACCACTAAAGGAATCGACCGACATCCCAGATTCACCGTCACTACACCGTTCCCAGTAGTGATGTCCCAACACTTAGGAAGTGTGTGGGTAGGAATGTAGTGCTTTGTTATAAACCTCCGGGATAAGATGCACATAGATGCACCGGAGTCAAACAAAGCCAGAGCGGGGTGAGAGAACACAAGAATGGTGCCTAAGAAAACAAGGGGTCTAAGGTCAAACACTACTCTAACAATCAAACTAACAAACAACACTAACTAGGCTAGCAAAACAATATAATTATGAAATGAAAAGACTAGGTCAAGATATTACATGCAATCACTCCATCCAGCTCCTCGGTCTCTGCAGCAGTCATAGTATAGGCCGGTCTCAGAGGCTGCACAGCTCGCTGGTATAGCTGTCTCTGTGGCACCAAGGATGGTCCACGAACGGCAGGTCCTCTCTGAACTGGAGAAGGTGCCCTCATCTGTAACGGTGTTGGCGCTCCAACAACAGCAGTGCGGGCTCTAGGACAGTCCTTCGTAGCATGCGAAGTATCTCCACAAAGTAGGCACAGTCCCAGCTTCCTCCGACAGTTGGTCTGAACGTGTCCGAGCTTGCCGCAGAAATGGCACGGACCCTTGCTCTGCTGCTGCACTGGTGCTCCAGGCCTCTTAAATGGCACAGTCTGGGTTGGCCTCATCGCCGGCCTAGCAGGTGGCCAGTACTGCTCCATAGGGCGCTTTCCTCTGTCCTCTGGAGTGTCAGGCAGGTGCGAAATCGTCTCATGGTTCTTCGCAGCATCTAACACCTCCCTCATAGTCGAGAAACTAGCAGAGGACATGGAAGCCTGGACCTTCGGATGAAGTCCCTGACGGAACCGCTCAGCTCGGTTCTCCTCCTTCTTCACCATGTGCGGGGCAAATCGGCTCAGTATCTCAAATTCAGCCTCATACTCATCGATCGTCATGTCCTTCTGCTTCAGATCCACAAATCTGCCCATCAGCTTTCTCCTAGCCGCCTTGGTGAAGTACTTCTCCTTGAACATGTGGCGAAAAGTCTTCCACTCCACAGGCTTCTGCAGACGCCTCTCCTTAATGCGCCACCAGTTCCTCGCATTTTCCGTCAGCTGCATCTTCGCTATCTCCACTCAGGTGTCGTCAGGAATCTTTGCAGCAACTAACTTCTCCTCCGTGCTCTGGATCCACTCATCGGCACCCAGAGGTCCTTCCTTCCCAGAGAAGGTCTTCGGCTGCAGCTCGTTGAACTGCTTCACTCCTGGAGCAGCTCGTGGGGCAGGCGGAGGTGGTGGTGGTGCAACAGGTGGGGCCTGAGCAGCACGCTGAGACTGCTGAACCAGCTGGTGCTGAACATCTAGCATCTCCCTCATCACACCCAGAAACTGACGGAACTCTCCGCCCTGGTCCTCCGAAACTCCATCGCCTAAGTTTCCCGATCGGGTAACGCGTCGTCCGGCCATCCTATTGACAGAAAGACGAAGGTTAGACTCGTACAATGTTTGAATATCAAAGTGAATGTCCTTACTCTTACTGTTCTGTACTTGCAGAAAGATTGGGACGTGGACCTGCATGGGCCACCACTAAAACCTGTCACGCCCCGCTTCCCAAAACAGCGGAGGCGAAGCGTGACTAGGCCCGCTTAGGCCAGGGCTACGAAGCCCTGACCCAATAAGCGTCTGTGTGAAACCAAGGCAAAGGTACATGTCCCTGCATGTTAGTACAGAACAATAAAAGTACAAGAAGGAAATAACATCACAAATTTTATTCCAACATATCAAAGTAGCGAGTCACAACGCCCGAAGGGCTACAACAGCAGAAAAGTAAATCTAATGGTGCAAGCACCCAGCCTAGACAAAGAAACATAAAAGGTGCTACGCACCCAACAAAGATAATAACGCCTCAGGAATCTGCTACTAAAAGTCTCTAACTCTGATCCTCCTCAGGGTCGTACTTGGGATCGACGCCCTCTGGCTCCACGTCAGCTGGAAAGTCAGTCTCCTTCACGTACTCTGGCTCAATCCCTGACGTACAGCACCAAAAGAAGGAACTGTACGTCAGGTCAGGTCTATAAGAAAGATTAGACCAAACTACAAGTGTACCAATTACTTACAACGTTTTACTGGTTGATTAACATGCTGAGGTTTTATCAACAGAAAGAAAACATAATAGGAAAGTAAACAAGACAAGTAGTAGTCATAGCGAGTGCTATGGACTACGGGACTAGCCTACAGGTGTCAAGACAAGACGGAACACGGGAAGCCAGACAAGACAAGACAAGACACGACACGAAAAGGGTTCACGCCTGTTCGGTTCGAGTGGGATCAATCCCTCTTGCCGCTTGCACGCTCAACCCTACCCCATAACCCCAAGAATCGTGACAAGACATGTGATCACTTGCTCTAGCTTGACAAGTACCCAGTTGCTCTCTGAGCTGTGTATCGGTACATGGGATCACCTGCTCTAGCTTGACAGGTGCCCAATTGTCCATCGGGCTGTGAACTAGTACAAGGGATCACTCGCTCTGGCTTGACGAGTGTCCTATTGCCCAGCGGGCTGTGCAGACGGAAAGGAACAAGACACAACAAAACAGGAAGGGTTGTACTAGGGTGTCCACAACTCACGCACACACATGTCAATCCTATGATGTCAAAATTGTTGTTGTTGGACTCAGATTTCATTGTCAAATCTGAGCCATCAAAAGCATCCCGGACGCTACCATTTCACGTCCGGTTCTCAATGATCAAGACTAACAGTTCTAGCAAAACTAAAGCCTAAACATGGCCAAGAACGCAAGTGGTACACTTGCCTGTGGTGGCGAGTGCGTCGTCTCCCTGGCACGACTCGTCCAAACGTCCCGTCGGTGGAAAAGTGTCTGAAAATCGTGACACGGCGATGGTGTCAGATCACGATTCATTAATCCCTATTAGGGTTGTGTATAAGTTATCGGGACTATCCTATTCAATCAAAAATCATATTTTTAGCGTAATTAACCTAATCGACGATCTATCCTATGTGCACATGCATAATGTCCATTTGTCGATTTCTACGGTTTGCACAACGTTTTAAAGATCAGTGGAAAATAAATTTAGTTCGATTAGGTTGCGACTTTTATTTAGGGTTTGATCATCTATTGTGGAGGTTACTACGAATTTAGGGCACCAACCTGAAATTGACGATTGCACGAAGATCCAGCGTCAAATCTGAAATGGGTGGAAGCTTTACATCGTTCGGAAATTCCCAAGCCACGGGTAGCGCAGCGAGAACGTTGATCGATGGTGGTGGTGAAGATTTCAGCGTCTCCCGGTGTCGTTGCTGCTGGATCTGAGACGAGAACTCCGTGCTAGGGCAAAAGAAAGGGAAATGAGAGGAGAGGGAGAGCTTTGGGGAAGATGGAAGGCGCAAGGATGGAGGAACGAGCAAGGGAAAGACGTGGGAGGTAGCGGAGTAGGATTTGGGGAAGATGGAGACTGAAAATGATCAGGAGAAATGAAGAAAGAAGCCCCGTTTAAATAAGAAAATAAACGGAGGCTAGCACAAAAATTAGGGTTTCGGGGTCAACTAGTCGGTCAGAGAAGGGCGGTCGACCGACTAGTTTGGGAACTAGTCGGTCGGTCGTATAACTGTGACCGACTAAAACCCAAACCGTGAACAGGGGTGTTGTAGAATTTATAGAGTTAGTCGGTCTGTGAAGGCTCGTTGACCGACTAGTTTGCAACCTAGTCGGTCGGCCAGTGTTCATAGACCGACTTAAGGGTGAAAATGGTCGATAAGATATTTTGAAGATTAGTCGGTCAGAGAAGGATACTTAACCGACTAGTTCGTCAACTAGTCGGTCGGTTTTCGTTCTTTGACCGACTAACGGTAAACAGTAACCTGATGCGAAAAATGATCTCTGTACTTAGTCGGTCTGCGAAGAAGTGTTGACCGACTAGTTCGATAACTAGTCGGTCGGTGGTTGAACTTAGACCGACTAAGCGTAAACAGTAACTCAAGGGAAAAAGCCTGACAAAAACTAGTCGGTCCAAGAGGAGTTGTTGACCGACTAGATGGACATCTAGTCGGTCGGTTCCTCAACGTGAACCGGCTAATTTTCACAGGAAGTCGCAAAATGAAGCGGGAAGCTTCGGGATGATTCTAATGAGTTCCAAGAGTGATCCTATACTACGATATGAGCGCGGAGAAGTAAAGAAAGAAGACGAACAATCGCATATACATATAAATAATATTCTTCATACAAAAACCAGCCGTTACATCCTACCCACCTTAAGAAAATTCCGCCCTCGGAATTTCTTTCAGAATAGGTGAGGGTAACGCTCTCTCATCTCATCCTCTCTCTCCTACGTGGACTCTCCAGGCGATCCGTGACGCCACATCACTCTCACCAGGTTGACTACCTTATTCCTCAATTGCTTCTGTCGACGGTCCAAAATCTGCACGGGTTGCTGGTCGTAGGTCAGGTCCGGACGGACCGTGATCTCCGAGAAATCCACCGTGTGCGACGGGTCACTGACGTACTGACGTAACTGTGATACGTGGAATACGTCGTGAACCCCCACCGAGGATGGTGGCAGAGCAAGGCGGTAGGCCACTGCTCCCACACGTTCCAGCACATCAAAAGGTCTGATAAACCTCGGGCTTAGCTTCCCTTTCTTCCCGAAACGAATAACTCCGCGGTTCGGAGAAATCTTCAAGAAAACGTGATCTCCAGGCTGAAACTCCAACGGTCTCCTCTTGGCATCAGCCCAATGCTTAAAACGATCCTGCGTAACTCTGAGCTTCTCCCTGATGTCTTTCACGACATCCACAGCTTCAATAATCATCTCTGGACCCAACAGATCCCGATCTCCAACGTCATCCCAGCTCAGTGGCGATCGACATTTCCTCCCATATAAGGCAGCAAACGGCGCCATGCCAATGCTCGCCTGGTAGCTGTTGTTATAAGAAAACTCCACCAAATGGAGATGGTCCTTCCAAGATCCCTTCCAGTCGAGTGTGCAAGCTTGCAGCATATCCTCCAGAATCTGTATAGTCCTCTCGGACTGGCCGTCGGTCTGCGGGTGGTACGCCGTACTGAAACTCAGACTCGTACCCAAATGCTCCTGCAGACTTCTCCAGAACTGAGATGTGAACCTCGTATCTCAGTCAGACACGATGCTCACGGGGACCCCATGTAAGCGTACAATCTCCTGCACGTACACGGTCTACGTCACAACTAATCAAGAAGGAAAAATAAGAGAAGTAGAAACGAAATTTTACCTCAAGATATTTCCTCGCCAAGGCTTCCGTAGACTAGCCTACTCGAAAAGGAATGAAATGCGCAGACTTGGTCAACCGATCCACGATCACCCAGACTGCGTCGTTCTGCCTCGGGGTCCGAGGTAAACCAGTCACAAAATCCATCGTAATATGTTGCCACTTCCACTCTGGAATAGGAAGCGGTTGCAGCAACCCAGCAGTACGATGGTGCTCGGCCTTCACCTGTTGGCATACCAAGTACTTAGCAACGCTCCGTGCCACACTCCTCTTCATGCCAATCCACCAGTAATTCAGACGGAGGTCCTTATACATCTTGGTGCCACCAGGATGTATAGAATAAGGTGAGCTATGAGCCTCACTTAATAGCTCCTCAGGATGTACTAGGCCCGCTTAGGCCAGGGCTACGAAGCCCTGACCCAATAAGCGTCTGTGTGAAACCAAGGCAAAGGTACAGGTCCCTGCATGTTAGTACAGAACAATAAAAGTACAAGAAGGAAATAACATCACAAATTTTATTCCAACATATCAAAGTAGCGAGTCACAACGCCCGAAGGGCTACAACAGCAGAAAAGTAAATCTAATGGTGCAAGCACCCAGCCTAGACAAAGAAACATAAAAGGTGCTACGCACCCAACAAAGATAATAACGCCTCTGGAATCTGCTACTAAAAGTCTCTAACTCTGATCCTCCTCAGGGTCGTACTCGGAATCGACGCCCTCTGGCTCCACGTCAGCTGGCAAGTCAGTCTCCTTCACGTACTCTGGCTCAATCCCTGACGTACAGCACCAAAAGAAGGAACTGTACGTCAGGTCAGGTCTACAAGAAAGATTAGACCAAACTACAAGTGTACCAATTACTTACAACGTTTTACTGGTTGATTAACATGCTGAGGTTTTATCAACAGAAAGAAAACATAATAGGAAAGTAAACAAGACAAGTAGTAGTCATAGCGAGTGCTATGGACTACGGGACTAGCCTACAGGTGTCAAGACAAGACGGAACACGGGAAGCCAGACAAGACAAGACAAGACAAGACACGAAAAGGGTTCACGCCTGTTCGGTTCGAGGGGGATCAATCCCTCTTGCCGCTTGCACGCTCAACCCTACCCCATAACCCCAAGAATCGTGACAAGACATGTGATCACTTGCTCTAGCTTGACAAGTGCCCAATTGCTCTCTGAGCTGTGTATCGGTACATGGGATCACCTGCTCTAGCTTGACAGGTGCCCAATTGCCCATCGGGCTGTGAACTAGTACAAGGGATCACTCGCTCTGGCTTGACGAGTGCCCTATTGCCCAGCGGGCTGTGCAGACGGAAAGGAACAAGAAACGACAAAACAGGAAGTGTTGTACTAGGGTGTCCACAACTCACGCACACGCATGTCAATCCTATGATGTCAAAATTGTTGTTGTTGGACTCAGATTTTGTTGTCAAATCTGAGCCATCAAAAGCGTCCCGGACGCTATCATTTCACGTCCGGTTCTCAATGATCAAGACTAACAGTTCTAGAAAAACTAAAGCCTAAACATGGCCAAGAACGCAAGTGGTACACTTGCCTGTGGTGGCGAGTGCATCGTCTCCCTGGCACGACTCGTCCAAACGTCCCGTCGGTGGAAAAGTGTCTAAAAATCGTGACACGGCGATGGTGTCAGATCACGATTCATTAATCCCTATTAGGGTTGTGTCTAAGTTATCGGGACTATCCTATTCAATCAAAAATCATATTTTTAGCGTAATTAACCTAATCGACGATCTATCCTATGTGCACATGCATAATGTCCATTCGTCGATTTCTACGGTTTGCACAGCGTTTTAAAGATCAGCGGAAAATAAATTTAGTTCGATTAGGTTGCGAATTTTATTTAGGGTTTGATCATTTATTGTGGGGGTTACTACGAATTTAGGGCACCAACCTGAAATTGACGATTGCACGAAGATCCAGCGTCAAATCTGAAATGGGTGGAAGCTTTACGTCGTTCGGAAATTCCCAAGCTACGGGTAGCACAGCGAGAACGTTGATCGACGGTGATGGTGAAGATTTCAGCGTCTCCCGGCGTCGTTGCTGCTGGATCTGAGACGAGAACTCCGTGCTAGGGCAAAAGAAAGGGAAATGAGAGGAGAGGGAGAGCTTTGGGGAAGATGGAAGGCGCAAGGATGGAGGAACGAGCAAGGGAAAGACGTGGGAGGTAGGGGAGTAGGATTTGGGGAATATGGAGACTGAAAATGATCAGGAGAAATGAAGAAAGAAGCCCCGTTTAAATAAGAAAATAAACGGCGGCTAGCACAAAAATTAGGGTTTCGGGGTCAACTAGTCGGTCAGAGAAGGGCGGTCGACCGACTAGTTTGGGAACTAGTCGGTCGGTCGTATAACTGTGACCGACTAAAACCCAAACCGTGAACAGGGGTGTTGTAGAATTTATAGAGTTAGTCGGTCTGTGAAGGCTCGTCGACCGACTAGTTTGCAACCTAGTCGGTCGGCCAGTGTTCATAGACCGACTAAAGGGTGAAAATGGTCGATAAGATATTTTGAAGATTAGTCGGTCAGAGAAAGATACTTAACTGACTAGTTCGTCAACTAGTCGGTCAGTTTTCGTTCTTTGACCGACTAACGGTAAACAGTAACCTGATGCAAAAAATGATCTCTGTACTTAGTCGGTCTGCGAAGAAGTGTTGACCGACTAGTTCGATAACTAGTCGGTCGGTGGTTGAACTTAGACCGACTAAGCGTAAACAGTAACTCAAGGGAAAAAGCATGACAAAAACTAGTCGGTCCAAGAGGAGTTGTTGACCGACTAGATGGACATCTAGTCGGTCGGTTCCTCAACTTGAACCGGCTAATTTTGCACAGGAAGTCGCAAAATGAAGCGGGAAGCTTCGGGATGATTCTAATGAGTTCCAATAGTGATCATATACTAAGATATGAGCGCGGAGAAGTAAATAAAGAAGACGAATAATCGCATATACATATAAATAATATTCTTCATACAAAAACCAGCCGTTACAATATTCTTGAAATAAAACTGAGAGACTAAAACATAAGAGTCATTAGCAACAACATAATGTTGTGATCATCATCAAAATAAGATTGGTATGAAACACCAATACTCAACACAACTATCTTTTCCAACCATTCTGAACTCAACGCAATCCATGAAGCAAGCAAAGAATGTGTATGGCTTCGTTCAGTGATTCATCACATCTTAATTACTACCGGCCTGAAGACTGGAGTCCTTGAACAAATCACAATTTTTGAGGACAATGCAGCCTGCATACCTCAACGACTGGTTTCATTAAGGGCAACAAGACGAAGCACATATCTACTAAGTTCTTCTGGGCGCACGACCTACAAAAGGAGAAGCAAGTTGAAATACAACAGATTCAGTCTTATAATAATTTAGCTGATATGTTCACTAAGGCTCTGCCTAGATGTATTTTTATAAAATTTGTAAAAGGAATCGGGATGAGACAGCTGAGAGATCTACAAGCCTGAAGCTTGTACCGATCAGGGAGAGTAACCTGTGGGTTGTACTCTTTTTCCTTAAGACTGTTGGGTTTTCCCACTGGGTTTTTCACAGCTAAGGTTTTAACGAGGCAAACACGTTTACTCTGGATCCATAGTATCCACCTCATTCACATCATGAATCCTGAAGTATTCATATGCTAGGTCAAAGGTAATGTATGGATAAGTGGAAGTTTTATGAGTGGGGGAGACTTATGGTCTCCCCCCTCTATTATCCACCATTACACCCCACTACATAGTAGTGGGGTGGACCTTTCATATACTTGAGACCTTTGGTCTCCCACCTTTAACATGATGAATGAATAAAATGAGACCATTGGCTTTCACCATGGTGGTTCATCTCCAACACAGACACCTTTTTTGGACCGAAATACTCGTTTTTTCTTCAGCTTCTCTTCTTCGGTTCTTCGTCTCTATCCTATTTTCCTCTTCTTCTCTAGTCCTCTCCTTCACCTACACCACTAGAAAAGAGGGGTTTAGGACTGATGAGTTTTTTTGGGATTGATGTTAACCTCGCATGCAATGGAGGAGATGTGGACCAATGGGTTTTTTGGGGAAGGAGTTTTTTGATTCTCTTGGCTGATTTAAGAGTGAGTTTGAGAGAGGGAGATGAACAGGAATTGAGAGAGTAAGATTTGGGGGGAAAAGGAAATCTCCACGATTTCCACTGGTTTAGGGTTGACGCTAGAGTTAGGGTAATAGAAAAAGTGAAGAGCAACTATGGCAAAATCGTCAAACAGTTACTGAAGTTATCACGTATTTAGGGTACTAAGATGTACGACTAGAGTTAGGGTACTAAGATGTACGACTTAAAAAGTTACTGACGCTAGAGTTAGGGTACTAAGATGTACGACTAAAAAAGGTTAGCATACTTACGTAGAAGAACCCCCAAATGTTCAGGTATTTTTGTGCAGTTTAGCCTTAAAACTATATGCTTTTAATGGGTAATTTTAGTGTAGCATTTCAACCACATGTACAATGTACAGGTTTTAATCATTTGATTTCTTTTTCATTGCACATATTTGTACACGATTTGTTAACAAACATGTTCGAATGTCAATAAATTTAATTTGTTTCTATAGGTAACATGTTCTCGTTAACATTTTTTAATAACACCCATGCCACGTATGGGATGTAATGTAGTACAATTCATCATAAATCATAAGCAATCTGCAATTAGTTGATCCAAGCATACATCCAAGGTGGTAGCTTGTAGATTATCTCCTTCATCCTTCTTCAACATTCAACTGCAATTAGTTGATCGGTCAGACTCCATTCACATTAATTCTGTAAATGTACAATGTTATGAAACCGTTGGTATCATTTATATAAGATTTATCAGATATGACCATCGATTCTATTTGAGGGATGGAGGCCTACCAACCTGATAGTGATGAAAAAACCCCAATATGTGGTAGAACTAGGTCCTAACTATTTCACTAAAGATATATTGTTGGTTATTAAGACACCCTTAGTGTATTTTGGTGATGAGCAAACAATTAAGTGTGTTGGTCAAGTTTGTGGGTGTGCAAGTATTAATTACTAATAATGATGAGTTCAAAGCTAGGATGATGATGTATACCAAAGACCTGTGGAGCTCATCAATGAAGATAAAGCTTACACAGAAACTTGGAGCCCAAAGTCAAGTGTTGAAGCTCATCCAAAGTTTATAGAGTACAAAGTGTCAAGACATGGATCAAGCTCAAGTGGACAACATCAAATATTCAAGACTATGGCATTTTTGAGTCTTTTTGATGTAAATTTAGTCATGTCTTATATTTCCATGTCCAGCCATTTACTAAAGCTTCACACACTTAGGAAAAACTTTTAAATTGTTTATAAATGTTTTAAAATCATTTTGAAAAGTTTTCCTAGACCATTGGGCTATAACTTCAGTTTCTAAGGCAAACCGATTGACCACTCTAACACCCTAGTTGACTAGTTATGATGTCTAAAACTTGGCTAAAAGCATGTCAGAAAATAGTTGATTATAGTTATGAAACTAGTCGACTAATTGTTGTACGACTAGTTCTTGAACTATGGTCGACTAGTTTTTACAGAGACAAATCAGGTGTAATGTATGTATGTATGAAATACTATAAGAGAGTGTGTGTATAGTAATTTTGTTGTGTGCATAGTAATTTTCCACAGGTGGCTATATGGGTGTACATATGTGATATGGATGTATAAGAGAATGGCATTATGGTTATTATCAATAGTATTATTATTACTAGCATTATGATTATTATCATGGTCGTGGGTAACGATGAATGATATCATTACTGTCGTTGTTGTTGACGTTGTTATTTTTATTAGTAACAAGGAGATTAATATTAAGGAGTGGTATTATTATTATTGATGAAGTTGATATTATTGGTGATGTTAGTATTATTATTGTCGTTGATGTTGGGTTGTTAATATCGTCATTGTTTGGGCCTATCCTTATTATTATTGGTTGGGCTTGACGTTTGGGCTTGGAGTATTATTGTTGATATTATTATTGTGGTTGATGTTGTTATTATTATTGGAAATAATATTTTTATTATTGTTGTTGATAATGTTGATTATTATAGGAATTGTTGTTTGGGCCTTAAGATAATTTTAGTGGCAAGAGAGAGTTGATTGGGCTTTGAGAGTTGAGCTTACCTATTATTGTGTTGGGCCTTGTCATATGGGCTTGAGTGTTAAAGAGAGAGATATATTTTTCTTAAGAGGGAATGTCATGGTAAACTTGTGAATATGTGAAATCTTAGAAGCCATACCTATTAATTGAACACATGCTTCAAATTGACCTTGTTTTTCTTTTCTCTTTTCATTCCAAGCCATCCCTCTCTCTCCCACTCTCTCTCTCTCTCCTCTCCTCTCTCTCTCTCTCTCTCTCTCTCTCTCTCAACCGTAGGTTGCAAGGGAAGGGGCCGGTTTTGACCAGGTGGAGAAAAAAAAGAGGAAAAAAAGAAAAAAAGAGAGAAGGGAAAGAAGAGAAGAAAGAAAGAGGAGGTGGGATCTTGAGGAGATTTGGGATCTATGGGGTTTGATGTGGAAGCTAGGGCTTGGAGTTGAAATTGGATTCTTGGTGGAACTCTCAAGAAATAAATGGAGGGATTTAACTCTCCTTTGAGGTAGGAACTCCTCTCCATTTAGATTGTAAATCAAATTTCATCCAAGCTTGTAAGTATTACTTTTATGAGATAAAGCAAAACAACATGCTATCAAATGACAACTTGCTATTGGCTTTACATTGCTCCATGTTGTCTATGTTGTTATGTGGTTTCAAATTGATATTGGCTTCATGTAGATTGTGTTGTTTCACTTGAATTATTGGGTTTGTCATTAGGCCCACCATGTGTTTGTTGAATTGCTTGCATGAAGTCAAGAAGGGAATTAGAGAGAAATGCTTGCACATTTTGGCTATGGGAATAATGTAGTGGTAGTAGGTTCATATGGGTGGAAGTGGGAAAGGTGGAAGTGGAAATGACACAAACACAACAAGCTAAGCATGACCCAAATTGTAGAGGCTAGTTTTATTTACAAATATCATTTCCCTTCATGCTATGAAGCATATTCAAAAGAGTTGACTGGGTTATGTTGCTAAGAGTTGGCAAGTGTGAACCAAGAGAATTGATTTAAGTTGTTCTTTTATTATTGGTTCATATGGTTCAATTGAACTCAATTGCCATGATTAGGCTTCGAGTTGTTCTTGAATGCTTGTTTCACTAACTTTGTGTAATTGACATTGTATGATGTGTTGGGTCAATTGTTGCTTCAATATCCAATTTTCATGTTGTTGGATTAATTGTAATTATGTGATGATTTTGCTTTAATACCCAATTTCCATGCGGTTGCTTTAATACCCAATAGTACGACGTGTTGGATTAATTGTAATTATAAGATGTCCGGAAATTATGTTTAATTGAATAAATTGAATTGCACTTTGAATTCCATTTTCATTGATTAAGTTGAATTGTTCTCATTTTATAAGGTTGGAAACTTAATTGTTCAAAATTTCCTTGTATAACAAAGTGTTGGAAGCTTAATTATTTCAAACCCTCTTGAAATGTTGGAAGCTTAATTTTCATTTGCTTCAATAGACAAGTAAATTGCCCTTATGTTGGAAGTTGGAGGCTTTATCATTGAATTTGTCGTGTTTCATAATTCATACGAAAATGCTCTCTATTGGAAAGTTGGAAGCTTTATTGTTAGAAATTTCCTTGTATGAAAGAAAGTGGGCATTATATGAAATGAGATGAGAGGGGAAATTGGCGGTGTGTTGTTGGATACACGTGGAATACGGAATGAGGTGTTTTGATGTTATTAGGACATGAATGGTGGAGTGCATGGGCATGGAAAAAGTTGCCACGGTAGGAGGCGGGAGGAGTCGCCATGGGCAACCTCTTGATACCATTAGGTGGCTCCACGTGATAACGGAGTAGTCACGATACACTTGCACGCCGGGTCATTAATGGGATCCCATTGCATCGCATTGCATCGCATTGTTGTGTTTCAAGCGCATCATGGCATCATTGAGCATTACATGTGATTTGTGGTTATGTATGTGTGATTGTTATCTTATGAGAATGAATGTTGCCATGGTTGCATCAGGTGCTTGAAATGGGTGTATGTTGGAAAGTGTGTTTTTTTGTGGTTGCTAGTATTTGGATTCGGGTTGATGTTGTGTTTCTCTTGGGAATTAAAAATGGTACTATTGTGGTTGTGGTTGTGGTGGTTGTTGTTTGGGGTAATGTGAATGCTATTAAAGTTGGTATTGTTAGGGTTGGTGGTGGTGGTGTCATGGTCATTATTGTTGTTTCCTTGATTGGGCCTTTAACTAGTTTAGTAAATTAGAAATGGTTGGGCTTGCTAATACATGTGTGTATGTAGCTCACTCATAGTTGCTATATGATTCCTACTTGTGTTTTAAATGTTAATTTGGGGTTGTTGTAGATTAGTAGCATTGATAGAATAAGTTTGGCGTTTTGAATGTCATCTCCTACGTAAATTGCTAAAGATTGCATTTTAGGACAATCTCTTGTAGTTTAATTAAGTTGTAACTTTAAGGAAAACCATTGAGTAATACCTTAAAAGCTTCATCCTTGAGAATGTTAGAGTTAAGGTTGCAAATTTTAGGTTGGCATATTAAAAGAATGTTGACCACTTGATTTGCCCATCCAAGTTGCCATTCGTCACTATATTGAGATTAATGATAGAGCTCTCCCTAACCAAGCTAGGCTTTAAACTAAGATTAGTTACTAGAGAAAGCCAAGATCTAATTCTTTTTCATTAAAGACCATGCAAAGATACTAATGTTGCTAATGCTTGCATCAATACTCACTCCCTTAAGTGATGCCTTGATTGATTCAATTTAAGCTTACCCCACTTGGTCGTATTTATGAGATTGCATCCTTGATAGTCAAATGTTGGCGTATGGAGATTTGTTGACTTTTAAAGAACACGTGTCTAGCTTACATGTAATTGGTTGCATTTTATGGGATTTCAATCTTAAAGTGAACATTGGTTGCATTATAAAAGTGGGTTAAGTTAGTCACCCTTAAATTAAACCAAAGTTGTATTAATCCGAGGAAATGCTTAAGGCAAGTTGTATCGTAAAATGTTAACTTGTTGTAGTTTCCTCCCTTAATACCATGTGAATGCTTACGCTATTAATGCAACATGTCATTATGTAACAAGTTACTTTATAGTTGCCACTACAATTTTGCTTAAGGTTTATCTCTATGTCATTTCGTAAGATGCCATGTAAAACCACTCTTTGTGGCTTTATGTTGCCTCATGTTTCATTCCATAATATTATGTTATGCCACTTGTTGTAGGTTGTATTGAATAATATGTCATCTCATAGTTGCATTTGTCATTGAATAATACGCTATTTGGCTATTCCCCTCCTTGAAGCGTTATGTTTATTCTCATGTTTTTCATTCCATAATGTTATGACATGCCACTTAGAGTTGCTTGCTTCCCTCCATTGAAATATGTTACATATGGTAGTCACTTTCATGTATTGAATAATAATCTATATGGAGATAGGTATTCCTATTGGGTCACGCGATGACGTGCCCCGTTGATATTTTTTAGGTAGCAGTATTTGGAGATCCTTGGAGTTGAAGTGGAGGCTTGGGGTTTTGTTGTAGAGAGTCAATGTTGTAGTTGTCGTATAAGATAGTAGTATAATGGGAGTCGTAATGCAAAGTTGTAATTTAACTTTGGTTCTAATTTAATTGAGAGATGTATATAATTGTAATTAAGAGAGTGTGGTCACTAATTGCATTCATATTGTAATATTGAAAATGGACTTCCACATTATAAATGAGTTGTTCTTTTCTTGTGTACTATCTCTATATGAGGTATGTGAATGTGGTATTGAATAAGTGTTTCATATGTGGGTTGGAATTAGGAATAACAGTACGCTAATTGTACTTGAGTCTAGCTCCTTATACGATGAATAATGATAGTTTTATTCCTTATACTCTTGAGTTGAGTATATGTTGTATAGATGTTGTATAGAAATTGTGATTGGACTTGTTTTTGTTTAATATGAAAGATGTTATACTTGTCCATTGTGCTTTTGCATGGGTTATTCCTGTGTTGTAAATTATTAGTTGTGGAGCATTACGTGCACTTCCCAGCACGTGCACGGTGGACATGGACGTATTTTTATGGTATTTCCCTTTCCTTTCGTAACACTCGCGTCTTGGGGTATCCCGTGGAGCGGGACGTTACATCAGGTCTTGCAACATGCTTGACTGATTCGACCAATGGTCACCTACTAGTCATCCAGTTGCCTAATAATTGACCAGTTGCCTAATAATTGACCAGTTGATGAACTATAATCGACTAGTACTAGCTGTTTAGCCTATAATGATAACATTTCACTACCTGTTTTATTGTTGTTAGAGGGCAATTTTGGCAATCTGTTTTGGGCAGATTGAGGGCTTACAAATAGAGAGCTGTTGTATAAAGCTGTTATGCTTTGATTGATCAATTTTTTTAAGAACTACAAGTTTTGTTAAAGCTCTCTTAAAACTCTTAAAAGATTTTCTTGGCCAAACTTTTTCAACAAGCTTTTAAGTAATTCTTATCTTGGCCTTCAAGCTTTTAATATTCTCATCAAGCTTTTATCTTGATATTATTGAGATCAATATTTTGTTTTTCTTAGCTAATATTCACTTCAAGCTTCAATATTTGGCTATATGAAAATTGTAACATCTTCACCAAAGCAAAGGTTTGTGAAATCCTTTATTGGAAGTTGGTAATCTTTAAATTGTTATAACTGCTTGGTGATATTGGAAATCCTTACTTTGTGAGATGGTATTGTAAATCCACACTTGTTATGGTGTTTGGCTTAAGTCCTTTGGTTGTGAAATAAAAGGAAGTCCTATAGTTGTGTGGCAAGTTAGAAAATCCTCTAATTATGAGGCAAGTTGTGATTCACTCCTTGGATGTGTGATTAGTGGAACTCCAAGTGTAGCTTGAGACTGTATAGCCCAGGGGGTTGGGTGAACCAGTATACATTTTCTTGTCTTTGCGCTTGCTCTTATTATCACTTTGCCTCTATCTCTCTTATTTGCATATTGAGTTCAATTCTGCTCTGCTAATCTTACTTGCAAATATTTGAGATTATGTCAATTAAGATCCAAGTTAGGTAACTTTATTTGGAATCTTAGGTGAGGGAATATTTTTAAGTGCTTATTATTTGGATAACACTATTCACCCCTTCTTGTATTTCACTTGCCATCTTCAGGATCCTAACACAAGGTATTCGAGTAGGTGTATAAAAGAAGGCGTCAACTTGTGCACTATTCTTTGAGGGCCACTCTACTTTCTGACCCCTCCATGTTTAATGGAGAAATGGAAAATGAGAATGATTATCCATCTACAATCCATGGACCTAGACTTATGGACTATCGTAAAGAACAAGTACAAGATGCCACCCATACCTATGGAGTCATGGGAAAAAGATGATAAGAAAATGTGCAACCTCAATGCCAAGGCAATGAACATTGTTTTGTGCACTTGATGCAAATGAGTTCAATCACGTCTTCTAATGCACAATGGCTCATGAAATTTGGCACACACTCGAGGTAACACACGAAGGTACTAGTAGAGTTAAAGACACTAAGATTAATGTTTTGAATAGTAAATTTGACAGATTTAGAATGAAAGAAGATGAATTAATTTTTGATATGAATACTAGATTTTCAAAGATCATTAACAATCCTGCAGGTTTATGTAAGAAACTAACCATGCGGGAACAAGTGATGAAGGTGCTTAGATCGTTTACACTCGAATGTAAAGGGAAGACCACAATCCAAGAAGCGCATGATCTCTCCAAGCTCACCATGCGGGAACAAGTGATGAAGGTGCTTAGATCATTTACACTCGAATGGAAAGGGAAGACCACAATCCAAGAAGCTCATGATCTCTTCAAGCTCACCATGCGGGAACAAGTGATGAAGGTGCTTAGATCATTTACACTTGAATGAAAAGGGAAGACCACAATCCAAGAAGCTCATGATCTCTCTAAGCTCACCATGAAGGATCTTATGTGGAATCTTATGGCACATGTGATCCAACTTGAAGAGAAGGAGGAGTAACAACCAAATAAAAAGAACCTAGCCTTTAAGGCTAAAACATCCGACACCAAAGCATCTGAAATTGATGAAGAAGGTGTTGCTCTCATCTCAAGGACCTTCAAGATGCTTCTTTGAAGTAAGTTTACTAAACCCAATCAAGATTAACTAACGAAGTTATTTGTTTTGGGTGTAACAAGCCATGACATGGGATAAGGAATTTTCCATTGGAGAAAAACACGGATAAGGAGAAGAATAAAAAGGAGGCTTATTAGATATCAAAAGTAAAGAAACCAAAGACAAAGGCTTTGTTGGCGTGGGATCATGAAGAAGAAGAAAGCTCCGATGACTCATCATTATTGGATGAGGAAGAAGAAAGGGAGGAAAGAGTTCATATGTGTTTTATGTCCTTAGCCTTCAACAAGGTATGTTCAACTTCAAAAACTAATGTAGATAGTGATAGTATTTATAGTGATATTGATATGATGATGATTATAATTTGATACTGAGCAAGCTTTTGATGGATTATGTGTGCAGCATGATAAGTTGCTTAGGAAGTATGTTAGACTAGAAACACTTCATAAAAATTGCGTTAATATAAAAATTGTAGAAGAATAAAATATTAGGTTAAAAGAGGAATTGATGCAACTTAAGGATACTCTTAAAGAATTAATTCTTCTTAATCAAGAATTAGAAAAAGAAAACAAAAGGCTTAGGGATGAGAACAAACAATTAAAAATTGATAACAAAAAGTTTTTCAATGATTGTAAAAATTTGAATATTAGGCTAGTGATCGAGCCCACAGATACATGCACCGGGAGGACACGATTGTAGTCTTACCGCAAGCGCACGGTGTAGTGGCAAGCGGGTATCGAACACGAGGAGGACTAATGACGGTACTCTATTTTGATCACTAAGCTATTGGTGGAAGAATGGTTTGTAAAATGTTGTCAAAATTGTTCAATCAGAAATTTGAATTCAATACTATAAAGGCATCTAGGGCTAGGGAATCCCCACTATGGATCGTCATTCATCTTTGTGAATCGTGAATCTCAATGTTGCAAGACTTGAATTGAGGTGAACTAGTCGTAACTAAATAGAGAACCTAGCTCACGCTCTCGCGCTATTGCCAGTCTATAGTGACCTTGGTTAGGGCCCACTCTCGTGCAAACCCTAACCTAAGACATTAGCATGAGGATCGACATCATCGTTCAATTGCTCCTCAAGCCCATTCTCGTGCAAACTCGAGTTACGATCTAGGTTGTGATAGTTCGTATTCGTCCAATCTCTTGCAAACGAATATGTGTATAGATTTATAATAAAAATCCTAGCTTTGGCCCAATCTCTTGCAAACCAAGTCTAGAGAATCTCGATTATAAACCTAAATCGAATATCTAGGCCTTCCCATCGATTAGAATCCAATTTCTTACAAACCCAAATCGATGGAAATTCCTAGCTATTCGTAATAAAATCAATCACAACCTAACCTTTTATCAATTCTAGCAACATATGAATCCATTCATCACAATTCTAAAATCGAATCCATATGGTTCATCCCCATGCCCTAGAACAGCGGAACTAATCGCAATTCATCATAGAAATAACAGAATAAATCGATAAAAACATATAAGAATTCATAATTGGAAGAGAGCAATTCACAAAAATGAGAAATTTCAATAAGAAAAGCAAACCAGATATGAGTTCTTCAATCTCCAAAGGGGAATTACAATTAGAATTAAGCTAAAACCAAATTTCTGGTCTCTCCCCAAACTAGGATGAAAACTGGCCTTAAATACAAGCCGAAACGGCCAAAAAATCCTGACAGATTTGCCCCTGGTGCAGCCCAGAACCCTATTTCGCGATACATGCAAACTGCGCTACTTGGCCGAGTGAACATATCACTCGTCGAGTGACAGACCCAAAGAAAATAGAGAAGTCGGGGGTTTTGGGGGTCTGGCACTCTGAGTCACTCGGCCGAGTAGAGTTTGTCACTCGGTCGAGTGGACTTTCTGACTCGGCCGAGTGAGTCTTCTGCTGTTCTTCTCAAAATTTCAGAGAGTCGGCCTAAATCTTCTCTGGAAAGCTCTAACTCACTTGGGTGAGTGAAGTTCTCCACTCGGCCGAGTGGGATCTTTCACTCACCCGAGTGGACTTTGACTCCGATATCTTTTGTATCAGTTGTACTCGGCCGAGTACGTTCCTTCACTTGGCTGAGTGAGCTACGTACTCAGCCGAGTGGCCTGTTTCTGGAGTCACATCTTCTCCTCCTCGCATCCTCGTTGATTCTATCGATCTTATTCTTCTTCCGCTTATCATCTAGCGCTGCTATCTCTTCGATAGGGCCATGGGCGACGCTCCGGTATGCGTGTAAGCCCCTCGATCTCATTTATGCTACCGATCACTCCATATTTCCTGAAATCCGACAAAAACAAGAAATAGTGAAAAGCAATGCGATATCGTCAAATAATCGTGAAAAACGCGATATGGGCGATCAAAATGATATGCAAATATGCAGAAAAAAGATGTAAAATAAAGAACGATCAAAATTCCCCTAAGCTTACCTATTACTTATCCTCGAGGAAGATGAGTAAAAAGGCGAATCCGATGGATAGAAATAAGAAAAAAAATCGAAAAGGAAGATAGAATAGAAAACGAAGAGGGAGGTGCTAGATCATCTTCTCAGGTCATGGAGTTGCTTACTCAAATAGCACACGATGAATAAAAACATGCCAAAGATTTTTACCTCGATATCATATCATATAAGTGCATTCGATATAGAAACCAAGAACGTCAAAACAATATGAAATGTGAAATCATTCTAGAATTAGCATCGTCTGAGGCATTCAAAGTGGTATACATAATCATAGATTGCACACTTTTCAATTGATCGCTTTCTGCTTGGAGTATAAGAGATATCACATATTATAAAGCGATAAGAATAGAAAGAGATGGTATTCATGAAATGCATGCCAAATTTTCAATTCATAGACTTCGTTATACTCTCTAGTAATCTCCCTAAGTATCAAAAATTACCTAGCTTAGGTCGTCATGCACATATAAGTGGTCACACTCTCACACCTCATTGGATCCCCTCCCCCAAGCTTATCTATAAGCATGGTGGCATCAAAATAGAACAATACGGCCTTTCCCATTTTTTGAAGCCCCATGGAAAATAAAAGAAGAAAGAAAGAAAGAAAGAAGGAAATGGGATCGTGTATATACAGAAGAACTTCTTTTTTTTCTTTTCTCTTTTTCTATTTTTTATCTCTTTTTTAATCAATATTCACAATAACAATCCCAAATCAAAGATGGAAAGATACACACATATATATATCTTTTGATTTTGGGGTAATGGAGCTTAGATTTTATAGCAGGGGGAAGATGCCATTATAAGATTTGCCAAGGGGAGATTCACAAATGATTTTAAGTATAGAAATGATGTTCAAGATATGTGGAGAAAGAAAAATATGCAATGCTCAGTTCACTCTTTTGTATGTGCACGACAACTTTCAGCAGGGTAATGTAATCTACTCAGTTTGATTTCAGAGAGTAAACTAATCCAGTCATATCAAAAAGGCATACATTCAATCAACCGGGAAGTTGAGCATACAATTTCATGCAAATAGAAGTCATAGCAGATAACAAAGCAGTACTCCAAGTTTAGGCAGTCAATGCACGAAGCTTGGTGTGTTTTCTATGAAAAGTATACGATATAAATTTTCAAACTCAGCTAATGCATGGCAATGTATAGCTTACGGTATGTGAAATAAAAACGATGGCATGGCAAGAGAATACGCATATAAGAGCAAGCTAACTCCAAGTCATCGTCATCATAGAGAATTCATTTCTAGCAAAAAAGGATAAAAGAAATAAGGATAAAGGAAAAATAAGAACTAACTATACAAATGCATCACACACAAAAATATGAAAACGTGATGCATGAGAAACAATATGAAAAAGTGGGTGAAAGTAAGTGGAAAATAAAGAAAGGCAGAAAAAATAAAGGTAAAAATGAAGAAAATGAAAAGTGCGTGAGACACTCACTCTCCTAAGCTAAACTGCACAGTGTCTTCAATGTGCTAAGTGTGGCACAAGGACATATATGTTAGGGGCGAGCGGGTGAGGATGTGTGCATGATAAGAAAAAAAGTGAAAATAAAAGAAAATGGGATGGATATGCAAGTGATGAGTGTCGAATGCAAATAATGGTAGTGAAGAGCACACAGATCAAGTTGGTGCAATATAAGGGCCCAGACATACCTCCTCTCTCCTAGAAAGATATAAACAAAGCCTAGCAAAAAGTGATCAAAATATGTGGGCGAGAGGGGGTGCAGAATCAGCAGCAAAAATAATATCCATCACAGCAGCGGCAAAAAATATGAGAGGCATCAAGTATGTGCCTAAGCAGGTGGTGGATCACCAGCACCTCCCTGTGGTGGGGGAGGGGGGTGACAGAGGTGGTGGCTGCTGAGAAATGGGACGCGGTGCAGCTGGTGGTGGCTATGGCAGGCGCGCAAGAATATGGTTCAGGGTGACCAGAATACCAGGCAGGAGAGCGACGCATGCCTGCACAGAGCTAACGGTGGAGGCGAGAGCCCGAAAATCCACTCTGAGCCCACTGACGGCCCCCTCTACAGCACGAAGGTGCTGGACGAGGGTGTCGGGAGCAGGGGCAGAGGGTCATACAGGAGGAGGTCGGGGCTGACGCACACGGCCACCGTAGATGAGTGGGGCCACTAGTGGGTGAGGGTGTGGTGTGGTGCTCGCTAAAATTCGCCCAGCCTTTGAGGGAGGCTGAGACGCAGGAATGCTCTCAGAAGTGTGAGCAGCAGCAGAAGGTGAGGCAGTGACATAGGGCGAGAAGGGTGGAGAGGTCATAGACATAGAGGTGGGGATAGACGTCACGACGCTCTCGGTAAAAACAGCGGCAGCAGAGACAGAATGGTCGACGACTGGGGAGGTCGTGAGATCAACAGAAAATGAATCCCCATGGGTCGAGAAATCCGATGAGGAAAGGGTCTCAGCTATCGAAATAAGGAAAGACTCGACCCTCTCAAAACAGCGGTGTAGCCGCTCTCAAAACTCACAAAAGAAGTGGGGCCAGAAGTCAACGACACAGAGGTGGAGATGATGGTGGTGGTGGTGGTGTACTTAGCAAAGCTCCCGACACTGGCAGAAGTGTGGATAGAAGTGACAAGAGCTGGGATCAAAACAGGTGCAGGCTGAGGGATTGGGATCTCCAGGGCTAGAAGGGGGAGGAGGGGCTCCTGCTGAGTGCCCTCGGGCTCAAGTACATACACAGCTGTGATGAAGAGATCCATCTCTGGTCTCCACTCCCCACCTGCGGGTCTAATGTGGGTCCGAGCGGGGCTCAGAAGCACCATATAATCTGCAGCAAAAGGACCATGCAGCTAAACCCAATGGTGCTGACCATGAGGATGTATCATCTTCATGCGGGCCATAACGTCTATGGAAAGGGAAGTGGGGCCCGTGGGTCGAAGCAAACTAGCTGGGAGCTTAATCCTGCACATAGTAGCTAGCAGGATAATCAGACCGCCACAATAGATCGTCGTCCTGGTGGTGATAGAGGAAACGATGCGGTCTAGACACCAGCTAGCAATATCTTTCTGAACGGCGGGGACTAAGACGTCTGTGTCGCCATCAAAGGCTCTCTCTCTAGTCATCGCGTAGAGCATATAGAGCTCAGACGTAGACATCGTCCCAGGCTCATACCTCGCAAGAAAAGTGGTTTCCATAAGGCGCTGAGCAATACAGAGGCATGGTGGATGACAGAGGAGGCCTTGGTCCGGCTAGGGTCAAAAGCAAGTGGTGATCCTGTGATCAGTGTCCAGAATGCATGTGTATCAAATGAAGGAGGGGCGATGCACGTGGGACCAAAAGCGCGGTCAGGGTCTAGGACAGGGGGCCAATGGAAATAGGCTCGGAGCATATCGAGAGTGATTTTGCACTCACGATCCATCAGACGAAACGT